>JASSKH010000024.1:763987-1363987 GCA_031763025.1 Macrocystis pyrifera
AATAATAATAATAATAATAATAATAAAAGGGAAATCTGCCCTATGATATAGGTTGGATTGTTTTATTCAAGAATCAAGAATGGGTGCGTTCTGCACCTCGAGCAGTAACTTCAGTACAACGACGCCCGATTTTTTTTTATCTTAGGTTCCTCCAAATCTCAGCCTGCCTTTTCTCGATGCTCTTTTTCTTATTAATAGTACGTAGGTGTCCTGAACTGCTGTATATCATGTACTGCAGGTCCTATTGTATACTATACATTGATTGCCTTTCGTTCCGATATGTTGTGCGAGGGGAGCTGCATCATACAGATCTCACCCGGCAACCACGTGCGCAAGAGCTGTGTCATATACAGACAAATCCCACCCCCCAAATATGATCTACTGCGGGTCTTGCAATTCATATAACTCAGGACGTAACATACACGCCCGGAAAGACCTATTAATAGATCATTCGCTTCCTCTCTTCCAGGCTAGGTGGGCGGTGGATTCTGAAGGTGCAGCCGTCAGGTCGGAGCGAAGGCGGCGTTTGGAGACGGAACGGACAGAAACGGAACTCGTAAACCTCGAGCTGGTCGCCAGACGCTCAGCCCGACTGAAGGAATTGTACGAGAACCTAAATCACAGGTAGGCGCGTGTGCGCGTTGAAAACGCTTGTTAAAAGTTCATAGCCTTGCACCACTGTGTACAGTACAAGTATATTATACTGTATTAAAAGTATGTTCGGCAACGGAAACGGAAACATGAACGGAAATGGACAAATGAAACGAAAGCGAAATGCGAAAACAGCAACTATAACTGACAACGTAATCGGAAACAACAACATTAATGAAGCTAAAACCGGACGGGAAACGAGAACAGAAACGGAAGTAGGAACAGAAAGAGAAGTGAATCTGGAAACGGAGAAATGAAAACGGAGAAAAGGAAACGATCACGGACAAGGAAACGGAAACGGAAAGGAAATTTAAAACGGAAAGCGATATCACTTTTAGTTTACTCACAGATCGTGGACAGATGTCTGGGCGCCTCATCGCCCCAAGCTCCGTTTCGACTTATTCAGAGGACGTATTCTCGCAGTTTCCATCCGACGATGTTTTGCATTCAGAGAATGCATGAGCTTCAACATTGACCACTCATAAACACCCCAGAAAGACCCAAACCAGGAAACCTAGGCACGTAGTCTAACCCCCAAGATGTACTATTAATATTAATACTGTACAGTGTAACAATACGAACGTTTAGGTGACATCCCTGCAGCGTAGGCTCGCCAACAAGGAAATCCTGATATGAGCAAGCCTTGAACATTCTTGTGACACCATCCTTGAACACCTTTGAGCATAGACCATTAAGTTGGATTCGGTGTAGCGCTCGCCACAGTGTTATGACACTGCTTTTTATGAGGTTGAAAACCCGGGATTACCTCGGGTTCAGGCATTGGGAACGTATTGGTAGTATTTGAAAAGCGTATCTTAGATGGAAAACCAGAGGTTTTCTAGAGACGCACGAGCTTGGTCTCAGTCTCCGCGTGCACGAAAGGAATAAAACTGCTCTTCTTCTATAGCTAAGCAAGCAACACACGTGAGTACCAACGATTACCGACATAATAGGCAGACCTGTCCAGGGGCACAACGTGTCCCGCAACCTTGATCTTAACAACAGGGCATGATTTATTACTCCAATTTGTTTTAGCCTTATTTTATTACTTTCTCATTAGGTTCTTTCTCAAATCACTACGTACCAGGTATATATTTTCTCCGACAACGTTCAGCTCAAATCTCAACCCCCCCATAGTATAGCTATTGCGGTAATAGCAGGAAGAAAAACACACCCGAAAAAAAACCCCAGCAAGGATGTCTAGCTTATGCTGTTATGTTAGCTTCTACTTGGGATGGCATGATTGACACTCAGTATATCTTCGCACCTGCCTCCAAGCTACTGTCTGTAACATCGATCGGCGCAATTATGGCGTTCGAAGTAGTGACGCATGCTACTCTAGGGGTTGAAACGAGGGGTGGCACATTTTGGCCGAATTATTTCCGACCTGTGGAACTCCATCAAGGCACTGACAACACTTTTATACCCGGCATACAGCGTATCCTATTATAGTATAGGTGTGTGCTGGCTGCCGCGTCATGAAAACTTGTCGCTAATCATGGCATGTGGCTGGAGGATTCACTGTTGGCAGTCGTTGATACGTTTATGGGGTGGGTGATCTTTTTTTGCTGACGTTGCTGCGACGTGTAGATCAAATGACGGGGCTCATAACATGTTGGAATGACGCGTCAAGACGACATAGTTACCGCGAGTCTTGATTTCACTTGATACAGCGTTTCCAGAAGTTTAGTGGCCGCTTTTTTCGGATGTTGGTCAATATGCCAGAAAACGGTATACTGGGGAGATGGGAGTGGGTGTACTGTAAGGATTGTTGCGCGCCTTGCGCCTTATTTTTCTCTGGCGGATTTCCCCGACATCCCGTCAACTGGCGGAAAATCCCCCGATCTACCGTGTTTACGTCTTTTGGGGGGGTCTGAAAAACACGTTTGGGTTTTCCACCACAGACGAGCACATTAAACTGGGGAACACCGGCAGATAGACGATCTGGATGATCTATAGATACAGATCGTGATCCATCTGATGTGTAATTGTAGGTGTGTAGAGGAGAGTGTTGTGGCATTGCCTTGAAAGACCTTGAAATGCCATGAAAGGCCGGCAGTCAGGTATTGGGAACGTATTTGTGTTGCTTGGGAAGGCGTACAAGAGAGACAGGAGAGACAGGGGTGTCAGCGGCCGACCGAGGCCCTCTACCGGGTGGCTCTTGCTGTAGACTGCAGAGTAGACTCCCCTGTTTTGTACCCTCGGATTGTCGGTCTTCTTTCTGCAGCTGGTTACGATTGATTGTGGTCGACGTCCAATTTTCTTTTGCTGCATGTAGTCGGATGGTAAATATGGTTTATATTGATGACACGCGAGAACTCTGACGGCTATGTGTCTACGTCTTGGAACGCCCCCAAGGGTATACAGCCTCCTTTCTCCTTGGACACTCACATGCGCACATAGCCAGATGGTACTATTAAAATTAATACTTTGTTTCGCTCTCAGTAATTATTGTTGCTGAAATTGGCAACCCCCTCGTACGACCGTCCAAAATTTAACTACCCGGTATAAAATTGAGCGGAGTCGACGAGGGGAGAAAACGTCTGAACCCTTCTCGCGATAAAAATGCCTTCCAAGGCACAAACCGTACCTAATGGGGACGGCAGAGGAGAGCCTACTGCTATGTTTTACCCCTGATCTGAGTTACGACTAGGAGGGCGAGAGAGACAAGAAGGGCGGACACAATCAATGTGGGATAGAAAGACCAAACAGAACTATTAATGGGCAACTGCAAGCCATTTATTTTCATCATTACTTTTGCTTTCCAGCCTTGAGGATAAGCCGCGGTCACAGGTGTCTTCCCTTGTCCCCCCCGGTATCATATAATACACGCCATCACTGTTATCGCGCATAGGGTACGTATAGCATTTCCACTGCTCGTCGATGTTTATCATATTTCGCTAACTCACGCTCTCGCGCGTTCCCGCAGTGAGACAATAGCACAACAAGTTTCTTGGTTTTGGTGTGGGAACCCCCCGGGATTTGAACCCCGCTCATCATACGCTCGTAGTATTTGAGGTTCTCCACTAGACCATCAGGACTCCAGTGCGTATCGCTGGTGCTGCAAAACAGTTTTCATACACACATCATAAATGTGTGACCAGATGCATGAAGCCCGTTAACGTGCTGTGATACATACAATAGATCCAGCAGACAATTTTGGGCTTTATGGAGACCAATGATATCGCCATATCATTTTCTTTTATCAAAAATCAGAAACAAGCATCGGCCGTGTGGGTGAGATCGAGGATTTCGTTGAATCTCATGTTTGCAAACTACTATGTGTGCGATACTTCGATCTCGCGTACTCCTCGTACGGGTTTTTTATTGCCTCATCATGATGTATATGAATATATGTACGTATCCCTATTGAGTACTGTATGTAGTAGGAGCAAAGAGAGCTTCTTGCGTTCGGCAGGATACACTAATTTCTCTGATATGTTTGTCTCGTACGTTCAACCCCCCACTGACACACACCCTGATGGGGCGGTGCATCGTTTTTTTTTGTACGTACGTAACTCCTCTCGTGTCAGGTACGAGCTCGAGCTCAACGCAAGAGGACTGACGATTGCAAAGGACAGAGCGTAGCGCATCATGGTCGTAGCACGTCAACGTAGCGCATCATCCTATTGATAGCACACCATCACAAGCGCGGAGGGGGCTTCGTTGCGAGTACCGCAGTAGTGGTCCCTCGGTAGTGCCGGTCGCCCGCTAAAGTGCCTATGGAATCGTTTATTGGCACAGATGGGCGGGATTCACCAGTGTGGTTAGTGTGCGGAGTAATTAGTGCCGGTTGCCGCTATACTGCCGATATTATTGGCTGACGCATATCATACCGGCCCTATGGAAGGAAGGACCACTACTAGCTGTTGTACCGGTGCGTGTAGCGACGCAGCAATCCTCAACAAAATGGCGATCTGTATCCATTCGTGATCAGAGCACAGTGTAAACAAGTGTAACGACGCCAAAGCTGACCTACACTGTTACTCTTACTAGTCTTCGTAACCGCACCACTGCTGTAATTATCACAAGGTACTCTAATTACGAGAATTTTTCCTCTTAAAATGGGCGTGCAATCCTGAAGGGGCCGCTATCAATACACTGTAACGTTCTTGGTATGGAGCGCTACCTAAACGTGGTGGGAGTTCGTGGAAGGAGGCTCAGAAATGCCCACCTTGTACCCATTTCAATCAAGCCATATGCCGGGAAAGAAAACGGCCCCTCTCTGGTTTCCCTGATTGGTTTGTTGCGCCTTGACGAGCTTGAAGTTTGACTTATAATTTCCCTTTGATCGCCAACTGGCGGAAAATACACCGGTGGTATACCGTTTTTAAGTTTTATTTTTCGCGTGTATTGCGATTATTTTTTAGCTTCTCGAGACAAAAGGCGACTCAGAAGTGTATATGTGCCCATTTCAATACATATTCCCTCACCATGAATACATAGCAAAGAGCGCGTTGGTGATTCGGAAAATGAGGCTCAGACAACTGTGTGAACTCTTTTCAACTCTTATTCCAGGCAATGTCATTCGACGCGAGTCGACGAGGGAAGAAAACGCTAAATTATTCTGGCCGAAAAAAGGCAAGCACTTACCGTAGCGGGGAGGGGGGAGGACAAGAGCCTACTACTATTAATACTATATACAGTACTATTACGGAGGACCATAGTAATTAGGACCTACGGTACACACAAAAATCTATATGTTTACCTAATTTTACTAACAATATTTGGTCCTATTTACGATGGTCATCCGTAATACAGCAGCTGCTTAGTGACCCCAGATCTGAGTTAGGGCTAGGGGGGAAGAAAACAAGGAGAAGAAGGGCGAAGGAAGATAATATATAGAATGAGCAAAAATACATGTCTGTATACGAGGTATATATGTATATCAAGTTATGGTGCTGGGGGGTTGGCGAAGAAAATAAGAATACACCCATTACAATAGACGCGTTCTATGATAGAGGTAGCACATTCCCGCTACATTGTTTTCTGACCTGCTTGTATGAGATGGGTGTATACCTAAATTATGGTTGCTACAGGAGTACCTGGTAGCCTTGTGTTATGCAGCAACGACTAGATGATACTGGTTTCTGCTGTAATAGGTGTCATCCCTAATACGACCCCTCGATGCGTTAACACATCGAACTGAACTGGATTTTGAAATTCAACTCTGGAACAATGTACTCGTTGCTTCTGCGTTACATGCCATACTTCAAAAGTGCACGCACCAAGGCCATAATTGTTGCGGTGAAAGTATTCAACTTAAACTACTGAGAGCCAACTCATTCTGCTAGAATACCCGGGGGGTTACACAAAACTAGCTGATGTAAAATATCCAGCTCTGCTACTTTTCTGCACATGTTATGCGAGCTTAGCTACCAGTCCAAGAATCATCAAACCGTGAACTACATTCCAGTCAGTTAAACGACAAAG
Organism: Macrocystis pyrifera; assembly: GCA_031763025.1. Lineage (NCBI taxonomy): Eukaryota > Phaeophyceae > Laminariales > Laminariaceae > Macrocystis > Macrocystis pyrifera. Next base: position 770,072 of record JASSKH010000024.1, read on the forward strand.
GAATACTAAATATGTGAAGTAGTCTAAAACAGTAAGTTTGTTCATCATTCCGCAACAAGAATAGGAGTGAACAAACTATTAACGTTCTTGCCGCCCATAAAACAAACAAAGGAACATGTTTTGGATTCTGCCAGCTTAACGCTGTAACAAGACATACTGTTATCAGAGACATCCCCCTCGTGTGTGCTAATCTCCTGTTTGGACTCATCTAGGTGGAAAGTTCTCCTGCCATACATCCTGAAGCTCCGGAGATGAGGTACTCTTTTCAACTACACATTCGAACCTAATGATTCGACTTGGTTACAATGCACCCTTACTTGGTACTGACTGCACTTTATCTTTAATATTGCACAACACCGGTCATTGTACTGCACTGTAGGGAAGATGGACGGGATGCGCTACCAATGAATGCAAAAGATCCAGTGATCAGTTCGTTGACCCAAGGAAATGAAATTCTTATCCGCCCCGTACAAATTGAACATGCGACAACCTACAGCTTCGGTAAGGGAGACCATACAGTTCACGCTTCCAGTGGCTTGACCTTGTTGGTGTAGACGTCGGTAGCCGTCCGATGTGCTTGGTCCGTCATTCCTTGCTTAGGACTTGAGGCTCAACTTATGTTGAAGTTGGAGAGGTAGTCTTTTACTTTCCCTCAAAACTGATTGTCGTCTCAGCTCCGCCTCCACTTGTTAATTAAGCAGTCAGTGTCTGCTTCTTGGTCCCGATGTTGATGGGCTCTCCGTCCAGCAAGAAGATGATTCCTGAAGTTGGCTTGCGGTTGTACACGAAGGCCGTAGTCGCCAGTGGTTCTTGATCGTCCTGTGTCGATGCCGCAGATCCTGTCCCGGGGTTTGCCCGTGGTTGTCCTTCCGCTATCGTGAGCGTGTGGACCTCCTTCAGCTGACGGTTTTGTCTCTGTCTGTGTTCTCTGGTTTGGGCTCGGCTCGTGTGGAGGCACGAGTCAGACACAGCCCTCAAGAAGCTGACACCACCCCTGGTGAAACAGGCGGTGATGTCTCCGCTGATACTCCGGTGATGCCAGACGATGATGATCCAGCTGATGATGCGGTGATGCCAGACGATGATCCAGCTGATGATCTATCTGGTGATCCCAGATGATGTTGATCCAGTGATCCCAGACGTGCATGCTCCGGTGATCCCAGACGCTGATGCTCCGATGATCCCAGATGATGATGTCACGATTATCCCAGATAGATATTGATGCTCCGATAACCCCAGATGTCGATGATCCGATGATCCCGGGTGAGGCTGCTCCGGGAATGAATGGCATCGTAGTGTTTCGGTGGGGATTTTGATCACCCAGTTTTCCTCCTCCGAGATCCGAAAAGGGTCTCTATTGGTGTAGGCGAAATCCACACACGTGTCCGGGGGGTCTTCCCCCGATGCCCTCTTGGCGTGCATGCTGTCGAAGGTCTCCTCGACGCTTGGATTGTGTACCGTACTGGCGGTCTCATGATGCGGTGCATTCAGTGTGACTCCAGCCAGAGTGGAAGATTCAGCCCCCCGGGCGAAGCAGCAGATGCGTCCCAGGGTGAAAATGAAGATGTAGCTCCTGATGATGATGACGACACTCCAGCTTGTTGCGGTAGTGTTCTAGTCTCTGATGATGGCGTTCCGGTCCCTGATGAGGAATCTTTAGTCCTTGGTGATGGTGTTCCGGCCCCTAGTGAGGATACTCCAGCTCCCGTCGATGATGCTCCGGCTGTTGTTATCGATGACGTGTCCTCTTCCAGAAGGTTGCTTGCGGACGGCTTCTCGTCGTCGTTGACCGGAGGTGATATCGCGCTCAGTACAGCGCCGTGACTTTGCGGCGGGTAACGTTCCGAGTCGTCGTGAGATGTAGTCTTGTGTAAAGAACACCACTTCTGCTCAGCTTCATCGTTGGATCCTGCCTTGATCTTGGAAGATTCCTTGTTGTACTTGTTGACTAGTTCTTGAAGAGCCCGCTGACCATCCCGGCACGTACAAGTCGAGTAGTCAGCAATTACCCTGTCAAAAGACGCCTGAGCTCCCGTGCCGGTCGTTTCTTCGATTGGTCGGGGTTTCCCTCTGATCAGGCTTGCAACCTCTAGGCGCGCGACGCTGAGCACTGCCGCCAGCCTCTTGCGCCAATCGCGAAAGTCCCCTGGTTTGTCGCCGTCGGACTTCGTCGGTCCTTTGATAGCATTGGCGAGGTTGCCGCTGTTGTTGTTGAAAGCTGAGCCCCCCATGATGATGAGTAGTACTTGGTCAGGCGGTCTTGTAGGATACTACGCCAGCAGTACCGTATGTACAGCAGTATCTCTTGGAGTGGCTGCCGCACAATGCTCGGGGATCCCGAGGCTTTTAATTTGTCGTACGTACGTATGATACAGCAGTACAATACTCGACTTTGGGTCGAGATTTTGGAGTCCCACACTAGCTTCGTATGAGAAATATGGCACGAGGTGAAATGTACACACACCTTCAACAACGCAGTGATGCTCGCTGGGTATCTCGCATAGATGAAATAGTCCTGACTGCAGTAGTACGGTAGCAGTTGATAGCAGACGCCTATCTATGCGGGACCCTCTGGATGCGCGCAGTGTAACTGATACCGCTCACTTTACGTTTGAAGTTGGTGTCGTACTTGTATGATTCTACAGCAGTAGTACGAGTAGTGCACTCAGGTACAGTCTTAGCAGTACTACTGTAGCTACCAGTACTGCTGTGTGAATAACTTGTCGTATCCTCCTCGCAGAAACTATTGAAAATAGTTCTCGTTCCAACAAACAGTCGTGTGGGGTCACAGACCTACGTGAAGTGCTAGTGACGACTGCAAAAAAAAAAATAATCTCTCTGGGGCCGACGACCCTCTTGGAAATTTATAGAAGTTCAGCGCTCCTTTGACTAATATCAGAATACTTGTCGGGAGTTAACTTCTATGTCGCTGTAGTAACGACTGTCATGTAATCTCTCTGGGGCCGACGACCCTCTTGGAAATTTATAGAAGTTCAGCGCTCCTTTAACAGATAGCAGAATGCTTATCGGGAGTTAACTTCTATGCCGCTGTTGCTCAGAGTGACTGAGGCTTATGATCCACGAAATGGACTACACTAGACAGAGCTCCTTAACCCCAGCGGTGCTGTGGGTTGTGGCGAAGTTGTCCTTGACAGCGTACAGCAGAATCTTACTCGACGCGTTGATCGAGGTTTTTGTATTTTCTAGGCTCCCTCGCATTGGAAGGTCCTGTCAGAAAATTGTGAAGTCAGGGACTCCTTTGACAGACAGCTATCACGCTTGTCGGGAGTTTGCTTCTGTGCCACTGTTGTAGTGACGACCAAAAAAAATCTCACTGGGGCCGACGCCCTCTTGGAAATTCGAAGTTCAGCGCTCCTTTGACAGATAGCAGGGTGCTTATTTATCGGGAGTTAACTTCTATACCGCTGTTGCTCAGAGTGACTGAGGCTTACGATCCACGAAATGGACTACGCTCAGCAGAGCTCCTAACTTTCAGGCGTGCTGGGTTGTGTGTATGTGGAGTTGCTGTTGAGCAGCGTACAGCGGTTACACTCGAGTTTTGCTCGAGATTATTGGTCCTCGTCTATGAAAAGACAAAGGGGAGCAGGTGAGATTTTCACAGCTCCTTACGCGGTGGTGCTCTGTAGGTGTCTCTATCGTAGTTACAGCAGTTTGACTACAACAGCAGTAGTGAACTACAGCAGTAGTAGAATGCCCTACGCAGGACCCTCTTAGAAGCACGCGGTGTCCGTACCACGTGTCACTCACGTTTCAACGAAGTATGTAGATCTTCGATGTTTGGTTCCTCTCGTCGTGGAAGAAGCTCCCTTTTTCGTACGTAGCAGCAGGTTTCTTGATCTAGAAAAAGTCCAGTCCTCCTCCTGCTGTATAGCGAGCCAGTAGCAGTTCAGGGTGGCGGTCTTGGGCCACCGTTGCTAGTAGCTTGCCGCGTTTACGCGTTCCGAGGCTCATAACCTATTAGGTATGGCGATTGGCGTGTATACCAGCTCGTAGCTGGTGTGTACGCCTAGACTCGATTGCCGATGGCCGGTCAATACACAGTCAAAATAAATGTTCGAGGCAAACGTATAGCCACTGTTAGGTGACTTGTACGAGAAGCTTCAATAGAAGAGAAGAAGATGTGGTGACCCCAAGCCACAGTGTTGATTCATTTGCTCAGCTGGAAGCTGATGATGGTGAGCAAAAGTAGAGTGAGCTCAAAGGGGAGCGATGCGCGTGTGCGCTCACTGCTCGAAACAAAGGACGACCCCTACAAATTCGTTCAAAAACAAAAATAGGGAAATACCCTTGCATTCAGTTCAATATAAAACAACACGGAGACCCGCAATTCTACTGCTAAAAACAATAAAACTTGGGGTACGTACTCATGACCCTCTTGTAGCCTGTATTGTTACTTCAATCACAACTAAAACTATGCTACTGGTCCCGACGGGATACTGAAGATACCCTGTCCATTATTTACCAGTGCGCACGCACCAGGTACTGCTGTACATGTGTGCTGCTGGCTGTAGATTCTGTACGTACGTAATACAGTAGATCCACGATGCGCTGCTTGTTATTGAGACCTACTATTATGCAATATGCACGAGTGCACAGCAGTAGATATTATTGCAAGACTGCTGCTGCTGTATACTGCTACAGTAATACTACTCACAGACTGGAAAACTGTCCGCGGTACTTAGAAATGCGTAAATGTATACCAGATGACGCAAGTGTTATCGAGTAACGACTATGATGGCTACTGACAAGTATCATCCTTAATACCTCCTCCCGTTAAGCATACACTTTCTTACTCTGCGTTACATGCTAAAATTTCTCCAAAAGAAACACATGCAACATCAAGTGGTGATGTTGCTATTGGGAACAAACACTATGTACCATGATGTACCTACCGCATGAGATCCAAGGAGTGGATTCAACACGTACAGGACAACAAAATAACCGAACATAGAATCGTTCTGTTCTTCTATACTGTTGTAACACCTGCTTGTATGAGATGGGTGTATACCTAAATTATGGTTGCTACAGGAGTACCTGGTAGCCTTGTGTTATGCAGCAGCGACTAGATGATACTGGTTTCTGCTGTAATAGGTGTCATCCCTAATAGGGGCTCCTCAACCCCAAAAATTGTCGCAGTGCAAATCTTGTTTCCAAAGATAACTTTTTGGTGTACTTAGGCCATGGGATTATTCGTCGGGATGCAATTAGAGTTTTGTTGATTTCAGTTTTCGGGTTCGGTGTGGAGCTTCTTAAGTGAGGACCCTCAGAAAAATTAGGGTGAACCTGTACATAGAACGCCTCAACACCCAACCCTTACACTCCTCAAAAAAAGGGTATCACTTTTCCAAGTAGAATGTCCCAACATATTACAGCAGTAGCTGAGGTTCCAAGTGGTTAACTGTAGAGCAGCAACAACAATATATATATGCTTTTTTGCCCTGCTGCTCCTCAGTAATACATGAGGCCGACATCTTCGGATATTGCACAACACTAAACTGGGGAATACTATACATACTATACCACATAGCCGTGCTGGGGATTAGGGGGAGACTCAGAAATAATCCCGTATATCATACAAACGCCGTGGGGATTTGGAGAAGGACACTCAGAAACAATACCGCAAGCAGAAACGATCTCGCACCGTTCTGATATAAAAATGTGGGTATTTGGAGGAGAATAGAAATTATCCCGGACAATAAAAAGGAAATTGGAACGTGGAAGTGTGGTTAGCTTAAGCTTTATTTTTACCAATCCGCCGAAGGATTAAATATATATATATATATACATATTGGTGGGATTAGGAGAATGAGGTTCAGGAAAAATCCCGTGCCGTACAACAGTAGTCGGGATTTTGGAGTACCTTAGGATCACAAATATTCCCGTACCGTATAAAAGCGGCTGGGATCTGGAAAAAGACGTTCATATTTAATCCCGTACCAGTACCATATAAAAGTGGTCGGGATTGGAAAAGGAAACTCATACATAATCCCGTTCCACATAATTGTGCTGGGGATTAGCAGACTCAGAAATAATCCTGTACCGTATAAACGTGGTGGGGACTTGGAGAAGGGAGACTCATAAATACCTGGTAATCCCGTACTATACTGGTATAAAAGTGTGGGGATTTGGAGAAGGGAGACTCAGAAGTAATCCCGTACGATATAAAAATGATCGGGATTCGGAGAAGGGATTTCAGGAATAATCCCACACCACATAACAGTGGTCGGGTCATTTGGAGAAGGAGACAAAAAAAATGCCGTACCATATAAAAGTGGTGGGGATTTAGAGAAGGATACTCGGAAATAACACCAGACCACAGTGGTACCACATATGACCGTGTTGGGGATTCGGAGAAGGAGACTCATGAAGAATCCCGTACCATGCAGCAGAGGTGGGAGCTTGAGAGAAGGAGAATCATATTTGTGAACGTGTCTATGGTCGGCACCGGATGTCCGCCCATGGGGGAACTGCCAGACCTTCGAATTATATATTTATCCCTTCCCTTCCTTCCTTCCTTCCTTATTGTAACGTTGTAATGATCAAACCCTGCACTGCGCTCTTGGCTGCGAGCACCTGTTTCTACTGCCCACTTGCCCCCAGCGCACGCTTCCCAGGCGCAAACCCCCGGCGGAATGCCGGTTCCGAACCCTCCGTTTCTGTGCCACAGCAGTAACTGTTACCATTCCAGTACCGTTACAGCACCGTTTCGGTATCGCTACTGCTGTGCTGTACCGTCAAGCCGGACACTCGACACGCTGGCAACGACGTGCATGTGTTCAGTCTAATCAGTCTAATCCTGGCGACAATAGCTCCATGGCGGCCTTGCCTTAGCTTGGCTTGCCACACCGACGAGTAAGAGCTTACTCGCGCTGGATCGCCCCCTCTAGCATGGGAGAGCTTCAACCCGTCAAAAACAACACTCCTTTCCTGCCCTCTTCTATGATGCGCTAGACGCAGACCCGACGGGCTTTTATCGGCTAAGATGCGCTAGGACCCCCCCCCTCCCCGCGCGCAAGCTTGGTGCAAGCAATGTCTTGTCTGGTCGGTAAAAACCCGACAAGCTCCGTCCCAGCATTATTGGAGACAAGCAAGGGTCTATGGTCATACCGTCATGCATGACACATGTGCACCCCCCCCCCCCCCCCCCCCCCCCCCCCCGTCCTTTCTCTCTTGACGTACTGGAATCGACGGCCCATATCACGGTCGCACCCCCCCCCCCCCTCTGCTCCTCCTTATCCACCCACACGCAAAAACGCCATCATCACTCTTAAAAACTACAGCGATAAGCAACGCCTCATATCAGCACAAACCAGGTGAGGGTCGACACTGCGACAACAGCCTGAGGGCCACGGCCACGCGTGCGATCGACCGCGCGCACGAGAGGCCGGGAACCAATGATAACAACATCGCTGACACAGTTGCGCGCAAGACATCGTCGACAAATCTGCATTTACACGAGAGAGAAAGAGGGACGGCCACTCCGTTTTCTTTTTCCCAAGTACCCCCTTTCTTTTTCCCAAGTACCCCCCCTGCCGCCTTTGCCAACAAACGAGATGTCACCAGGACCAGCCGCGGGTAGCAACTAGCAAAGAAAGGTAATTTTCTTATTTCCCTGCCTCCGGTTGGATAAGCCCCACTCCTCCACTGTTGCGCTTGTAGACTACGTTCACTTCGTTTGTCTCTGCGTTACGGAACAGGTAGACTGTAGCAGTCAAGGAGAGGAGAGGAGAGGAGGGGAGGGGAGGGGAGGGGAGAGGGAAGGAAGAGGCGGGAGGGGAGAGGGAAAAAGGGGGATAAAATAAACATATAGAAAAAAAAAAACGCCGTCTCATGATGACGACAAAACTATACAGCTGCGAGTGCACCATAACCTCTCCCAACAGGCATCAACACCAACATCACCAGTGCATCAGACTCTCTCCCAAGAACCAAAAAAACGTCAACACCAGCACCGACTCCAGCGGACCACACGCTACCTCCGAAGGCTTCAGCATCAACACCAAGACCAACAACTATCACCACCTGTGTATCAAACAATCTTCCTAAAAGGCTCAGCACGAACCCCAAGGCCAATGGCAGCAGTCCTGGCATAGAGCTCGTACCGAACCATAACGGAAAGTTCGGAAGGGTACTGAGGCCGTATCGGGGCAGATCTCTATTACGGGGGTCCATAGTTAACAGGACCTATGGTACACACAAAAACCTATATATTTACCTAATTTTACTAACAAAATTTGGTCCCGTTAACTACGGACCCCCGTAAGAGGATATATATATATATATTGTGAAGGCATCGACGTCAACATAAACACCAACAACAGTAAAAAACAAACATTCTTTGCAGACGCGTCGCTTTAGGGGCATGCTATTAAAACCTACCAAGCACCGGCATACATGCGCATAGATTTTCAAGACAGCATACAATCAATTAATCAATTCAAAGGCAGAGCAAGCAAGCAAGCAAGCAAGCAAGAAAGCAAGAAAGCAAGCAAGCGAATAAGCAAGCAAGCCGAAACATCCCAGACTCAACAACAACAACAACAACAGACTATAACAAAATCTCACAGTCGTGGCCGATGTAATCGAGGCACATGACCGCCTCGTCGACGTTGATGGGCGGCATGGGGAAAGATTTGGTCTTCACCAGCGACATGTCCACAGCCACCTCAGGCTCCCCGTACTTGTCCTCGAAAGGGTCTTCTCCCGCCTACAAATACACACCAGAGCCGATGTAATCATAGGTAGAGAGGGAGGGAGAGATGGAGGGAAGGAGGGATGGGGGGAGGGAGGGCTCAAGTATACGGCATGCGGAGACGTCTCCAGCGTTAGTGCACCCTAAAAGGGTTTTCGAAATCTCACGCTGGGTCGGATCGGGTTGGGTTGGGTTGGGTTGGGTTGGGTCCGGTCAGGTCGGATCAGGAAAAAGGCCACGTACGAGCAGGAGGTAGTCGGAAAAAAGCGCAGCAGGCCTCTAAAACAAGTAGGAAAACCTAAAACCTACGGTGAGCGCTAAACGCAACCCGAGAACGAAGGTTCGAGGCTGCAACCTGCATGTCATAGTATGTATACGTATACAAGGCGCTTCGCTCAGGAAGGAAAAGTACATCAAATTATGCGAAGCGGACAGAGGTCCATGATTGCAAACTGCCGACTTGAAAATGCCAAGAGTCCCGCCACCATGTTTCAGGAGAAAACAGCTCGGACGCCACATATGCTTCGCGTCGAGGGCGGTTTTCCGCTACGCTCGCTCACATGTCGTACATACGTACATACCCCAGGCAGGGTACTTATTTTTTCCTTTCGATGTGCTCTGTGTCTGTACTCGTATGTACGAAAGATAAAGCACAGCACGTCACAGCAAAACAGCAAAAACAATGAAAATGAAACCGAAAAATTCGGAAGGAAAAAAAATCCCCGTCCCCTTTCGGGGTAATGATTCACTACCTGATTGGAACACCTTACACCGCTCAAAAAGAAGAAAAGAAAAAAAGAAAAAATCCTACAGCAGAGCTCTCTCAGCCTCGTACGCCGCCCGGCCCTCTCGCGACCATCTCGCCACCAATTCAGTCCGGGTAAAGCTTTCTTCCCTCTCTTCCACAGTGAGCCCCGTCGCCCGCCTCGCGTGAAGCCCGGTGCTCACCGTGGACCTCGACGCAAGCTCGACAATGTTGGTGCTCATTTGGGGTATCTCCCTCTTGTGACTTTCAGCCCGGTCGCAAAAATAAGCACCGCTTGAATTCTATCTTACAATCCCGAACGAACCTTAAATACTCGTACGTACTCTATCAAAAATTACAAATGGAAGCCAGACAGAGAAAATTGATACCTCCCTCGTGTCTCGAGGCACGCGCGACGCCTAGGCACGAATGCGGCGACCGCGCTCCTTGCAACTCCCCCTCTACCCGTCAACATCCGCTGACACCCGCGACGGTGCCGGGTTCGCCCGCGCAACCGCGCTCGGAGTACACGCACGCACACGAAACGAAAGAAGAAAAAATGAAACAAGGACTGAAAGTACGACGAGAAATGGAGAACACAAAGACCCGCTGGAAGGGTCCGGCAAGTAATAAAAGGAGGCGATTTCCAAGTGGGAGCTCTGAGAGGCCAGGGATGCACCAACCGAGCACGCTCAGAGATCGAGATCTACGTAAGTAGTTCTATGCATATTCCGGTTGTAGACACAGGGGAGGGGAGGGGACGGAGTTGTACACAAAAACAAACCAACCCGAAGAGATGCGATGCGTGTGCTGATGTGCGTACACGTTTCACAAGAGCTGCTGATGGCAACGAATTGTCAAAGTTAATAGTCCCACTCGTGCGCAAGCCAAAGAAGGAAGAAATAAGCACCAAAAAAGTGGTCAAGCGCAATTGGTGAGCAAGGTGCATCAGGCCAATCAGGCCGAGCAAACCAAGCAAAAGGGCAACACAAGACGCAAGAATACGAACAAGAGCAGGGCTAACACCGAAACCAACAAGACTAAGAAAAAAACAAGAACAAATAAGTCGTACATACTACATTAGGAATATGTTGCGGCTGGACGGTCAATAGCTAAGCTCCTCGCTAGTTTTTCGCCGGCTGTTCGATACCATCCGACTTTTGTATTGATTCCTCTTCGCGAGCTCTTCGCCAGTAGCTGATAGGAAATAACCCGCACGTCGTCAGCAAGCGACTAACCGACAGGAATAGGCCAATATAACTCGTAAGCGAGGAAAAGCGACAGCGCTTTTCAATAGCACGGTAGGCTTCACGCCCGTACTGCCCTTACTTACCGCCTCTGCAGCCGCCGCGGCGCTGGACTGATCCGCCTCCACCACCTGTATATTGTAGTTCATACAAGTATCAATAGTAGTGTATAGCATCCAAAGACCACCGTACCCGAGGTCAACCCGATAGAAGGCAGGGTCAGAGCAGGCCAAGGATAATCAGCCGCCGTGGAAAACACAGGGGCACGACGAGATACAGCACGGTACGAGATGACAGACACGAAAACAGCAGGGGGGGGAGGGGGGAGAAGGGGAGGCGTCAGGACACAAAACGAGAGGGCGCGAAGATAAGACAGGGGGGAAATGAGACAGGGGGAATGGGGGGTGTACTCGATAGGAGATATGTACTCGATCTTATGCATGGCCGTAGTTGTATGGTCATAGACCTGCGCATCCCTACGAAACACGTCGGGTTTTCAACGACCAGGCAGACATTGCTTGCACCAAGCGCGAGCGCCGTGAGGTGTCCGGCGAGTCGCATGAAGGGTGAGCTGCATCCTACTGGGAAACGCTTGTGAGGCGGATCTGCAATATGGATGACAGCTTCAATGAGTTATTTTAATTTCCGGTGTAGCCACTTCCAGAGACAGCAATAGGAGTACTATGTAACTGCCTCTTGGGTGCCTTACCATAAACACTACGTGACACGATCATTCCCACATGTGCGGAGTAAAGGTTGTTCACCTCGCACAGATGATCTAACTCGACTACCAGCTGTGCCCGATCGCCAAAAAAAAAAAATGGTACCCTGGTTGTCTAGCTCAAGTAGTGAGCATGTTTTGCAGTGTCGTTGGCAACCGACGCCAACCCAACCTATATGATAGGGGGGAGATGAGGCAGGGGGTAGACGTTAGCGCCACCACGATACCGATACGTACAAGTATGCACACCGAATGATCTAGATCACGAGTCTCCACTAAACGATCCAGATGTTTAACGGCAATTGTATTCCTGATCTGTATGATCTGTAAGATCTAGCTCATGTTGCGGGTGGGAGCCGTACGATTTGTATGATCTAACACTTGTTTCCTGGGTCGGATCTGTGCGATGCAGATCGCGCATAGCATCTAATACCGGCAGGATAGGATCTAGAGGAGCTACTTTATATAGATAGATCAGATAGATCAGACAGATCAGATAGATCATGATAAGTCCGAGGCGTGCAAGTGCTATGCCATCAGGAATATAAAGGCTCTCACGTAGTGCTGTACCCCAAATTACGTGCTGAGATGCAATGATGGATTCTAGAGGTACGCCAATTTATGAGCCCCCGAGGCGAGGCGAAGGCATGGTCGGGTCCACAGATGAGGTTTTAGGGGCCTTACAGATACCATCTATAGTAGCTATGTATGGCAATAAAAGGAGCAAGAACACGAACAACAAGAGCAATAAAAAAAAAAAAAAAAAAACACCAACAAGGGAACGAACGAGCACAACAGACAGCGACAGCGACAGCAACAACAACAACAACAGCAGCAATAGCAGCAACAACAGCCCATACAGGGGGGCTATAATAATACGTAGTAATACATAGTAACAGATAGAAGTAGATAGTAACACATCGTAGTATATATCCTCTCGCTCTCGGGGGCGCTGAAAAAAAGATAGTAACACATAGTAATACATAGTAGTAATACATAGTAGTAATACATACAGTAGTAACACATACTGTAGTAATCAGAACCCACGATGGATAAAAAAAGCTCGATATCCCCATAATTAAACATATTACTCGTAGGTGATGATCACTTTTGTACTGTACCAGGTACCAGTATATATATATATGTTCCCCCGAAAAAAACATAGACTAAATAAACACTACTATAGGCCATCTCTTATGGCAAACCGATTTTAGTTTCTGGAAATCGAGGTTTCAGCACCTTCGCAGGCGTGTTTGATCAGGGAAACGGGCGAATCGGGCAGCTTTTCTTGGAGTCCCACCAGCCTTTTTGCGAGGGGCTTGCAACGCCGTTTGCCGTTTCTTCGGGATAGCAGTTTGAAAAAAATCTCGATACACTCCAGTTTCCTCCGTTCAGTTTCGGACGCGGTTTATCTGAAAAGGAGGCCATTTTTTCGGCTGAAACGTCGATATATATCTGAAAATGCCTTTTGTATTTTTTGTCTGAACATGACAATATCGTAAAAACTTCGAACCACACCCCCGGAGAAAAGAAAAACGAGTCTAGATACCTCTCCCCAAAAGACTGCCAAGTATTCAAAGAAGAGCGAGCCTGATTCGGTCGGACTCCGGGTCTAAAATACGCGAAAGGACGTATAAAACACAAGTTTCGGGTAAGTTTTTCGGTTTCCAAAACCCTCCCATAAGAGATGGCCTAAGAGTAGGATCAGAGAAGCAGCAAGAGCAGGAGCGAAAATAACAGCATGAAACAACAACTATTAATAGCGCTAGAGCAATATAAACGACTATTACGGCCAGGTACACACGCACAGAGCAAAGCACAAGAACACTAGTAGCGAGAAGCAGGACCAAGGGCCGCGCCGACGCCCACCTGCTCCGACAAGTTGCCGACACCGGGCCTGCTGCGCGTCTCGTCGACCTTCCGCTCCTTAAACCTGCGCAGCTTTCTCCGGATGCGGTCGGTGACCAGGTCGACGCAGGCGTACATGTTGTCGCTGACGAGCCGTAGGTCGGGGTAAGCGTGGCAAAGATAACACCTTAGCACGCAAAATATGCTATCGTTTTTGTTGTTGTAGGGTGTCGACGGGTAGAAAGAACGGTTTCATGTGAAGAAGATCCCATTTTCTTGTGTTTTCCCTCTCCATCCTATCGTATTGATAGTGGTAACCAAGATGGAGGGTAACGTAGCAGGCTCTCCTCCGCCCCTCTCCCCATTGGGTACGGTTCGCGGCTAGTTTTTTATCGCGAGAGAGAACACTTCAGCCCTTCCTTCCCTCCTCGTACGAGATCGCGTTTATGACCCCTTCACCGACCGCCCCTACACACTATAACTAGTATACAAGATGCTAGGAGACCGCGGTTTGACTCCTCGTCTAACCATCTCCTACCCTAAAAACTAGCATACACGATGATAGGAGACCGCTTTTTTGACCCCTTGACCGACCGTCCCCTACACTCAAAAATATCGTACAAGATGCGCAGAGACGGTGGTTTGACCCGTTGACTGACCGCCCGCTACCCTAAAACTAGTATGTGAAAGTCAAAAGAGGTCGACGTGCCTAAAAAAAACACCACCTGCACGTAGCATCTTTGTTAGCGGGGAGCCTACACAAAGTTCGACCAGCGTTGGACAGGTAGACATTCTTACCGGGGTACCAGTATTATTCGCCAACCGACCATGCGCAGTGCAAATTTCAAGCCACTAGCAGTCAGTTGAATGATCGTATCACACGGACTCGTCCAAAAAAAGGTACTGGTACACGCTAAATGATCGTATCACACGTACTCGAGCAAGAAAAGGTACTGGTACAAGGTACGTAATGGTGTCACTTTGTAAAGGTACTGGTACTCGTATACATAAAACGCGAAAGCCGACCCCAACATGCCGAGGTGCTCCGGTGCTCTGTCCTTACCCGTCGTCTACTACGAACAATAGAGACATGGCCGTGCCCCTCCCCCACCTCAGTAAACGCCAAGGAATACTTCTGTAGCTGTTGGCAGGTACTACTAATACTATTTAACGCCAAAGGCGACGCTAAAATGCCGAATTCGTTCAATCCCTTGACCTACTCGTAATCTATTGGATCATGTAACATCTCCATCCATGACTACCATAACGCCTACCAGGTACACCTACCAGGTACCGGGTGCACTCTAAGGACATGACCGGCCGATTTACCTGGTCTCGGTCGCCCTAATGACGTGGTTCTTGGAGAAGACTGTAACCTCCGTGTTGTGGTTCTCGCTGACGCGCGGGTTCTTGTTCACGCTGAGGTGTACGTCCACCTTCGACACGCTCGACCCCACCTGACGAGACGAGACGGGGGGGGGGGGGGGGTGTACTCAATACCATGCATGGCCGTAATCGCATAAACATAGACGGGGGGGGGGGGGGGGGGTGTACTCGATATCATGTATGACCGTAGTCGTATGTGATCCCAGGATTCAGAGAATAGAGGTGCACTCATGTTCATGCATGGCCGTAGTCGTATGACCATACACCCTCGCACCCCTACAATGCCGGGATGAAGCACGTCGGATTTTCACTGACCAGGGATACATTACTTGCACCAAGCGCGAAGCGCCGTCAGGTGTTGGGCGAGTCGCATGAAGGGCGAGCTGCATCCTGCTCGAGACCACGTTTGAGGCGGGCTTTCTTGCATTGGGGTACTCACTTTCATACCACCCCATGACAACGCCTTTTACGTGTTCTTGTTTTTCCCCCCTGCCCATATTATCCTATGCTAGTTCCAAGTAGATTGTTTTTCGTGACTAGACTATTTTGCCGAGTCTTATCTCCCGAAAAGTCTTAAAACCGGATGGTCATAAAGTGGGTACGCCACTGGACTCCCGCGTATCGCAGCACACGCCTCACTTACCTTGTCCAGGACATTGACCATCTTCTTCTCGATGTATTCCTTGAGCGGCTCCGTCACCTCCACGTTGTTTCCCGTCACAAGGATCGGCGCCTTCCTGCTCGTCGCATCCTGCGCCACCGCCTGCACATTGGGACAGTATTAAGATCACATTCGGGGGCAAATTCCAGTTACATTCGGAGCACAACTTGGTCACATTCCGGTCGCAATCAGAAGCATCCGGGCCACATTAGGGTCATATTCTGCACATGTTTGAAGCACAGATTGATCGCAGTCGGACTACATTCGGGTTATATGCACGCACGGATGGCATTCTGGTGCATTTCGGGAGACTTCCGGGATTTTGTTTTACGACATTCGGATGAAATCTGGTTCACATTCGGAGAACAA
This sequence comes from Macrocystis pyrifera, assembly GCA_031763025.1. Classification (NCBI taxonomy): domain Eukaryota; class Phaeophyceae; order Laminariales; family Laminariaceae; genus Macrocystis; species Macrocystis pyrifera. The sequence continues at coordinate 785,762 of JASSKH010000024.1, forward strand.
TTTGAGCACATCCAGGTCGCATTCGCATTGCATTCGAGTTGTTACATTCGGGTCAAATCCGGGTCACATTCGAATGACCCGAACAATCTTCGGACTACTTTTGGGCGACATTCGGATGACTTTCGGTTCACAATTTCTTCGGCATTTTTTCCCTCTTAAGTCCCAAAGAAGTCGACCAACCCACTGCGAGCATGATCTCACTTGATGTGTTCCCGAGAGGTGCCCGGTAATGTCACTCTTATGTTGCACCAGGTACACTTTACGCCATATCTACACGTACCCTTCCTGCCCCGCCACCATGAGAGCTTATCCACGAACCCATCCCGGCGCGGCCAATAACGTCATCGGGTATCGAAACACTCATGTAGATTATGTATTGGTCGGAAGTGACAACCTGCTTTTGTAGAGCACTCAGTCGGCGCTGACTGGGTGGCCTAGTGGGATATTTCTTTGGACCAACAATGCAAAAAAAAAAAAATGTTGTAGCTTTAAAATCCGTACAGGAGTATTGATAAAACAATGAATGAAATAAAAACGTCTTATCTCTGAGATCGAGGATTTCGTCGAAGCTCGTCGCTGCGAGCTGCGTGTGATACTAATTTAGTGATACTTTGATCCCGCGCGTACACTCGTACAGCAGTACTGTTGCACGGATTGTGTATGATTTGTATGAAGGGTATACTTACGAATACATACCTTCATTGAGGGGATCTGACTACAAAAAACGTACTATTAACAAAATACAATGAAAACCAACGCGGTGAGACGAAAAAATCCTCATATCTCACCTTTTGAAGCCTGGCGTGATAGTTACTTACGTCGATCGCGCGTGCCACGAGTGAGTTTCGGGTGTACCAGGTATGGGCCTTTAGAGTGGTCTACCAATTACCATGTACACTATTAATACTACGGGGGGCCATAGTAAATAGGACCTAAGATATACACAAAAAACTATACATTTACCTATCTTTACTAACAATATTTGGTCCTATTTACTATGGCCCCCCGTAATAGCACCGCAGTACTGCAAAAACGATCCAAACTCTAAAATTTCGATCACTTCCCCCCGAAAAATGAGTGGGGTGGGCCAATCCTTCCCCAATAACACCTTCCCCCTCAACAACGAAGATATATCTCGTGGCATACATCCTTCATGAGGCCATGTAAAACCCGCATATAGTGAGCGCGATCGAACTACTACTGTATCATACACATACTACTTACGCAAAGATGAGTTTCGACGGAATCTTCCATGTCCCAACTGATGTTTATATACTGGTATACTATTAATAAGACTCACCTGCAAAGTGACGAGGTTGGAGTGCCTTGGTGCCGCCGGGGGCGTTGCCCATCGGCTGTTGCTCAGCTCTGACTGCGCCCGAACCCCGCTCGATGGTGCTACAAAGTGAAACCCTGCGCGCACACAAACATACCGGTAACATTTTAGGAGGTGCAAGGTACGGTCAGATTGGATTAAATTTAAGTTGATTTCGGTGAGATTCGGCGGTTTTTAGTGGGTTTCAGTGGAAACCCTGCACGCACAAGGCCCGGGGTTCGGTAACATTGGGAGTAAATAATTCGACTTTTAGCGGATTTTTGTAGAGTTCGGTGATTTTCAGTGGGCGACAGGGTTTTTCAGTGGATCGAAGCTGATTTCGCTCGATTCCTCAGTGAAATTCAGGGCAGTTCAGCAGCGTCGTAGGCAAAGGAGGGGCGTTTTTAGCCAAATGTCTTTGAACAAGAGGGTGTACCAGGGTAACTCAAGTGTGAATGATTCCAATCTCGAATCCGATCTCCTACGTAGATAAATGTTGTGGTGGAAATTGAGTTTATGAAGGCTATATACACTGTATTCGAGCTGAGCACTTGTGGCGCAACAGTGGCAACAGCTTTCCCTACAACGGCGTAACGGCATTCCCGTTTTACGCGGCAAGCGTGTGACGAAAGGGGTGAACGAGGAGGGCCACGTCGTGAGGCAATGCTTTCATACCAACGTTGTACTCGCACGTCGCCACGAATACAGATGTATAGCCTCATTACACGGAATGTATAATGCTGGGCCAGGTACATCGTACTATCGAAGATTCAAGTAGGGTGGACTGTTGCCGTTGCCGCTGCCTCTGGTGCAGTACAGACGATGAACGGAGCGTGCACTTCTGGACTAGACACGTCACAAATACCATCCAACATGTCCATATAATCGACTGCTGCTGCTGCAGCTGCTGCATTACAGGTGATAGCAACGATGTAGACTGATAACAGAGGGTCCCTAATTGCAACACCACCCTCAAAACAAACTCGCGCAACACCAAGGTCTAACTGGGCGAGGCTGACATTTAGGCCGGCCGTGTCTTACTGGAAAAACGCCACCGAAACAAGCTGTTCCCCCTGCCGATCCCGAGCCCCCCAGAGGGATAGGGTCAGGGTCAGGGTCAGGGTCAGGGCTGGGGTCGGGTTGGGTCTGGGCCGACGTGCAAGAGATAGAATGACCTAAAGATGTTGGACGATAATTATTCGAAATGTGGTGTTGCAAAAAGGGGAACTGACCTAAGGTATTGGACGATAATTTTTGAGAGGTGGCGTTGGAAATAGGGGCATCAATCCAACGTTGCATACACATTGACCGAACATCGACCCAAAATGGGGGGGGGGGGGGGGGGGGGGGGGGGGGGGGGGGGGGGGGGGGGGGGGGGGGGGGGGGTGTACTCATCATCGTGCATGGCCGTAGTCATATGACCATAGAGGGGGGGGGGGGGGGGGCATAAAAAGAGGCGTGTCTATCGCGAAAGTACCAGGGATGGGCCCACAAGCAAAAACCGACAGTAAGAAGAAACAGAGGCAAACGATTCGGGGGCGCTTCAGAAAAAGTGATTCGAATAGTTCATGCTAGGCGGCGGACGCCATGCCAAATCCTACTGGGTACCGGTATGTACGAAACGCACCCGGCGTAAGGTATAGCATGGCATACTAATTTCAAGACTGGCCTCACAACATTTCACACATCGGTGACAGTTAAGCGATTCCTACCTCATGATCTATTGATAGATAATTGAGGGATTTATGGGCGGATAGATAGAATCCTGGTCTGTACGATCTGTATGATCTATTACGGGGGTCCATAGTTAATGGGACCATTTTTTTTGTTAGTAAAAATACGTAAATATATAGGTTTTTATGTACACCATAGGTCCTATTAACTATGGACCTCCGTAATAGCTCATGTTGACAGGTTGGAGCCGTACAATCTCCATGAGTGGCATAGGACACCGTTTCCTGCGTTGGGATCTGTGCTATATACGATAATACAGATCCTGAGCGGGATCTGTAGTATTGCCAGGGGAGCATACTAACCAGGACCCATCACAATGGCAAAAATATATTCCAGGTATGTTGCAGTAATTTCGGTAAGCACTTTTGGTCCTGACTGCTATAACGGAGGACCACAGTAAATAGGACCCACGGTAAACACAAAACTCCCCGATTTTCACTAACAATATTTGGTCCTACTTGCTATGTTCCCCCGTAATATGTTCCCTGGTAAAACCAGTATGATACACAGCAGATGCTGCACAACATCTGATAACGGCAGGTTACAATCTACCAGTACCAGTATTACGGGGGACCATAGTAAATAGGACCAAATATTATTAGTAAAAATAGGTAAACATATAGGTTTTTATGTATACCATAGGTCCTATCAACTATGGACTCCCGTAATAGTATTAATAGTAGATGCTCTACTCGTACAACAGCAGTAGATCGTGATTTCTCGTGTCTGTTCTTCAGATAAACCGTTAGTTGTACCCGTCGACATCCAACACAAGCAGTGTTCGTGCCGGCTCTTCAATCCTACCAGGTATTATTTAATAATAGAGATGCAAGCTCTGTGGGCACAGAACAACGACACAGCAGTTAGAGATACTACTTTGTCACCAGGTACCTGGTATGCAGTAAGCAGACTACAGTAGACAATGCGATGTGTGCAACATTTCGGACTTGCCGAGGGTGCTCTGCACGATAGGCGTTCATTGCTACCGGGCCCATACTCCGTAAATCAGTACCAGGTATATATTTGGCACAGACCAAACAAGCGAGCTCATGTTGAGAAGAGTAGATAGGAGAACGGTCATTTAGGGCGCGTCAAGGCCTCTTTTGACCTTAACATACTACCATTCAGTGTATCGGGGCGGTCAGTCAAGGGGTCAACCCGCGGTCTCCTAGCATCTTGTGCACAGTTTTTAGTCTAGGGGCGGTCGGTCAAGGGGTCTAACCACGGTCTCCTAGTATATTGTCTACGAGTTTTAGTGTACGAGGGGGCGGTCTATAGTGTACGAGGGGGCGGTCAGTCAACGGGTCAAACCGCGGTCTCCCATGTAGTAGCCTCGACGATGAGCATGTTTTTCTGTTCGAGAGCCTGTTGTACTGTTGTGTTTGGTGAACATGTTTTTTACGCATAAATTCCTGTTTTTCTGCTTCACACTCTTGAGACATTTTGTACTATTAACAACTGCTGTAGGGCTGGACACTGGCTGACTCAGACAGCAGTGGCGATCAAACTGTCGTCAAAATCGACCAGTATACTGGAATGCAGCAGTACACTACCGCTGTCTCTCCTCTGTCCCCCGAAACGGTTCGAATGGGCTTCCGTACGAGAATATGGCGTGTTTCTTGGGCGTTCGTAAGATAAAACTAATAATACTGGCGAATACTGGTCAGTATTATCATTAGATTACTACTGCCAGTACATACTGTTCCAGTGCCCAGTCCTACTTTTGTGCCTTCCAAAACCACGTTAAAACTTGTCCCAGACAGACACCAGGACAGGACAGGACAGAACAGTACAAAACAGCAGGGTGTGCTTGACACTTGTCACGTGACACAACGATGACACAAGCTGAACCAGTGAACGTCGAGTACCGACACCAGCAACACCAGCAATATAGAGAGAGACAGCAGTCCCTGGACATAACGAACGGTATGGCGGTAGAGCAACAGTCAGCAGTAGATGTGTACACCTGGTCGACACAACAACTGACTCACACCGCTAACCAAAACTGCGCGTACGGTTACACCAGGAGCATCTGTATTTGAACCATCCATGGATCATGTTCACCGACATGTACCTGTGCGGGGTAAGGAGTACCGGGTACATGCTGAATCTATTTGGAATGTCGGTTTTCTTCCATCATGCATAATATTCTAGACCGAGACGTGAAGCACCTGCGCCGTGTTTGATAGGGACTACAGAAGAACGCCAGCCAACCCAGCGCTAATAGGAACACCCCCTTATATTCTGTCAAACAGAGATCATAGATAACGCCTTGAAATATTCGTAGACGAGCAGAGTCCAAGGCCTCTCTCTCTACATAAAGCAGCAGCTTGTATATACTATTACCTTAATACTACTATTAATAATACTTGTTGTACTGACTGCTGTACCTCCTTGGGTATCATACATATGACACACGACGACTCGTGACTCCTGCCTGATGACCTATGTTCCATGTTCGACGCCGTGCGCTATTTTAATTTTATATTACTGGTATTATTAATAGACTGCTGTCCCACTTCAACATGCGTTGTGCCATTTTTTGTCGATTTTCCAATCTTCATGATTGCACGTTTCCAATCTTCATGATTGCAGGTGCCATCACCTGTCTAACCTAGCCAATCGTGCAAAGGCGTGCCATCGACGCTAGACAGGGCCCTGCCGAGCATGTCGGCATCAGCACCCGTGGGCGGTGGGTGGTCAGCTGGGTACGTCTGGGGGCGTCACTTATCGCAATCATGGTCCAATCGTAGTGATGCAAGACTGATCGCGCTGCTACAGCAGTAAACATGAACATAAGAAAGCCATGTTGTGCGACGTGCGAGAGTGACAAATCGTTTTCCATACTATTAAATAAATGACATACGTATCGTAATAATAGTTTACAGGCTGTACGTTCGTATTGACCGACAAACATGCGGTTGCTGAAACGGAATCGAAGCAGCAGCAGTGGTTCCCACCCTGAAAAACAGCGCTCTCAACACCACATCAGCTGCGTGGCCGGCCCACAAGAAGTTATACACAGCTCGGCAGCGATGGTTAGCATGGGCTGGTGACTCAGCGTGCCCGAATCAACGTTGTGTGGACTCCATCCCGTCCGAGAGCGGCTACATGACTTCTCGACAACACAAGCAGAAAATGCCTCGCGCCGCACAACGCACAACCGCAAACCAGGGCTCGTTGCATGATGCCCACCGCTTGATCTCGTTTTACGATGCATTCGACGTCCACCCCTCTCAGGCGCAGACAACCGCAGGCGACAGCTCACCCCATGCTAGATCCCCGATTGAAAGAGCAGCCGCCAATAGGCAGGAACGTCCGACCATGGTTTAGCCTCGCTGATGTGCTGCTGCTGCTGCTGCTGCTGCTGCTGCTAGCGTCCGCTCCTTTAGCTGCGTTTTTAGAAGCGTGTAGGCGTTCAGAGCGAATGCACCTGCGTGTGAAGAGCAACTATAGACTAAAGTCGACTTGTGGGTCTCTTGGAAGCTCGTGTAGTGTCAGTAGGTTGCTCACGATGAGAGATCACTATGAGACGCAACGAGAGGCAAGCTGGCTAGTTTTTGTGCCGTGTGCTGTTCAGCTGCTCCCTCACGAATTCCGCATGCGGGAGAAATTCGAGGTGTTGTTCCAATACTTCGGGCATTTGTTTATTTTTTCCTCCGATTCTTCTCCGATTCAAGATATTTCTCCGATTCTTCTCCGATTCTCGATTATTCTCATGTGTTCGTTACAGCAGAACATACATGTGCCTCCTTCCGTCCCATGCATGATAAAAGAAGAGTAGGTTTAGCGTGAACATGAATCAGGTCTTCGGTGATACCATGAACCATTTTGATCGCCTACGAACAGATGTGCAAGGGCATCCCTGGGGAACACATATATCTAACTATACGTAGATGTCCTCACCTTGGCTCGATCCACACGTACCAAGCACGTCCTTGATGCAAACTGCACGGCAAGACGAACACCGCTTACTTGCTGATGATGCTGTTACTTTTGACCTGAGGATATATCCAAGCGGGTATTCAATACCCCCACAGCATACGAGAAGGCTGACTACTACTATTAACATTAATACGTAAAATGGCTATCAATAGTGGCTAATGGCTGCCCCATTGGAACGTGCCGGCACATGTCGTATCATACTATTACGGGGGTCCACAGTTAATAGGACCTATAGTATACATAAAAAACCATATATTTACCTATTTTTACTAGCAAGATTTGGTCCTATTTACTATGGTCCCCCGTAATAAGTACATATCATCGTAAATGCGCCATCTATACTCGAAGATGGGTCGCAAGAACCGCGCTCAGTGATGGATCCTTCCTGCTGTCAGAAAATCTTACGCTTCGATTGCGTAGTACCAGGTAACCTGGTATACAGTTTTGACCGAGTACAGTTTATAATACCGTAAATAAATCAACTATATTATTACTTGATTACAGTATGGGCCGCCAACAAGAATACGTAATCTGAGCAAGCTTTAGAACCTTATTGTGACACCATCCTTTTTATCCATGAGAGCATGTGCTATTATTACACACTATAGGATCTAGATATAGTGTAGTAGCGATCGCCGCTAAACACGTTTTTTTTTTCTTATTATTCCAATTTTCTTAGCGTCCCTCTAAAAGCGAGGCTTTTTTCTCACTATTAATTAAGATGTTATTCTTAATTATTCATGGACCTAAACTATACGTACTGTACGTACCTGGTACTGCAGTACGAGTGAGTATGGGCGTACGGTATGGGCCTCGGGACTGGCTCTTGCAATACTATTAATAACACGTTGTACTGTCATACGTATGCCGGGGTACCTCTGGCTCTGCTCTGGGTCAATAACAGAACTAACAAGCAGATAAATAGACGCTTGTTGCTTGGATGTTAGGATGTCCTCTTGTACTAAAGTTGCTTGCTCGCCGGGCGTCTGCTAACCGAAGGGGGGTCGAGCCATTCCTAACATCCAGGCAGGCGATACCGCCTCTACCAAGTATAACGAGAGGATACTTACGCTAAACCGTGACGCCGTGAATGGGAAGAGGGGATATCATAACACTAGCCCACCCGAGGCGTTCTACGATTTGTTCACCCTATTTTTTCAGAGTCCTCACTTGAGGAGCTCCATACCTCACCCGAACAATGACTGCAGCCTAAATCAATTTGCGTTTCGTTGAATAATATTGGGATATCCCATGGCCCAAGTATTAAAAAAATACATTTTTCGAAACAAGATTGGCCTTCCGACGATTCTGGGTTAAGGAAGGAGCCCTGTCATTCAGACTATATTTTAGCGGAAATGTGCTACCTCCATCGTAGAACGCGTCACTCTGAAGGGCCCCATAATATTATTCAGATGGATCCAAATCAGGAGGGAACTACTGTACGGTGGAATGAGGAGAAACCTTGATCATGCGGCGCACCACAGCCCACTCTCACACCTTTGACTTGCAAAATCATAAGCCGATTAAGCGTGTACAAAGCGAATCTAATGACCAAAAAAACTCTTGAAAGAGCTCAGCACACCCGGCCAGTCGGCAGCCAGGGCACGGGGGGCGAGTCATTCCTCGTGCAGACAGGTCATATAACACCTGCCAGGTATAAGGAGGGGATACTTGCGCTAAATCAGAAAAGCTGCAAAAGGGAAGAGGGGGCACCACGACACGGTGTGACAGGGAATACACGTGCTGCAGCTGCCTCGTTGTAGTTTCGATATGATTGGTATGGTTTTCGCTTTCTGCTATCTTTTCGTTTGGCACATACACTTACATATCTCCGACCCTTAGCCCGTTAGAAATGCAGTTCCGTACTGGGAACAAACCGCACAAATTCTAAGTAGTGTGTCCCCCAAACCGGACTGATGGGGTCCTAAAAGGAACAAGAGCGATCTCACGTGCACGCCTTTAACAACACGGGCCCGCCAACAATGAACAGCTAACTAAATTGACCATGGAAGGATTGCAAAGATGTTTTCAAGCAGGATGCAGTACTTTGAGGTACCCGCGTACCGATGCTAATTGTTTTGGTCGTACTCGGGTAGATACCGGGGGTATTCTCGGGGGTACCCGGGTACCAAAGCGAGTTGTTTCGGTCATACTCGCGTAAGTACCCGGGTATCCCAAGAGTATATACCCGACTAAACACACCCTTCAGGCTTGAATTCTTACACATGTCAGACAGATCAAGATCTAAATAATCTAGATTCTAAACTGCTCTTATGATGTGTTGTGCAGGATATGTGCAATACATCTCTAACCCAGAAAGCACACGCCTTCAATCACGCAGATTATATGGCTCCCACCCTGCAACATGAGCTAGGTCCTACATAACAAGAATATATCTGCCCTTGAAGACCAAGATCGCTCGCTTCTGTAGATGTCGAGAGTGTAGAAATCGGTCACGTACAGCTCTCGCAATCAGTGTTGCAATAAAACGACTTTAGATACAGACAAAGCCTGTACGCACACCTATACGAGAAACCATGGTCCTTTTTTTCGCCTATTTATAGGCAAAATAAATTTGGTCGTTTCGCCCCCTAGGTTTTGGCGCGCAGCACCAACTTAATTTATTTGAGGGCTTCACGTACGAGCGTGGGTGTGCGGCCTTTTGCTAGATCATGAAGTGGAAATCGATGATTTTTATCCCAGATAGGCAAGCTTATATTTTGACAGCACCTTCGAGCAACCTTAAGCGTAGGTTAGTATATATACCCTCTGGGAGAGGGTTTAGTGTAGCGCGGCTCGCCGCTGAGCACGATTGCTTCATCCGAATTTCTTAGGGTCCCAGAGCTTGATGTTTTTATTACAAATTGTCGTTTCCTTAGTCGTGAGCCTGTTGTGTACCGACAGACCGACAGACATGACGTGCACGTTGTACCGGCATTAAATTTAAAATGTGCGGTGATTTACTCCGCCGGAGGGGCAAGGAAGGCCACAAGGTGGAGTAGATCGGTACAATGCCGGTGCGTAGATGCAAAACGGAGTAAGACTACACAAAATATGTGCACAGGTTTCCTTTTTGTGTTTCCGTTTTTGGACTTCATGTTCTTCCTGGGTATGGATGGGAAGGAGCGATCAGCTTTGAAGCTCGTGCTGCACATTCTAGGATGTTAGACATAGCAGAATAAGTCAGAAATAATTCGGCGCATATTTCCACCTTCCAAAACCTTATTCGACAAAAACTCGTCACAAGAACCGATAGTTTTTTTCCCTTTTGGTTTCCAGTGCTTTTGCTAGGGATGTTTAATAGTGTTCAACGTTGACGCTGATGTTGCACAGTTTGAAATGCATCGTCAGATGTCGAACAGAATAGGAATAATTCAGAAATATTTCGGCGCACATTCTCACCCTCCAGCACCTTTCTCGCCAAAACTCTTAACAAGAACCGGCCATCCGAATGTCGACTAAAGCAAACATGTAAAAAAAGAAGTGTCACGCGAATTAATTCAATCTCGACGTGGTCGGGAGGTCTCACTGCCGATGTGTTGGTAAGCAAAACTATCAAAACAATATCTGGTGGATAATGTCCAACATTTTTTAAGCGCATGAAAGCTTCAAATCCGACGCAAATCTGACGAACACGATATCGCACACGTCGGACAGATCACTATCTAGATCATCTACTGTAGATTCTGACCTGCCGGCATGATATGCTGTGCAGGACCTGTATGGCACAGATGCAACCTAGAAAAAATGCCGTAGACCATGCGGGTTACGCGGCTCCCACCCGCCAACATGAGCCGGATCCTTCAGGTCAGGATCTGTCCTCCCTGAAATATTCACAGTAGACCATGAAGCAGGAAGTGATTATCTGTCCAAGGTGTGCAACACTGTGAATTAATTGTTCGGGTCAGCCTCTTACAGCTATCGATAGTCGCCTGACCCGCGTCTCTCCAGTGTCGAAAAACGTTCGAGTACGACTGACTACTGCCGTTGTGCCTCCAAGCCCCAGCGATCGCCGACTGTTCATCGAACCAGCCGTCCTGGTGAAAAAACAACACCATGTTCTCGCGAGGTTATTGTACAACCACCCAAAGCTGATTGTATGCGTGTATCGAGGTACATCCAGCGTACCGGTCCCGACCGGGTCTGGCGTACTACCGTTGCTTTGAGAGCACTGTTGCGTTCTTCAACCGAGTTACACACATTGCGCGATGCAGATGTGCAAGTGTGTTGAGCTTAACCGTTCCACCACTGCGAAACCGATCGACTCCACCCTCAACTATCCCCGCAACACGGATGGGCGCAGTCCCTCCCAAAGAGGTCAAGCTTTACTTGTACCCCGTCTAAGTCCACGGGAAAATGAAACAAGAGTAAATAAAATGTCCGGTCCGGTCCGTTCCGAGCATATTAGCGGTGCATCCCACTCGTTAAAGAGCGTGGTAATATAAGCCGGTACGTAGTGGAACTTAACCAAAACCAAAACAACAGAGTGTGACGGTCTGGCGTCAACTCTCCAGAGACTCCTGGAGAAGCTCGTACGCGCGGCGTTGCTCTTCCTGGATCTTCTTGAGGCGCTCGATGAGGACGTCCTCGTCCTGCTCCATCTTTTCGATCATGTTCTCCGCTTCTTGCGTCTGTGTGAGGTGCCATGGGATCAACGACAGGAGAGCGTGCAACGTGAGATAATTGGTGGGGCAGGAGCATCATATGAGCTACAGTGAACATCGATGTCAACCCGGAAGTTCGTACAGAGTAGCTATAGACTACAAAACATGACTGTGTCTGTGTATGTAAAACACTCTCGCTCGTAAGCCGTTGGCCGTGGTGCTATGTCTGTGTCTGACTTGGCTTGGTGTGGCCCCGCGGGCGCGCCGGGTCGCCCTGGGGCGTTCCGGTCCCGGATTTCGCCGTGGGTCGGAGGGTTGGGGTGCACACGGGGGGAAAACCGACCGTCTGGCGCCGCGCCGGCCCGTGCTGCTACACTTATAAAGGAGGTTTCATTTTGTTGCCCTTGGTTCCTTTTGGTATCTGCTCTTCGCTGGTGAATGATTATTGTGAGTCACCGCCATCGAAGGTGATGCTGTCGCTCTTGCGACCACATTGTCGGATGGCAAATCTACGACATTTTGGACCCGTGCTGTGATAGAGGTCGAACCTCATTTTTCTGAGGCTGCTCACTTGTCGAGCTCTGTACCTAGCCCTAACCATGCACCCTAACAACCGAATTCGACAAAAAAAAATGCAAGCTAAGCCCGATACAGAATAGGCCCACGACCAAGAAATTATCCGTTAAGAATGTAAGCCTCATGTTTCGGGGGACGCGAAGAAATTCGCAAAAAGAAACCTTGTTCAGCGGCGAGCGCTACTCTCAATATTTTTCAGTGCATAGCCTAGTTGAAGTCGAGGTTGTTCGAGGGTGGTAACACGTTAAGGTCTCAAGTCTTGCTTAGATTAAGTGTTTCTTGGTGGGCCCATACTGTACGCTAATCCCATTGACTAGGTATTCAACGAACATTATTCAATGTTCTGAAACACAGATGGGTTTCCAGCGATATTGCATGCTTGATTGGGTCAGTCCTCAGTTGAGGGGGCTCGTAGTCATAACCGCAGTAGTTCGGTAAAAATATGGTGCCCATCCACATCGTATGCGAGTATAGCACGCCTCTTGACGTAGGGTTGACCGAGATAGTGCCGCACGTGGGATGGATTTTTCATGCGGCGCGCATTTTGCACCTTTTTTTTTTCTATGGAGATGCGGCGGCGGTGCTCTTCCTGCTGCTTGGCTTCTCTCTCCCTCTGCTCCGCCTCTTTCTTTAAGCGCGCCTCCTCCCGTTGCTTCCGGACTATCTCCGTTCTCTGCCTGTTCTCTGCCGCCGTTTGTGCTCGTAACTCCTGGGAGCAGGATATAACGGCAGTGCACGACACGTCTGTGTCAATCCGAGCCGAACGATGGAGTCTGGACGCGGCTTGGGATTTAAGAGTAGACGGCGACCGAAGATGAGCTTGCTATGAACAGGGGCGGTGAAGCAAGGGTGAAGTGCTGGTTGTGTCTTGGAGACGGCAAGGAGTGTCCTCTGTACACCCACAATGGCACCAAGGCTTTAATCAGACATTTGCGCTAAGACCTCAGGGCGGAGTGGAAGTTCGTTCTCGCCGCGAGCAGCAAATCGGGGCAGCAAGAGTCAGAGCGCAGAGACGCTTGCAAGGTAGCACACAGCATCTCATGGGCTGCGGCCCGGGCAAGTCAGTGAAAAAACGTGGGCTACCGTATGTGCAGGGTGGAGAGGCCCATGTAGAGCCTACATCTCATGGGTCGCGGCTTGGCCCGGCTCATCAAAATTCGAGATGATGGGCAGCGGCTCGGCCCGGCCCAAGAAGTAGTTGCACGGCCCATCACATTAAAAAAAAAATCACGGCCCAGCTCGGCCCATCATTTTTTCAACGTTCTGGACCGGGCCATTGCATTTCAAAAACACTCGGCCCGGTTTGGCCCGGCCCATCGGCCTTGCCCGGCCAGGCCCGACCCGGCCCGGCCCAGACCAGACCACCGTCCCATAGCTAGCCTTGAAAAAAACATATATTGGCTATGTACATAGGTGAGCGCGGTTTGTATGGGCAACGGCTGCTAGAAGCCCATCAGCGTGAATCCCCCGAGAGATAGCACATCAAAAGCAACTCTTTAGTTTGACAACAGGGAGAAACTGTAGCCGGTTTGATCCGGATGCACATATTAACATGTCAAAACCACTATCATATGCTTTAATGTGTACGAGCATTCACAATATTCACATCAACACATACCGGTAGGCTATTAACACTGCTGATAGCACTGTAACGTATACCAGTAGGGTATTAACACTATTTGCACTATTAGCACTGTTGTTGACCCCCATGTGGCGCCAAAGGGAAACAGAGCCGAAAAAAGTGACTATCGCAGCATCGGCCACTCGGTATATTAGTTTTATTAAAAACTGAAACGTGCCTAGTATTTATAAACTGGTATTTATTATGTATATCTCGGACTGCTGGGGTATATGGGTATGGGGGGTAGGGGGTCGTTATTTCAGTAGTGCAACGGAAGGAGACTTGCGACGCTTGTGCAGCAGGCTCATGGGACGATATGGCTAATCTACTCTCACTTGGAGAGCTTCATGCTTCACGCAAGTTCTGGTGAGTTAAAATGTACCTGGTAAATAATGAATGCAAGTGCAACTAGATGAAAACCCACGGCTTTGATGCAAACCGGTATGTATGCCGACTAACCCATCGGGACAAAACACACACATGCTATCATTCCAATGAAATTGTGTACGGTATTTCCTGATTTGTGGAGCATTTCAGCCAGAAAATATTTAGCCCAAAACTGCCTCTAGCTTAGTATGTATCAGCACCACATATTTTTAATGAAGCAAGTTCTTCCTACAAAGGGGGCACACAGTACTGAGTATATCAGTATACCGTATATATAACAAGCTAGCGATAACACTTCCCCTGGGATTAATTTCAGATCCGATTTTCTCCAAGGCATGCCTTAAGGGTCTAGGGCGCATACAACGAAAATGCTGGCTTCGGAAATATCTGGTCGAGATGTTCGCATAGACGCGTCGCTCTGCGTTTTCATTTTTACCGTTTATCGATAAACCAGCTTTTAAAATTCGTCTGAGGGGGTTTGTTATCTTATCACCCTACTGTAGTGTGATACGTAGTCCCATAGTGTTATTGCGGTACTATTACGGGGGACCGTAGCAAATGGGACCTACGGTATAGACAATAACCTATATATTTACCTATTTTTGCTAACAGTATTTGGTCCTATTTACTCTCCCCCGTGATACTGTAAGCACCCAATGTGCCAGTATGGTGTGTAAGCATACAGCAGGGGCATAGATGGTTTCAGAGTCCATGGTGGGTGCTGATTGCTGTGCCCCTCCGTATTCGGAGGTGGATCAGACGTCACTTGTTTTCTTGTTTATTTGGTCGCTGTGCTATAGTCAAGCCACAAAAGGATTCATACGCAGACCACTCGATAGGAAAAACACTCGGTGCCGGCACCTTCAGAAGAGCCTGACCCCTGGATACAACAACTCTCGCGCTGGCATTCAACGTGTTTCTGTAGGCTGGTCTCTGTAAGCTGGTCGGGCGTGTTCATCACGTGTATCGAGTACCAGGTACGTGATTCTCATCCTTCGCCTCTGACACCATGCTGATGGGATACCGCTACGCGGAAGTCTCGTTGGCGCCAGATCGGATCCTTATTTGTGCGCAGTTGAGCGCTGCACTCTACCACATTTTTCGTACCCCGCTAGATTTCGAGGGCAACTCAACACGTCGCCCGTCTTCACCGGCGGGAGAGGGACACACAACTTCTAAGTATGTACACCACGGTATATAATCACGAAGTCATCTACAGTAAAACTTGTAGTACGCGCCATTAAAGCATCTCACGCAGCTTGCAAGGATGATTCCGTCCAACCCGTAGTAGGCGCGATCTAATTATCATACACACGCAGGTTGCAGAAACGAGTTTTGGCAAAAGATCCTCGACATCGCAGCCGCGGTGTTTAAAGAAACAAATGGTTTGCGAATATTAGGTGCCGGGGGGCCGCCGAAGGGTGCTCACCTGGTAGGTCATCTGCAAGGCCTGGCGCTGCTCTCGCGCGCACTTAGCGTTGGTTTTCCTTTGCTTCTCGAGGTTAGCCTTGGTCGACTGCAACCACCCAACGGTCATTTTGGCATGGCGAAAAAAAAAAAACCCGTCCGTTGTCAGTTTTACGTCATGCTACGGTGGGCTCTACCCTACTCTACTACGACTACTACTACTGCTACTACTACTACTGCTGCTGCTGCTTCTTATTACTACTATAAATAGTATCTCATCCAAAACACGACCTCAAGAAAAATGTACAATGCGCGCAGCCCGATAAACAGTTCACCCCTCAGACAGATCACGATCTAGACCATCTGCTGCAGATCATAACCTGCCGCTATGAGAGGTCATGCGGGACCTGTACAGTACAGATCCAACAGGAAACCTGTTCTAGATCATGCAGGTTAGGTTAGACGGCTCCCACCTGGCAACAAGAGCTACTGTAGATCTCGTACGTACAGCTCAGGAATGTATATGCCCTCAAGTATCTAGACCATTAAGTGGGAATGATCCGTATGATCTGTCCGAAGTGTGCAACTATCCCACTAGCGAGGCATACACGGAGAAACGATCGAAAGCACAGAAGGGGCTGCAAACATATTGGGTGGTTCCTGAATTGAGTAGTAACAGGTTAAGAGCCTCGCCAGCCAGAACATGTTGGCCTCATAAAGTGCACCCTACCGCACCGCCGTGGCATGGCTTGGCTGTGATAACGTCCGCTCGCGCTGCTGTAGTAGCATGAACCGCACTATTGTGGCAGCATGGCTTCGATGACATCCGTTCGCACTGCTGTAGTGGCGCGTACAGCACTGTTGTGGTGGCATGGCTTTGATAACACCCGCCAGTCTGTCTCCTTCTACTACCGCGTTTTGTACTACTATTGCGGAGGACCATAGTATATAGCACCTACGGTACACACAGAAACCTATATATTTCCGTATTTTTATTAACAATTTTTGGTCCCATATACTATGGTCCCCAGAATTTTTTGTTTTCGTGTCGCTGTTAGCCTTCGACGCGGCATCGTGCGTTTTGGCGCCCTTGTTTTAGGGCGTATGCTACGGCAGTAGTGGCTGGTGAAGACTTGTTTCTGCTGATTGGTAATTCGACAAAACTTTCACGCTACGAAACTTGCGTCACGGACTGTCGCCCTTATTCATAGTAAAGGACAAGAATAGTCGGTTGAGCCAGGAATGCCCCAGACGAAGCCATGTGTGGCCAAATCTCTCAAGTTTTTTGGAGTTCCATTAATACGTAGGTGTTAGCCCCCAAATGACAGCACCTTTTTAGTGACGTTCATGGGGATTAACTATTTGAAATAAGTTTGAGACACATTTTGGAGGGAGGAAAAGGCCTAGCTGTCATCGCTGTACCCGCAAGTCCCGCTGTTGCTTGCTTTTTCTCTACCTGTAAGTCCTGCTGTTGCTTGTTCTTTCTTTCTGCCACGGCTCTCTCGTGGTTGGTCATGTTCTTTCCGTGCGCGAGAGCACTAGTCTCCCGTGCGCGTGCGAGCTCCTGGTTCTGCTGTTTCAGCCGCTTGATCTCCGCTGCGCGCTACAAAAGAAAACGCGTGCGAAGGGTACATCGCCAGACAAGGTCGTACTTGAATGGACAACCCACCTCGCATTGAGTATCGGAAACATTCACTAGCATCAGTGTCATGGTGGGCAGTCAATGCTATGGTTGGTGGGAGTCTGGTTGATGAGCGTCAATAAAATGGTTGGTGGGAATGTCAAAGGTGGTGGGCGTCAAGCCATGGCTGGTTGGCGTCACTGAATATCAAGTTGATGGGCGTCAATGCCATGGTTGGTGAGCGCCAATGCCATGGTTGGTGGGCATCAATGTCATGGTTGATGGGCGTCAATGCCATGATTTTGCTGGGCATCAATGCCATGGCTGATGTTCACCAAGCCCATGATGGATGGACTACTAGTCATGGTTGATGCGCGTCAGTGTCATGATTGCTGAGCGTCAAGCCATGGTTGATGGGCGTCATTTCCATGGCTGATGTGCGTCAAGCCATGGTTCATGGGCGTCAAGTCATGGTTCATGGGTGTCAAGCCATGGCTGGTGGGCGTCAAACCAGGGTGGCGTTTCGCGTTCGTTGTCCGTTGACTTTGCCGTAGGGATTGTCGACGGCGACAACAAATAGAGGTGCGTTTCGCACCACATGCAAGACACCCTTGGACTTTGGACACAAAAATGTTAGAAAACGTCTCTGGAGAAGCCCCACCAGATCAGGTTGAAGCGGTTACTATTGACACGAGCACTCGTAAACAGGAAAAGATACACCGCCAATCGCTCGCTGAATCGACTCCCAGTCGTGCGAACGGAAATCGTTTCTTTATGATAGCGGCAATGCCAAGAGTTTTCGCCGTTTTCACGCCACAATTCGTTGTCGATGGATGGAGTTGTGGTTGGCAAGCATTCGTTGCATTCGACAGTCAGGAGGTGGACTTGTAGGTGCGCTGTATTGCAGTAGATCGATATCCATCGGCCATACACAACCAACATGTAACCGTTGGCCAACAAAAGATAGTGCAGCTGTCGCTGGGAACTCGCGCAGCAGGGCATTTATAACTGCCGACAACTATTAATAGTGTGCGATGGTAGAAGATTCCCGAAAATGATCATAACTTGGTCGTACGTAGAGTTTGGCGGTCGTAACACCCCTTTAAAATCTATATATAATCCGGCTTTAGGCAACTCTAAGGGGGGGACGACTTTTCGGCACCGTCTAACTTTCAAGGTACTATTAATACTATTGTAACACCCATTCGATCGTAACTACACTATTACAAGCGTAGGCTATCGAACGAGAAATGAGTACGATACGGTACGATACCTATAGCCAAATAAAAAAAAAAAACAAATCGATAGGTGGAGGTTTTCATTCAGTACGTACCTGAAAAAGAAAAAAAACACGGGGATGCGAGGAGATGGAGGACAAAACACTCTCAGTACGATGACCCGAAATTTCGATATTTCCGATATGTCGATTTTTTCGACACTACTGCATGTCCAAACACTACTCCCAACACTGCGACACTCGATAGGCCATGCTCCTCTCTTGGCATCGAGCAGCAGATCCAAACGTCCTGAGCGGCCCGTACGCACGTATAATTTTCGTGACGTTATCGTCAATACGGGTAGCGACATATCTGACACCGGTATACATATTATCTAGAGCCCGCGCAAGAATTTTGATTCTCCTCTCCGCGTTCGGTTTGTCGAGATATCCTTACACCGGAATGATGTGCCAGATATATACAGTAGTGTCACGGAGGGCTATTGTTTTCAGAGCCCGCAATGGACCCCAAAAAACAGGTATCCCCCTATGCTTACGCGCCATAATTGGTTCTGATTAGTATTATTAAAAATTGAGATTACTATGATACACCGTAATGGTCGTGTCGGTAAGCAAAACTCGGGCAACTCGTCCAACGACGGGTACTTCAAATACAGGGCGTGCATGGGTGCTCTTTGTCAAGGCGCTGAGCCCTGTAGATTGCACCTATATCGTAACACGTATACACCAGCAGACGTTGCTCCATTGAACGTGCGACGTGATACTCGCACCACGACAGGCTGAACGCAACTCTGTAGGTCCGCCTGTAGTAAGTGAGTTACTGTGGTAAACCGTACAGTTAGTAATCGTTGTCGACTATTTAATAGACTTACTAGAGGGGAACATGAGATTTCAGAGGGGAAAGTTGACGATGAAAAAGTTGACGAGTACAGCATCGGCCAATGCATCATTTGGGGGATTATACGAGCTGGTGTCCTTACTACAGTACAACGGTTCGCGCAAGGAGATCTATGCCACGACACGGTCGGGAAACACGTTCCTAAAGTTACATTACTCGTGGGCAGTCGATGAACTACTGCTGTAAAATTTGTTAACCTTTGGTCTGTCGGTCGGTCGCAATCTCGGGGTCCCACAAGGGCAACAAAAAAGCAAGAGCAAGAAAAAGTCGTCCTTCTCACGAGTTTGGTTTCCTCTGTTTTTCGTCTAGCTTTCTCCTCTTCCGCCTGCAGGTGGGCGAGACGATTGGCCAGCAGGTGGACGTCCGCCTCCGCCCTCTTCCTTGTGTTCTTCGCCTCGAGCATCAGGTTCGCCGTTGCGCGTGCCGACATCGACCCTGACATGGATCCTGTCGACGGCCGCTTCGGTCCCATCCCCTACGTAGCACAAACATACATACACGCGATTTATAATACGGATACTGTACGCAAATACGTACAACATTAAACTTAGAGATGCGTACTACGATAGAGGTATTCGAGGGTACTGTACCTTTTTTTGGCGGCGATGTTTCTGACTGATGGGGGTTTCTGAGCTGAGGAACTACACTATCGAACAATATTTGTTTTTATAATGCAGTACTGCTCTTGTTTTCGTTACATGACTGGCAAAGTTTTTCAGAAGTGCGTGAATAAAATGATGCTGTTCTACTGAGGGAAGGGTTTTGTCACGAAACTATAAGGATTTTTATACCGATGGCGTGTTTATTTCCGGGTTCGGCTCACGGCGGTCACCACCCCGACCCGGAACTCTAACCCCAACCCTAACCCGAACCCTAACCCTAACAGAGAGGCCTGTTTGGTTGGTGTGTGGGCTGGTCATTGTGCCTGGGCTCTATTTGCTGTTCGGTCACATCTAAGGAACTTTGCCAGACATGGCGGATATACGCGAACTCGACCCACTGTGTAGGACATGGGACTGCTCGTGGGGTTAAGTGTACGCGTTTTTCTTCAAGGCGTTTGTTTGGGTCATAACGGCTATACCGCATTGTGGTAAATAGAGGTGCTCGAGTGAGGATTCTCAAGAGAATTGCGGGTGCACCTTCACCGAACCGAGGCATGCCTACCGAGCTAATACGGAGGACCATAGTAAATAGGACCAAATTTTGTTAGTAAAAATAGGTAAATATATAGGTTTTTTATCTATACCATAGGTCCTATTAACTATGGATCCCCGTAATAATGTGAGAAACAACAGCAACAACCGCAAGGTGCGGTGAGAATCTCAGAGGCTAGTAAAGAGGCAGTATGTGCAAACATGCGTGGGGCACGAGAGACGAGAGGAGGCGTTGTCGTAGGTGTACATTAAAAGGAGAAGGGAGAAAGGAGGGGAGAGGAGGAAAGAGGAGAGAAGAGGTTCAGCTACTTGGTGCGACAAAACCTGAACTTCTCCTCTACTACCCCCCTCTCCTCCTCTCGTCACCTCACCAGTTTCGTTGTATTTCCTACGACGTCTCCCTTTTTCTCTTATGTCCCACGTATGCATACAAATACCGTCCCTTTTCTTGTCTGAGATGGACACAACAAGAGATGAAGCAGCAGCAAGCAGGCATCTCGGGGAGGGAGAGCTAATGTCACAGTTATGTTTTGTTGTTTTTGAGTGCTCTTGTTTTCCTTACCTGGCATAATATGATCCAGCATTTGGTCTGTATCGTATAGAAAATGCAGTGTGCGTTCGTTCTAACCATCGACGCGTAGCACATAAATATGACGAATTTTGATTGAAAAATAAAATAAAAAATCAGCTGTGAGATCGAGGATTCAATCGAATTTCATACTACAGTAGCTTCGTGTGATACTATTAATAGTCATACTGGCAATACCACTTAAAGTGATACTTCGATCGCGCGTACGACGGGTTTTGTATGACTTCACGAAGGATGTGCACAATAGATATATATATATATATATATGTGTGTATAATGCATACCAGGTACCCCCTTTTGAAAGAAACACAATTTGAAGCTGTGGAACTCAGGCAGTGCTTGTGTATTTTAGTGTTAATAAAAAGGCAATGGTCAACAACTTTACAAACACTAGGGGTTGCACGTAGCTTTACTGCGAGTAGGGATTTTAGCGCATCGGTGGTGGCTTGGTTGTTGGGTGTTGACAGACTTGACGTTTTAGAACTGCAATGCCAGGAGTGTCAAGGCACCGACATCGCAGCACGATCCTATAGACGCGTACGGCTGCGCGATCAACGCCGAAGATGAAGACGGGTGATACAGAGAGACCACACTTTTCATTCTGTTTCGGTCGCTGTCTCGTGCCTCGCCCGAAAGGGTTATAAACTTCCGTCTGGCTCCTACGAACGACATTTCCAAGGCTCGTTTACCTCGGTACCTTGGCAAACATACCACTTCTTGCAAGCTTAGGGGAAGCCGTGCTGCAGGCACACCTCAACCTGCGTTGGTATACGTGTAATAGCCCTCACGGCGTTTTTAGCACTATGCAACCGCGATCGAAATGTACTCCTCCCGCCTCATCACAACAAGTCTATGTTTCCCAAATGTCATCCCCGACCCTCTTATCGTTATCCGTTTTCTTGCTGTGCGCTGTACGTATGGTATGTATGCGTGCTACGCTGAAGCGGCCATTGAAAGGGTCCACTTGCGACATCTATTTCCTAAATGATAACGCCGATTATTGCCCTCGGTGCACGAGTACGTACTAGATGTATGAGTAATCGTCACCGACGGGATCAAAGTGACACCCGTTTCCCGAATGCAAAACGCCGATTGTTCTCCTTGGTGTACGATGTACGTATACTATGTATGAGTAACTGTCACCGACGGGGTCAATGTGACACCTGTTGCCCGAATGCCAACGCCGATTGCTACGCTTGGTGATGCACGTATGATATGCATGCGCCATTGTCGACAGGGTGGGAAGGTATCAGTCCGTTGGGTTACTGGTGGCATGTTCACCCGTCACCTACCCAGGCTAAGCCTTAAAACACCCCCCTTCCTGAAACCGACCGGATGTACGGGTCGACGTGTCACCAACGCGCGGTTCCAATTTCTCGGGGCTCAGGGAAATTATTTTTCGGGTTCGATTCGGGTTCGACATATTCCACTTTTCTTAAAAGACGCTCATTGTGGAGGGTGGTGAGGTTCGAACCCGCGACCCAGTAGTCATGCCCGCCGTCGACCCCATGTGTCAATATATCAATATTAGTCTGTCGGGCTACTGGTAAAAAGTCAGCCTATCCCCTATCCAAACTAAGCCTTGAAACGAGGGTCAAAGTGACGCCTGTTTCCCAAATCTATGATATATACTGCGTTTGCGATTTATGAGACATGGTACCCTGGATTGTTTACCATTTGTCCCGATGTTTGTGACCACAGAGCTTGTATCTCACGATCAATATGACGGGGGATCAACACGTACGGTAGACGTGCTGGATGTCGGCGGGCAGAAATAGCACACAGACTGCCGCACCAGGGGAACTCAACGCTGCAATGTACCAGTCAGCAAGAAACAACTGGAGCACGCGGTGACATGAAAATAAAATCGCTCTCGTCTCTCCCGCCCCTTCAAGCTTGCGTCATGGTGTCCCGTTGTCCCAATTTTTTATTGTCCCCTTGGCATTCGGTGTACTCATGTAGCCACTCGTGTTTCTGCCCCCTACATTACGGGGAAGCACAGTACTGGTAATCAAAAGTAAATTGTGGTGCAGAAACATTGGGGTATACATGGTTCTAGTGCACATCGTACGTTCTGAATACTTCGACGCGGCGTTCATACCGGTCGGCACCCATTTCACCCTCTCAATTTGTGCTGTTTCGTTTCCATTGTTTTCTTCTCCTGGGACTTTTTCCTGACGATACTGAAGTGTCTGCATATTTTCCGTTCGTTCTGTTCTTCCTTACGGAAGCGGACCCAGTCTGTCCCCCGTTGACAGGTATTTTCCGCCCGGCATCTTTTTCGTGCTCGTCGCTTGTTTTTTTCATATTATGGAACCTTTTGCTTGCGGATACTGAATGCCCTACATACGTATCTTCGTTGTCTCCCCCACTGTGGGAGGACCCCGTTCGCTTCCGTCAGCAGATGCTCGGCGCACGGTAAAATCCAGCGTTCTTTCTGATTGTATGTGTTCCCTGCATTTAGTTTAATTTTCTCCTGCTTGCCGCCTTTCGCCTGCGCTGTTACGTCTACTTTCGTTATCTGTTTCCCGTAGGCTGCATGTTCTCAAACCGGGCTTCGCCTTGCAAGTTATAGAGGTATGGGAGTGGGTTGTGAAGCGCCGCATTTTCGATCCATTCTTTAAATGTTCGGATGGATTTTGTACCCACCTGATTTTTGATGCATCTGAATATCTTATGCGGTCCTTCAAGGTGGGCTAGTGCCATTCCACTCCCGTTTCCCCCCTATTGTTGTTGAGGCGTTACTGTGTACTATTACTCTTGGAAGAGTAATCCTAGCGCTCCCTACCAGAAACTCTGGAGAGGCCAGGAAGGGCTACAGTAATAGGTCAAAGTATTATACCAATACGCGTGAGTGGTCAGGAGTATCCAGAGACAACCTGCACGGTACTCGGGCCTGTCCCATACTGCTTCATCGCGTTTTGTTACCTAGCTAAACCTACGTATCCTAATATCTGCTTGCTGCTTCCTTTTCTCTTGGTTGTGAGCATCCAAGGCAATCACAGGGACAGCATTTGAAAGCATGCGCAGGACATGAGAGGTCAGGTGACGTTTAATATAATGAAAAAGGAGAGAGGAGAGGAGAGGTCCAGAGGAGAGAGGACAGGAGAGGTTCAGATACTTGGCCGGAAAAACCTGAATTTCTCCTGTCCTCTCTCCTCTGAACTCCTCCTCTCCTTTTCCTCCTTTTATATTTTACAACGTCTCCTCTTCTCTCCCACGTCCGGCGCATGCTTGCAAATACTGCCCCTTTTTCTTGCCTGGGATGCTCACAGCAAAGAGAAGAAACAAAAGCAAGCACGCTTGAAGGGAAAGGAGAGCAAAAAACAAGTTTGTACTGTTACGACGTGCTTTCATTCTTCCTTTCCTGGCACATTGCAGCATTTAGTTCGCATCGTACACCACAGTTTTTGTGTGTGTGTGTGTGTGTGTGTTTTTTTTCTACCTATCAGCATCCAGCACATCCAGCGTCCGTGGTGATTGGTTATCCTATAGAAAGATACAAGCTCTGTGGTCACAAACATCGAGATAACATATGTGAGACTGCTGTAGGTATCAAACACGCAAATGCAGTACTTGGTACATATAATGCTTTTGGGAAACAGGTCTGTCTCAGTTTGATCCTGTCTACAATTGCGCATGCATACGCCTAATACCGGTGCGACGTATTCGTACGCTAAGGACAATAATAGGCGCTGGTATTTGGGAAACTGGTGTCACTTGGACTCCGTCGGTGACTACTATTACTACTACTGTATTAATACTTGCATTTCACATAGAAACGCATATTCGTACAGCGTAGACCAAGGACAATAGAAGGCGTTAGGATTTGAGAAACATGAATCGCAAATGGACCCAGCTGATGGCCACTTCGGTGCAATACGCATATGTACAGCGTACAGCAAGAATGCGGATGTCGACAAAAGTGTCGGGGATGACATTTTGGAAACACAGAGCCGTTGTGATGAGGCGGTAGGACTATATTTCTACGACGATTGTATAGTACTAAAAAGGTCGTATGGGCATACCAACGCAGGTTGGGGTGTGCCTTCAGCACGGCTTCCCCCAAGTCTGTGGTATACCAGGTATTTAGGACATTTGCCGAGTTAAATAGGAAAGGGGCCTTGACTATGTCGTTCGTGGGAGGCAGACTGAAGTTGTACGCCGTCCTTCCGGTCGAGCGAGAGACACAGAGAAGTGAGATAGCAGTATATGCAGCAGTAGTACGTCGCGACCAAAAATGATGAAAAGTTCGGTATTTTTCATCACCCGTCTTCAACTACAGCGTTGAGCACGCAGCAGATGTACGAGTAGCACCACCGTGCTGCGCCCGGCTTATACAACTCGTTGCATTGCAGTTCGGACGTTAAATATGTCACCCCCCAACCAAGCCGATGGTGTCAAATCGTCATTTTCTGTCGTCACTTCCTCCCCCTCTCGAGTCCCAATCTGAACCAACATTACCTTCACCGCACCCAGCATAACTCCCTCGTCGTCCTCGGCACCGTCCTCCACCCCGCTCCCGGTCACTTCAGGTTCAATCATGGCGGTTGTGGCAACAGATCTTTGAGACTGTCGATAAGGACGATCGAGAAGGGAAGTAGTCGCGAAGAGAGCAAAAAAAACGCTCAAATCGGCAGAGTCCTGCGCTCGCACGAGCACATGATGTCGGGTAGGATAGACGATAGATGTGAAACGACCAAATAAAGATATGAAGGCGTTAGTGGTTCGGGTGCGCTTTACGCGTGTTTATAAGATATGCAGGCGTTACTGGTTCGGGTTCGTTTTTTGAACTTTTTCGAGTTGTTTGTGCTTTTTTGCGTGCGTTTGTGTTTCGCGTTGCGTTGCCCTGTGCCCTGTTGCTGTTGCAGGCTGTGCTAGCAGAGACTTGAGCGATGCGGCACAGCTTATGCATCGTCACGTGGACTATCCTCTCATGCCATTCGGTTGCCTTCGTCCCTGGAGGGGCCCCTGCCTCGCTTTTCCGACACGAGATATCGTCTCTATCTGAGAGTCCTCGCGTTCGTCAGCCGTCACATGCCGACGGACTGCTGTGGCACGCACGTCGGATGCGCTCTGCTACGATGCAGAGCGAGATCGAAGATGGCGGGAGTGTCGGGAGTGAAGCAGTGGAAGACAAGAGGAAGAAGGTGGTCGTGATCGGAGCGGGATGGGCCGGGCTCGCGGCAGCTTACGAGCTGTCGAAGCAGGTGATATCGATATGTTTTGGGTCGGTTTTTTGTTTGAATCGGTGACAACGGCCAACATTGCTGTTCGATCGTAGCGACGAACGAGCCGCTCATGCTGGCACAGCTTCAAGCAATCCACCCGGGGTGCTTGCAAGCAACACACATGCCGTGAATGTGTACTGTCTGTTGCCGCACGCCGGCAGGTTAGAGAGGCAGCACTGCTGCTGTGTCGATTGATGCCTCGGCCTGCAGAATTTTGTGAATGTTCGTGTTATTCCACCGCATTTGTCAAAACTGCCTACCGTAATCGACACCGATGTTGCTGTGTGCTGCGCTGTGTCCTGCTACTTGTACTGACTGAGTCAACTGCTCACGAGGTTCCGAGTTCGTTTTTTTTTTTTTTTTTTTTTTTTTTTTTTCATCACTTTTACTTTCCAGCCCACTCGTAGGAGGTTTTACCCTCGACGATCTTCTGGACAAGCCGTGGTCACAGGTGTCGTCCCTTCTCCCCCCCGGTACGTGCCTTTATTTTTTGTCGCGCTCGTATGCTTCACGTCGAATGTGTCGGTTTTGCAAGTTCCTCTGTTTAGTCGTACCTGGTATGGGCTATGGGCTCTCCCCGCCGATAGTACGTTGAACTTACGAGTACAACCCCAATTTGGACCACCATTGCCGTGCAGTCACCCGCTGCTGCTGATGCTGCTGCTGTGGTGCTGCTGCTGTACGCTGTACTGCTGTGTGCCAGATCGTACGTTCTTTTTCTTGCTCGTGGGTTCGCTAAATCACCCCGTGACAAGCCGAAACAAGCCACTGCTCCTATATACGGTAGTTTTTACAGTAGTAGTACGGGCGGGACAGGCCGAATAGTCTACAGTAGTCTTGGATGCTCTTAACAACAGCTCAGGGTACCCACTACTGTGTATCGTAGCCCATACTGCTGCTGTAGAACCTAGAACCTACCGGAGAACCATGCAAAGGTTGTCAGAGTCCCAGTCCGAGTCATCAGGACTCAGTGATTGACTCGCGGCTCCGAGTCTTTCGAAGTACCGAGTCCCAGGGCACTAGAAGCTGAAATGGCTGAGTTCTCGCGAATCCCAGGGTACCTAAGTTGAAATAACTGAGTCCTCGCGAGTCCCCAGGGTACCAGAAGCTGAAACCAAGGAGTCCTCGTGAGTCCCCAGGGTACCAGAAGCTGAAATGACTGAGTCCTCGCGAGTCCCAAGGGTATCAAAAGCTGAAATAACGTGAGTACTCGCGAGTACCGAGCCAAATGATCAAACAGAAAGAAAACAAGTTTTTTTGTGTATCTTTTTGTTGCCCTAGAAAAAAAATCTGCCACAAAGGTCTTCACAACATCAGCACATTTAATAGTCCTCGAGACTCAGTCCTTGACTCGCCAGTCCAAGTCCATTTGAACTACTGGATCCCCAGGGTACCAGAAGCTGAAATTACCGAGTCCTTGTAAGTCCCCCGGGTACTGAAAGCTGGAACGACTGAGTCCTCGCGAGTCCCTAGGGTATTGAAAGCGGAAAAACTGAGTCCTCGCGAGTCCCGAGGGTACCAAGAGCTGAAATGACCGAGTCCTCGGGTGCTGAAAGCTGAAATGTCTCGAGTCCTCGCAAGTTCATAGGCTACTGAAAGCCGAAATGACTTGAGTCCTCCAGAGTTCCTAGGGTACTGAAAGCTGAAATGGATGATGCTCGGAGGTACTCTTGTAGTACTCTGACGACCTTTGCAGAAATTTTTTGCAACCACGTTTTTTGTGGACAGACTACGTGGATTGGTAATTACCCTATGCACAAGTTTCCGCTTTCAGACGTGGTTGACTTGAAATCCCGGGGGTGCCGCAAGTTGAAAATGGGCAACATCATCATCCTGCGTTCCAATTTTGTACCATGACAAAAACGAGATTCGACGATGAGTGGTTGGTTTTAAAGTTGGACGTGAAAATGTTGGACTGCACATTCGCGAACGCAGAAGCACCGCGGCCGTCCCAAAGGCCAGAGCGTGAAGCGCGGGTACTGTTGTACCTCTGCTGTTGTACTGCTGCTGTTATACCGCTGCTGTCGCTATAGTCTGTACGTGTGTACTGTGACTGCGCGGTTGCTTTTTTGATTCCGTGGAAATGTGGTCATATGTTGTCCTGCCCCAGCAATAATTGCACCGCTCCTTTGGGCGTATGTGTTCCTTACTGCCTCCTACAATTTATAGGACGACAGGAAGTACGGCACACGCACGCACACACACAGAAAAAGCACCGCCGGTGGCTGTCACAAAGGGAAGAGCATGATGTGTGACTGCTGTTGTACCGTGGTTGCCGCAAAGTAGAGATATTTGAGAGCTGGAGGGACGGTGTGATAAAACAGCGGCAGAACGGGTATATGTTACGGGTATATGTTTGTGATTGCTGTTGTACCGTGGCTGCCGCAAAGTAGAGAGATTTGAGAGCTGGAGGGACGGTGTGATAAAACAGGGGCAGAACGGGTATATATATATACAAGGCGCTTCGCTCCGCGGGCGGCCTACGCCGCCCGCTACGCTCGCTCAGGAAGGAAACATCAAATTACGCGAAGCGGACAGAGGTCCATGATTGAATATTTTTTTTTTATGGCCCCTGTAGTTAGCTGCAAACTGGCGACTTGATTATGCCAAGAGTCCCGCCGCCATGCTTCAGGAGAAAACAGCTCGGACGCCACATATGCTTCGCGTCGCGGGCGGTTTTCCGCTACGCTCGCTCACACGTCGTACATACGTACATACCCCAGGTAGGGTACTTATTTTCTTCTTTCGATATGCTCTGTGTCTGTGTACTCGTCGTATGTTGTACGAAAGATAAAGCACAGAACGGCACAGCAACACAGCAAAAACAATGAAAATGAACCCGAAAATTTCTAAAAGAAAAAAAATCCCCGTCCCCTTTCGTGTAATAAGTTACTACTTGAGTGGAACACCTTACACCAGTCAAAAAAAGAAAAAAAATGAAAAAAAGAAGAAATCTTACAGCAGAGCTTCTCTCTCAGCCTCGTGCGCCGCCCGGCCCTCTCGCGACCATCTCGCCACCGATTCAGTCCGGGTAAAGCTTCCCTCCCTCTCTTCCACAGTGAGCCCCGTCGCCCGCCTCGCGTGAAGCCCGGTGCTCACCGTGGACCTCGACGCAAGCTCGACAATGTTGGTGCTCATTCGGGGTACCTCCCTTTTGTGACTCTCAGCCCGGTCGCAGAAATAAGCACCGCTTGAATATTATCTTACAATCCCGAACGAACCTTAAATACTCGTACGTACTCTATCCAAAATCACAAATGGAGGCCAGACAGAGCCTATTGATGCATCCCTCGTGTCTCGAGGCACACGCGACGCCTAGGCACGAAAGCGGCGACCGCGCTCCTTGCAACTCCCCCTCTACTCGCCAGCATCCGCTGACACCCGCGACGGTGCCGGGTTCGCCCGCGCAACCGTGCTCGGAGTACACGCACGCACACGAAACGAAGGAAGAAAAAAGGAAAGAAGGACTGAAAGTACGACGAGAAATGGAGAAAACAAAGACTCGCTGGAACGGTCCGGCAAGTAATAAACGGAGGCGATTCCCAAGTGGGAGCTCTGAGAGGCCAGGGATGTACCAACCGAGCACGCTCAGAAGTTGATATATCTATAAGTATACCTATATATATGTATTGGTTTCCATGGTCCTGGCATGCTCAGCATCGCGGAAAGCAGTCCCGTCAATATTTTCCAGTTCGCGCTATATTGAACGCCCAGAGCACGCGCCACGAAGCCCGCCCGGGGCCCAAGCTTGCACGGTAGTGTACACGCGCCCCTCCTGCATGCTCCGCAGCCGAGAGCGTGAGAAAAGACCCGCGTCCGAACGAGAAACGATCTCCGATGAGCAAAAAAGTCATTTTTGTAGAGATACATGATATCAGGTCGTCGAATAGACACTTGTTGATTTTGTTATGCTCGTTTGGCAGCAGCAATGCAGTACGTTCAGCACACAAACAATGTTACAGCAGACTAGCAATAGGCCAGCGATATAAGTAGCTCTCGCCGCCGACATGTTGGACATGACGCTAGTGGACGCTAGTGGGCATGAACACGAGCGTATATAATACGGCATGTCAGCCTCGATCAGTAGATATATACTGGCTGCGTCAGCAATCAGTATACTGAACTGTGTCCATAAAGCGAATAATGTCGAGCGAAGCGAGGCCGGGAACAGCGAGGCCGCAAAAAAACACAAAAACACAGCTGGAGCCAATTACATCATTAGCTGAGGTGGCTTCGTCTGTCTTGGTAGCGAACTCCCCTCCTCTCTTTCCTCTCTCTGCCCGAAACGTGTTTTGCTGAGTTTCCGTATCATAATACGGCGTGTGTCTTGGACGTACGGAATATCGCACATACTGGCAACAGATACTGGCAGGCTCAATCAGTAGAGAGCTACTGACAATAGGTGTCTACTGGCAGTACCTACTGTGGCAGTGGCCAGCCCTACTGTTGCCGTTTTCAGTAGTGTGGTTCAATGATACTATTGCTGCCGACTGTTTTACTTACTGCAATGCATCATGTTCGTCTTTTGTTTCCCGACAACAGAACAAGGATTTCGACGTGACTTTACTCGAAGGTGGTAAATCCGTTGGGGGACTGGTGGCAGGATGGCTCACTCCGGGAGGGAGGCCGGTGGAGGCAGGGGTGCACGGCTTTTGGTGAGCATTATACAGCACCAGGAACAGTAGCAACAGTAGCAGAAGTAACAACAGTAGCAACGGTAGCGGCAGTAGCAGCAGCAGCAGTAGTAGTAGCAGCAGTAGCTGTAGCTGTAGCTGTAGCAGTAGTAGTAGCTGTAGCAGTAAAAGTAACAGTAACAACACAGTAGTAGCAGCAGTAGCAGTAGCAGTAGCAGTAGCAGCAGCAGTAGCTGTAGCAGTAGCTGTAGCAGTAACAGCACAGTAGCAACATTCGTAGTAGCAGCATAGCAGTCGCAGTAGTAGCAGCGGTAGCAACAGTCGTAGCAGTAGCAGCAGCGGTATGGAAATTCATATAGCACAGCATTAGCGCCATTTTTTTTGTAGGTATTGGCTAATCCTTACCCTATTAATAGTGTGATACTGACACAGATTTTTAGGGTCAATTTCCCCCTTAATGTACTGCTAGTTTATTGAAAAGTATGGCGAATTTTCCCCCAAAAAATGTAAATGGTCCCTGCAACGTTTTGTTATTATCCACACGTCTGCAGATCAAAAGCACCCTTTCGTAAATATATCGCCCGCAGCAGCAGTACAGAAGCAGTTGCTGAAATGCAAGCAAAGGCGGCATTGACAACCCAACGATGGTGTGGACGACTTACCAGAACGAACGCAAATAATCGACACGTTTCGTCCTGCGCTACACAATACAGCAGTGCGCGACACCACTTAATCGCTTAGAGACCCCTAGATAGCGACCGAAACAATGGTCGGTAACTTGGTATCAACCATCTACGAGCAGTACGGTCAGGGCCATGTCACCCCCGTGCCGTATACGCCGTCTTGCATTTACCATTGTAACTCGGACACCAATTCGCATCATCCACCAAAGCACGCAGTGGCCATTGCTATAGTCGTCTTTTTGTATCGACAATTTTCCCCCCTGAAATCCGTATGATGGAGGACCATGGTTGAGAACTTTTTTTTTTCTCTCGTTTTGGGCTAGCCTCAAATTTGGTCACGTGAGGCGTGCGAGGCAAGGTCTGTCCTGCACTGATAGACTGATTTGAACGTTTTTTTTTTTAATGCTTCGTGCTGAACTTGTTGCTCCTTCTATCTTAAACCCCTCTATCAATAATTACTCCCGTCGTGAGGATAAAACCCTTATTTTTTTTGTCAGATTTAGGTTTCTGTACAGCAGCGCCGTATGAAAGCGCTTCTTTGGTATCGCGTATGGCACTGTTAATACTGCATTGGACGAGTTTCAGACCCCCCCCCCCCCCCCGCGATATCTCCCCCAACAGGTACCCGTACCGGAATATCTTCCAACTGATCGAGAAGGAGCTGGACATCGACCCTTTCACCCCCTGGACACAGTCCGCGCAGTACAGCCCCGAAGGCCTCGAGGTTCGTGCGCTCGAAACTAGGTTTTTCGTTGCTGCGCCACCAAGAGGCGTTTTGATTGCTCTTTTTAGTTGGTCCGGAGGATTTGTCGTGGCGTTCGCCAGCAGAGGCGCGGAAAATATAGGTTGAGCTCACCACACTTACAAACGTGTGCCGTGTATATGCCAATTCAGCTCAGAGGCGTTTTTTTTTTTCGATGGCTGAGAGGATGTGCCGTTTGCCTCACCAGCACAGACGTTTTCGATTGACCGTTGCATTGGTAAGGAGGGTCTTCCATTGCTCCACCAGTAGAGGCGTTTTTCTTTCGCGTTTTATTGGTCCACAGGATGTAAAATTTGTTGCGCCAGCAGAAGCGCTTTGTAGTTTCTGCTTCGTTGGGCAGGAGTTTTGCCGTGGGCTCACCAACAGAGACGTTTTTTATAATACGCTGTGATTTCATTGGTCAGGAGTCTTTGCCGTTGCTTCTTACTACTGTAGTCAGAGGGTTTAGATATATGTGTCTTGTCTCATTTGGTCCAGAGGGTTTGCTGCTGCTGCTGTGTTTTGATGTTATCTCTTTCTTTACCTTGGCGGGGAAGGGGAGAACGTGGGAGAGGAGAGCCTAGCTTTTTGACCCCAGGTGTTTAGGCTGCTCATATCAGGGCCAAATCAGGGCCAAGGGCATGTATTAGGGCTCTATGTACCTGGTAAGGGCTTAGAAGAGGGTGAGTATGAAAAATTGTGGTCCTGATATGTTGTCACCTCTTTTCCAACCGGGGCGTTTTGATTGCCCGTTTCTTTACTGTCAGCAGGCGTCGCGGCTCACGCGAGCACCCTGCTGTGCACATCTCACAGACAACTATTATGGACCATTGTGAACGCGCGCGAGGAGGAGGAGGGTAGCCATTTTCGGTCCTTTTTGCTTCTGATTGGCCGCACAACCTCAAAAGAGGAAGTACCCAACCATTGTATCATCGTAGTCCCGCTTGTGTGTGTTTTTAGTGTTATTCGTAAAAACCAAGGCAATGGGATTGTCGTACAGTATTTCTCAACTTTCAGTTTTCGGGTGACTCACTATTAGTATTAGTACATATTGAGCCTCGTAAAAATTCGGTGCATCCCAATGGCATTTGCCTACTGTCTGCCTACTGGGTGCCGCAGAACGACCCTAGAGGCCCGCCGAGGACAACCATAGTCGAAGGTCGTATTGAAGCTGAGGTACCAGTTGAACTTCAAGTCGTGAACTTCAAGTTCTAATGCACTTACAGCGGAACTTACGGCAGCAATACATTGGACGACAACCCTTGGGCTGCCCCTCTGCTCGCCTCTCCCCTCTTGTGCTTGCGGTTTCTTCCGTTCGACCCAGGTAATATCTCCGATTTTTCAAAACATGCCCCGACTGCCGTCGCCCCTGGGAACTTTCCTGTACCCCAGCTTCCTGAGACTGCCTTGGGCTGACCGCCTCTCAGCGTTGGGAGTGGTCGCTAGGTTAGTTTGCGCCCGTTGCTGTTACGGGGGTCCATAGTTAACAAGACCTATAGTGTACATAAAAACTTATATATTTGCCTATTTTTACTAACAAAATTTGGTCCCGTTAACTATGGACCCCCGCAATAGGTTTTTAGTTTGCGTTCTGGTAATGTGTTGGGCGACTTGCCAGTCACGAAAATGTCGACGGATGTTAACCCCTTTAGTACTGCAGCCCCGTTCTGGGGACAGAGCACTCTAATTTCAAGTCATTTGTCCCCAAAACGGGACTGGAGTACTAAAAGGGTCAAGCTGCAAAACGGCGCTGGGAGGGTTCGCTACATACCTGGTGGGTTGGTTTGTTGTTTTCGCGCCCCGTATTATCCATTGCTTTGCCAACCCGACATTGTGTACCGTGAGTGTCAAGAACAATATGTGACAATGAACCACGAAACGAAGCGTGCTGTGATATTAGTATACCTGGCGAGCTTTTTCATCACAGTAGCAAATGAACTCCTCTTTGACACAGCAGCACGTCATAAGACATCAAGGTACAGCTCGTTCTTGAAACTCTGTAGGTGGCAAGCTTGAGCTTTGCTTTTACACGCACGTCCAACCAATACTATACATTTCTTGTTTGGGTTTGTTGCCGTCGCCCTCCTACCTGATGTTGCGGTCGCCCTCCTGCCAGTACGTTATTAGTGCTGACGAGGTTTTTCGGAAAATTCTGCGTTCGGTTTTTGGTGCGGAACTTACTCTTGATAGGGAAAACGCCCGTGCACGGTGGTGAAACCCCCGCCCATAATTTCGATTTGCTATGATTATTTGTGATAAACTCCGCTTGTATGTGATTTGCCGTGATTTCAGTTTTGGGCTATGGTACGGCAGCAATGCAGTGCTGATGTGTTGCGAAAAACTCGATTGTTGACTACAAACAACAGCAATTGCAGCCGTGCTTATGACGTTTCGATAATGCGAGTCGTCTTTCGATTGGCTTATACATCGTGGATGATGCTACTTACCTACCAGCAAACACGCTATCAGGAATCATAGGCGACCGGTCTTTTCGGACACGTCTTTGTCTATTTTAACCTTACTATACTGGGTTCAGTGTGGGGGCGGTCAGTCAAGGAGTCAAACTGCAGTCTCCTATGTATGAAGAATAGCTTTGCCTACAAGGCACCGTGCAATTTCGGAAAATATCTTGCCTGTTTCCACTCCACCCCCGACCCCCCCTCCTCAGTTCTCGCTAACCTGCGCTTGCGTCTTGGTCTTGGCCCTCGTCTCCCCCCTCCGGAACGTCGTACCCTTTCCGATCTTGCCGCCGGTTCGGCCAAATCGGTCATATCGATTGAATGGATCAAATCGGGCCGATCGGTCAAATCGGTCGAACCGGTAAATCGGACCAATCTGTAAAATCTGTGGAATTGTTTAAATTCGACTGAACGGACTGACCGGGCAAATGGCCCTAATCGGACCAATGGTGATACACAAAATTATGTCTGGTGGGCTGCTCGGAAAGCGTGGTGGACTGGGACAACACCCCGCAGGCGTGGCGAAAGTGAGCTATAACGTAACACATATTATGAAAAATATAAAAAAAAGTCAGCTGTGGAATCTCGGAGTTCGTCGAAAGCATCTTTGTAAGCTCAAGCTGTGTGTCATACTTGTTCGATCGCGCGTACTACGGGTTTTGTGTATATGACATGCTAATCGAAGCTGTATACGATACATGTGATGCTATGGTTTAGTTGTTTGCACCCGTGGGGTGCTACGTTTGCACATACATAGCTGTTTTTTAATGCATGCTGCGTGCAATCCAAGCTTGATTAGCGGTAGGGCATGCCTAATTTCCGTCAGAAGCTCGCGCTGGTGGGTATTAGCAATGAGGTATGCCTAGCCGTCGTCAAATGGGTGCGCTGGTGGAAGGCTCTTGCACGACACGAAAACGGAGTTTTCGGTTTGGACGGCGCGGATCCCCCACTTCAGCTTTTCTATACTGTAGGACCTCCGGCTTCATTATTTCGATCACCCAGCTCAAAATGCGCCCCCTCATATATTTTGACCCAGCTCAACAGGGTCCCCCATCTTATTGACCCAGCTCAACAGGAGTCCATACATCAAAACAACCTGGTATATTATGCGACCGTGGAAATGGACTTTTGGCTTCGATCTCAATGGTGCTAACATAATAGCTCTGGGCACCCGTGTGATGATGGCTGTGTTTTGTTGTTGTGTTGGTGCGCGCAGTTGATGGGCTCCACACCCAGCGTTGTTGGGCGGGGGTCATGTTTGCTATTGGTGTCAGAAAAACCCGCGATGTGTGTTGTGTTGTTTGTGTTGTTGTGTTGTGTTGTGTTGTGCTGTGCGGCGTTGGGTTTTGTTGTGTTGTGTTGTGTTGCGGTATGTTGTGTTTCGTTGTGTTACGTTGTTGCGGGACCTTGATTAAACCCGTAATTTGTTTTTTGGGCATGGTCTAGATACATCTTCTAGCGGCGTCTATGCTTCAAAAACCGTTTATTAATAGTAGCGGCACGTTCCCAATTGCTTTTCATGTGAAATATTTCTTTGTTTTTGCGGCATCCATTCTCATACTTTCAAAAACGTTCGCTCTCGCGACATGTTCACCCAAAAATTTTACTGTACGGCATTTCGTCTTGAACAACACCGTGTCTTTTGCCGCACTTAATCTTTAAGGACGTTCTTTGTTTTTCGACATATTTGTCTACCTGTCGCACTCAATCGTGGCAGGTACGATAAGTACACTGCAAGGGAGCTTTTCCGGATGATGGGGTGTTCAGAGAGGCTTTACAAGGACGCCTTCGAGCCGATGTTGCTGGTCGGTCTCTTCGCCCCGGGGGAGCAGTGCAGCGCGGCAGGTCGGTTTATCGTTAGGTCGGTCGGTCGGTCGGTCGGTCGGTCATTGATTCCCCTGAAACCACTCTGTCTGTCAGTCAGTAGCTTGGTTGGTTGGTCATTCATTGATTCTGCCGCGACCTACCGGTCGGTCTCTTCGTGATTCGGTCGATCGTTCGGTTGGTCAGTCATTGCTTCCGCTGCAACCATCGGTCTTTTCATCAGTCAGGCGGTCGGTCGGTTAGTCGGTCAGTACTTTCGCCGCAACTTTCTAGTCGATGCAGTCGTCAGTCAGTCGGTTGGGCGGTCGGTCGGTCGGAAATTGGCTCCGCCGCTACCAGGCGTCCCTTTAGGGCGTCGTTTGCGTTTGTTGTACGGCGGGCGCGTGGTTCATTTCCTTGGGAAGTCTGTTTCTGTTTTTATTACCTGCTGTTGACAGCGATATTATTTTTGTACTTGGTTGTTGATGCCGAATCTGCTTGTGTTGTTTTGCTTTTGACAGCGAGAATGTTTACTGGTTTTGTAATTTGATAAGTGGTCTTGCGTTTCGACAGCGAGTGTACCCGTTGTATTGCTTTCGAAAGCAAGTGTAACTCTGTCCTTGCTTTTCACAGGAGGTTTAGTGCCCTTCTGTCTCTTGCGTCTGGCACAGACCGTGGAGCGCAGGCTCTCTTCTCGCTTGGCGCGTAATGTTTGCTTGATTATTTCCCTCAATTGACGTTTTTGTGAGTTTGGTCTTGGCTTCCCGCTTATTTTGTCTAATATAGTACATATATCGCTAGGAACTTGCGCATCAGGATATTCGCACCTGTCGTACACTTGTGTGCGTTTGATGAATCCCGGTCGGTCAGTCGGTCGGTCGGTCGGGCGGTCGGTCCAGCCATCTCGAAAAGGGTCCCTCTTTTTCAGGGCTGCGTAAATTAGGAGCTCGCGATCGCTCGTATTTAGCAGGTACCTGGTAGTAGGCAAGTGACTGAGTGAGGAGCTTCGCGCAGTCATTGTCCTTCGTCCTTCGTCCCCCTAACCGGCGTTGGTGGCGGTTCAGAGCCGGCTCGAGAACGGGACCCCTCATGCGATGCGATGCTGTCTGACTCCTACGACCCGCCCCCCCCCCGTCCCGCACCGCTCCTCCCACCATTCGTGTTCCTTGGTCTTTCGGTCGGTCTTTGCCACAGCTTTGTGTTTTGTTTCGGTGATTTTGCACACCTCGGATGTATCAGATAAATCAGATAGATCATTCCCACCTAAATAATCTAGATCTTACAGGGCAGATAGAGATATTCCTGATCCGTATGATATGTATAATCTGTATGATCTAGCTCATGTCGCCGGGTGGGAGCTGTATAACCTGCATGATCTAGCTCATGTTTCTTTGGTTGGATCTGTACTATTCAAATCCTGCACAGCATCTGAAAACGGCAGGTTAGGATCTAGATGATCTGTAGATTATCTATCTGTAGACAGATGGATAGGTCGTGATCTGTCCGCCATGCGTGACTTTGTGAGCGTATGCAGGGGGGTGAACGACTAGAAGACGAAACGATCATACACCCAAAATAGTTTCATAATGACTAAAGCGCGACATGAGCGTATGTTAGCGACGGAAGAACCGCACGGAGACACGCCACAATACTGCGTGCCGACTACCAGGTAAACGCGTTCCGGGGGCCTCACACCGCAATCGCATACCTCAGCGCCGTATCACCGTCGGAGGGGCATGGAAAATCGTACACGACGTTTCCACGGGACAACCATCGGTAGCAGAACCCCTCATCAACTAGGCTACAAGTTTGGAGACAATGAGGAAGAGGAGGAACCCACAAAAAGGATACGATTTAATCAAACGAGCGACGACACTGAGATAAGAGAAGGGTCAACAAATATGGGTGTGATCTCATGCCGCAGCAGAGAGAGGCCTCACTGATCCCACACTATATACGAATGAACCTATGAGGCGACGTTGCAACGGTAGTCTGGATCAGAAAAAAGGGGACGCCAGCAGGGGGGATCCCTTTTCGGGAAAGCCTCATTGTTGTATGGGGAGACAGTGATTGAGTGTCACTCCGTGAGCGATACCGCAGCTCTACAACAGCAAGACAAAGTAGAAAGAGGCTAGGAAAAAAAAACAGACCATCCCGCCCGCCCATCGTTGGTAGCGAGGTGTACCGTCGACAACGACATCAGTTTTGCTAGTGTTTATTTTACAGGAGTACCTACTCTCTGCGACGAGGTGCCGCGTTGATTGCCAGACAGACAGTTAACGCGGGAATAATAACTCTGGGTGAGAGTCTCCGACTGGTCGCAGCTGTAGGAGGCCTCATTGATCCCAAGCTATATACCTGGTACGAATTAACGTACGACGCGATGTTACAACATAAATTACGCAAGACATTCTGTTTTCAAATTTTTATTTGCTGGGTTTTAGTAACCCTCCCTCCCCAGGGTCTATGAAAATGAGTACCCCCCCCCCCCCGGGTCTATGTCTATGGTCAGACGACTACGGCCATGCGTAATATCGAGTACACCCCTGGGTCTCGAAAACAGAGAGTGGTGTCGGCTTGTGTTTGGGCCTTCACACGCCTGGTACATACATGCGTTTGTCTTTTCCAGGGGCATTGGGCATGCTTTACTTCTTCATCCTTGCGCACCAGGCAGACTTCGACGTCAAATGGTGCCGGGGAACAACGGGCGAGATGATCTTCAAGCCGTGGGTGCAGAGGATAGAGCAGAACGGCGCGAAGGTGCTCGTGGAAAGGCGAGTGGCGACAAAAGAGCAGAAATCCCCTCCGAGGGTCCGAATTTTGGCACAAATAATGGAACGACATGCGTGGGATCGGAATGCCTTGGAGTTTGTATCGCAGATAGGTCACTTGTTGTTGTCGCTCCCGTGAACTCGTCAGCCCGCGAGCTGGTCGGGACCACGGCCTCATCCAATCCAGTAGTTGGAGTAAATGGTCCAAGGTAAGGAAGGAGATACAATACAACGAAAACGTATCAAAACGTTACCAATAGTGCTCATAGTTGAGACGCTCGAGAGTCCCGCGCCAACGCCAGCCGTCGCCAACCGAGCTCCTGCACTATTCCGTTGTCGTCATTCATGCACCGGTATACGTTTCACAGTAACGGTCGGTCTTTTTTGAGCGCGAAAAAAAAATCCACAAGCTCGTGGCAAAAGACATCACGGTTCGTGATGTTATAGATTTGGCGTTATTAAGTCGCGATAACGAAAACGAACACGTTTCGTTGTCGTGAGATGGTCACATGAGCGTTTCGTTTATTTGTTTTGTTCAAAACGATTTCATTGAATTTCTGATACAGTTTGTGACAACAACGACGATTCACGAAAAATCTTCACGTTTTGCTTTTTTTTTTCGCGATTCGTATCATTTGGTCACGTTCTCGTTAGGGACGACCGTAGTTAATTATTTCAGGTAATGAGTTACAGGACGCCTTACAGCCGTAAGACACAGAGGTACAGACCCAGGCTATAGAACTACTTACTTGGATCTCGATCTCTGAGCGTGCTCGGTTGGTACATCCCTGGCCTCTCAAGGCTCCCACTTGGAAATCGCCTCCTTTTTTTATTACGTGCCGGACCTCTTCCAGCGGGTCTTTGTTTTCTCCATTTCTCGTCGTACTTTCAGTCCTTCTTTCCTTTTTTCCTCTTTCGTTTCGTGTGCGTGCGTGTACTCGAGCACGGTTGCACGGGCGAAACCGGCACCGTCGCGGGTGTCAGCGGATGCTAGCGGGTAGAGGGGGAATTGAAAGGAGAGCGGTCGCCGCTTTCGTGCCTAGGCGTTGCGTGTGCCTCGAGACACGAGGGATGCATCAATGGACTCTGTCTGGCCTCCATTTGTGATTTTTGATAGAGTACGTACGGGTATTTAAGATTGTAAGATAGTATTCAAGCGGTGCTTAATTTTGCGACCGGGATGGAAGTCACTAGAGGGAGGTACCCTGAATGAGCACCAATATTGTCGAGCTTGCGTCGAGGTCCACGGTGAGCACCGGGCTTCACGCGAGGCGGGCGACGGGGCTCACCGTGGAAGAGAGGGAGGAAAGCTTTACCCAGACTGAATCGGTGGCAAGGATCGCGAGAGGGCCAGGCGGCGTACGAGGCTGAGAGAGAAGCTCTGCTGTAGGATTTTTTCTTTTTTTTTCTTTTTTTCTTTTTGACCGGTGTAAGGTGTTCCAATCAGGTAGTAAATTATTACACGAAAGGGGACGGGGATTTTTTTTCCTTCAGATTTTTTCGGTTTCATTTACATTGTTTTTGCTGCGTTGCTGTGACGTGCTGTGCTTTATCTTTCGTACGTACGAGTACAGACACAGAGCATATCGAAAGAATAAAATAAGTACCCTACCTGGGGTATGTACGTATGTACGACATGTGAGCGAGCGTAGCGGAAAACCGCCCGCGACGCGAAGCGTATGTGGCGTCCGAGCTGTTGTCTCCTGAAGCATGGCGGCGGGACTCTTGGCATTATCAAGTCGGCAGTTTGCAATCATGGACCTCTGTCCGCTTCGCATAATTTGATGTACTTTTCCGTCCTGAGCGAGCGTAGCGGGCGGCGTAGGCCGCCCGCGGAGCGAAGCGCCTTGTATTTCTTACTGTTGCCAGGGTATGTGGGTGTGTTCTGCATTTAGTTTAGTATAACAGCTCCAGGGTCTATTGTTTTCTTGCAAATCTCAGCTTGACTTTTCTAGTGCTTCGTTTTCCTAGTGTTCATAGGTTCCCTGTGACTTACCTCGGTAACCAACCAATTCAATAGGGGCTGCAAGAAATATCCCACACTTATTCCAAGTAATCCCCCCACCCCATCTATGGTCATACGACTACGGCCATGCATGAGATGGAGTACATCTCTCCTATCGAGTACACCCTCTCTCAAAGGGGTGGTGCAGTCCTAAAGCGGATATAACATGAACCCTTGGTGATGCGCACTTGACAAGGGAAAAAATGACGGCAATAAAGTGAGTACGATCATAGCAACGGACCAGTGCGTGATTGGGGGATGATACTCTACAATGGTT
The DNA here is from genome assembly GCA_031763025.1 of Macrocystis pyrifera. Classification (NCBI taxonomy): domain Eukaryota; class Phaeophyceae; order Laminariales; family Laminariaceae; genus Macrocystis; species Macrocystis pyrifera. The sequence goes on from JASSKH010000024.1 coordinate 827,455, forward strand.
GGTGTCCTATAAATAGCTACAATGGTTGAATGCAAGGAGTCGTACGACACGGGCGCAACGCGGTCTTACTCATACTGTACATACTGTACATACTGTACATACTGTACATGCTGACTGACTGCTGGGTGCTCGCGCTGCTGCTGCTGTAGCAGACGGTTCAATGGTTGACAACGCTAAAGTAATCAACCATTGTTTCGGTCGCTATCTCGAGGTCCCGGAGGGGTCAACTCCGTCGCCCCCTTCAGCGTGCAGCTGCAACACGGGCGTGTTTCTGACATCGGGGTTCATCCTGGAGCGGGAGTCCCTTTGTACTTCCGTGTCATGCGGGACTAAGAGCAGTGCAGCAGTAACGGCGGTTTCCGCAAGACTTAATATCGTATGAGCCAATGATATCCGTCGTTGGCCAGAGCTCCCCCTGTCGTGCTGCAGTGGCCTTTCCACAACTCACGGAAGCATCTAAAATAAAGGACAGTGTCGCTGTCGCTAGGAACTTTGCGCGGCAGGATATTTGTGTATGTCGTCAACTTGTGTGCGGGACCGTGACTGCGGACGCTTCGGGCATCAACTCTACAGGGGCACAACAATCAGTACCTTTTTCTGGTGCCGTCATAACTCTAAAGTCGCATACGCTCGTAACATATATGATGCATCCGCTCGTTTTAACCCATTCGCTTACGCTGCAACTTCTGTGTGACACAGGCGGGTAACCGACATCGGGGTTTGTCCTGAAGCGGGCAGCGTTACTTCCGTGTCATGCGGGACGAAACGTTTCCGGCGGACGCTGTGGTGTCTGCGGTCGGGATCAATGGCGTCAAGGGCATCGTCAGAGCCGCTCCCGAGCTGTCCCGGCTGCCATTCTTTTCCAGGATGATGAACCTCAGGTACCGTATAGACCCTGGCGTAGCCTCGATCAAGCGATATTTGTTTTTCTAACTTTAAGCCCCAAGGTGATGGCAAATCAGGTGGTCTCCTACAATGCCGGCAGCCAGCCCGCTTTGCGGTGCCTGTGATATCGATTGGTACGGATGGGATTAACTGTTGCGGCGGTGTGCGGCGGGTGTGCGGAGTAGTGCCGGTTATGGTGTTGGTGTTGTGGGCTGGCGGATACCGGACTAGCGGAGTCATTACTGTATTGGCCTGGAATGTAAGTATCTATCATCACACGTAACCAGCATCCAGGACCTGCTCAATAGGCATAGCTGGCAGAGGATACAATCTTGACCAACTGCAGTCATCTATTGATAGCACTAAATCTAATCCTAACCCCGACCGCCTGAGAATTTTGTCGGAATTAAAATGGTTGTTGTAATGAGGAGTTATCGTGGACCATCAACCATTTTGTTAAAGCTGGGACGAGACGTAAATACTACTGGCTACGCCTGTTAGAGCTATGGTATTCATGTTATATGATAGCTCAGGTATTAATCTTGTACCTCGGAGTATTCGCATTTGAGCTCAGGCATTCATATTTCAGTGCCTATTCAATTCAGGTATATTTATGTTCATAATTGGAGCCAGCGTGACTTTTTTTGTCAGACGGTTGATATTACTTCTCTCCCCGTTGTTTCGGTCGCCGTTTCTGGGCCGTTGCGGGAGTAAAAAGGTTGAAAACGTTCAAGGGGCGTAAGGTTTAAACGTAAGGTTGAAAGGCATACATATGCTTGAAATGATTGATAGGGTTTCCATGGTTAAGCGGCTTAGAAAGCTCATCAAGGCTTGAACGCTCAGAAGGGTCGACCCCTCCAGGACTGCACCACCATGTCGGGCACACAGTACTTTTGCGCTTAAATATTTGTTTCCGTGCGGTGTGGCACTTACTCTGTATGCAGTCGTTGTCTGGGTTGCCTCCCTTGCCCAGGACTACTATATGTCCGAAGGGGCTTACTATTTTTATATTGTATGTGATCGAATGGGCACCCCATGGAACACCGTACAGAATACTCTATGAGATGACCCATCCCAGCATGTCCATGGGATGACCAGTCCCATATAATGTCGGGCGTCCTATGAGGTATCCCATGAGATGTCCCATGAGACGTCCTAGAGGATACCTGCGTAATGTACGTTTACAGTGTAGGTACGTAGCTTAAGCGCCGAGTCTGGGCTTGCTTTTCTGCCCGGGCTCCCTCTCTTCTCGAGAGAATGTCACTGTTGTTGTTCTCATACTTCGGAGTATGAATCCATCGCCGAAAACCTAGCCCGTGGTCACACGGCAGACTCCAAAACTCTGGAGTAGAAGACTGCCTCGGCAGGGGAAACAATTAAGATATGAAATAATGGAGCCCACCAGTCACAACCCGCCTTCCGTAGCACCTATTGAAAACAAAACATACTCAAAAGGTGCCAGAACCCGCCTCACAAGCGGTTCTTTGTAGGATGCAGCTCACCCTTCACGCGACTCGCCGGACACTTCGAGCAATGTCAGCCTGGTCGGTGAAACTCGGTGTGCTCCGTCCCGGCATGGTAGGAGTGCTAGGATCTATGATCATATGACTATGACTATGCATGATGATGAGTACACCCCCGCATCTAACCCCCCCCCCCCCCGTCCCGGCATTCCCCCCCCACCCACGAGGCAGTCACATAGTACCCCATTGCTATTTCTGGAACTGGCCACATCAGAAATGAAATCAATGCACTGATGCTGTCATCCATATGCAAGAAAATCCGCCTCTAAAGCGGATGCAGCCCACCCTTCATGCGACTCCCCCAACACCCCATGGCGCTTGGCGCTTGGTGCAAGCAATGTCTGCCTGGTCGGTGAAAACCTGACGTGCTCCGTCCCGTCATTGTAGGGATGCGAGAGTCTATGCTCATACGACTACGGCCGTGCATGGCATATGAGTTCACCCCCCCCTATTATATAGGTTGGGTTGACACTGTAAAACATGCCGCTCATTACTTGAGCTTGACAACCAGGGTACCGCTTTAGCTTTTTTTTTTTTTGGCGGTCGGTCACAGCTGGTGGTCGAGTTAGATCTTTTGTGCGAGGTGAAGAAACTATACTCCGCACAATGAGATTAATAGTATCGCGTAGTGTTTAAGGTAAGGTAGGTACCCAAGAGGCAGTTACATAGTACCCCCATTGCTGTCTCTGGAAGTGGCTACACCGGAAATTAAACTATCTCATTGAAGCTGTCATCCACATGCACTTCCGTCTCACAAGTGGTTCTTAGTAGGATGCAGCTCACCCTTCATGCGACTCGCCGGACACCTCACGGCGCTTCGCACTTGGTGCAAGCAACGTTTGCCTGGTCGGTGAAAACCCGACATGCTCCGTCCCAGCATTGTAGGGATGGGAGGGTCTATGGTCATACGACTACGGCCAAGCATGAGACCGAGTACATCTCTCCGACCCGGCATTGTAGGGATGCGAGGATCCATGGTCATACGACTACGGGCGTGCATGATTTCGAGTACACCCCCCCCCCACTCCGTCTCGAAAGGGATGCGTGGTCAATGGTCAAATGACTGAGGAATGCAACCAATGAGTACGCCCCCCCCCCTATAATATATACCTGGTATATATATAGGTTGGGTTGGCGTCGGTTGGCGACGACGCTGTAAAACACGCCTCTCACTGCGTGAGCTAGACAGCCAGGGTACCGTTTTTTTTTTTTTTGGCGGTTAATACGGCTGGCGGTCAAGTTAGATCATTTTTGTGCGGGGAGAACCTTCGCTCCGCACAAGGGCGGTGGTCGTATCACGCAGTGTGTATATGGTGAGGCACCCACGAGGGAGTTACATAGTAGACCCATTGCTCTCTCTGGAAGTGGCCACACCAGAAATTAATTCAATTCATTGATGCTGTCATCCATATGCAGGAAAATCCGCCTCTAAAGCGGTTCTTAGTAGGATGCAGCTCACCCTTCATGCGACTCGCCCAACACCCCACGGCGCTTCGCGCTTGGTGCAAGCAATGACTGCCTGGTCGGTGAAAACCCGACGTGCTCCGTCCCGGCATTGTAGGGATGCGAGGCTCTATGGTCATACGACTACGGCCATGCAGGAGATCGAGTATATCTTTCCTATCGAGTACCCCCCCCCCCCCCCCCGCTGTGCCCCTCCCCCCCAACGTGGCATGGTTTGTGATTTTTTTGCGTACTCTGCGGCTTTTTCTCATGCTCAGGTCTGTAGACGCTTTGGCGGTGAGGCTCTACCTGGACAGGAGAGTGAGGGTGCCTTACCAGAGGTGAGATGTAGTTACGCATATCCTTGTACCAATCATCCGAATTGTTGACACGTTCCGCAAGTTTTGCACAGAACGCATAAATTGCATCAAATGACCCTTTTTGGTCTGCGAGTTCACCTCAAAATACGCACAGGTCTAAAACCTAGAAGCAATATGCGAGACACCACAAAAACAAATGTTTACTTAAAGCGAACTAGTTGCGAGCTTCTTGAGTCCAAGACTACAACAGTCCTAGAAGGCGTTTTTTGTGTGTTGGGTCGATGTTTGAGTTTGCGACTCTGTAACACCGAACTGACGTACCAGAGCATTTTTTTTTTTACAGTATAGACCCCGGATAAGAAAGAACCAATAATAATGCGGGGATGCTACTCGTAAGAAGATTGGATTAAGAAGTCATGATCAGCAGCGCCCCGCTACACTAAACCCGACCAGGCACCAGGAATATATTAGGCCATGCTTAAGTGCTTAAGGTTGTTCAAGGATATTTGTAACAGTACACTTTGAGGCTTTTCAATAGTAATATTTATAGTATTACGGGGGATCATAGTTAATAGAACCTGCGGTACACACAAAACCTATATATTTACCTACTTTTACTAACAGTATTTGGTCCTATTTACTATGGACCCCCCCCGTAGTAGGTGTTTCGTATTGACGGGCCCATACTGTATGCAAGTAATATCCTAGCTTGGCGTCGGCGTCAGCTACGGGGAAGGACATGGCAGGCGTCTGGGCATAGTGCCGCCACCGCTCTCACCATCTTTGGGTTCACAGCTGCTACGTACACGTATGAAAAGTGTTTTTTATTTCTGAGATGATTTAGGGCCGTGAGTTGGCCTACTACTATACTATTAATGTTGACGGCTACTACCCAGAAGCTATTGCCGTAGTTCGGTGGCGAAGTACGCCGCCGGCCGACTTTGTAAGAATTTATGAACAATAACACGCAATTCTGCCCATCAACGCGCCAGTCAGATACAAAGGCGCAAAAGCCCGCAAGACACCGGCACGCAGCTAGTCGTAGTAATCATCTGTTCCCTGCGCCATTGTTGCTTGTCCAGCCGGTGCTGGCACGGTACAGGTACTACCGCTGCTGTTGTTCCATTAGCGTAAGTCAATGGGTGCACCCCCCCCTTCCCTAAGTTTTCGGCAAGTCACAAGCCGCACAGAGTAGTTTTGTTGTTGTTTTTGGAATTCGCGGCAGTTTATTCTTAAGTTTTAGCAAAACATTGGGGGTGTGCAGCGCCCTACACCCCGTCCAAGTAGTGAGAACCCGTCCAACTATTAGGATATTACAGGTCCAAGCGGCGATGGTGTGACCATGATAAGTAGTCAGCGCCGCCAAACGTGAGCCTTCTTGGCAGACTAATGTTTTTTTCTGGGCAGAAAGATAAATGTTTTATTATCTGACCATCGCGTTTCATGTCTCAAGATAACGTCTCTTGTCTGGAGATAACGTTTCTTGTCTGAAGGTAACGTCTCTCATCGACATATATCACTTCTTGTGCCTGGTATATAGATAACGTTTCTTGTCTGACAACGTTGCACGTCCAAAGGCAACGTCACATGCCAGAAGAAGACCCTTCTTGTCAGTGGACAATCTGTCCTTTGCAGAAAAAGAGCTGACGTTGTCTACTGTAGCATCGATTGCGCTTGTCCCGTGTAATAGCGCAGTAGCGCACACGTAAGGTTTCGCAAGCAATGTTCGGTACGACGCCGTTCTCACCCTCCTGAGAAACCGCCAAGAACTCCGTCCCCCCCCGTCCCGGCATTGTAGGGATGCGAGGGTCTATGGTCATTCGACTACCGCCATGCCTGACATCAGTACACCCCGTCCCTGAAACCCCCGACTCGTGTCTACCCTTGGAAATCATGGTACTGACGAACACTGCCGGATTGTTTTCAGCAACGCCTGCTTTGGGTTCGACAAGACGACCGGGTGGACTTTCTTCGACCTCAGCACAATGCACGATTCTCTCAGCCAGAGCCCTGGGACGGTTCTGGAGGCCGACTTCTACCACGCCGATCAGTTGCTACCGCAGTCGGACGAAAACCTGGTAGCCAAGGTCAGTGAGTGAGTCTGTTAGCCAGAGGAACAAACCTAGTTGGGAGAAGGTAGTTTCCGTCGTCCCCAAGTCACGCCTTTGACGAACGAACTCCCGCACTAAAACTAGTAGTTTCAAGTCAAGCCAGATTCAAATATGCTAGGAGGCGACAGTTTCTGGCGTTGCCAGTCACGCCTTTTTGGAATTCCAGCACTACAACAAGTATATGAAGTAAGGTCAGGATAAGAAATGCCGGGAGAGGGCAGTTGTTGGGCGGCGTCAAGTCACCCATTTAGAAACTCCCACGCCAAAACTGTTAGCAGTAATCAGAACCGAATTTAGGGTGAACATAGGCGGGTACCTGTTTTTTGGGTCCATCGTGGGTTCTGATTATGACATTAGCCCACCCGTAATGATATACCATTACTTACGAACAAAGCAAGCAGCTAATTTTTTCACGGCCGCCGGCAATATAGGACACGCCTTACTTTCGAGTGAGGACAAGCCTTATCCAATGAGTTAGGGTATGCCTTATTTGTTGAGTTAGGGTATGTCTTGATGTTGAGCTGGGTGAAGCAGGAGATCCTACAGAACAGATGACGATGGAGATACGCGAGGTCCGGCCGAAAATCTTCGATTTTTCGGTCATGCTTTGCACCAGCGCGAACATTTGACGACAGTAAGGCATGCCTTACCATACTACAAACATCCACCTGCGCGAGTTCCTAAGTAGCGTTTGTGTTGCTTTGTCCCTAGCGAGGGCTACCCTGTCGCAAGTCTAGGCGGTCGTCCGCGACAGGCCTAAGCTCTAAGCTATCGTCTATGGTGTCGTCAGTCACGCTTGCAGGAGCTCTCACACTTGAACTAGCATATTAAGTTTAGACGGTAGCCCGTCACGGCTTGAACTGCTTCTGACGTCTTTGGTCAGGATAGACGCTGCACCACGCTACCGCTCCCCTCTATTCTTCCATTTGTCTCCCTCACCCCTCCCCCTCTCAGTTTCCCCTTCTCCCCCCCCCCCCCCCCCCCCCCCCCCCCCCTCTCCCCCCCCCCCCCCCTCTCCCTGTCCCTCTCTCCCGCTCCCTCTCCCTCTACCTCTCCCTCTCCCTCTCCCTCTCCCTCTCCCCCCCCCCCCCCCCTCTCTCTCTCCCTCTCCCTCTCCCTATCCTCCCTCTCCCTCTCCCTCTCCCTCTCCCTCTCCCTCTCCCTCCCCTCTCCCTCTCCCTCTCCCCCCCCCCCCCCTCTCCCTCTCGCTCTCGGTATTGCGCTCCCTCCCCTTCTGCTTCCCCCTGTCCTTCTCTTTCTCGCCGTCGCTGTTCGCGACAGGTTCAACGCGACATCGCAGTGTGTGTGCCAGCGGTGGGGAGAGCGAAGGTATTTGCCGCTGCCGTTGCGGCTGTTGCTGTTGTTGATGCCTTTGCTGTTGCTGCTGTTGCTGTTGCTGTTGTGTCTGCCGAAAATATCAAGACTAGCTATTGTTTTATCAGGTATTCTCTAGAGTCGCAGGGAGTCAGAGCCAGCCGGAACTCGCTCACGTAGTGACCTTGCGGTTGGCTAGAAGCGTGAGCGAATATTGCGAGTGACGTTCTGTTAAACTATGTACAATCGCTCGCTTATCTAAAACCCTCTAATTTTATGTACGTGATTTTTGTGACAAGAAAGTATCTAGGTTTTGCTCTTTAGGACGTTCCCTTGTCCGTAAAGCATGGTTTTTAAAATATTTAGACTTTGAAACCGCCTCGGTGCTCTGCCAGTCGGGGCTAAGCGCAGTCTGCCCTTCTGAGGCCCTCAGCGTTAAGGCGAGCTTGACGTCCCTTTAGGTGTACCAGCTATTAATAGTGACTAGTGTGTCCGCCCATGTGTTGCGCGGGCGCCTCGGCGAGACAATTCAAAGGTTCCACACATGTGACAGATCACGTACAGATCATTTACAGTTCACCTACAGATATGTCATGATGTAGATTGTTCAGGGCAGATATAGTCCCGATCTGTATGATCTAGCTCATGTTGCCGGGTGGGAGCCGCATGGTCTGCATGATCTAGCACATGTTTCCTCGGTTGGCTGTGTACTGTACAGATCCTATACATCATCTCGTAATGACAGACAAGCCTTTAGATGATCTAGATGATCTATCTTTAGATGATCCATCAGTACATGCTCTAGATGATCTATCTGCACATGATCTAAATGGTCTGTCCGACAGGTGCAAGCTTTGCAAAGTGTCCCCCCTCTTACTGCAGATCCACAGCAGTCGGGAAAGCTTGTTGCTCCTCTCGACCGAGGGTCGTACATGCGTCGACCTTGGCCCAGCTCGGACAACATTGTTGAAGCAAGCCTGGCTTCAACCCTTTCACTAACACTAGCGCACTGCACAATGACACGCCTAAACCTAATCTGATTCTAATTCCAAGCGTATCCCCCCCACATCGGGAGTGCGGTCCTTAAGATCTCGACGGGTTAAGCCCCAGTCTCTAGCCCCGAGCCTAACCCGGACAGCCAAGGAAATTCCTGGAAATTCCTCGGAATGAGTGTGCAATGAAAGGTTAGCGTTGACTATCAACCATTTTTGCGAAGCTGGGCAATTTGATATACCTCGCCCTTCCCCATATAAACCCTATCCCTAACCCCGACCGCCAGGGAATTTTCTCGAAATGAAGATGTGTCGAGGAGCTGATGTACTGGGGGGAAGTAGTAAACAAGATAGTACTGCCGCTATCAACGTACCAGGTATCTAACATGTCACATCTTTCACGCTGGCCGTCAAATTCTTCTCAGGTAGTGGACTACAGCGTGGTGAGAATCGCACAGGGGGTGACCCACTTCTCCCCCGGATCGTACGACAGCATGCCCACTTGTGAAACCCCCATACCCAACATGTTTATGAGCGGGGACTGGGTTATCAGCGACCACGGCAGCTTCTCACAAGGCGAGGATCACTCGATGCTATAGCTGTTTTTTCGTTTTGTCTTTGTTTTCGGTTTTTGCCTTCGTTTTCGTTTTCGTCTTTGATTTCTTTTTTTCGTGTCCGCTTTCGTTTGTGTGTTCGATTTTGTGTTCGTTTTCGTTTTCGTTTTCGTTCGCCCGTTTTTTTTCGTTGACGTTTCTGGTCTCGTTTGTTCGTTTTCGTTGGCGATATCGTTCTTATATTCGCTTTCGTGTTTTTATTCGCGTTGTTATTATTGGTGCTTTTGGCGACCGAAATGATGAGAAAGAGGTACCAGGGTATGCACTAATAATTATTTACACGTTTTCAGTATTTCTATGTCTTGTCCGTAAGCGCGCTGCTGTTTCTTGGCACCATGCGAATAGTCTCCCTTTGACCTGGGAGATAGCGACCAGAACAGTTATATGTTTCAGGGCTCTTCACGGGTCATGACCCAACCCACGGATCGAACCAGGAATTTTTTGAACTCTCACGGATCGGGTCGGGTCGGGTCGGGTTGGGAGGGTTTCATACTTTGACGAATCGGGTCGGGCCACCCTTACTCGACCTGACCCGACCTGACACGCGAGGTTTGACCTGACTTGTAAACACCCCTGATAGTTTCAGTCACCAACCGCCTACATCGCACATCGAGAGTGTTAGCGCCGCAGCAGTTCAAGCAGTTGCATGCTGCGCCTGCGTCGTGCTGTTGTACACTTATCGTCTGCCAACCAAGTAATCGCGAATTATGTCATCTTCATGTTTGCCGTAGGATCCGTTTCATGCCCCTAGAGTGTCCACTCCTCGGACAGATCATGATCATGATCTATCTATCTGCAGTAACTCATCTGGATGATCTAGTTCCTAGTCTGGCGTTGTGAGAGGTTGTGCAAGATCTGCCTTATAGGGCAGACCCAACAAGCATGTGCATGTGCATGTGCTGGATCATGCAGATTGTAGGGGTCCTACACGGCAACATGAGCTAGACCATGCAATATAAGGGAATACACCTGCCTTGAAAGATCTACTAATAACTGATCTTGGGAATCGATGATCTAGATCATGATTTGTCCAAAGTGTGAAACTGTTGAACACGTACAGGTACGAGGGTTCCTGCAAAGCGCGCAGCACCAGAACAAGAAAAATTACGTTCTTGTGATGTTATGTCACATCAGTGCTGTATTTAGTACGAGTTGTTTTGTTGACCCGGCGGAGAGACGCGAGGGGATCGTCTGGACAGTGGACACGCGGCGGTGGTCGCTCGGCCAACGCATTGCCTCAATGTATACTCGTACAGGGTTGTGAGTTGGCTGACCACCAAACTGCTGACTTAGTTCTAGTCGGCTAGGTGTCACATCGCAGAGGTCTTCATCTTTGTGTCGGACTGCTATTGGCGCGTTTGTGACTCGACGACTTTTGTACTGACGTAATGGGTAAACTTATGTTATCAATAGTTGGCTCACTTCTCCACCCAACTAGGAGCTAAGCCGCGAAGTCATCAGTATGAAGCTATCTCACAGCCCTACGAAGGATGACAAATGTGTTTAAGAAATAAGGTTGGCGCACTTGGTTGACATGGCTCTGTGGACGCAGCGTCAGTCGTCAAATTACATACAAAACGTAAATACGACAAACCCCTTCTAGCCCCCCCAACCCCCACCCGTCCCGCCAAGGTTGCGGGCTACGGCACCCTGTTTCTTCCTCAATGAAAAGGGCTATGTAGCTGTATATATGGCGTCCCTATCCCTCCCTCAGCTAACCCTTGCAGGACCGCAGTCCCGTTTCGGGGACAAACCGGCCAGATTCTACGTACTTTGTCCCCCAAGTATGCTCCTAAATGACTTAGGGGCGATGCACATGACAAGGAAAATGCATTTATTTCATGACGAGGTTGTACCCTACCTAGTCACGTACCAGTATGGACTGACCTTGTCGTTGTCAAGAGTTTTTTTTTAACATTTGTTGTTTTTCTGCCAACATTGAAAGGGTTGCACGCACAAATACTTGCACGCAACTTGAGGACACCCCCCCCCCCCCCGCCCCCCCGGCGCCACCCGCCTCTCCAACCCCAGCCTCCTCCCCCCGGTACTGCGCTCGTAACGGATGAGTGATCATTGGTCGAATTGCTATAATAAGGCAAGCAACAAACGAGCACCCCCACTCCCCGCTTGGCGCTAGCAATGTCTGCCTGGTCGGTGAAAACCCGACGTGTTCCGTCCCGGCATCGTGGGGATGCGAGGGTCTATGGTCATACGACTACGGCCATGCATGATAATGAATACCCCCCCCCCCCCCCCCTCCCCCACCGCCCGACCTGCTGCATCCCCTTTTCTCAGAGAAAGCCTTCGTTACGGGGGTGGAAGCGGCCAACCACGTGGTGAAGCGGCTGGGGGTCGGGCGTCCTGGTTCGATTATCCCTCTCGAGGAGGACGAGCCGCACATTCAGGCGTTGAGGGCAGTCAACAGCAGGGCAAAACGAGTGGTCAAGGCTTTGCCCGGTGCGGGATGGCTGCTCCCATGATGCAGATATTTTATGTGCGTGTGGGGAGGGGCGGCGGCGTACTCATTTGCTGCCTGCCGTAGTCATTTAACTATTGACTACTCATTCCTTTCGAGACGGAGCACGGTTTCTGCTTATAATATCGACACTTGGGGAGGGGGGGGGGGGGGGGCTTCACCCCAGCAGCAGCAGCGCTGTCCTACGTTAGTTTGCTAGGTTTTCACCGACCATGGTGCGATTGGAGTGGGCTTGCTATTAATAGTAGTGCGGGCTGGGTAGTTCGGGGCGTTGGGTGTCCGTCCTAATGGGTGCACGATGAGGGGGTGTATTTATCGGCACCGTTTATCGGCGTCGGCAAATTGGCGAGCGTGTGCTCATATAGTACAATTAACATCGCCCAGGGGAGTCTCCGACCTATCTATGCCCTTCGCGAGGTATTACACCCCGAAGCACACGCGATTGGATCATCACGCGCTGCTTGCTTTTCGCCCATTTTTTCGAGCTTGCAGCTTGCCGGTATTTCTTATTTTTCTGAATAGCAGAGTTGTACGACGGGAAGCCTCCGGTGGCGGCTGTATGTGATACATCGATAGACCTGACTGGTTGGTAACGGGGTGCTGTTCCCCCGTTATTTCCCCTGTTTGGAGTGCGACGCTCATCAGAATTTTGAGTCCAGCAGGTATTTTCCTCCTTGACTCGGGCTCGTACCAGAGATACTTGTTCACCTCGCACGAAATATTCCTACAGGTAGAGAGTAGATTGGGAGCCCGTTTTGTTTTGTGTTCGGCGGTATTTGTTTAACCACCCGAGGATTAACTATTGCGTCCTGTACACCCCAACAGCCGATGCCGTTCCGTTGGAGTACACGCTGGAATGTACCAGGTATTCCCTACTATATGTGTCCACCTAGGGTCTCTATGGTGAGTCTGTCTGTCTGTCTGTCTGTCCGTCCGTCTGTTTGACTGTTTGTCTGTGTGTTTGTCTGACTATGATGTATCCAATACTGCAATCACATGAAATGCCTGACGAATTTGAAAACGCCATAAAACGGTACACCGTGGAACATTCTGGCAGTTGACGATACAAGCTGCTCTAATCGGAAAAACCGTTATTTGTCCGTGGTACCGATTCATGTCGCGAGGTTTAAAAAAGCAATATAGCACGGTGGTAGGCAGCATTGAGGCGATAAAAGCGCCATCTGTCTGCTAATACCAGAGGGTAAAATACTCAGAGGGTAAAATATTCCCTCCTTCACTTCCCCAGTTTGCTGGCGACGGGTATATACCGAAACAACGATATTCTTGTCTTAAAATTATCGAAACGTTCCTTATATTTCTGTGGTGACCCGAACATGCGAGCTTCTATCGTTTTTAAATAAGCAAGGCATCAAAAACGGTACACTGGAGAACAACAGGGCGACACATACATATCTTTGCCTCCGCTATGCTGCATGCTCAGCAAGTAGGGCCGCCATTGTACGTTTGATGTGTTCCGGCCCCCTGGTCAGTCGAAATTCCCACACTTTTATCACTAAAATAATAAGTACCCATCATGGTTGTGCTCAAAGCAGTGAAAGCGCTAGCTCCCTCAAGGACACGGGTGGGCACAACAGCCGGCGCGACGCTTGTCATTCGTGGAAGCATGCGCCCCTGTTATCGATTCCTGTCCTCGTTCTCTCCCGCGGCCGTGGGATCATACACCCTTGCTGCGGATTCCTATCTCCGTTCTCCCGCCCCAACACTCTTTGAGTTCTGCTACGGTCATTTTCTTCTCGACCAAAGTTTCCATACGTCGGACATATCATGATCCTCCTGCTATGGTACTGCTTTGAATGAGGCTGAAATTACCTGAGTTCAGCTATTAGAATCGTATTTGCAGTACTTGGGAGGCGTATCCTAGATAGCAAACTAGGGGTTTTCCCAGTAAGGCACGAACCATGCTCTCAGTCTCTCTGTGCACGAAAGGAATAAGGCTGCTCTTCTTATATTCCTACGCAAACAACACACGTGAGTACCAACGAGTACCGATTTAATAGGCAAACCTGTTAGGGATACAACGCGTCCCGACCTTGATCTTAATAAGTGGCATCTCCGGCTTATTAATAGGATGTTTCGCCTTTTTGTTGGTACGCGTTGTTTTCACTCTTTCTTGACCGTTTTTTGATGGAGCAAGTTTGCTCCGCACACTGTACGATGGAGACTCAAGAAGTAGAAGGGTCTGCTTCCCCTCACGGTGTCCGAGACACTGAGGGCCAGGGCCCCTCGGTGGCCCACCGCCCAAGGCTCGTCGACATGGATCGAGCGCCTTGTACAGCAGACCAACAAGAGGAGCAAGAGTCTCCGCAGGACCCCCATGACGAAGCCCGAGCGGCCCTAAGAACACGGACCTCGTTCGAGACACCTTTCGTGCCTTGTCGCTCAACTGAGCGAGTTCTGCCGTCCAAGACAATTGGGCCTCCTCGCTCCGTGGAGCGCGTGACCAGCCAGTCCTTGGGTATTGCAGCTTTAGCTCCCCACTTGTGCCCTCTGCCGTCTAAGACACCTGGGCGCCCCCGCTCCTTGGAGCACGTGACCAGCCAGGCCTTGGGACTCGAGCCTTTTACCATATAAGACAACTGGGCGCCCCCTCTCAGCTGAACGCATAGCCAGCCAGCCCGTGGATTCAGCAGCTTGTGCTCTGGACCCGAGCACGTCGGACAAAGCAGTGCTCTCCATTCCACCCAGCTGTACTCTTCGCCATCGGGTCTACCTGGTTCTGCGACTGATTTTGTTCCTCGTATTCCATTGCTGTCCGACCCTGCTCGTACTCGTATGATCACCACAATCGAAATTACCTCTCGTGATTGTTTCCCCGCGCCTCTTCCACAAGATGACCTACTGCTGAGCCTGCTTTCCTCGCTGCTGTAGCCACGAATGAAGATTCTGCCGAGCAGTTCAGTGCTGATGCGAGTTTTAATACTGCTGTTAGAGGGAACGATGCTTTTACTATTACAGGGGACCATATTAAATAGGACCTACGGGATACACAAAACGTATATAGATACAACTATAATTACGATTTTTGATGTCGTTGTCACTTGCTAGCTCTTGGCAGACAGACCGACCAGCCCTTCTTCTTTGAAACAGCCGAACAGCCAAACAACCTTTCTTCCTTCTTTGAAACAGCCGAACAGCCAAAAAACCTTTCTTCTTTCTTCTTTGCCAAACAGCCAAACAACCTTTCTTTCTTCTTTCTTCTTCCGCAAACTGCCAACCAATAGACAGCTCTTCGCACGGCGCCTCAAAGAGGCGTCTCGCCTTCGACGAACGGCATAGATAGGTGCAGCTGTCGGCGGCCAAGCTGCTGCTGTCGGTGGCGAACCTGCTGGTGCTGCAACCCTCGCCTCTCCCTTCTCCACGCCCCCTAAGCTCACCTCCCCCTCGTCGAGAGGCGCGTGGTCCTCGCCCTCTGGCAAGAGAGCGGCAACGACAAAGACCGACCTGGTGCCGGCTGTTGTTTGCGACCAGTGCACGGACCAGCACTTGGTCAAGAACTCCGCGCCTGGTGGCAAAAACGTGACCTTCGCCACCTGCAAGGATCTCACGTGCGTGGTGGCGGGATCATCCTGACAGGGCAACCGACTGCGAGTTCTGTGCTCGCCCGATCAAGGAAGGGACTGTCTCGTACTCCCTCGAGACTGCTGACAGTGGTGAGTGTCTTATGTCTAGTGTGCATGTTGTATGTTGCCAGTACGTTTTTTTTGGGGTTTTCAATTGCCTTTTTGCATACAAACCTACGTCAAAGCGTTTATTTTTTTTTTTTACTCATCCGTGCTCGTTCTTTCCCCTTCGTGCGTTGGCTCGGCTCCTCTTACACACAGTGCACGCGAACGCGCACATGCACAACTGTTTGCGGGACGTGAAGCACACGATTTCTGTGTGTACATGTTTTGGTGACCCCACGTACTCATTTTGCTCATTTTCGGCTGCCGCTGCTGCTGCTGCTGCTGTCAGCGCCACGCCATGAGTGCTGCTGCTTGCTGCTGTGCACCTGCTTCTCCTGTGCACTCGCTGCTGCTGTAGTGCTGCTGCGTTGTTGCCGTGCTGTGCACCTGCTGCCCCTGTGCACTTGCTACTGCTGTATGTAGTGCTGCTGCGTTGTTGCCGTGCATCATGCTGGAAGCGTACATATTTTCGGATCGTCAATTCCGTACGTTTTGCGATGGCGGCATACCAGGGTACATGCTTTTTTTCTTCCTTATTTTCATATCGTTGCTATGCTGCTGCTGCTGCTGCTGCTACTGCCAACGCTGCGGCGATTCGTTGCAGCTTCTGTTGCTGCTAATGCTGTTGTAGCTGCTTCTGCTGCTGCTGCTGCTAATGCTGCCGCAATATCCACTGAATGTTCGTATATACTCGGATTACTGTTTTTTTCTCGGTCGTTTTTGTACCCAAAATGGTTCCTTCTGATACGTGAAAAAATATTTTTGTCGTTTTGCTCCTGCATTTTGCGTACGTATCGTATATACTCGGATTACTGTTTTTCTTGGTCGTTTTTGTACCCAAAATGGTTCCTTTTGATACGTGAAAAAATATTTTTGTCGTTTTGCTCCTGCATTTTGCGTACGTACTGCAATTTCTCGTTTTTGGCTTGGTTATTTTCATATATATCGTTGCTATGCTGCTGCTGTGTGTGCTGCTGCGTTGTTGCCGTACATCATGCTGCACTTGTGTATGTACATATTTCGGTATCTTCAATGAAATTCCGTAGGTTTTGCGATTGCGGCATTGCAGGGTACATACTTTTTCTTCCTTATTTTCATATCGTTGCTATGCTGCTGCTGCCAACGCGGATTATTGTTTTTATCGGCCGTTTTTGTACCCAAGTGTTTTTTTTTATACGTAAAAAAAATATTTTGGTCGTTTTGCTCCTGCATTTTGCGTACGTACTACTTTTTCTCGTATTTCGTATTGTTGCTATGCTGCTGCTGCTGCTGCGTTGTTGCCGTGCAGCATGCGGAGGTGGGTCTATAGTGAGGTACCAAAAATACTTTTCGGACGGCCTCGGGGTACATACTTTTTCTCTCCCTTCTTTTCATATCGTTGCTATGCTGCTGCTGCCAACGCTGTGGCGATCCGTTGCTGCTTCTCTGCTGCTGCTGCTGCTGCTGCTCTGCTTTTAGTGCTGCCGCAATATTCACTGAATGTTTGTATGTACTCGGATAATTGTGTTTCCTGGTCGTTTTGTGGCGCTGCTGCGTTGTTGCCGTACATCATGCTGGACATGATTTGTGTGTCTATTACACTTAAACTTGTGCGTGTGTACATATTTCTGTATCGTCAATGATTTTTCTTGTGGCGCTGCTGCGTTGTTGCCGTACATCATGCAGCACGTGATTTGTGTGTGTGTACTGTACTACACTTGTGTGTGTACATATTTCTGTATCGTCAAGGAAATTACGTACTTGCTGCTTCTGCTGCTGCTGCTGCTGCCGTCGTATAGCAAGCGATTATGTACTGTTCTTGTGCCGCTGTAGAGTAGTACAAATAATGAAACTCTGCCCCCCCCCCCCCCCCCCCCCTCCCCCGCCATTCCCTGCACGCCACTCCCGCCCCGCGCACCCTATATGTTTACTTCGACCAGGTCCGTGGCAAGTGCTACAACTGCCGCCTGACGGACTCCACCATCAAAGACGGAGACATCATCATCAAGCGCAAAAAGACTCCCTTCCATTTCGCCTGCTCCAGGGCTTCGCGGAATTCCGAAGCAGTACGCCAAGCAGATTGTCGCCATCCAGGACGAACGAAAGGAAACAAATTGTTTCCCACATTTCCCAAAATCACGATTATTTCTTCCCACACATATCCAACGGGTTCAACAGCGAACAGATGCACATTCTGGGCCTCCCGCCTCGTTACTACAGCATCCTGGAAGACTATTTACATATCATGTCTCATCCAAACTCCTATGCTGGCTACATCGAAATCGCGGCCGCCCAGCAACTATACAACATTTCCATAACCGTTGTCGTTGCCGGCATTGCTGCTTTCTCTCCTGTCCCAAACCTTCCTTTAAACAACAGCCTGTATGTTGTATATCGTCTACATGCCAAGCACTACTCCACTCTCTCCCCACACTGATGAAAGATGTTATTCTTATTTTTATTAGACGAATGTCATTCTTACTCTTGCGTCACCCGATCTTACGTTTCACATTACATTCATAAATAAACGCGATTATTACATCCTTCACCGTTTCTTACACAAATACATTTAGTTTGGTTGGCTTTGGGCTATGTCGCCAATTAATTGCAGTTGTATGTACACGAGACGACTGAATACCCACTCCGAAGGAAAGCCTTGTAGATACAACTATAATTACGATTTTTGAGGTCGTTGTCACTTGCTAGCTCTTGGCAGACAGACCGTCAGCTCTTCGCAAACAGCCCTTCTTCTTTGAAACAGCCGAACAGCCAAAAAAAAACAACACTTTCTTCCTTCTTTGAAACAGCCGAACAGCCAAACAACCTTTCTTCCTTCTTTGAAACAGCCGAACAGCCAAACAACCTTTCTTCTTTCTTCTTCGCCAAACAGCCAAACAACCTTTTCTTCTTTCTTCTTCCGCAAACTGCCAACCAATAATAGACAGCTCTTCGCACGGCGCCTAAAAGAGGCGTCTCGCCTTCGACGAACGGCATAGATAGGTGCAGCTGTCGGCGGCCAAGCTGCTGCTGTCGGTGGCGAACCTGCTGGTGCTGCAACCCCCGCCTCTACCTTCTCCACGCCCCCTAAGCTCACCTCCCCCTCGTCGAGAGGCGCGTGGTCCTTGCCCTCTGGCAAGAGAGCGGCAACGACAAAGACCGACCTGGTGCCGGCTGTTGTTTGCGACCAGTGCACGGACCAGCACTTGGTCAAGAACTCAAACGCCTGGTGGCAAAAACGTGGCCTTCGCCACCTGCAAGGATCTCACGTGCGTGGTGGCGGAATCATCCTGACAGGGCAACCAACTGCGAGTTCTGTGCTCGCCCGATCAAGGAGGGGACTGTCTCGTACTCCCTCGAGACTGCTGACAGTGGTGAGTGTCTTACGTCTATTGTGCATGCTGTATGTTGCCAGTACCTGGTACGTTTTTTTGGGGTTTTCAATTGCCTTGCATACAATCCTACGTCAAAGCGTTTATATTTAATTTTTACTCATCCATGCTCGTTCTTTCCCCTTCGTGCGTTGCGTCGGCTCCTCTTACACACAGTGCACGCGAACGCGCACATGCACAACTGTTTGCGGGACGTGCACGAAGGAACGGAGGATTCAGCTGTCGCCGTCACCGCTGCACGGAACGACGTGAGTGCTGCTGCTACTGTGGTGCATTTTCGGTGCATGCACACGATTTCTGTGTGTACATGTTTGGGTGACCCCACGTACTCATTTTTTGCTCGTTTTCGGCTGCCGCTGCTGCTGCTGCTGCTGTCAGCGCCACGCCATGAGTGCTGCTGCTGCTGTGCACCTGCTTCTCCTGTGCACTCGCTGCTGCTGTAGTGCTGCTGCGTTGTTGCCGTGCTGTGCACCTGCTGCTCCTGTGCAATTGCTGCTGCTGTATGTAGTGCTGCTGCGTTGTTGCCGTGCATCATGCTGGAAGCGTACATATTTTCGGATCATCAATTCCGTAGGTTTGGCGATGGCGGCATACCAGGGTACATGCTTTTTTCCTTCCTTACTTTCATATCGTTGCTATGCTGCTGCTGCTGCTGCTGCTGCTGCCAACGCTGCTGCTGCTGCTGCCAACGCTGCGGCGATTCGTTGCAGCTTCTGCTGCTGCTAATGCTGTGGCTGCTTCTGCTGCTGCTGCTGCTGCTAATGCTGCCGCAATATCCACTGAATGTTCGTACGTATGTACTCGGATTACTGTCTTTCTTGGTCGTTTTTGTACTCATTTTTTTTTTTTTTTTTTTTTTTTAATCATCACTTTTACTTTCCAGCCCACTCGTAGGAGTTTTTTACCCTCGACGATCTTCTGGACAAGCCATGGTCACAGGTGTCGTCCCCTCCTCCCCCCCGGTACGTGCCTTTAGTTTTTATCGCGCATAGGGTTCAGCATTCCCACTGCTCGTCGATTTTCATCGAATGTAGCCAACTCACGCTTTCGCGCTTTCCGCTTATCAATTTTTTATGCAAGAAAAAGTCCCTATGAGCATGCACTCGGTGAGACTCGAACTCACGAAATTGATCTTGACAGATGGTTCCTTTTGATACGTGATTTTTTTTTTTTGTCGTTTGGCTCCTGCATTTTGCGTACGTACTGCAATTTCTCGTTTTTGGCTTGGTTATTTTCATATATATCGTTGCTATGCTGCTGCTGTGGTGCTGCTGCGTTGTTGCCGTACATCATGCTGCACTTGTGTGTGTACATATTTCGGTATTGTCAATGAAATTCCGTAGGTTTTGCGATTGCGGCATATGCTAGATGGGTGTATCTCAGGTTCGACCTGGGTCTGCAGCAAGCTTCTCTTTCGGTAAGGTGTAGCGTGGAGGACACGCCAGGTATAGGTGAGGCTCGGCACGGTCAGCCGAGCAGAAGTGATCATGAAGCATGACGCAAGTCATCTCACATGACAGTCATCAGCAATTACTTGGTGATGGAGGCTGGTAATTCCCCGCCTCAACTATCATCAGATCTACGGAGATCTGCGGCCACTTTTAGTACAAGAGTCAATATCCACGATAACGGATGAACCACTGACTGTAGAGTAACGACCTGAGCAGGTACATACATTTTTTCTTCCTTATTTTCATATCGTTGCTATGCTGCTGCTGAGAACGCGGATTATTGTTTTTATTGGCCATTTTTCTACCCAAATGTTTTTTTTGATACAAAAAAAAAATATTTGGGTCGTTTTGCTCCTGCATTTTGCGTACATACTACTTTTTCTCGTATTTCGTATTGTTGCTATGCTGCTGCTGCGTTGTTGCCGTACAGCATGCGGAGGTGGGTCTATAGTGAGGTACCAAAAATACTTTTCGGACGGCCTCGGGGTACATACTTTTTTTCTCCCTTCTTTTCATATCGTTGCTATGCTGCTGCTGCCAACGCTGTGGCGATCCGTTGCTGCTTCTGCTGCTGCTGCTGCTGCTGCTGCTGCTCTGCTTTTAGTGCTGCCGCAATAATCACTGAATGTTTGTATGTACTCGGATAATTGTGTTTCCTGGTCGTTTTGTGGCGCTGCTGCGTTGTTGCCGTACATCATGCTGGACATGATTTGTGTGTCTATTACACTTAAACTTGTGCGTGTGTACATATTTCTGTGTCGTCAATGATTTTTTTGTGGTGCTGCTGCGTTGTTGCCGTGCATCATGCTGGACGTGATTTGTGTGTGTACTACTGTACTACACTTGTGTGTCTACATATTTCTGTATCGTCAATGAAATTACGTACTTGCTGCTTCTGCTGCTGCTGCTACCGTCGTATAGCAAGCGATTACGTGCTGCTGTTGTGCCGCTGTAGAGTAGTACAAATAATGAACACTGCCCCCCCCCCCCCCCCCCCCCCGCTTCCCCCCCCCCCGCCATTCCCTGCACGCCACTCCCGCCCCGCGCACCCTATATGTTTACTTCGACCAGGTCCGTGGCAAGTGCTACAACTGCCGCCTGACGGACTCCACCATCAAAGACGGAGACATCATCATCAAGCGCAAAAAGACTCCCTTCCATTTCGCCTGCTCCAGGGCTTCGCGGAATTCCGAAGCAGTACACCAAGCAGATTGTCGCCATCTAGGACGAACGAAAGGAAACAAATTGTTTCCCACATTTCCCAAAATCACGATTATTTCTTCCTACACATATCCAACGGGTTCAACAGCGAACAGATCCACGTTCTGGGCCTCCCGCCTCGTTACTACTACAGCATCCTGGAAGACTATTTACATGTATATATCATGTCTCATCCAAACTCCTATGCTGGCTACATCGAAATCGCGGCCGCCCAGCAACTATACAACATTTCCATAACCGTTGTCGTTGCCGGCACTGCTGCTTTCTCTCCTGTCCCAAACCTTCTTTTAAACAACAGCCTGTATGTTGTATATCATCCACATGCCAAGCACTGCTCCACTCTCTCCCCACACTGATGAAATATGTTATTCTTATTATTATTAGACATATGTCATTCTTACTCTTGCGTCACCCGATCTTACGTTTCACATTACATTCGTAAATAAACGCTATCATTACATCCTTCACCGTTTTTTTACACAAATACATTTAGTTTGGTTGGCTTTGGGCTATGTCGCCAATTAATTGCAGTTATATATATGTACACGAAACGACGGAATACCCACTCCGAAGGAAAGCCTTGTATTTCTCTATTTTCACTAACACTATTTGAGGGGTTCTACGATAGAGGTTCACCCTGAATTTTCTGAGGCTCCTCACTTGAGGAGCTCTACACCTCACCCGAAAACTGACTTTGGCAGATATCAAATTGCATCTCGGTGAATAATCCCATGTCCCAAGTATACAATCACGTCAGTTTTCAAAACAAGATTAGCTTTCCGACGTTTTGGGTTAAGAAGCCCCGTCATTGAGAAGACCTTTTACCAGAAATGTGCTACCTCTATCGTGGAACGCGTCATTCGGTCCTATTTACTATGGTCCCCCGTAATAGGTCTATCAGTACCGTGGGCGTGGAAAAACCAACCACACTTGCTGTTAGTACACATACGAACAGTGAAGGCCGGTCAGAAGGCCGCCCTCACATCACGCCGCTTACTTTGGTCATTGCTCGCTCTTCCAGCGCTTGTAGCCCTCGCCCGATGGCGCGCCACATGTTGGCCACTGCTGCACAAGTTGCTGAAGTACAAGTTACTGCTGTTACCACCGCTGCTCCTGCGTCCTGTGACCCTGAGGCCCACCAAATCTCGTCCCCCGCTGCCCCGGTGTCCTCCCCTGCCCCGATATTTTTCGCCCGTCCCCGCCCAAGCATGTCACGAGAGGAAGCATCCAGCTCCGTCGGGTCTACCAGCGGGCTGAGGACATACGGCTCCTCACCCCAGAGCAGGACGTCACGTTCTGCTGCACAACCTTGCTCCCCGTCGGGAGCGCGGGTACTCCCTTTTCCGAACCCGGCGACTCCGGAGGGCGCCGTGGACTTCGAGCTCCCCGACTCGGAGGACGTAAGGCAGGCGGCCGCGGAAACTGGCAGTGTTGAAGGCTTCGCCCTTATGCTCCCTGGAGCATGGACTGCCCTACCCACGCCGACCAGGACGGCGATCGTCCGGCACTGGACCAACATTTCGGGCCACGTCGAGACGGTCGCGGCGGAACGCTCGGCGTCAGGCCAGGCCGACCTCGTTGCGGCCGAGCGGGTCTTGGCGAAGACCGACGCCTTCAGGGCCGACTCGGAAAAGGCCATGCAACACCGGGCGATCGCGATCACGGCGGCCAGGGAAGAAGCGTCAGCTGCCGCCCGCGCCTCGGCCGCTGGCGCCAGCAACGCCGCCAGCGCCTCGGAGGCCGCCATCAGCGCCTCGAAGGCTGCCGCCAGTGCCTCCAAGGAAGCGGTGCTCTCCGCCTTCCGCGCCCGGGAAGCCACCTCCCGCGCCAGGGAAGCTCTGCGGGCTGCTCAGGCGGACCTTGTCACGAAGACCCGCTAGTTTCCTGAGACTGGAGCTTCAGCTGGAGGTCTACCCCTCGTTCCGGCCGCGACCGTTCCAACTCCCATTGCAGCCCTCGGGCAGAGCACTTTGCACCAGCAAGTCCCCGGCGAGGTCGAGGTCGATGCGCGGACCCAGAGGACCGGGGGCACGAACATTTTGCAGGGGAGTGTCGCCTGTATGGCGGCCAAGCCCAACCCTCGCCTCTCTCCTGAGGCGGCGACAGCATTGGTCGCCAGTGCCCGCCGATTCCAAGAGGAGTTGCCCGACGATCCCCTTGCCGTCAACGTGGGCTGGATTCAGATGACCGACGGCTCCGGGGAAGCTCAAGTGCGCCAGGCGTTCAATATGGTTTAGGTGTTCCATCTCCGGAAGGCGCACGATGCTTCCCGAACCACCGTTTACTGTCCTGACTCTCAAGTCTACATCGCCCTCCACAGGCGCCAGACGAATTCCGTTTCCTAGGATCGCCAGTTCCCAGACGTGCGAAAGGGCCTTGGGCTGGAGCACGCGACCTTCGACCGCTCCTCGGACAACCGGGTCCACCAACACCCGAGAGTTGGTGGTATCTCTGCGACCCGGGACAGCTCCCACCGCCGCGCCGGCGACCGGGCCCACCGGCGCCCGGGAGTTGGAAGGGACTCGGCCGGCCATGACGGCAGGTCCCGCCGCGGCCCAGGTGAAGCCAACGGCAGTGGCATGTCTCGCCGAAACGGGCTGGAAGTCGGGGAAGCCGAGGCAAGGGGAACGAGAGCTCGAACGACGGGCGAAGTAGGATAAGCTGCTCACGGGGAGACGCTTCTCGAGCCAGCTCCTCCAGCTCTTCCACGGACGGCAGCAGAAGAGCCCCGTCCCCGAGATCACGGGGATCACCAGCAAGAGGCAAGCGGTTCCCTCACTGACTGATGCTGCTTTTTCCGTCGCGCTTCTCGACCGCCTGACCATGTCCGATGACCACGCCATGCCCGTGCCGTCTAACCTTGCTCACGCCCGAACATCGGCCATCGACTCCGCCGCCGCCACCGCAGCGAAAAGACACACCGCCGAAGTTAAACGGGCGTACAAGCACCTCAGTCTCAAGGACATCGCTCGCATTTCTGTCTTTCCTTTCCCGTCCTCGATCATAGCTTCGGACGCTGCGCAACACCTCGCTCGTTCGGTCAAGGCCGCCGCGTCGGATATTCTCATGTTGTGCAACGATGGCAGCCGTGAAGGCCGTAATTCGACCGACTGGGTCTTCGGTTGGGAGTACCCCCTCCAGAAATCCTTCGCGCGTGGCAACGCGCCTGACAAGCCTTCGACCGCCCTCCTCACTACATTGATGGATTATTTGTTTGGGCAGGTGTCGCGCTCCCTCGCCGGCAAAGCCGCAGGACCGGAGGCGTTCACGCTCCTCCTGAGGTTGTTGAGCAACCACTTCGACAGCACCGACACGTGGGCCAGCTATACTAAGTTTCATAGTTTTGGCCTATCCAAGGGGATCACCTTTTGCGATTTTAGCCGGGCATTTCGAGGGTTGGTGTCGGCAGCGACGGGGACTGATCGTATTTTGGCACCGGGGGTGGAGGTTGTTTTGGAGGTCATTCGGATGGCACATAACGAGCAGTACCCCGGTTGATTCCCACGCTGTACCCAGAGGTTTCGGTTTCAGTATCAAGGCCGTCCGGCACTTTTGACGACATGTGGTTGTCTTTCGAGACTCTAGCGAATAATAAGACACACGCCATCAACGGCGAAAACAATTTTTCTTTGCCTGCTTTTTCGACGAGTGCGCGGTCTTCCGCCCCGTCGGGGCCCCAGCCGGCCGGAGATGGTCGCGGCCAGCGCCGGACGCCTTCCCGGTCGCCTATATGGCAGACGGGATTGCGCAATAATCCGCTTGTGATGAACGTCAACACATCCATCCCTGACTGCCTCGACCCGTGGCTTGACACGTCTTCTAACTGCTGGCACCTAGACGAGCAGCACTACGCTGAAGTTCACGCTGTCTGCATGTCCATCCAGACCGATGACCCTCCGCTCTGGAGCGGCCTACTTTCATCGTCGGCTCGCGCCACCACCCTCAGCGAAAACCGAGGCCACTGCCTGAATTGCCACCAAGACACTTACTCTCTCTGACAGTGTAGACAACCCTTCCATATCCTTAGAGACATTTTGAACCCCGACCTCGGAACACTCGGCGACGACGGCGTCGCGTTCCGACGTTGGCAAGTAGGCATGATTCGACACCACCGCGAGAACAAATCCTCACGAACTCGCGTGGACAGCACTAGGGCCAGGAGAACAAACAAAGCGATGACTACAAAACACACGTGGACCTAGGACTCCACCAGTCTCACTCTGGCGATCACGGTGGTGGTTCGACCGCCTCTGCCTCTTGCACCCCAGTTCCCGCCTCGGGGATTTGCTACGGTGCTTCCCATAACTCGGGCGGGAACCCGAACGGATGCCAGTCAGGCTCCATCCACGCTGGTAACTGACAGGTCGACGGCGGTTCGGCTCCTCCTGCTTGTCCGCCGCCAGCATTGCCGGGAGAAAAAACGTTGGTTTCACAAGATGCTCGTGTCTCAGTCTCGCTCCGCGCTCAGTACTGACCTGCCCCGATCTCGGTCCGCGCATTGCCCCGTACTTCGGACTGATGCAGGGACCCACCCTCACTCGTTTCACCGGAGAACCCCCGGGCATCTCCCCTGGCGTCGGGAGCCCGAGCCTCAAACGTCACTCCCCTCAGCCTGGGCACGAGAGCAGGCGCGTCAAACGCCGCTCTCCCGAATCAAGCACGCGCCTGCTTTCCCGAACCATGCACGGCGCAGCACCACGAGTGTCGCGCCGTCGCATCGCTTTTTCAGCGAGGGGGTCCCCCTCCTTCACCTCCCGGCCATGCGGTGGCGGTTGGTTCGAGGTGCGGGAAGGCCGAAGCCGAAACCCGAGATCTCGGTTGAAGCTCGACTCGGCGTTTCCTCGCAATAACGGTGCCCGCTCTACCCTTTTTCCTACCAAGCAGGAGTCGGCAAGATTAGCTACCCCGCCCCCCTTCCCCATAAGGTCTACTGGAAGGAAGCCCTCTCCGGTGGACACTTTGTTGCCCCCCGTTCCTGAAGCCGTCTACAGGGCCTGCAGGCCCTCTTTCGTCTTCGCGTACGCTACTTCACGTACGCAGTGCTCGTTCAGCCCCAGAAGAACAGAAGAAACCGGACACTGCCCGTCGAGCCAGTGGTGAATCCACGGCCTCCGGTCTGATCAACCGGACAGCACAACTGTCAAAATTGGAAGAATCGCAGCCCTCGTCAAGCAGAACTGGCTCAGAACCCCCTGCCTCCTTTGGCCTAGGTCAGAGACAATCGGACGCAGTAAGAGAACCTTCTGGTGATATTGTGCCTACGGGCAATGGTGATACCGAGCCAGTACGCGTGGAACCGGACTCGCCTCGTGTATCAGGGGCTCAGTGTTCTCAGAGATATACCCCCCCCCCCCCCCCCTCCCACATCCCCCGGTTGGGTTGGCGTCGGTTGGCAACGACACTGTAAAACATGCCGCTCACTACGTGAGCTAGACATCCAGAGTACCGTTTTTTTTTTTTTTGGCGGTCGCCCACAGCTAGTTGTCGAGTTAGATCATTTGTGCGAAGTAAAGAACCTTTACTCTGCACAAGGGAATTGATCGTATCACGTAGTGTTCAAGGTAAGGCACCCAAGAGGCAGTTACATAGTACTCCTATTGCTGTCTCTGGAAGTGGCCACACCGGAAATTAAACTAACTCATTGAAGCTGTCATCCATATGCAAGTCCGCGTCACAAGCGGTTCTTAGTAGGATGCAGCTCACCCTTCATTCGACTCGCCGGACACCTCACGGCGCTTCGCGCTTGGTGCAAGCAATGTCTGCCTGGTCGGTGAAAACCCGACATGCTCCGTCCCGGCATTGTAGGGATGCGAGGTCTATGGTCATACGACTACGGCCATGCATGAGATCGAGTACATCTCTCCTATCGAGTACACCCCCCCTCGAGTACACCCCCTCCCACACCGCAACTGCGACCACCGACGACTCGGCACCGTCGGTCTTCGACCCCACTCTCGAGTATTCAACGGGGCCGGGGGTACTGTTCTGGCAGCCCCCCTCCTATTTTTCACAGTGGTCCCCCTCGTCTTTTGTCGTTGACGAGGTGTCATATATCTACGCGGAGCACTATATGATGGCTGAAAAGGCTCGCCTTTTTCTGGACCACGGCGCAGCGGAGCGGATTATGTCCTCGTCAGACCCACGCGAGCACCACGCATCGGTCCAGGCGTGCATGATTTCGACTGCGCTATCGGGGACCGCGTTCGTGAAGACGCCGCCCTTGCTGACACTTTTGCCTTGTTCACGCAGTACCCGGCCATGAAGCAGCACCTATTGAGCACCGGCACAAAAGTTTGGCTGAAGCCAGCCCTTTAGACCCCGTGTGGGGCATCGGTCTCCGGGCAGACGGCCCCGAGACCCAAGACCCCTCGGTGGCGAGGGAAAAAAATTCTCGGGAAAGCTCTTTCCGCCGCTAGCGACACCCTTCGCGCAAGTGAGGATGAGTTAGCACACGCCGGCTCCCCTCATAAATTTTGCACCCCGACCATGCCCGACATAGTTTATGAGATTTCACCAGCACCGCCTCGCTCTTTGGCCGTGACCCGCGCATACCTAGGTCCTTCCTTGGAGGTTTCAACCTGTTTTTCTGACGCGCCTGTTGATCACAGTCCCGAGGTTTTGGCTGTCGCAGCTAGTATCGACCCCTCCATCGTGCTGTCAGAATACGGCCCCTGCCTCGTCGGGGGCACCATTTCCTTCGACGACGCCTCTTTTACCACCGAAATCGCGATTCACAACGGAACTGGCGTTCTCGCATCTTTTGGTTGGGTGGCGCGTCTTGACGCTGGCGCCCCACAGACTTTCATTCGAAGAGATGTTTTGGATCGCATGCTATCGATTGGTGCGGTATCCATTGCGTGCGAGCAGAAAGTTACCACTCGTTCTTGGGGGGGCTTTGGCGAATCGGCCTCTCTGAAAACTTTGACGAGTGTACGTCTGGGCGTCTAATTTTTTCGAGAAGATGAGCTTTTGTGCTCCCTCGCAGTTTGGGCCTGCGTGGTTCCTCCCCCAGCGATGCAGCATGCGGTATTGCTGGGAAGTGACAGCTGAATGCCTTTTAATAGCTGCTCCTATCGCTTTCTGCTACCTCGGCCGTCTGACCAACGCGTTTTTGGCGAGCTGGAGTTAGTTCACCACGCTCCCACAGGCATGTCCATTTACGCCATCGACCCCGCCGCTTCGGGTGGAGGCTGCCATCTACGCTTCGAGGGCACTGCACGCATTACCCAGTCCGACGATCCTCAACTGCTTGCAGTCTACTTGGTTCGCAGCGATGACTCCCCGGCACTCACTGGACACTACTTGGTTGATATAATGCCCCAGCCCGACCTACCCTCGATTGAGGAACACTTCGTCGCCTCCGGGTGACAGGTTCTTTCCCTCGTTGGAGTGGTAGATCTCGAGCCTGGGGACATCTTCGGCGCCGCCCACGCCCCGATGATGAGCGTCCCGCTGGATGATTTTGCAGCACGACCACCGAGCCCCCAACCACCCCTCCGGACTATTTGTGGTGTTTCCGGTCTCAACAGTTACGACCTCCCCCCTTGCAGCTCCAGCCTCGCCTTCGCCTGCCCTGCTTGAGCGCTAGAGTCAAGAACAGCGCGCTTCGTTCCTGTGCGTCTGGGCGCGTTTGCCGTTATATCTACAAGCGGCGCCTTTCAACCTTCACGGCACGGACTGGACCCCGGAGGCCATCGAACAACTGGGGGATGTTCTCTGCGAATTTCCTGATGTATTCTCGAAGTCCAATCCGGATTTTGGTCCCTTTTCCTTGATGCCTTTCGTGATTTCGGTCCCGGGAGGAAGCGCTCCTGTCATGTCCAGGCCGCACCGTATCAATTCCACCATGGCCAAAGAAATAGAGGCCATCTTGGACCAGTACCTGGCGCCCGGCCTGATCCAGCACTCGACCTCTCCGTACTCGAGTCCGCTGGTGGTCATCCCGACGAAGTCTGGAGGCGTTCAGATCACCGTGAACTGCAAGAAACTCAACCAGATCAGCAGCCTCAGCCAGCTGCCTACTCCTCGCGTGGACCAAGTCCTCGACTCCCTAGGGAAGGGACGGGTGTTTTCCCTCTTTGATTGAGTCTCCTCGTTCACCAGATTACCACGTACAAGGACACCGTTCCCTACACGGCGTTTTGCACTCCCACGGGCCTCTACGAGTAACTCGTCATGCCCCAAGGCAGCAATGCTTCGCCCGGCTGGTTCGTCAACGTGACTCATGCAGTCATTAGCGGTTTGGCACAGGTGGCGGCCTACCTCGATGGTGTGATTGTTTTCGAGTCTTGTCCGACGGCCCACGTCAAGACGATACGAGCCCTCTTCGAACGCCTGCGCAAACACAACCTCAAGTTCTCCCCCCCGAAAGCTCGTCTGGGCGCCACGGACGCAAATTTTCTGGGCCACTCCATTTCGCCCGCGGGTATACGCCCGAATGTAAAAAAAATCAGCTTTGATGAAAATGCCCATGCCCAAGAATCTCAAGCAGGTCCATGCGCTGATGGGCGGCGTGGGGTATTATCGCAAATTCCTACCTGACCTGTCCAAGGGGATACGCCCTCTCACCGCCCTCCTCCGGAAGGGGGTTAAGAGCGACTTTACGCCGGCTATGGAAGTTATCGTACGCCAGATCCTCGCCGAGCTCGCTGCCCCACTAATTTTGGTCGGGTCGCGTGCCCAAACTCCAGTGGTAACAGCAGCCTGTTCTAATGTTGCAACGGGAGCTATGGGATAAATTGACACACGACACGAAATTGTAACATGGAAGTGTGATGAGCCTAAGTTTTATTTTCACCAATCCGCCGGAGGATAAAAAAAACAAAGTCTTCCCAGACTGGGATGCCGTAGACGACGGCTCCCGCCCCTTCCACGTGTACTGAGACGCCTGTATCGAAGGGTTTGGTGCCTCGCTCGAACAGGAACAACCGGACGGCTCCGTACGGCTCATTGCTTCTATCCGCCGCGCTACCCTCGATTCCGAGAGGCTCTGGACCCCGGTGGGCTTGCAAGCTGGCAGCATTGTCTGGGCCATCAAACGTCTTTGAGGTTACCTATGGGGCACAAAGTTTTGCAATGTTTCGGAGCACAAAGCGCTTGAGAGCATGGGCAAAGTAGGGGACCACACAATGCGGGCATGCAGCGGTGGCTCGAGTTCTTCACCGCGTTCGACTACACCCTCGAGTACCGCAAGGGAAGCGCCAACGGAAAAGCTGATTTTCTATCCCGTTGGAGGGAGCCTGCAACCGAACACGATCGCAGGGGGTCTCGCAGCCTCACCCCCGTCGAGGACGGTGGTATCTTCCTTATCCGAGCCTGCGGGCTTCGCACTCGCTCTTCAACGACGCCCGGTGTCGGCTTTAGTGGGCTGGTGCCCCGCTCCGAAAGCGCCGTCTAGGGTGGCCTGCCTTTCACGTCCTCAGATTTTTGCGATTCGCGCACGGTCCATGTGTGAGGATTGACAACCTTTCCGCTCCTTTGGGGAGATTCGTCGCTCGCGTACCTGCTTTCGTCTCCACCGTCGATTGCCGTCCTGGCTTGGTGTTTTTTCACCCCCCGCTGAACCCGCTTTCGCTTCGGTTTTTGTCGTATCCTTAGGGGGCGACCGGGGCTATGCAGAAGCCCCCGCTGCAGCGACGATTGTCACCCAGCACGCTCTTCTCCCGACGACCACTTTACAGGGAGAAGATGCTGCCGTGATCACTGATCCAGTCCCGTCTGCCCCTTCGCCGCCTGGCAACCCCGCGCCTCTGAATGTCTTGCCACCTTGAGGCCGCATCTCCACTCGAACGCCCCGATGAACAGCCGCTGCCGCTGGCACCGTGTCTCCTGCTGCCGGTTATGGGTTCGGGCCCGGCGGGACCCCTAGACCATCCTCCCGGCGCGAAATCACCCCGCCGCGAGCCCCAAGTCCCCCACCGTCCACATCTGTCGTTATGGTCTGAGCTCTTGCCGCCTCGTCGTTCCCGACGGTACCCATCCCGTCCGACCGCGACCGCACCGAGCCCGTGGGAATTCCTATTTTACGGCTTCCGCCGACAACCGACGCACCACCCGTCCGCACGACCGAGTTGGATGCCCTCGGCGCAGCTGCCGAATTTCAGATCAGTGACTCCGCAGCGCGCTATTCACACGCCGACTGGGCTCGGGAACAACAGGCCGAGCCCATGTGCAACGCCGCCATGCGCTACATAGCCCATGGCCGACCATAATCTTTTCCCGCCGACGTTTTGTCGTGTTTCCCTTCCCACCAGCGCCTTCCCTGTTTGGAGGTTCACAAGCTGGCTAACAAAGGACAACTGCACACCGCCGACGCGGGCATCGCCCTACTCGTCCGACAGCCGCCCCCCCCCCTGGCGTCGGGCACGCAACGCCCGGTGGGTCGTACGGCCTGTTTATTGAACGACGAGTTTATTCGCATTTATGGGCCGGTGTTCATGCGCCCCTGGGTCATGCAGGCTTGCCATTCCACGGATTTCCGCCCCCTAGGAACCGCGCGCACCCTACGTATGCTCTAACGTTTTTGTTGGTGGATTGGGTATGAACATCCAGCACCCGGTGGTTGTTACGCAGCTGCTTGAAATGCCAAGCACGGAAAGCGTCGCGGCAGACGGTCCGGTGGCCCCCTCCAATACGTTGCCCTTGCCAGAAGGACCCGGCATCGCCGTCAGCGTCGACTACTTTGGCCCCTTCCAGGTGAAGACTCGAGGTGATACCTATTTCTTGCTTTTCACTGATCGTTTCAGCCGCCAAGCAGACAAGTTCTCCATCACAGCGGGTGAGTTCACCGCTGAGGGCACTGCTAACATTCTCATCAACCGTCATATTCCCCTCTGGGGACGCCCGCGCAGCATCCTCTCGGACAACGGCGTCCGGCTCTGCTCCAAGCTTTCGCACGCCGATAATCAGCTCCTCGGGGTTCGGAAAATTGCCACCAGCTCCTACCACCCAAGCGGCAACGGCGGGGTGGAACGTGGCCCAGATGCTGGCAGTGGTCGTCAACGAGCTCCTAAACAACTGGGATGAACAGCTCCCTCATGTCGAATGTGCGTACAACAATTCCGTCAGCGCCGTCACGGGTTGACTCCCAACAAAGTCCGTATGGGTCGGCTGTCACGCCTACCCCTCACGATTTTCGAGCGTGCTGGAGTGACCGGCCACCAGAGTTTGGCCCACGACCACCTAGCTTGCTGCGATTTGGCGACAGACCTCCAGCAGCGCGCGTACGATTTCGTTCGCGAACACCACGCCCTCACTGTTGCTCGCGTGAACCGTCGCAACTCCGCCCTTTCCGACGCACTGCGTCCAGTCCCAATTTTGCCCTTGGCAGCTGGACGTGAGTGTACAATACGGTGGCCCCCATCCGCCAGGGCGCGAAGCCTGACACGGACGCCAAGGTCTTCATGGCCAACCTCTCACTCAATTAGACGGGCCCCTACAAAGTCCTTGCAGTTGGCCCCTGTTCCTCGGCTGACACCCCGGACGAATCTCCTCTCGGGGCCAAGCTCCAGTATTTGGATCTTCCATCCGATATGCCCGGCGCTGATGCTCGCCGGCGCGCATCAGTTCAATGCTGCAAGCCCTGTGCTAACCCCCACGACCGTGGCGACATACCGAAGTATATCCCCGTGGGGTAGACACAATACGTGCTGAACGACTTCTCCAAGAAATCCCCCCCGCGTCACCCAGGATAATGTTTCGACCCCTCTTCAACGACTCGAAGCGAAAATAGTTGCCGGACACCAATCGGTTCGAGGTCTAGGTCGTGTTATCGCGGTGATGTACGAGACTCACTGGGCAGGACTATCCCGACCATCTTCGGAACGGGAGATGGACCGTCAGCTTTCTCGCCACAGCATTTGCGCTATAGGGCCGGCGCCCCGAACCAGCACCGCCGAACCAACAGCTTTACAGCTGGATGAGAATCGGCGCGGCACAACGGGACCTTTCTCGGAGAAACGGCGAGCGGTTTCTGGCACCCGACTATGGCTGCGTATCGCACGCCGATTGGCTTTGCCGATACTGCAACACTGTGCTTTCCAACGAGGCACACGTTTGGTACAAGGGAGACGACGGTCTGTGGTTGCTCGGAAAATTCAGTGCGACTACATCGACGGATGGGTATAGTTGGTTCGATTTTTGGACAACCCGGGACCGATCAAGCTTCCTCTTTCTTCGGCGCGCTACACGACTTCGATTAGAGCTGTACGGGGTCCTTGATGTCTGCAAAAATACACTTAACTAGCGCGTTTGCACGGGGGGTCCAGCGTAAATTAAATAAT
The DNA here is from genome assembly GCA_031763025.1 of Macrocystis pyrifera. Taxonomy (NCBI): domain Eukaryota; class Phaeophyceae; order Laminariales; family Laminariaceae; genus Macrocystis; species Macrocystis pyrifera. The sequence goes on from JASSKH010000024.1 coordinate 861,140, forward strand.
CTCGAGGCGCCCCCGTGGGCTTAATTTCGCTGCTCGGCTGCACTCGACGTTATTTTCTTGCTGTTTTCCTGGACTTTGGGGGGTGGTTTGATACTTTTTCATGTTTCCCGAGTGTTCGGGTCGGGATTTTTCTGCTCGGTGTGTTGCTGGTTTGTTTTTCTTGGACTGGGTTGGGGAAGGTTTTGGGTATTTTGTCCTGCCGACCCCCCCGCTCAGTGTCGGAGCGGGTCTGGGTAATCGGCCCACTCATTTGTGGCACACGACATGTTTTCGGAGTTGTGTATTGAGTTTAGGTGGTTTTTGACGTACTCCGTGTTATCGTTCATGTTTTTAGTATTCACGTTTCGCTCTTCCGTGACGCTTTCTCGCCCTACCCCTGTTGCGGGTGGCATAGCGATGGCTTTCGTTGATGATTTTTTCCAGTCCCTTAGGGCTAGGTCTTCTTTTCTTTCATCTTTTTGACATACCTTGCCGGCTTCGTTACTTTGCCGTTCCGAGGTGTGGAGTGGATTTTGAGGAGCCGCATCTTCGACTCATATTTTAGCTCGTGGAATCGGGGTTTCCATGAATTTCCCATAATTCTGCATATACGGCTCATCAGAGTGGGCTAGTGTTATGGTACTGCTTTGAATGAGGCTGAACTCCCGGTAATTACCTGGGTTCAGGTATTGGAATCGTATTTGTAGTACTTGGGAGGCGTATCTTAGATGGAAAACCAGGGGTTTTGCCAGCGAGGCATGAGCCTTGCTTTCAGTCTCCGCGTGCGCGAAAGGAACAAAGCTGCTCTTCTTCTATCTCTAAAGCAACACACGTGAGTACCAACGGGTAGCGACTTAACAGGCAAACCTGTCTAGGGATACAAAGTGTCCCGACCTTGATCATAGCAACCCACTGTAGATAATCTACGTCCCATTGCGGCCCCTATTTCCCAGATGTATCTGGGACCTCTGTTAGCAAACTTCAAACCTGTCTGTCTACACGTACCTATTTATCTGTCTGTCTGCCTGACCCCCTTTTGTTCACTCTCTTTCGAACCTACGCGATTTTTCCGCTGGTATTGAAAAAGAAAGCGTCCCATAAGGAATTCAGCCACCCAGGAAAAACAAGCCGAATACGAATGAAACCCAGAAAAAAACTAATAAATTCGGGAGATGCAACACCAAAGCCATTTTTTTTTCATTCCCCCCCCCCCTTCATATAGGAAAGTGCCCTATTATCCTGGGGAATATGAAACTCGCGGTAACAAGGCACCGTCTTACACGCCAGCAATGGTGTATGTACAAGGCGTACCTTGTGTCCTTCGGCACTGCAATGCTTGTCCATCCCTTTCTTACGTGCCCCCCTCCGACCTGCTTTCTTCCACTCACTGTGGTGCTTCAGAACAAACTTAAAAACTTGCAGTCCGAGTCTGTATCTCCTATATACGAGTATACATAGTGTGCACCTTGAGATTTTCTCTCCCTGCGGTCAGCAGCGTCGATGACAAGCGCGCTCGTCAACAGCATGCGGGCAGGCGTTTGGCCATGGTTTTCCCGTGCGAGGGGGTCGTCTCACATGCCAGCGGTATTGTATGCACAAGGCGTAGTCTACCTTTTGTATCCTTCGGCACTGCAATGTTCGTCCATCCCTTCCTTGCGTGCCCCCTTCCGCTTTCCTTTTTCCACCGTCGCTTCAGAACGAACACAAAACCTCCAGTGCGAGTCTGTACGTGTTCCTCAGAACGTAGTAGATATAGGACCTCTACGACATTACGTATCACAGCTTCATCTTGATGACTATGCCACAAAGTGTATTATTGTAGCCTTTCGATTTCGATTTCGACGGCCATTTGTTTCATCCCGTCTTTGCTCTCATACATATAATTGCCTGACATGCTGTCTGTTAATTGTTATTGTATGGCCAAGGGTCGGGGTTGGCGTGCTTGTTCCACAAGTGTGTGTACTCGTAATTATTTGCTGTAGTTGGTCGGGTTTGTTTGAGGAGTTGGTGCTCCGTTTATCTTTTGGTCGCTGCTTAAGCCCCCCGCGCGCTGAAAATCTGTGAGAATCCGGCTATTCTCTTGTGTGTGCGTGTTTTCCCCCCGGATTCTTGCTTGTTTTTGTTTATTCTCTCTCTTCTCTTTTTGTGTTGCAGGTTTCGACTTCGATCTCGAATTTTCGATGTCGAATTGCTTTCATCCTGTCTTGCAGTGATACTTGTTAAAAACGTTCGCCACATTAATTTTTCGCCACACGCAAAGAATTGCGAAGAATTGTTCTTATATTTTCCATTTGAAGACGTTTGCATAGTAAAAAAAAATACCTTTGTGTGAGGGAGGCGGTATATTATGTCACGTCGTTTCTGTAGGGACTACTACTGCTGCCGGCTGGTACTGTTTTTCTGTACCAGGCACAAAGAGATCTAGAGGCTACCGCGGGACCGGTTCCACTCGATGAGTGCGGCAGCCGCACTTACGTGGGATAATTTTGTGTCTAGATAGAGTTTTTCACCGCACGCATTACGTGGCGCCCCGCATTCAAAGGTACCGCACTTAAGTGGGACCCCCACTGAACCGAAAAATCTACGGATTAAAGACCAAAAGGACTTACGAATTCCGAAAACGGTTTGGTGATATTTTCAAGTTTCATTCCATTTCTTTCTCTTTCTTTCTCCTTGTCCTTATGTTGTTGTTGTTGTTGTTGTTGTTGTTGTTGTTCAGATTAAACCGTTCTCTCTACACGTCGACATCCAGCACAACCAGTGTCCGTGCCGATTCTTCAATCCTAGAGAGTTCAAGTTCTGTGGTCACGAAACAATGACATACATTATCCAGTGAGCAGAGAAACAACGCAATGCCATGTAATCGTACTGGACATGACAGGCACTACATACCCATCCTATAAATTAGCAAACACTGAGACTGAGCGTCTGCGTGCTGGCTATCGGTAGACACTTTCACAGCCTGCTATTTCTAGAATCTAGACGCACTATTCTTACTCTGAAAACATCTTATTTAATACCTGGCATACTAAAGGACACTCGACACGTTAGAAAAATCTACTTCGTGTTGTTGGTATTGATACTTAATAGTGATGCACGAGACACTTTTACAACCTATTATTGCTAGAATCTCGACGCACTATGGCATACTCTGCAAAACTTGTTGTTAGATACCTGGTATACCCTGGTGTATGTTCTTCACATTGAACCGTTCTTTCTACACGTCGACATCCTGCACAATTAGTGTCCATGCCGATTCTTCAATCTTGGAGAGTTCAAGGTTTTCTGCAGGCGGGGTTTGGCTGAGATTGAGCGTCTGCGTGTTGGCTATCTACCCAGTACATCCGTCCGCATCTTCTCAACCATCATGCTACCCTTCAGGCGTACCTAGTACGAAGTATAGTGCACCGCAAGCGCTTGGCTGGTACGACGTACGTACAGGTACCGCATCGCCCCGTGTACTGGTACGTCCGAAATCCGAGAAAACAACGCCGATCTCGGTTGCAACCATCATGCTACCCTTCAGACTTGCACTATCAGCCCGCTTAGCGGACCTACTTGGCCCTGCTGCTGCTGTTTGTTGCTCATCGCAAGCGCTTAGCGGACCCACATGGTCCTGCTGTTGCTGTTGTTCTTCAGGGCGATCGTCGGAAGCGCATAGTAGACCCACTTGGTCCTGCCGCTGCTGTTGCAGACCTCTTCAATTTATCACCTCACCACCTTGTACTACAGTTTGATATACGGGATGTGATATGGTATGATACGGAAAAAAACACGGGATGTTATGTGGTATGATGGTACGGGTTGATATACTATATGGAAAAAAAACGCGGGATGTGATATGGTATGTTGGTGGTATGGTAAAATATTGGTGGTATGGTATATGGGAAAAACATGGGATGTGGTATGGTATGTTGGTGTTATGGTGTGGCGGATGTATAATATGGCTAAATTTGCCTGGTGGTATGGTATGTTTCAGTTTATAAGGTCCGTAGGGATCGAATACGGCGTACGAATATTAAATATAACGACCTTATATATCGACCATTGGAAGCGTTCGAAAATATCAGCCATGCGGACAGACAGACAGAGAGACAGACAGACAGACAGACAGACAGACAGACAGACAGACAGATAGACAGACAGACAGACATACAGACATACATACAGACAGACAGGCAGACAGACAGGCAGACAGGTAGCCAGCCAGTCAGCCAGCCAGCCAGCCAGCCAGCCAGCCAGCCAGCCAGCCAGCCAGCCAGACAGCTAGACAGCCAGCCAGCCAGACAGACAGACAGACAGACAAACAGACAGACAGACAGACAGACAGACAGACAGACAGACAGACATACAGACATACATACAGACAGACAGACAGACAGACAGACAGACAGACAGACAGACAGACAGACAGACAGACAGACAGACAAACAGACGGACAAGCTCGCAATTACCGCGGCTGAGACTCAGTTTTACGAACTGAGAACAAAATCAAAGCATATAATAGATGTGAAGGCGCCTGAAAAAAACATTATGCGGGCGAGCTGCGCTTGGCAACCGGACCGGTGGAGTGCATGGGATCAGGGTGGCCGAGTCCTCGATAGGTGGGTCCGAGTTGCAACATACGAGTTATACAAATGCTATAAATACTTTTGGTGCATACTGCAGGCCTGCCTAGCTCCCTGCCCCCCGTACTTACTACTGCTGCTGGGCTAAAATTACAGCTGTTGCTACGTTACTATTTACTGTTATTGCACGGCCAAGGAACGGGGTTGGTGTGCTTATCCACAAGTGTGTGTATTCGTAACCATTTGTTGTAGTTGGTTCGGGTTTTTTTTTAAAAAAAATTGATGAGTTGGAACACCACATATCTTTTGGTCTCTGCTTAACACCCCCTCGGGCTCAAAATCTGCGAAAATCTGCGTGTTATTCTTGTGAGTTTTATTTCCTGATTTTTTCTCTTCCATATAACGTGTGTGTCGTGCCTGTCATATCCAGTAGGATGTCATATGCAGCCGGCGCAGAACCGCCTGTGCAGGGGAAGTTTCGGAACCTGCCAGCAAAAAAACGCACCTTACATCCAGAGAAAACCCACACAATTATTTGGAAATCACCGAGAAGAACACCCAGCGCCCAGCGAATGAACACACACGCATGCACACACTCTAGCTCGGCAGGAGAAGAAGCAAAAAAAGCTCGTAAAGCGGGCGGCCTAAGAGGGCGGCTCTACGGTGGGTGCGGCTGGTGCTAGTGCCAGTAGTCCCTGGTCCTTTTAATGTGAACGTACGTACTCTCGCACGCAGCTCTCACACTAGAGCCGCCGCACATAGCACCACAAAAGCAGCAGCACGAACAGAGGAGCGGCACGAGCCTCTCTCGCTGTTGAGGCTGCTACGGCACAGCAGGCTTGTTCCTCGCTTATAGTATCGGTGCTACAGCTATAATAATAGGTGTACCTCTAGCTAGAAAAGCAACCAGACATAATCTCATCATTACAGGAAATTACACTGTTTGTTGTATATCCTTCGAATTGTCATGCTATTATTATTCTCTCCGACGTCGGGGGGGGAGTCTCCTGGCGTGGTACGAGAGCCGCGGCACCGGCCGCTGACTCTCGTTGCCTTATCGTACTGCCAGTAACCGGGAGTTCCCCCCCCCCAGCCGACTGACCGGGGCTCTAACAAACGCAGTCTCGGACGACTGAGACCCCCAATAGTAGAAAACCATTGACATACCCCGCTCTCCTGGTGAGAGCCCCGAATCGCTACCAGTTAATCGCAGATAATAATACAAGTATAATACGGTGTGACCAACACCCTGTGGCCGCTCCGTTCCACCCACCTTCGAAAGAAGAAAGGGGCGGGTGGGCGGGAGAAACCACAACAGTAGACCTGGCCTCTAGGCCTATCAATCGGCAGCGAGCAGTGCCGTGCTGTGCTTGTGCACCTATCACGAGAAGCTAGGAGGGACGCGGGACGAGTGTGGCCGTTCTTCTCTTCTCTCTGCCTCTGGGCAACTTCAGCTATTAGTTTCCGTCGGTAGAGCCCATGACTATAAATAATTAATTCCGTCGGTTGTGAACAAAACATGCATCTCTCGTGAACGTAGAGATACTACGCTTTGTTGTATATCCTTCGAATTGTCATGTTATTATTATTCTATCCGACGTCGGGGGGGGAGTCTCCTGGCGTGGTACGAGAGCCGCGGCACCGGCCGCTGACTCTCGTTGCCTTATCGTACTGCCAGTACCCGGGAGTTCCCCCCCCCCAGCCGTCTGGCCGGGGCTCTAACAAACGCAGTCTCGGACGACCGAGACCCCCAATGGTAGAAAACCATTGACATACCCCCATACCGCGGTCGCGTCGATACTACGGTGTTCGGCCCCAGACAGTACCCTGACGTGGCTGCCTCTGCTCTATGTTACCCGTCTCTGCTAGTTTACGAGATACGACACCCGCGTCCTCTGGGTTATTGCGGGTGTACGTCTTGGAAGACTCTGGGGACTTCCATCTACCTTCTCTCTGAATCACCCTCTGCGGCACTTCCCCCCCCGCCGCTAGAGTAGTGGTTGCGCCGATACGCAATGAGTGGAGGCCGACTTCGCTGGGGTCGTCTCCTGCTTCCGCCACCACTTCGCGGAGCGCCCCGAGGGCCTCCGTGTACCCCCGCACTCTGACCTCATTACCGTACTGATACGACGACAGGGGGGCGCTTTCTGGCAACGTCAGATATCCCGACAACAAGTCCACCATGAGAGCGACGGCACCGCCGCCTGCTCCTACCCCGGAACGCGCCCCGAAGGCGTCGTCGCGTGTGCGCACGATAACCGATCCTTGCTGAGCCTGGTCGCCATTATGGCCACGAAATAGAACCTCGATGCTGGTAGCCTGATGCCACTGCACCGAGTTCAACCGCCGCCCCCCCGCGAACAACGCTATGTCCCCCCTCGTCAAGCAATGCACGGGGTGTACTACTCCGGACGAGGAGGCGAATATTTCGTCAGACCTCGCCATGAAAAAATAGCCCAACGCTAGCGACGGCCAAAGCACTCGGCCGCCCGGGCCCCACGACAGGGCCAGGCCCTGTCCTTCCAACAACGTGTCCCACGAAATAGGGCGCCGAATTATTTTCGGGGTACCGGCGACAACGTGCGACCGTGCCACCCCTTTCAAAGCGCGTTTAACAAGCGGTGACGACGTGGGCAACTCCATCTGCACATTCACGCGGTGAAAGTGCAACACAGCTGATGATTTACTGGCTATAGTACCGGCTTGATTGCCCTCCGACGCGCACCACGCTACGAACTCTAGTAACGCCTGAATCTTATCTGAATTGGAGGCTGACGTGTCGAAATACGGAGCCTCCCTTATCAACCCCCGAAAGCGGTCCAAGACCGGAAACCTTACGTATAAGGTCGGTGAGACGACGGCGCAACCGACTGACGGATAAGCTGGCTGCCAGCACTCCTGAGCATAGCGCGACGCCCGTTGGCCCCAAGACCTGTCGACGCCAAGCAACATCGGGCCGGGACGCGCGGAGGTTACCGTCGATCACATCCGGCTTCCACCGTGATATACCGTCGGCAATGGTGTTTTCCACGCCCGCAACATGCAACGCGTCGAAACACCATCCACCGCCTACCCCCATACACCCTAGAAGACGCATGAGTGCCCCCGGTCGGGGTTCCCTACCCCCCTTACACTTGGAGACCCAGTGCACAGCGGACTTGTTGTCTCCCCGCATCAGGATGGTGTCCCGCGCGTAACTAGGCTGGAAGTCCGACTAGTTAAAGAATATCCACGCTGTTACGGCCATTCCCAGCAACTCGAGAACGTTAATCGACAGATCGTTCCAACCACGAACCTTCTCGCGCAGGCGAGCGCGAACGTCGGCATTAAATTCGACACGCCACCATACGCCGGCCCCGGGAACTGGCCCCAAAACATAACCCCCCATGGCGTCGCCGGAAGCGTCTGACCACAGTGCAAACGCCGGCGGCTGCATGTAACTTCGGCACAAGGGGGCAGAGAGGCGACCCGCCACGGTGCCCAGCCCTCCTTCTACCAACAGACGCCAGAAAGATACATCGGCGTGGAACTCAGGACCCAATTGAATCCGTGAGGGCGACGCCGCGCGCGCGTGCGGCACGTGGAACTTCTCGCTCCACGCGCGAACAGGAGCCAGGCCTACTTGGTTGAGCATGCGTCGAACAAAGCATTTTCCTGGTCGCACGACTTCGCACAGGTGCAGTAATCCACCGGTCAGAGAGCGGAGCTCGCCCTCGGACGCGAATGCGCGGTCCGAAGGCCACTCGCTCAGCGTGTCGCGGAGTTGCTCCAGCTTGGCTACGGGAACGGAAATAGTCATTGCCACGGTATCAATTTCCCACCCTAGCACGCACAACACTGTGTCCCACTGTGATATCTTTCGAGAAGACAGCAGAGGGGGGTCCCGTGAGGATCTCTCCCCGAAAAACCGAAAATGGTCCGACGCCAGAGATGCGGACGCGCGTCTACAGCGTCGACCGTCGGGCCACCATTGTACCTCCACTAGTATCCCGTCATCTACATAATACCGCGCGAAAAATTGGCTACGCCTCCCCCCCCCCTTCCAGACGGGGACCCGGCACCCAGGTGGAAAGGGGGTCGGCCGGTCGGTTGCCCTCGGCGGGGTGACCGCGTCGTGCTGCGTCGCGATACGCCCCTGATCCATCACCACAGCATCCTCGTACGACGTGTGGCGATGCACGTGTTCGAGGGCTGCCGAAAACATGCAAAAGAACCCCGGTGAACTGCGCCATCCGAACCGGAGCCGGCGGTCGGTCACAATCCACTCGCGAAATCCATACCCAAATACGGGCGCCCTTGCCCACTGTACGCTAACCTGACGGAACGCCTCAGTGACATCGATTTTACTCAAAACAATACGCGCGCTCGGTCCAAACCGCCGACGCAGGTACAAAATGCGCCAAATAACGTCTCGCAACACGTGGCCCAGCGCCCCGGGGGGGCTCGCTCGAAGTCAGTATCCGCGTTGACGCTGTGGGCGTACTGCGACGACGAAAACGTCAGATCGTGGATGATCCGGGTTTTAGACGGGGATACAATCACGGCTAGCGGAGACAACCGCAGGCCGGGGATGGTGTGCGCCTCGCTGCGCGGAAATATGACTGCCCGCCCAAACCGTACGTCGTCAAAAATCTTCGCGATATTTGTGTCAAGAGTGTCGGGCTACGCTGCTATGGTTTGAGCTTTGCCAAGGCCGCGCCAATGTCTGTGCTCCCCTCCACGTGGACGGACGCGCCGTGTTCGACGGTTTCCGCTAACTGCTCTACCCCAGGGAACCCTTTCTGTCGTCCCAACCAAAAACGAATCCTAGCTGCTTTCACACGCGGGACGTTCAGGGATGTCTCGATGGCCGGCATACACCCAAAGTGGCTACCACTCGCCCGATAATACTGTACATTCTGCTGAGCTACGCGGTCCATAATCTCCGACCGAGACGCGCTAGTAGGGGATGCGACATACTGCATATCGCGCAACAACACCAAACAACGCTCAAACATACTCGTCACACCTGGTCCCCCAACGGACGCCGACCCCGGACGTGCAAGCTGTGCATCTCACGCTGCTGCTTCCGTACGCCCTACGATCGGCCTCGCCCCTGCTGAGGGGCGAGGCCCGTCCCCCTATTCGTCAGCCCTGGCCGCCGCCGAGCGAGTGAAGCCCCCCCCGCTCGACGCCCCGCTGTCACTGCCGCTACCCGCTGCCGCCGCCGCTGCCGCTGCCGCCGCTGCCGCCGCTGCCGGAACCACCGCCGCTATCACTGCCACTGCCGCTGCTATTGCCGCCGCTGCCGCCGCCGCTGCTTCCGTTACTCGCACCGCCGCCCCCCGCCTCCCCTTTTCCCTTGCCCTTGGCCCTCTTGGCCGGGGGTTCCCCGGATGCAGCGCCGCTGGCTGCGACGCCGCTATCGGCCGAGCCCCCGCCGGTAGCCGCCTTGCGCTTGTTGCCGCTGCTCGTCTTGCGACCGGGGCCGACGTGGGTGAACACGTAGGCGTCACCGAAGCTGCACTTGCCGGTCTTCCCCCACTGCCGGCATTCACCGGCCCCGACCCCGGCCACCGTGGCGGAAGTGCGGCGAGGTTGCTGGACTTCGGCGTTGATCAGACCGCCGAGGGCCACGTATCCGGAAAGGCGGGGCCAATGGGGCCCCGGGATGGCGGGGAAGGACTCCACCGGCGGGGGGTAGGCCCAAGCGTGGCCGCAGGAGTCGGAGACGCAACGCAGGTCGAGCGCGAAGTTCTCGAGGTCCTTTGTCACCAGAGCCGCCAGCCTGGCCCGGTTCGTCGGGCGGTCGGCGACCGCAAAGTGCTCCATCACGTGATCGTTGAGGATCGTCGCCCCATCGCTGAAGGCTCGGGCGAGCGCCCCCAAGCGAGCGCGCGCCACCTGGAGATCAGCGCCGCCTTGTGGGAGTCCGCGAGACGCGATCGTGACCCAAAATGCTCAGGTGTTGCGCTAGTGGGAGGGTGATGCCGGCCCCGCCGCGCGGTGTGAAGGCCAGAAAGTCGAGGTCTTCCAGCGCTTCCAACATGCCATGGACGCCGGCCGAAATGTTGACCGAGGCCCCCACGTACCCCTGCACGGCCGCCCTCTGCATCGACGCCGGGCGGCCGCCGCATAGTATCTGCCATAGCTGAGTCGCGGGGTTGCCCCACGATGCCACCGCGCGGTTGGTCATGATTTTTCCGACCTGTCTGCCCAGGGCGGTAATCGGGTTGCCGATGCTGCCGTCCCCGTACATATCCGCGCCGACCGCGAGCCCGCCCGGCCCGTCGTTGGCCACATGGCCGAGTGCAGCCGATGGCGCGCCGTTGGCTCCTGTCCCGCCCGGGGCGAAGCCGAGGCCCCCCCCCCGGACCCACTACGAGCCCGCCCGCCTGGCCGAGGTGGACGCGGGCGGCTCCGGTACCGGCCAGAGTACCACCGTAGGTCGCCCTTCCGGCTGGGCCCGCGGTGGCCCCGGTACCGCCGGAGACGCTCCCGTGGCCCCGCCCTCCCGGTCCTGCGGCGAACTGGCCTGCCTGTCCGAGAGGAGCGCCGGCAGCTCCGGCGCCGCCCAGAGTACCGCCGTAGCCACCCGGGCCTGCCTGTCCGAGAGGAGCGTCGGCGGCTCCGGCGCCGCCCGGAGTACTGCCGTAGTCACCCGCTCGCCCCGGGCCTACGGCGAGCCTGCTCTGCGCGGGATTGAGGGACCCGCGCAGACCCGCGCGGGCGCCCGCGGCTCCATCGACGGGTTGGTCGGCGATGCTGGAGTCTGGGGGGAGGACCCCGGCGACGGGGCTTTCGAAGAACTGTCCAGTCGGCGGTCCGAGTAGGGCGGTGCTGGGGGAATGGTCCTGCGGGGCGGCCCCGGCAGCACAGCTACCGGGCTGCGGTCCGGACCCGCTGGCGTCACGTCCCCTCCCCCCGTGGGCGGAGCGACGAGAGGCCTCGATGACCTCGTCCTTCGATCGCTGGAGGGTCGCCTGGAGCTGGGCGACTTCGTTCGCCATCTCCTGCTTGAAGGTAGCAAAGTCCGCTAGCGACACGGGAGCCTCCTCGTCGCCGTCGCTACCGGACGTTATTCCGATTCCTTTCTCCGCCATCGTTCTTGCCGGGCCCCTGCGAGAACAAAATAATTTGTTTGAACGCGACAGTACGGCGCGGACGCAAGACAGGGCACAGGTGCGGCGACGACGGACAACGCGGACGCGGAACGGGGGGGGGGGGGGAAACGCGACGGCAACGAATTTAGATAGAGGCGACGGTGAGCACTATCCATGCACCGGCCTGGACGAGGGTGGGGCTTACTTGTCCCCGTGCGCATGTGCGCTGGCACACCGTTCGTACGCGCCGGCGTTCGCCGCGGTTGTTGACGTGCACCGGCATCTTCCTGTCAACGGGTGAGCTACTTAGTACTACGCATCGCGCATCTCGTCCCCCAGCCGAGAGCCTCCCTCGTGGGAACGACTTTAGATAGAGGCGACGGTGAGTACTACCCACGCACCGGCCTGGGCGAGGGTGGGGCTTACTTGTCCCCGTGCTGATGTGCACTGCCCCCCCCGTTTCTACGCGCCGGCGTTGTTTATAGCCGCGGTTGTTGACATGCACCGGCATCTTCCTAACCACGAGTTGGCTTTCTGGTGCTATGTCCCGCGCATCTCGTGCCCCGGCCGAGAGCTTCCCTTGTGGTGACACGCTCCTGTGTCTTTGGTACGAATGTATCGATAGTGGGGGGGGGGGGGGGGGGGGGGGGGGTGAGGCATTCACCGGCATGCATTCCACTCGAACTCGACTTGTAAGCCGGTGCTCCGGTCCCGGGATGTTGACCGGCGCGCGTACTCCGCCACTATCGACGGCCTTCCGGTGCGCCGGCACAGCGGTATTGCTACATGCGTCGTTCCTTGTGTACTGCGGCGTTTCTAGTATATCGCAAGTGAGGGACGGGCCGAGAGCCGACGCGTTGGCGCCGGCCGCGCCGGCACCTAGTCCCTTCCGTCGCCCTTTTAGTGCCCCGGCACAGCGTCGTTAGCACATACAGCGGTACATTGTGTCTCTCAACGTGTATGGTATGCATCGGTGGTGAGGGACGGGTCACCGGCCGACGCGGTGGCGCCGGCCACGAGACCTGCACCGGCACTTAGTCCTTCACCAACGACCGCTTTTTAGTGCACCGGCACAGCGTTGATGATATGAACAGTGGAACACGGTATGTATCGGTGGTGAGGGGCGGGTCACCGGCCGATGCGGTGGCGCTGGCCCCGAGACCTGCACCGGCACTTAGTCCTTCACCACCGACCGCTTTTTAGTGCACCAGCACAGCGTTGATGATATGAACAGTGGAATATGGTATGCATCGGTGGTGAGGGACGGGTCACCGGCCGACGCGGTGGCGCCGGCCACGAGACCTGCATCGGCACTTAGTCCTTCACCACCGACCGCTTTAGTGCACCGGCACAGCGTTGTTAATATGAGCAGTGGAACATGGTATGTATCGGTGGTGAGGGACGGGTCACCGGCCGACGCGGTGGCGCCGGCCCCGAGACCTGCACCGGCACTTAGTCCTTCACCACCGACCGCTTTTTAGTGCACCGGCACAGCGCTGTTGATATGAACAGTGGAACATGGTATGTATCGGTGGTGAGGGACGGGTCACCGGTCGACGCGGTGGCGCCGGCCACGAGACCTACACCGGCACTTGTTCCTTCACCACCGACCGCTTTTTAGTGCACCGGCACAGCGTTGTTGATACGAACAGTAGAACATGGTGTCTCACTACTAGTATGGTCTACTCATAGTAAGTTCCTGCGCGTCGTGACGCGTACGATATACATCGATAGCGCTTAAGTGCACCGGCACAGCGTTGTTGATATGAACAGTAGAACATACTAGTATGGTCTATTCGTGGTGAGTTCCCGCGAATTGTGACGCGTATGATAAGTATCGATAGAGGGGGCAGGACCGGGGGATGACGCATCGGCGCCGGCCCCGAGCCGTGCGCCGGCACATGGCGCCTCGTCCTCGACCGCCTTCTAGTGCGACGGCACATAGGTGCGTGCATGGAGCGTACAACAGTACCCTGTGTCTCGCGATATGTATTCTCAGTGACACCGGCCCCAAGTCCCACACCATCGATCACCTTTTATTAGAAGTGCACTGGCACATCGTTATTGGTAGGTACGGCAACACGATGTGTCTCCCGACGAGTATGGTAAATATCGTTATGCATAGTATGATATATCGTTATGCCTAGGGGGTTGTTGTGCGGCGCGACGCGAATGATTGATATCGTTGTTGAGGGGCAAGCACAGGCCGGCGGTCAAGGGCAGACGCGTCGGCGCCGGCCTCCTCGATCGCTTTTAAGTGCGCCGGCACAGCGTCGTTGGAGCTTATAGCAGTGCATACAGCAGTACACGTGTGTCGCAGTGTGTATGGTATGTATCGTTAGTGGCACCGGCCACAAGTCCTTAGCCATCGACCCCGTAGTTGGAGCATACAGCAATACAAATGTGTCTCGCGATTTGTATGGTACGTATCGTTATTGGCGCCGGCCAATATTCCTTGGCAATCGATCCCGTAAATAGTTGGAGCATACAGCAGTACAAATGTGTCTCGCAACGTGTATGGTATGCATCGTTAGTGACACCGGCCCCCAAATCCCTAGCCATCGACCCCTTTTTTTTTTCTTTTTTTTTTTTGCTGCGCTTGTGGTTCGTACAACAGTCCGTTGTGTCTCGCGATGTATACCAGCATATGCGAGGATGTATCGCGTTCCTGGGTACGGGATCTGCGAGAAAGGCGAAGGAACCAACCTGGCATGTACTCGTACACCACACATATGCCCTCCGCTCCGCCGTCATCGGTGTTCCCATATTAATGCCGAGTACTCTAGGTCCGGGTATGTATTTCTTTCCTAGGTATAGCCTTTCGTATAGCGTATTCGCGGGTTGAGAAAGGACGTGAGTTGCCTTCTCCCCGTGCCAGCTATAATAACTTCATGAATGTACAAGCTGCTTTTTCTCCATCCGCTGGGACGAACCGGCCAAGAACAAAAACCACGTGGGAAAATCATGGCTGCGCGAGCGAGTTAACGATGCTTGCTTGCGGACGCATGAGACGGGCGTGTGTATCATTGTGTACCAGAGTCGACAGCTCCACGCCCCATTGTGATCGAGTTCAGGGTCTAGACCCACGAACGCCCGGGACCCCCGCTAGTTCGCGCGCCTCTCGCACACATACCGGGAAAGCGCTTGTTGCCCCTGCTCTTCCTCCTCCCGTTGCATGCTGTAGCCCGCCGACCGCCGCAGTTGCTGCTAGAAACCACAACAGTAGACCTAGCCTCTAGGCCTATCAATCGGCAGCGAGCAGTGCCGTGCTCTGCTTGTGCACCTATCACGAGAAGCTAGGCGGGGGCGCGGGACGAGCGTGGCCGTTCTTCTCTTCTCTCCGCCTCTGGGCAACTTCAGCTATTAGTTTCCGTCGGTAAAGCCCATGACTATAAATAATTAATTCCGTCGGTTGTGAACAAAACATTCATCTCTCGTGAACGTAGAGATACCATGCTTAATACTCGTAAAGTACAACGGTATTTTATAGGTTAAAATAACTACTTTGTATGTTCTTTTTTGGGGACTGCTGACACATACCACTCTGGACAATACTATAATACCGTTTGGATTCTAGTATCTACATTAAACGCAACTACATTTCAGGCCAGCGTGGTACTGCTGCGGCAACAAACGTGGTGCACGGTGCTGTGTACGTACAGCAGTACGTTCGCAGCAATACCAACGAACACTGCTGTAACAGGTACATGCTCAATCATCAACAGCAAGTCGTTGTGTAGGCGTTCGTGCTGGTACAGTACAGCAGTATCACGCTGGTCGGAATAATGATTACTTGGTAAGTTTAATTCGATATTAGACTCCAATCTGTATTACCTGGTACATTAATTATTAAATAGTGTCCAGTGTCGCATGTGTCGCAGCACCCCCAAAAAACAAATTATCAATAGTGCTTTTAAGGTATACAATACCGTTGTACTTTTTTGCGAGTAGATTCGTTTTTTCATAAGTAATAACGAGATTATGTATTGTTGTTGCTTTTCTCGCTAGAGGTAGGTACCTATATATAGATGTAGCAGGGGTACTATAATTGAGCAACTAGCCTGCTGTGCCGTAGCAGCGACAACAGCGAGAGAGTTCGTGCCGCTCCTCTATATCCCCTGCTCGTGCGTGCTGCTGCTGCTGCTTGTTGTTGTGTTCTTCGGCTATAGTGCGGGAGCTGCCTGCGAGAGTATGTCTGCAGTTTACAATAAACGACCAGGGTACAACAACAGCACTATAGCACCAGCCGCACCCGCCGTAGAGCCGCCTTCTAAGGCCGCCCGCTTTGCGAGCTTGTGCGAGCTTCTTCTGCTGCTGAGCCAGTGTGTGCGTGCATGTGTGTTCGTTCGCTGAGCGCTGTGTGCTCTTCGTGGTGATTTACAAATAATAGTGTGGGTTTCCCCTGGAAATAACGTGCCGTTTTTGGCTGGCAGGTTCCGAAATTTCACCTGCACAGGCGGTTCTACGCCGTCTGTGACATATGGCATTGCATTGCCTACTGTGCTTACTGTATTCGTAGCAATAGACAAAATAACAAAAAGGAAGACGACGAAGCAAAGCAACAAGAAAAATAAGATAGGTGGAGGACAGGGTACGTAGATACCGTCAATGTCCGATGACAAATGCCAACCATGAAGATACGTTAACCAACGTCCGGTCTATGAGATCCGCCATCACTGATGGGCCTTCATAATAGTTGACGTTCGGGCCATGAAGTCCGAACGCGCCAGGGAAAAGGGTCCTTCGGAGAAGCACCCGCACTTTAACAGTTTCTATAAGCTCTCTCCTTGCGAGACGCGGGGGAGGCTTGTGGAGGCACCTCCGTGCCAAGTATCAAGAAAGAAACGTGCACGTCAAGGCCTCGGTCAACCCCGTCCAAGACGAAGAGAAGGCCGACACCACTGACGGAGGCACCCTCCATATTGGCGTCGACAAGTACTGAACTCTAATAAAAAATCAAAATGGGCAAGAAAAAAGGCAGCAAGTCGTACGCTGCACCGGCAGCTTCGGTTGGGCGTCAAGCTGCATTTGCCGACCAGGGAGCGCCTTCCGGCTCCGCCTCGCCCATCATCTCGCTCCCTACCCAGACTTCGAGCACCCCGGTTCCGACGAAGGGGAGGGGAACCCTAGCCACCCGCACCCCATCCGCACACCCCGACCATTCCAAGTCGTCCAACAAATTCGCCGCGATCGAGGAGGAAGAGGAACTCCCCGATGGCAAAATCGACATTGGAACACGGCGAAGACGACGACTACTCCGGAAACGAGGCGGAAAAGGAGGAGGGGGAAGTCCACAAGACCCCCCGGACCACTTCGTGGAAGAAGGCACCAGCTCGCCCGGGATGGAAGGAGCATGGGTGCGGGATCACCTCCAGGAACACGCCATGGCCGGAACGTCACCCCAGAAATGGGTTATCGACCTGGCGATGGGACCGTTTGGGGGAGCTCCAGCTGATTACCCACAGGTGAAACCGCGTGCGTTGCTCTCAGATATGACTTTGGAACCGCTGTCCCCAGAATCACTCGAGACTAACCCTAGCACCGCTAACAATGCATTCCCCCCTCCGCCCGTAGGCAACCCGAGTACTACCAGAAGCTCTATTTCTGCGACCCAGACTACTACGAGTAGCTCAATTGCTGTGCCCCCTGCTATTACGAATAGCTCAAGCACCGTGACTAACCCCCGGGTTGTACTACGAGTAATTCGTTTGCGCCACAACTGACTGAATCGAATTTTTTGATGAAATCATCCGATGCGCCAGTCTCTCTCCAACTCGCGAGGGGTTCCAGTGAAGACATACCAGAGATAATGCAAGAGTTCCGATCCCGAGTACGCTTGCACTCCTTAGATGGATCACCAGAAGGGGTGATCGATCGACGAGCAATCAGACACTTGCATCTCTTGGTAAAGAAAACTGCAGCAGGTAGCCTATGTTCGATATAGCATGTCTCACCGAACATCTAAGTTATGGCTACATACGGTGTGTCACGTAGTTACGGTTCAGATATTGTCTCGTGGAATCATCCGCGAGCAGTCTCACGGGTATGTACGAGTAGGCACTACATGAGGATGTTTGTGGTACTCGGCTACGAGTAGTTGTTGTGGAGCAGTGGAGAGTTGACCCAGATACTCACTCCACCTTTTCCCCCTGCATTCGTTAAGCTCTTTCCGGGACGACAAAATGAAGACATCTTAAACTATCTTCTTCACACTGCGTGTTGCAGTGGCTAGCTTACAGCCGAGAGCGACTGTGGCAGCATATCCATTAGTTAGCTCGCAGCCTAGTGTGGCTGTTGGGGCGGATCCATTCATCGCATATCATCGCTATTTGAACACGTTAACAGTATTGTCAGAGTAAACAGCCTGATAATGCCCGGTGGCGGATCCAAAGCGGACGGGGCGTCCGTGTTGGATGACCTGGCCGATCTCGTGAGGAAGCTGGCGGAGGACCGAACAGAAAAACAAGATCGACGCGAGAGCGACCGGGAGCTGCGACGTCAAGGCGATGAACGATTGAGAACGTACATTTCGAGGAAAAGGATCGAAAATACACTTCGGTTTGTGAGCTTGCGTCTGGCGATACTGGTGAGCGGGTCGGAACCGCTGCCAGTGCTTGGCAAGTGAAGGGAGTCAGCTCCAGTGGGAGTATACCAGCTCTTGGTGAGGTAGTAGGCCTGCCCGGGAGTGGTACGAGTATCAGCGTAGATAGCCATAGGGCTGAAGTTGGTTCTCGCGAATTTGGGAGCCTGAAGCAGTCGCTTCTGAAGTTTAGTAGGAAGTTAGAAGATTTTCCACTGTGGAAGGAACATTTCGAGGTGTTTACTTCTACGGTTGGGTGTATGCCGTCGTTCCTCGTAGTCCATGATATGATGATAGGTGACGTTTAAAACAAAACTCAACACTCTCCCTCGCAAGGGTTCAATGAGGTACAGATTAAGACAGCTAGAGTAGCTTGGAGTTGTCTGACGGAACGCATTGTACACCGTGACCTGCTTGGTAGAGTATTCGCAAAGAAATCACCTAGCGCTGGGTGGAGGATGTTGTGCGACTGGTTCTTGTCTAAAACAATGGCAGAACAGGTCAAGTGACGGTGGCGTATGATGTGGTAAAAATGGAAAAGGGTGAAGAGCCAATGAAATACTTTGGTCGGGTTGGCAAGATAGTAGGGGTACTCGCTTCCCTTGGTGTGACAAAATCGGATGCTGACGTAAACCGCAAGATAACTTTGTCACTAACCTCCGACTATGAAATAGAGGAAATAACGATCCTGTAGTGAAGGTACCACACGCTCAGAAATCGAAAGTATAATTCGACAAAGGTATCTCCGTATTCCCGCTTCAAATATAAAAAATGTAGGACTTTTTTCGAACGGAGCTGGCCGTGGTGATTGCGCAGGCAGAGGAAACCACAGGAGTAAAAATAGATCTAGGAATAGAGGTGAAAAGGGTAGCGGTAGCAGCAACCCCCCAGCCCCCACGCAAGACACCCCATGAGCGATCGACAAAATAAAGGGAAACTACATCTGTTGCTTGGAACCTGGGCACCACTGGAATCAGTGCAAGGCTCGTATTCCCCCTGCTCCAGAGCGGACATCAGGCGGAGGTGCGCAAGGCCAGAACAACGGCGGTGAGACTGTGTGCTGCCTTGCGAAATGCATGCTTGGCACGAATACTGACTCGTGTAGTGAGGAATGCGGTGGAGGCGTGGGAGAGAAACGGACATCGGATAGTGGTGCATCCTTTCACATGACTCACTCAGCTGATCTTTTGAGTGACGTACGACTGTGCGATGACAAGGTCAGGATCGGTGACAACCATCTGATCGATGTAGTGGGGGTATGACACACTGACTGTTGTATTCCCAGGAGATGTAAAGCGGTTGGATGTGGCGTACGGGCCGGACATCGCGTTCAACTTATTTTTGCTGATGGCTGTTCATAAGCAGGAAGTAAGATTCACGCCTGAAGAGGAAGGCTTGTGCATTTCTTTTTTCGATGGAAGGTTGAGATTTGAAGGTGATGGATCTACTTATTCTGGATTCGCATGCAGGATTGAACCAAACGACGGCTATGTACCATTCCCCCTGTTGACCCACAACCCCCCTGGGGACTGTGCAGAATCTGGTTGAGATTCCCCCCTGGCTTTTCCCGTGCTTGTCCCCGGTAACAACGCGTATACTGAGAGTGATGTAGACATCAATGGTTTCCACTGCGTGCATGGTTAGTCGAATGAACTACTGCTAAGAAAGACCGCTCAATCACTTGGTGTGAAACTAGTAGGAAAGCTAAGACCCTGTACGGGATGCTCTATGACGAAAGGATACTCCAGCCAATTCCTAACAGTACTCACGCACGCGCGACACAAAAGATGGAAAGAGTTTTTGTTGACTTGAGCGGCCCTAAAAGAATGCCTTCATTGCTGGGAAAGCGGTATGTCATGCTAGTGAAGGACGACTACTCCCGCCACGCGTGGGTGTACTTTCTGAAGAATAAGTCAGATTCAGGGAATGCTTTTAGGGTTGTTTTGGCTGACGCGCGCGCGGACGGAATACCCTTGAAGGTTGCGATTGTAAGATCTGACAACGGGTGGGAGTTCTATGATGGTGAATTTGGAGAAGTGTGTAAACAGTTTTGCATCACGCAGGAGTTCACTAACGCCGACAGCTCAAAGCAGAAGGGTGTTGTAGAGAGAGTGCGGTGGGTATCATGCAGGACGCAGCACTCGCAGCGTGTATTCAACTATCATCTCTCCCCACGTTCAACCGCCGCCGACTAAGTTCCTGTGGGCGGAAGCGGTACACTGGGCAACTGATGCCCTGAATCACTCCGCCACCACCGCTAATCCCGGAAAAAAATCGCCGCATGAAATGTGGTATGAGACGCCTGCACATGCTTCGCTGCACCCGTTTCTTTGCCCAGCATACTGTCGTTAGAAGCGCCCGTCGAAGTCGTTCCCTAGGTCCGAGAGCTGTTTTTACCTCGGGCCGGGCATCGACCACCCAAGTGACTCTTTGTGGGTGCTCACACGGGCGGACAAAGTGGTAGAGACCAGGGACGTGACCTGCGAGGCAACGTTCCATGAAGGAGCGCCGCCACATTCGTTGCCGGAGATGCCGGAGCAGGGAGGGACTATGGAGCTGGGAGAAGATCCTAAGCTGAAAGGGACGAGTGATTGTTTTCCGCCCCGACAGCTCCACTGCAGGTATTGGAGAGGGAAATTCCTCACCAACCGTGCGGTGTCTCCGATGACGCAGGCTGACGACGATTTTCAACCCGAATGTGTGGAGCTGAACGATTCATTAACGGGTAGCAGCGAATCGCCCGACAGCGACTCTTCATCTCGGGATGGGAGCGATGCATTATCCTCTGACGATGGAGCCCCGACCCCGACTGCGGCCCGGACTGCTGTACGCCAGCTTGGAGCGCACATGTTCGGACCAGGTGATGATCAAGACATTCGGGAGGGGCGTACGAGAGCGCAGACCAGGGCCCTTATTCGGGAAGCGGCTACGGGACTAACCGGTGCGATCGGACCCTCTGATAGAGGTCGTATATTCCAAGCGCCACTGGCGGCGCAAGATGCAGGCGGTGGACCGACTAAGTTGCCGGATTACCTTATCAAGGAGGGGGAACCGGAACCGGAACCAACGCCGTACTCCGCAGCGTGTTTGGCAAAGAATTCTTACGTTTGGACGGAGAAGATGGAAGCGGAATTCGATGGACCAGAGGCCGCTATCGCTTTTGCTGAGATTCCGGACTTTTCGAGGATAAAAATATGTGGATTCAGATTGGCTCTTGAAATGGAAGGGCGACGAACACGGCATGGTTGATAGAGCCAAGGGGAGAATGGTAGCGAAGGGGTATAGCCAGGTGGAGGGAGTTGACTACTTTGATACCTTTGCCCCCACTGCATCTACCACGTCTAACAGACTTGTAGCAGCAATGGCATGCAAAATTAACTTGTTCGTTAATAAAGGATAAACCACTGAGCTACTCAGCGCCGACTAAGTAGCTCAGTGGTCTATCTTTTACAAACGAACAAAAGAAGTACCAGTGCTGACTGAGTAGCTCAGTGGTCTATCCTTTATAAACGAACAAAAGAAGTACCTTTGGGCTCGATACAGCCTCCCGCCGATAACATCTTCCGGGGTTGATCAAGCCCCTAATCAGCGCCTGGTTTTTCCTTCCTATTGCCCCCCTCCCTAGCCGTGCGTTCTTTTCATAGAGTGGGTTCACTCCACATGATTTCCCTTTTTTCTACCCACGGCAGAAAAATCGGAAAAAAAACGACGTCTGGCGGGACTCGAACCCCGGACTTCCTTTGTTTGTAATATGAAGTATAGATCACTGAGCTACTTAGTCAGCGCTAACTGAGTAGCTCAGTGGTCTATCCATTATAAACGAACATAACTGGGATTTGAGGCAGTTGGATGTTGATCAGGCTTTTATCTAGTCAGAGTTGGATACCGAATGTTTCTTGAGATTACCCCCTGGTTATGGACAATTGTCGGGTAAGGTGGTCCGACTCAACAAAGTTCTTTAAGGGCTGAAGCTGAGTGGTCGATCGTGGTATAAGCTACTGTCATCAACCTTGGTAGAGTGTGGGTTTGAGCTGTGCTTGGTAGCCCCGTGCGGGTTTCGAGTGATCTTGAATGGCGAGGTTGTTGCGATGCTGGTGATCCACGTGAATGACATCAAGATCGCAGCCACCAAGGAAGTCACGGATTCGGTAGTGGCGGATCTGAACAAGAGATTCCCTACGAAGAACTTTGGCGAGGTGACGTGGTACATGGGTAGCGAGTACAAGAGGGATCGTGAGCTGGGAACCTTGGAAATTTCGCACACTCAATTTATTCGATATGTTGTCGACCGTTTTGGTATCACCAAAACCAGTCCCATCCCCGCTTCTCCGTCTTTGGACCTTAGGCACGTGAGCGATGAGGACCCTGTGGTGGACGAAATTTACCGCGAAATGGTGGGGAGTCTGATGCGTATTGCGAATCAGACGAGGCCGGACATCGTCAATGCAGTACGGGCGATAGCACGGTTCTCACATGACTCTAAGCAAGTACACGTTAAGGCGGCTAGAAATACTATCGAGTACCTGAGCGCTACGGCTCATTCGGGTCTGACGTTCAGAAAGGACAGTGGACTAGAGAACGTGCAGTTGGAACACGACTTGAAGGCATACGTGGACGCGGACTACGCCCACAAGGCCAACGACAGGCGTTCGGTCTCTGGTGTGGCCGTCTGTTGCGGGGGTACACTTGTGTCGTTGTTTTCTAGGACGCAGAAGTGCGTCACTTATCTACTACAGAGGCAGAGTACGTGGCTGTGGCACACGGGGTGAAGGGAACTGTTGATTGTACCCAAGAAACACGACATATGAGATCCATGATAGATTGGGGAGTTCCAAGCTAGAAAGGGATTCCGGCAGTAGGGTATTGGGATATCGGGGTAATGTGTGCCCACCAATGCCACTCGTCAGGTGGAACCTTATACTGCATGTGAGGCGAGTCAACTCTACAGCGAGGATGTAATATAAGAGGAGTTCCGTTTCATGTCTGGAGTCAGCCACGCGTTCCCGTGCCAGCTGCGCCTATACCTTTAGGGATCAATCAACACACTAGTGGAATACCGGTGATCTTCTAATGGCAAGCGTAGCCCAGGCCAACCCAAAGAGGCGGGAACCTGCTTCCAGCATGTCTATTCTTTTTAGATGATGTGCTTCGTGAGGGGGCCAGCGTGTGTGTGTATTTTGAAGATGAGATCGAGGTCCTGGAGGAGAGGACGTGTGTGAGAAGAGTAAGGAGATGCCGCACCAGGAGAGCAGCAGCGATCCCAGCGGGGCCAAGTTTGAGCCGGACCTGGTAGAATCGCTTACTACTGGTGGCGAAGGCGCTGGAGAGTAGTAGTTGCAGGGACAGCAGCAGCTCCAGCAGCACCGTCAGCAACGTCGGCAGTCAGAGGATTGCTGCACTTTTGTTGCGGCGATGAAGCGCATGCAGTAAGCACCGTTACCGCCGCCGTCATGTCGACCGCCGCGTAACCGTCGCTGCTACAACACCCGGGATAGCAGGCATCTGCCTGAATCTGTGGGTTCGCTGCGCGCTGGCGACGTAAATGTAGAACGTGTATTATTATATGAAAGAGGGAGTTTGGCCGGCAGGAGCCGGGAGGGAAGGTGGAGACCGCGGGAGCGACACTGAAAGCGTTCTGGCAGAATCCGCCTGGACTGCTGAAGCACCACGCCCGCAGGTGGTTGATGGGGGGGACGTTGCCCCCGAGGAAGGAGTCGAGGGAGAGTGAAGATGGGCGCAGGAGGAGTCTGCATCATCATCTGTTCCGGATGCGGTGCCCCAAGAGAGAGGAGGAAAGAGAAGGGATCGAGGCGCCACCGGCAAGGACTTACGTCCGCACCAGGCACGTTTGGCTTTGTTGATTGACTGCTGTGGTGATTTTCGTTTGTGTATCGATTTGAGAGCAGGAGAGAATCTAAGAACATTGGAGATTCAGATTTATTTGGGAATACTGGAAACGAAATGAGATGAACAGACGTATACGTATACGTATACGTATAGCTTCCCTCACTGAAGTTTTTCTGTAGACGCACTGCTCTAGGACTATGACGTCTGTCTGTTTTATGGTTGACTGGTCGAGGGCTCTGGTTGAGCATCGACACGAGTACAGCAGGAAGAGGTGTATGTGATGAACCCTTGTGCCCAGCTACAGCAACACGTCTGTTTGCGGCATTTCACATGTTTACATCTTTGTATGCGGGTATATCGTTTTTGAGTTGTTGGGTTGGTGTGTAGCACGACCCGCGCCACTTGTTACGTGCTAAAGGCAAGATATTTATTTGCGGACGGAGTAATCTACTATTCGAGTACAGCAGCAGCAGAAGTAGCATGGTAATGTGAGCTGAGACGAAAACAGTTTTCTTGGCACTGCTGTATATGTTCATCAAGTATGTACTGCAGCATATATAGTGGTCGAGGAATACATGGGTTTGATGTGGGACCATCTATCCTCCTTGACAGATATTCTCGTTGACAAGTAGCTGTTTATTTGCAGTAGCATTTGAAAAGTTAACTATACCAAAGAGGAGTTTGCAAGCAGTGCATATGCAGACCTAATCGCTCGAATGCACTCCCCATCCCTTCTGTATGCCGGGTCAATGCTGCGGAGGCGACGTTTGATTTCACCCAGGAGGAATAGCTGGATGACCCGAGCTGCGGTGACGCCATGAGAGACCGAACGGAGAGGCAGCCGCGGCGGAGGCAACAGCAGTAGTGTTCGGGGCATCGGGGTGATTCTTACTGAATGTGGTTGCCTGTGAATCTGGATGAATATTTTCATTGCTTGTATTTTGGAATTGTTTTTTCCGGACGATTTGGATTCCGCGAGAGTTATTGGAGTTTTCGAGTAGTTTCAATATCAAATAAAATTCAAGTGGAGGAATGTATGCTATCTCGCATTACCGTCGCGATCTGTGTATCAATGGCGGGAGTAGGGGATAAGGGGAGACTCTTGTCCGAGGGAACGGGGTTCCTCGCGATCTCTGGCATTTAATTTCTTAGCTAAATTTTATTTTTGATGAGTATGGCTACTCTGATATTTTTTCCATGATTTGCATTAATTTCCTAAATAAATTGAGGGAGCGGTTTTGGCGAGACTAAAGAGAGACTATGAAGCGCCTGGGGGCGTGTGCGTTCCATACGAAATGTTTTCTGATTTGGAAGGTTTGGGTGGTATTTCGGAAACTGAGAGTTTGATTTTTTTGGTTCTTGAAAATTTTTTTTTTTTGTTCAAAGTCAGTACTGACTGAGTGGTCTAGCAGGTAGTGCTATATAATTCCCTAGGGTGGGTCGGGAGTTGAAGTCTCGCCGAATTCGTAAGTTGATATTTTCGAGCGTGCGCGCTGGAGACAATACGAATGATTATGATAGTGTGCCCGTAGACACCAGTAGCGTTTGGCGAGGGGAGGGCCCCGGAGATCACTGTACGAAGTTGACGAGATTCCATTGAATATCTTCGGACCAATTCCGCGGAAAATGCCGTTTTACCTGACTGAATCCGAAAAGAATGCCGTTTTACCTGGCATTGGATTTCGAGAGTTTTATGTGTTTGCAACAGAGAGGCTGGGGATTTGAGCATTTGAATACTGATTTGAGGGTTTGAGTGTTGATTCAAGAAATTGATTTTTGAGTTTCAGATTGGATTTTTGACTTTCAGAGTTTGATTCGAGTTGATATTTTTATTGAGATATATCAGCCCTGCGATGTCGTACAGTTTCATGTACATCGCTGAGGGGAATATTGATCATGCACAGGAGCAGGGGGGATATGAGTATGGTCGTGTATATTGAGTAGGGGGGATGTTGATTATACTCAGATACACGACATATAAGATCCATGGTAGATTGGGGAGTTCCACGCTGGAAAGGGATTCCGGCAGTAGGGTATTGGGATATCGGGGTAATTTGTGCCCACCAACGCCACTCGTCAAGTGGAACCCTATACTGCATGTGAGGCGAGTCAACTCTACAGCGAGGATGTAATATAAGAGGAGTTCCGTTTCATGTCTGGAGTCAGCCACGCGTTCCCGTGCCAGCTGCGCCTATACCTTTAGGGATCAATCAACCGAAACTCTTCACGTGAGAGGGATGTTAGTTTTTCTGATGCCCCGTTTGGGGTCGCCGAGTATTTGAGTGTTTGAAGACATCAAAGGGGCGATAGACTTGGCCAAAAACCCATTGAGCTCGACCAACAGAAAGCACGTCGACGTAAGATACCACTTTCGGCGGGAGTTGGTGGGGAAGGGGGACTTGTTGGTTAAGTATCTCCGAACGGAAGACCAGCATGCGAACATTCTCTCGAAGACTATTGGCAAGGAGAGTTTTGAGACGCACCGCGATTTTCTGTTAGGGATTTAATCATTTGTTGTTTTCGATTGGTGTTTGTGTTGTCGAGGCCTATCAGTTGATCCGGCACCAGGGAGGGTGTTCGATATAGCTCGTCTCACCGAACAGCCTAGCAATAAGTTATGGTTACATACGGTGTGCCCCGTAGTTACGGTTCAGATACTGTCTCGTGGAGTCACCCACGAGCAGTCTCACGGGTATATACGAGTAGGCACTGCATTAGGAAGTTTGTGGGAGTCGGCTACAAGTAGTTGTTCAGGAGCAGTGGAGAGTTGACCCACATGCTCACTCCACCTTTCCCCCCTGCATATGTTTACCTCTTTCCGGGCCGACACAATAATGACATCTTAAACTATCTTCTTCACACTGTGTGTTGCAGTGGCTAGCTTATAGCCTACTAGCTAGTGTGGATGTGGCAGCATATCCAGCGGTTAGCTCGCAGCCTAGTGCGGCTGTTGGAGCGGATCCATTCATCATATATCATGGATGTGTGAACAGCTTACAGCACGTACCTTCAGAAACGCTAGAGTGGACAACAGAGGCACAACTTGCAACCCTCAGGTCACGAAACGTAGACACAACAATTCTATCTCCTATTACTTGGAGCGAATGGGTGACGGCATTTACCAACCTTTTTTCGCCGGGAAACCGCATCTCACTATTAGCGCGTACGATCGCGTCACTACAGCAGGTTGAAAGCAAGTCAGTTGACACATTCAGCCTGCGTGTATCACAAACGTACACGCGCATGCTCGCTGAATCTCAACGGACAGCCCCGACGAGCACGACAGCATATGAGCACCCATGGCACAAATCCATGATTGCATCGTTCGAGAATGGCCTGCCCCCCCATCTTCGCATCGAAACGATACGCGAAGACGCGGCACCATCGTTTCAAGCATCTTGAACACGCGCGACAAAACACAAAATAAACGCAATTCACGGCAACACGACTGAACACCAGTCCACCAACTCTGCTGTACACGGCTGCCTGAAACAAAACCCCCAGTTGCAGGCCACCCTGGCAGTGTCCGAAGTCGAAGTACCCACGAAAACAGTGTCAGCTCTGCAGCGCTCGCGAGGCCGCGCTGGCAACAGCAGCGGTGACAGGACGACAGGTCGGGACGGGGCCGAAAATTTGGCACTTCGCGACCGCTAGCTCAGTCACAGGGGCGACAAGAACGGGCAAAAACGCAAGGCGCCTTCGACCCCCCGACCAAAAACCCAGGCCGCCGGTCTGTCGATAACCCCCGCAATCACGCAGGTTGCCACCAGCCCTCCTCGTACTCACGCTCCGACTGCCGGTACCAGGAGTCGGACAAAAAGAGGGGGATTAAGGTGGTAAAGTCTGATGGATGACGGGGCCTATCCAGGCCCCCTCACCTGGTAGTGGTTGTCAACCAAACGATTCTGTAGAGGGAATCGTAGATCTGTCAACCGACAAATTCGACGGATCTGCAGCCGTAGCTATGCAAGTAGCCCAGTTTGGCACGAGGGAAAACCGGAGCCGTACGGCGACTGCCGAACCTCTGGCGATGATCAACCATAAGAAAGCAGATAATTCGAGACAAGCTAGAGCAGACCTAGGAGTACTAGACATAGAATCCCAGGTAGCTCAGCAGGCCACCACAGCAAGAGCAATGTTGAGAAACCAGGGCAGAGCTCAAGGAAGTACAAGGCGTCATAATCGCACGATTTCTTCGACAGTAAGAAGCAAGTGTGTAGCTATGAACAGAAAAAAGCTGAATGAATGCATTGTTCCCCCTGTAGCGCCACAAGCCTTGTATGTGACCATGGCGTCCGAACATAACATAAAAGACGGTCGACAGGTGCGACCATGGCTCGAAATGAGAGTCAGTCTGCTGCTTTTATGCATCATCTTTATTTAAGTGGGTACCCAAAATACCCCTCTGCTCTGAACGCCTCGTCAAAACGTGTACGCGTTCCAGCCAGAGTAAATCAGCGGCTTGTGGATGACCAAACGGTCGACATCGCCCCCGATATTCCATGCATTGCTGACAAATTTGTGCGTGCTCACCCAACTTTAGACGAATATCAAATTCGTCAGATCCCACCCGGTGCGCTCAATTCGAATAGCGCCAATGGATCTCCTCTTAAGATATTAGGATATATCTGCTTCCACCTCACCCTAGGAGACATTACCTTGCCCGTAGAGACCGTTGTGTTGCTTTCCTTAGGCCAAGATAAGGGGTTGCTCGACAATAGCACCATGGGAGCTGTTGGTGCTGTTCTTGATTGGCACTGGCAAGAAACATCCTTCAAAACGCCTCAGATAAAAATAAAAGCAACGCATTGCTACTAGTACGTTCGCCCCTCTCAAGAAGACACTGATGCAACACAATGCGCAGAGGTATGTCTGACTGGAGACAATAGCCCGGTGCCTGTTTTTCTGAGTAAAAAATGCTGTATAACTCCGCAATACGAAATGGCAATCGAAGTAGGAACAACAGGCGCACCAGACGAACAACGCCTGCGCTAACCGAACTGCTCATTGTGACATGCGATGACCCGCAATCAACAGACGTACCCGACGCTTTCCACAGAATCGTAGTAGCGCGCACGGTATGCCAATGATCATCCGTCAATATAATCGCCACGGTTCCAATCGCAAACCCGTCCGCTTGACACGTCCACCTGAAACGAAAAATGATTTTAGGTTATATATCGCCAGTAACATCAGTCTTGGACCAGAATGTCAGCACCATACAAAATGGCAGCGCCAATCGGACTCAGCTCTCGAAGAATTACGCACCGCATTGAAAGACTTTTTCTACAACACCACCTTTCCGCTGATCAATGCTCACAACTGCTCGATTTGTGCACGAAGTAACGGTCGGTATTTTCGCTACCGCCACAGGAACTAGGCAGGTGTACAATCACGGAAGCTAATTCCCCTTACAACCAGGAATGCAACCGGTCGATCGATCAGCGTATCGCGCAAACCCACTTGTACAACAAGTAATCGACAAATAAATGTGTCAAACATATGGAAAAAGACGGAATTATTGAACAACGCCCGAGTCCATGGGGGTCAAGTGTAACCATAGTTGCCAAACCTGACGGAACCCCTTGGTTCTGCGTGGACGATCGATCTACCATCAACAAGAATCTCGTGCGTAAGGGCCGTTCCTAACTGGGGCAGAAAAAAAAAAAAAAAAGCGAAATAAAACGAACAGACTTTCGTTTTTCGTAAAAAACAGCAGGTTGAGTTCTAACGAGAAAAAAAATCGAAACGAAAAGAAGCCGAGTCGATTTTTTGCGCAGTGCAATTTGTCAGAATGACTCAACCACCACAACACGCTATTCCCGGCGATAGCGCTCGACAGCGAAGGTGGATATACGCAATTCGCACACGTGAGGCACCCTCCCCAGCAGGGGGTTGTCATGGTCCAACCCGCTCCCTCCGGAGTGCTCTAGAACTTGTGTATCGGCCATCGCTGTTCGATGGCAGACGTTTGGATGTTGAGTGGGACTCATATCGAAAAACATACCGGCACAGCCACTTCCTGATCCCCCGGTTTCTTGCGAGGGCACCCCATGGTGATCACCTACCCATATATGCTCGCGCCATCAGCTGACAAACCGCGTGGCAGCCACATGCACTACCTCGGCCATCGTGCGCTTGCCAATCGGTCGTAGAAACTTCATCGGAATTTCATCCCAACGCTTCAAGCTCGTCCTACAGTATGTTCCTCTTCGACCCTGGGTATCCCATATTTCGTTCATTTAGCACCCATTTCGTTCCTCTGGGACTTGATAAAAAAAACGAAAGGTGAAAACGGAGGTATCGGGATCTCTGCTTCTAATTTGTTTAATTGACCAATAAAACTCACGTGCTCTTTAGTTCTGCTCTTCGCTTTTTTATTTCGTTTTTTTTGTCGTTTTGTTTCCTCCCGTTTGGACCGGCCCTAAGTCGGGGCCCATGTCTGACATGAACGCACACATATACATTGTAGTAGGCGCCAAGTTTGAGTTCATTACGGTCTGCGACGTGCAAAATGCTTACCACCAAATTCCAGTAGCAGAAGCTGATCAAGACAAAACCGCTTTCGTGACTCAGAATGAATGGAAAATGGGTCCTCAAAAGACTCCCTATTGGCATTGCTAATGCGCCTTTTCTCGTCGCACGAATTATGTCATTAGCATTTATTTGCACACTTTGGTCCCAAAAGTGGTCTCCTCGTCTGTATGGACGACTGCATCTGTTCTTCCACTTGGGAAAGCCACCTGACACTATTAGAAGATATGTTCACACAAAAGTCTGTGAGTAGCTGGTCTAACCCTCAATCCGACAAACATGCAGTTTGTACCTAAATAAGTGAAATATTCGGGTCACATCTCGTCTGCTGACGGAATCCGAGTAGGTGGAGACCGAGTAAAAGTTACTATAGTAGATTTGCCAACGCCTAGAAATATAAAGGAGCTACGATCAGTACTTGGCATAACTTTGTGAGAAAATTCATCCCAAACCTGGCCGCAGTACTAGCAACCTTGGTTGATCTCACTAAAAAAGACGCAATGAAAGAAATTGCTAAAAGTTGGAATCTCGAGTACGACAGAGCTCTTGCAAGAGTTAAACAATTACTCACTGAGTCCCCTATACTGCACTTTCCGGACTTTTCCAAGGAATTTATAATTTATTTCGATGCTAGTGAGGCAGGAGCAGGTGCATTCTTGCCCCAACGAAACGGGGACGACCTCTCAATTATCGCATATTTCAGCCAATGTTTTAACCATAGCCGACGACACTATTCGGCTACACAAAAGTAATGTTCCGCTGTTGCACTGGAAATACAGCGGTGGAGACCACTTTGAGTGTGTGACTGATCATGCAGCGTTCCGAGACCTCTAAAAAAATGCAAGACACTAGCAACATCTCGTGTCGCTGGGCAATAGCACTACGATCATACGATTTTACTGTGAAACATAAACCTGGGAGATTACACGTCGTACCAGACACGCTGTTGTCGCGGTTATTCGCTTTTGAACACCATCAATACGTTATATAAGGCATAATTCAAACTAGCACCCATCATAAGAAATGTTCCAGATGACGCCGCACTACAAACAGCGATACCCCCCAAACCAAATCAAGTGTCGACAGATGAACTTGACGACGTTCAACCGGTCGGAAGCGAGCGCGAACTTTTTCACTTACAATCAGTGTATATTAGTGCTACTATTATTACGGGGGACCGTAGTAAATAGGGCCAAATATTGTTAGTAAAAATAGGCAAATATATAGGTTTTTATGAATACCATAGGTCCTATTAACTATGGACCCCCGTAGTAGTAACAACGTGTTGGAATCGGTAGACCACAAACGATTACGTGAAAAGCAAACCGCTGAATACAGCTGAATTGAATACGCCGCACATATCCAATATACAGCGGATGACAGCGCACCACTTTTGACACAGGCAACGGAAACAACCATGTCATGCTATTCAGTACAAGACGGATTGTTGTTTAAGTCGCATTTGCCAGGCTACCTCACGAAAAGAGAACACGTTTCGTGAATAGCTATTACATACGGGGGACCATTGTAAATAGGACCAAATATTGTTACAGCAGTAGTAGCAATATGGAAATATATAGGTTTTTGTCTGTACCGTACGTCTTACTTACTGTGGTCCCCCGTAATAGTGTTACCCAAAGCCCTGACTACTACTTCGAAGCAGGACTGGTTCTCTGCACGCATACCACGACCGACCACGCTTTGTCCGGGGGCCACCTTGCATTCCGACTAACGTACGAAAAAAATCGCCAGAAGTACTGATGGCCGACAATAAATCGTGACGTACGTGACTGGTACCAAACCTGCCAAGCATGTCAACGCCAGAAGATGGCACACAACCTGCCAAAGCTACCCGCGGGACACATACGTTAAGGGACCATTCGAAACGATCCCCGTCGACTTAGTCGAATATAAGGCATAATCTGTTTCAACCGCCGGTGTGAAATGAAAATACGTCCTCACAAAGATGGACCACCTAACAAGGTTTTCCATTCTAACACCAACACCAAATAAGTCTGCTCGCGTAGTCGCATAAACAATCATTGATCGCATCATAGGTATCTTCGGACCACCCGAGATCATTCAGATCTAGGTCCCGAGTTTGGAAAATAAAGTGATTCACCAGCTGTTGCAGAGCATACTCGGATATAAGAAAACCCGCAAAACACCATATCGTCCGCAGGGAAATTCCGTTTCAGAACCTGTGCATTCAACAACGCACGCTATGCTCAGCATGCACAGCTCGATAGAGCGCGACAACTGGGCGTCACTCCTGCCGTCAATACAATTGGCCGACAATTCGTCTTTTAGTACTACGGTACAGGAACCACCTTTCTTCCTGATGTTCGGTAGACCAGTACGATTGCCGGTAGACGTTATCGTCGGCATCCCTTACGAAGGAAGCGCAAACTCGGGGAACATTACAAATTGCCTTCGAACTAGCGCGCCGAACCTTGTCGGAACGTACAGCGAAACAAACGGCCAGAAACGAAAAGTTACCGTCGTACCCCGTGTTTCATTCTGACCAACAAGTTCTAGTATATAGACCATATAAGGATTCGGATGGCCCAAACCCCGAACTGCTGTTGCCGTGGAGAGGGCCATACGTAATTTTCTCGCAGTTATCGCCAGTGGAGTACCGAGTGAGACTTGTAAACGAAACACGAGAAATATCCGTGCACCTCGCCCACATAAAACCCTACCATCCGCGGGAAACACCACCAGCTCCTCAATTTGACAAGCTAG
Source organism: Macrocystis pyrifera (assembly GCA_031763025.1). Classification (NCBI taxonomy): domain Eukaryota; class Phaeophyceae; order Laminariales; family Laminariaceae; genus Macrocystis; species Macrocystis pyrifera. The sequence goes on from JASSKH010000024.1 coordinate 894,475, forward strand.
CTGTGGTTTTCTTGGGAACAAGTCCCTTAACCCGCGTTGGACTATCCTGATGAATCTCAACCATGAATTGAGTCGTGCGTCGTTGACAAAGTGGTCGGTCACAAGCTTGGACCGGGCAGGAAACGTCTGCACAAATTTAAACTCTCCTTGCGCGTTAGGGGATATAGCCCCGAATCAGATATCGAGTATCGCACAGACGAGGTACCACAATGTCACGGATTAATAGCCACCTACAGAACCAAGAATGGTTTACACATCGCGTCTCCCAAAAACACCACGTCCCGCGACGTCAAAAAGCGGAAACAGAAAAATGGTGGGGATTGAGTATAGCACCAACTCAAGGAGCTCCATCACAAACAACAAGGGATTTTCATGTTGTGCTTCGGCAAATAAATATCGAACGAGAAGGTAACTAGAGGGTAGCACCAATGTTAGGAAACGAGTAGGGATACCAACGGTGACGAGAGTAGCAACGATAGCTTGTGCTCTATCAACAATTGATTGGGTTTTTGTTGACAGGGAGGATTATATGGCAATGGAAGTATCTGTCTCAGGGATCCGAGAATACGGAAACGATTTCCAGGAATCCACGAAATAAAAGAGCAGATCGAAATACCACACGACTATATACCATCGTTTTACCAAATATTACAGTTCGAAAGGACCCGGTGCGAGCACAAAAGCTCAGCGAGATTATGTGGCCGAAACGAGGTCATTTCCCAAGAGGTCCGGTCTCGCAAACTTACCCCGCACAAATCGATGTTCAGGCGTGCGCACGCCGAACTCGTGAGATATATCAATCTGACACTTGCCCCATAACAATATAGTACCTCGTTCGAGCAAGCAGGTATCAGAAACATGCACCTATGTCGCAATATATATGCAGCCGTCACGAGGAATGCCGTCTTAGTGCGGCCACACGACAGATAGAGATATGAAGCGTTGAGTTCGAGAAATGGGTTAACCATTGCAACTCCGATATTTAGCAGCCGGTATTCCAACGCAACTGTACGAATCCCGACATTTACTGCCGTGTTTTCTCAGCACGAAGTGTGCTGTCGCAGACAGAGAGGGGGGGGGTGTACTCAATAGGGGGGGGGGGTATTTAGGTACAGACCGTGTACAGTGAAGAAGACTACATTCCCCTGTCAAGACTCCGCCTACCACTAGCATTCCCTCTTGAATCGCCCCAAAGTCACATACATCCTTAGCAAAGATGGACTTGAGGCGCATAGGGGGTGGCGATGTGGAGGACAGGGTACGTAGATACCGTCAATCTCCGATCACAAGTGCCAGGTACGTTAAGCAACGTCCGGTCTATGAGATCCGCTATCATTGATGGACCTTGAAGATGGTTGACGTTCGGGCCATGAAGTCTGAACGCGCCACATTGTCATGGTGCCTCATTTAGGGGAGGGCACAGGGTTGTCGATGCTGGCCAGGGCACGCTTCGTCTTGGTCAAATTCTTCTTTCTGCTCATCTCATGCAGAGCTCAATTAGGGTACAGGAACATAGTGCGACAGAGGGGGACAGTCGAGTGCCAGACGGTCCGCTGATCCATGTATGCTCATACATGTACAATCTACCAGATGTTTCCGTTATAGCACGTCACGTGCCCTTATACTCGTAGTGCGTAACGGCCTGTCTCCTCATACTGATTTAATCTACGTCGACGTTTCCGTTGGTAACACGTCACGTGCTCTCGTACTGGTACGTATTGCACCGCTTTATGGCTACTGGTACGTGATACCATCACATTAGCCCACCCTGAATAGTCGTAGATTCAGACCACACGACGATCAAAGGATGGCGACCATGTCATCCCAGAAACCGGAAAGGGGAGTCGAAGATGCGGCTATTCGAAGCAAACAAAATGAAGCCATAAATATACCCCACACCTCTTATTGAGGCTCGATACCTCATGCGTGGAACAATAGCGTAATACGAGAAGAAAAAGCTGCGATATGCCAACGGCAAGCGGGCTACGAACCGGGACGCGAAGGTGCCGAAGAAGAAACCCAAAAGACGCAAGCGGAGAAAATAACAGGCAAAAGATACAGCAGTGCACGCTGCGATGCACAAAGGCAAGGTCTTGAACTTGGACTTGAAAAGACTGCGTAGCGCGGGCCGATGATTGGACCAAAGAAAACAACAGGTGCCGGCCAAAGGAAGGCGCGAAGAAAAACCTGAAGGCTGAAGGCCGTACAAAAGCAAGAAGTGCGCTGCAAAGCTTGAAAGAAAGATGGTGGGTTCGACAACTAAGGAAACAGAGGCCGGCAACAAATTGGGGCCAGTTGTCTTTTGATGTAGGACCCAGAAAAGCTAGGTGGTAACACACACTACGCGCAAGCCCAAACTCAGCGAGATTACACGTCCGAAAACAGGTAGGCCAAGAAAAGAGATGACAAAAGGGAATGCCTCATATACCACAAAAACAAGAAACAAATGCACGTGTTCTAACGCATACTGAATGAGCTGAAGGTGTGTGCAGGGCGAGTCGTGGAAAAGACGGGTATGCCAAGGCCATAAGGGTCAAGAAGGAACGCCGTGTAGACTATAACAGTAGCACGGAACATATAACAAATATTGTACGTTGCAACAAAAACGGAAGCTACTCAATACGTGTCCAACACACACTGATGACACGGAAAACCAGGCACTGGGAAGACACCCTAGGAAAATATGTTGGCACCACGGTTCAGCAGCCTTCACGAAGAGGAGGCAGGCCGGAACAGTCGTGGCAAGGTGAGAAAACGCCAGAAATACTCTCGAAGGGTAATACCGCAGATAGACGGTGGTAGGTTCGAGTAGAATCACTAACGCTCTCGAAAGTACAATACCACGATTCGGCGGCCGTCGCGAAAAGAGTCAAGCGGAAGCGATGGCGGTATGCTAGAGAAAACAAATAAAATAAGTTGACACAAAAGAAAACGAAAATATACCAGAAAGTTGCGCTATCATTGGAGTTGGGTGGCCCCTGCGAGAAGAGGCGAGCGGAACCGGCAGTGGTAAGTTGAAGAAACACGTTAATAAGCCCGAAGAAGCGCGATTGATAGAAAGTCGAAAGAGAAAGAAAGGAAAAACAAATGCTCCAGAGCGATGATAGCGGAAACCGTCCCGTGGGACCTGAGAGGCTAGAGTAGCACCTTTTGTCGAGTCGAAAAAAACGCGACGCTAGAGATTTGCAAAGCCTGTCGCAAGTATGCGAAGAAAGAAGAACTCGGAATTTTGATACAGAAGGCTCACGATGGAGGCAACGCCAGTAAGCTAAAGCGGGGATTTTGAACGCGGAACTGTGAAAGTCTAGCTCAGAAAACGTACCAAGAAATGCTTACACGTTCAGCGTCACTCGACAAAAAAAAAGATACGCGAATGAAGCCAAAACAGAAAGAATGCTACGAAACGTCGAACAGGCGCCAACAAGCTACGAAATATGCAGCTTGTGGACGGATCTAGCGACGTTCGCGCGGTAGGCGGTGCTTTCAGCAGCGTCTCTTAATAGTCTCTTCTCCTCCCCGTGCTTTCCTCTACGGGCCCTCTGTCGATTTAACCGGCGTTACGGCCTTTCACCGATTCCTCTCACCTCGCTGCCTTTCCCCTTCTCGCCCTCGCTGGCGTACGAAGGGGGCTAGTCTCTTGCCTCGTGCACAAGGATTGCCTTGCGTTGCTGTTGGCTAGCATAATCGGTATTTCGCTGCACAACTTGCTGTTAAATATTTAGTACGATGCCTGTAGTATTCATGAGCGTGTGGTTCACTCCTCGGGTGCTGTCTTTTCCTTATGATTTATAACCAGTATATGTAATTTAGAGTGATCCGTATAGGGGTCACTGTTTCATCTAGCGGGGCGTCGCGAATAGCTAATTTTGTAGCATAAATTGCTGTTGTATTTATTACGATGCCTGCATTACTGTTGAGCGTGTGGTTCACTGTTTGGGTGCTGTATTTTCCTTATGCTTTATATTCAGTATATTTGATATTGTATGATCCGTAAGGGGACATTATTTGAACTAGCGAGGCGTCGCGACTAGCCCCTCCCCTTCGCGTGAGATTGAAAACCTCAAATGTGACGAGGGGTTGGCGCTGCGCGTTAAAAAGAGACTATTTGCCGCGGCAGACACCAGGATACCTCCGTCCGAACCTGCGTTGAACACATGAAAGGAGTGTGTGTGGCTACTACACTCACGCATACCGAAGCTCAGTAGAGGACGGACTCTGCTAAATGAGGCGTAAGCCACCCCTCCTCGCGGGGGGACGGAGTCAGCTCTCATTCACCCACCACACTAAAAATCCCAGGGCCTGCAGCCTCAAGACCCACACGGCGTCTGCCCGCGGTCCCGCCTGGAGACCTTGGAGCGAACCGATCGTGACCTACCGAAGGTTCCTCTGAACGACGGACTCAGTCACGACCTCCCCGCTGCACGTACCGTCGAAATCTTTGCTCAAAGCTAGGGTTCACTACTGTTGTTTACGCTGTGGTTACCCTCCGCGTCTATGGGCGTATTAGTCCAGAATTTCGACATAGGGAGCTAAGAGCAACCTCGCCCCCCTGTGATCAACCAGAGGGGGCTTGGTGCTGAAACACGGCGCAGAAATATGATGCGATACACGGGATGCAGGATAAACCCATCGAACAGAATCCCGTCGGACGCGTGTGAGGTGTGCGTGAGACTACTACACTCGTGCATGCCGAATCACTTAGAGCCCGGACTCTGCTGAACGTCTCTTACCACGCAGCCCCCTCTCGAGGATGGTGGCCTCAGCCCTCGTTCATTCGTGCTACACCTCTCACAGCACAGCCTACGAATTCGGGGCTAGTCATCGCCTCTGCGGTGGCCACCCTCCGTGGGTACTGTGCTATCATATCTTCTGTGAATACCCGGGAGACATGGCGCCGAGCGACACGCGGACGGGGAGCAGACCCGCCGCGTGCCGGAGGCAGCCGTGGCCGATTGCCCGCTCCATCATGTCCCGTTCATGAGTGTAGTGTTTGGCTAGTGGCGTCGCTACTTATCGGCCGTAGTAGATTGAGAGATACCAGGTACGAGTCTGCCCAGCAAGGAATCATGGTCACCAAGATGAAAGGGAAAATCCCCAAGAACCCAATCACACCTCAGGAGAAACATCAACCAGCAGGAGGAACACAGGAGGAGCAACATGTATTAGAAAGCCTGCACGAAGGGTTCACTCTTGGGGCTTCAAGGTCGTTTGCAGGCACAGACTATGCTACCGGATAGGAGACTATGTCACAGAGTCGAGCGGTGCGCGCTTCATGCATGATGGCGTAGTCTCGTCGGGCTCTCCGGCCGATATAGCTTATGTTCCTCGAAATGCTGCTCAGATATATTTACACTCTAAAACATTGTCATTGAGTTCGTTCTCAGAACACAGAGGGCCATAGGCCGTCTGGCACACATTCACACGCTCAAGCTCTTTCAGTTTGTTGCAAAGACTGCCACCTGCATTCCCGTTGTTCCACTCAGCCTGCGGAACATACGCCGAAGCTATCTCCTAGTTGTCTCAGTCGGTACTCTTCTGGTGCAGGGGAACAGGGGAACACTGCCGGAAACAGGACGAACTGTAAGAAGCTGAAGCGGTAGAAAAGGGTTGTGACCGTCCGCTCACACCCCCACAGTCTCAGGGTTCAATTCGCATATTCCCTTTTGCCTACATGCCGTGTCCACTTCTGGAAACCCCTTGGGTACTTGAATTACCACCGTAACAGAAGTTGAGGCACATGGTTGAACATACTCCAACTAAGGAATGGTCGTATTGGTAGACGCACACGCGGACTGGAAAGAGGACGGAAGGGTGTAATGACGACAGGATGCTTGGAGCGTACGTACGTAATGAGCTCAGCAGTAACGCCAAACGTCTGTTGGCATTCGCTTTTATTGTACTTCGCTCGTCCCCACGAATATATTTTTTAGTACAGGTATGGGTGGAATATGTCATGCGTTCATCGGAATCGGCAGCCGCAACGACCAAAAACCGATTGACTACACCCGTACCCACCCAAACACACCGATCTCGCGTGTAGGATGTTAAGGTTCACCCCCAGCCTCCGCCCCCAGGCAGTTTCAGATCACGAAATCGTAGACGCGATAGTACACGTCAGCGGTTGTTTTGCACCGAACAGATGATGCGTGCAAACGAAGAACAAAATCCACCTTTTCGACCGGCAGACATATAGATCTGGCGGATATTACAGGCAGCATTTTGGTGAAGGAGCTCTACGTTACCTCACGGAAACACTGATTTTGAGGAAACACGAACGCGCAACCCGATGGCGTAGAAATCCAGCGAATGACACGTTCTTACGAAATTGGGTAGAGTTCTTCGGTTAAGGAGCTCTGGCACATACCGTTTTGACCGAAACATGCTGCCCCCATCGTACAACGCGTCTACACAACAGAAATCTCTCGAAAACGGAATAGTCCTTTGCCCTAATAAATACCTAGCAACCGTTTCGTAGATCAGAGTCTCGTTTCATTCATACCCAATACGCGGCACTCGTCCCCCTATAACATCAACAGGGTCGAATCACCAGTTTGCGTTCGTTTCCTCCGACACAACAGCAATCGCTTCAAAAAAATCTAGTTGCGTTGCACCCTCATCGATACCTGGTAACCAGCAACCGTTTCGCAAAGCGAAGTCTTGGTTTGCTCCTACGCAGCACTCCTCGCCCTATACAACAAACAGCAAGATGTTTCAAACGTGCCGCGTAATTGCGTGTCGTCTTACGCGCCACAACAGTTTATGGAAAACGTCCTATTAATAGCTGCATTTTGCCTTACCCGGCAACCGTCTTGTAATAGCTAGTTGCGTTGGCGCCGCGGAGGTCACCCTCGGAGTTCAACTGCAAAGCTTCTCCGAAGCAGTTCCTCCAGTTGGAGAGGGCATCATAGATCTCCGCCTGTTTCAGAGGTCCGATGCCCCCCTCTGCCACGACCTCGGCCACATCCAGACCGACTCGGTCTTGCATGTTGTCGCCATCCGGGAATATTCGGGTCCATTTAGGAATCACCTGCGTCGCGATTTGTTTCGAGCGGAAGGGGTGTACTCATGTCAGGCATGGTCGTAGTCGTGTAGCCATAGACCTTCGCATCCCTACGTACAATGTCGGGACGGAGCATGTTGGGTTTTCACCGACCACGCAAACATTGCTTGCACCAAGCGCGAAGCGCCGTGAGGTGTTGGGCGAGTCGTATGAAATATCAGCTGCATCCTAGTAAGAACCGCCTGTGAGGCGGACTTGCATATGGATGACAGATTCATATTGCTTGATTTGTTTACTGTTGTGGCCACTTCGAGATACAGCAATGGGTATACAACGTATCTGTCCCGTGGGTGCCTTGCCATATACACACTACGTGATACGGTCACTCCCCTTGTGCGAAGCGAAGGTTCTCCACCCTCACAAATGATCTAACTCGACCGCCAGCCGTGGTGACCGCGGAAAACAACAGAGGAAACTCTGGTTATGTAGCTGACGCAGAGAAAGGCATGGCTTACAGCGTCACCGCCAACCTACGCCAACCCAATCTATATAAGAAACTAGTGCAGGGGATAAACGCCCCCGCTGCCCCCACGGCGGTACGGTGACAGCTGCGAAGGAGGCACAGTAGTTCTGAAGCGAATGTGGGAGGCTGGGAGAACAATGAATGATGAGGGTTGACAAACTATTGAAAAGACATATAATTTGGGGGCAGGGATTGGCAGGAGTACTTATCGGTGTTCTAAAATTATACCTGGCATATCCGCGACAGGAAAGCATGTTGGAAGACAAAAAAAAATAATTTCAGGTCTCAAGGGCACAAGGTCTCCACGCCCCCCTAATCCGCATTTTTTCATGTCACGACTAAATCATGCATCGATTATATTAATAATGCTCCATGCCGCCAGAGGCCGGGACCATTAAGATGCCTGTTTATCATAATGCTTTCCGACTTTCAGCTCAAAATGGCATTGTTCATACTTGTTGGAATCGGATCATACACGTAAGAGTTGGGCCGAGAAGGCGATCCTTGGGGATCTTGCCCTACGGCACCATGACAGCAGTGGAAAGTACGAGCGTGGTCAACGTCCCTGTGAGCGACTGCTGCGAACATTTCGTGATTATGGGTGGCCTGGATGAAAAGCTTTGACCATCACCAAGAATCGAATTCAACATGCCATCTTTTGGCCCTCTCTAGCCTCCGGAATACAAGATCCTTTGGTATATAAGAAATACTACCAGCCGGAACACCGCAGATAGCAAAGTAGGTGCGAATGAGCAGCGTGACAAATGCATTGAGGTGGTCAAACTCCTAGCTGCAATAGCCTACGATGTTGGCGGTTTTTCTATCGGAAACGTGTGTTGCATACGTTGAGCTGGACCAGTTGAGAACGTACTTCGCGCTCCTCACTCCCCTCGTTTTCGTCGCAACAGCCTTAGAACTGCTCCTATGTTTTCGGAAAAGCATCGCTTGGGTTTAGTGTGGGACATAAACAGATACATACCACTATAGGCCAACAACAGCAGCAGCAACACACCAACGACACAACTATAATTAATGCATACCTGGTATAAGATAAAATAAGACAAGCCAGTTGGAGTCAGTGTGAGACAGCAAGATCACACGCAGTAGATCCACTCTAGTCTTGGCCAACAAAAAATTGATTGGTTAAACGCCTGTTTAGAGTCGCTAGATTCATTGATAAGGGGGAGCGCCTTATTGGTTTAATTTTGTCAAGTATTCAGGTCTGATTGATAGCGCCTTCCGTGTTATGAGTCACTATTTCGGGGGGGCACAGTATAAAGGACAAAATATTGTTTGTAAAAATAGGGACATGAAAGGTTTTCGTGTGTACCGTAGATCCTATTCACTATCGTCCCTCGTAATAGATTCTACTTAAGTTTACCCTTTTACATATATGTGGATGGTGTGAATGACATAAGAACTGCACATTGTCAGGTGACAAACGGAAAAGTAACACCCAAAAATGTTCAAAAAGTAGTGGAAATCAAACCCGCGGGGAGGGATTTCTTGGCGATTGAACGTTTTTTTTTGCAATTTTTATGTACCTGGTCTCTGTATGATCCTTTCTGGTCTCGGAAAGTGTAGTGGGTGCCGGATTCGTTTACCTCGGTTTGTTGAAGCGAATGTGTTCAGTTCACCCTGTAATTGTGCAATAATAGTCTTGGGATATCGCTTTTGTGGTTAAGCGATGCGCATCATTGCGGAAACCTTTTATTCGGTACCAGGTAGGAATTGAAAACTACATTGGCAACGAGTCTTGAACAACAGCAACATAACATGTCCATCGTTACCACCATATCCAGCAGCCGCAACCAGCAGCAAGCAGCAGCAGCACCACCGCCACCACCAACAAGCTTCTGCTGCTGGTCAGCTGGTGGCAGTGGTGAGGATGACCATCTCTGGTACCTGCCACTGGTTTTCCAGTGAGCGCACAGCAAATAAAGATGCCCACCACCACCACCACCACCACCACCAGCACAACCACGAAAGGAGCCGCCACACCTATCATTACCACCAACCACAAGCTTCTGCTGCTGGTCAGCTGGTGGCAGTGTGGTGGTGGTGGTGCTTGGCTTGAGGATCGCTTCTGGTGCTCTTTGGTACCCGCTTCCTGATTCCTGGTGTGGGATGGAATACCTATGCTTGCTTTTCCCGAGACGGTACCGGGTAAGAGGTCGACCATTCAACACGACCAAATTTCGCGAAATCGGGACAGCTTTGAACACGAGCCGAGGAAGACGGAGATGCTAATTAGGGACTACAGAGACCCCTCCCGTTTCTAAATCAATGAAGGTTTCGTCACGCACGATGACAGACGGCGATGCACGTATCATATTATGAGATAACCAAAGAGGATGACGATCTGATATCAGCGATACTACAAGTAGTAACCGCACTGCTGTATCAGAGGAGCCGCGAATCGCTGTGGCCACGGCGAAAATCACAGCGCATGTATAAACTGTATTACAGTATTCAAACCTGCGACGTAAGAAGGTGCTACAGGCGCCGAGCATGCCGGCGTAGGGAGAAGCGTGCGTTGGGAATGTGTGTGTGGGGGAAATAACGTGTTTTTTTTAGCGTTTGCTCCACTCTATGTTGCCATGAGAAATTGGGCATCAAATGTCACTTGGTTGAAGCTTTGTTTCTGGGTATCCGACGACTATATACAGTATCTATATATCTGTTACGAGGCGGGCGGGGGGGTATACTGATATATACGACACCGCGTTTTTCGAGGGGGTGGACGGAGGGGGGGAAGGTGGCGGGAGGGAGGGGGAGAGGGAGGTCTACCCTCACGAAATCGGTTCCGGCCCTCGTTGTGACCAAGTTGAAGACACTGCAGTGCGCGGCCATATAGGCATCTCGGACTGTGTAATGTGGTTGCCCAGCTTTCGAACAGCTGCAGTGTTCGACTAGTCGCGCAACTTCATGGTACGAACTGCCGCGTGTGGCATCAGGAAGGCATGCTTGCCGGGCCCTTCTCGGTGAAATTCGCGCGGCAAGCAGCGGCAGAATGATAACTTTCTATAGACGAGGTGCTCATGATATGCGTTGCTTACGGTTGCCGTGCAATCGGCTTCAAAATACAGAACAACAGCGTATCACTGCTGCCCTTGTCTCTAAACGATACCGTCCGAAACAGAACGCAGCACTGGGCCCACACACCGGATACATACGATGTAGATCATCTAGATCCTGACCTGCCGCTACAAGATGATGTACAGGATCTGCACAGTACAAATGCAACCGGGGAAACATGTCCCAGATTGTGCAGGTAATGCGACCTCCCCCAGCAACAGGAGCTAAATCATACAGATCAGGAATATATCTGCCGTAAAAGATCTTGATGGTGATGTAGAAAACGATCACCTGTCCGAGGTGTGAAAGGATCCAATGAAAACCATTTATCGGGAAGGCACAATCTGCAAACTCCGACGGCTTGGGCCACTGGGGATCTAGCTTTCCATGGCGAAGGTTGTGGCTCTCTTCCCTTTGGTGTTTTCCGGATGCCGACGCTACGACGCGTCCTTTATTACAGGGCTCACAACTAGGTAGGGGTGTATGGCACTTCTTGGCCAAGTTATTTGTGACCGGCTACAAATAGGCTTCTCAATCGAGGACATACCTAACATACAACAGTCGCATTGTATTCGTTTTCAATCGATTTTGTTGCAGACCTATCAAAGGCCATGGCGTTTTTCACCGTATTAATTGTGATATACAACGCTCTTCAGGAAAGCGCTGAACTGTTTTTGCGACAAAGGAGATAGCACGCACCGTAGGGAAGGGAGGGGGGTACCTGCTATGTAACGCCGGATCTGGATTTCGAAATGGAGGGAGTTCGACCAAGAAGTGCAGATGTGGTACTTGAGCCGTACTGCGGTAGGCGTTTTACTTGATTATAGTATAGCCCAAGCATCTTCCACTGACGGGGCTCCCCACCTGAGGAGCTACACAGTACATGTCCATCTGCTGTGTATTGCATAATCCTGTTTGCAGGCCGATTTTATAATTTATCGTCCGTAGCTTACAGTATGTATCGAAGTGGTTGATGGGTAGAGTATCGCGCTTCTCACGTGTTAAGCCTCAGAAAATTAGGTGCTACCCCTAGAAGGCATACAACGCGTCAGATTCATAGGTCAGATACAGGTGTCCCACCTTAACGTTCGAAGACAAGGCAGCGACGGCCTCGGACATGGTACTCATGCTGCCCACTAGTACATCCACCACGCAAAGGCAGTCGAAAGCATCGTACACCGATGTCGATATCTCGAACAACATTTCCTGCTCCCACACGGCCAAGCGAGCGAAAACAGGAGTACGGCAGATAACATGGTGGCATTTTCCCCACGCAAGCATTGGAGTGAACCGCCTGAATATTTGACACAAAATGTAACAGACCCTAGCATAACTTTCCATGCGATTTTCTCCAACCACCGGGGTGGCGAGGGGGTGAGGCACGCCAACGGTGGCTTTGGAACAGTCTCAACGATGTACAGGGATGCCAGCGGGTGGTTGCGATATGGACTTAGACCGTTGTTCTCTTGCTGCCAGGTGTACTACTGTGAAGAGAGACGTGTCTCCCGAAGTTCGACACACAGCACCCACACGATCGGGAACGGTTATCTCTGACGGGCAAGATTTTGGTATTGCGGTACATAGGAGGCTTTCGCCTTTTTCGCCCCGTATTTCCTTCTCCCCTTGAAAATATTTCTCAAGTCTCTCCAATAGTTGCCATTTGATGTGTTGACACACTTACACCGTGCTGGGCTGTACTACGTATGAGCATGTATCACGGAAATAGAATGATTTATGTGAGCGACTTACCCCAAGCGCAAACTCGCTATGTTCCCTGCAACTCTCCACAAGAAGCCCCGATTCTTGAGTTTTGTTTTTGCTTAAGCCATGTGTCGCCTTGTCTACCACCGTCCGTGGTGCTTATGACGTGTCCAAGCTTCGACAGTAAATACTTGTATTGATAGTCCAAACCGTCTCATTAAACGAATATGCCGAGCGAAATACCACTCAGTCGGGGTTAGGGTTAGGGTTTAGAGGCAAGGGGAATTGAAGAAACAAATATGGGTAGAAGGTTGGCCAAGGTCTATACGGCCCTCCTCCCATATCAGTCGAATTTGACTACTTACGTGTATATTTTGTTTTTAGACTGTAGGAGACGTGCGTGGCTGCTGCTGTCGTGTCCTCTGTATTACTTCCAAAACGAATCACAACCTTCTTGTCCGGGTTTGTTAGAGGTCAATATACAAGACCTCATCACCTGGTGACACAACAAGCCTAGTCCTTGGCACACGTCGCGAGCGATGTCCCACGTAACGACATCGTGGTTTTCGTCCAGCACTTCAAACCCTGAAGTGCCATTGTTGCCCTGACTGAAAACCAAGACCGTCACGGAGGGTGCTGTTGCTTCGTCTGATTTGCTGTGCACCTGAGAAAATCGTCGAGATTGCGGCACAACAGACCAAGTGGGTGGACTTATAGTCGTAAAGACAGCGGTCACGCGACGAGACGAAATCCTGAAACATCAATGAATGTGAGTAGTCAAGAAAGCGGGCACAATATACTCAGAGTTAGCCTTTTAGTACGGCCCTGCTCCTTAAACATATACCACTCCGTCTCTGAATAGAAGGACCGTTTGTATACTACTGTAATACTAAATCAAAACGGTCCCTTTATCTACAATAGGGACAATAGTGGTGTTGTGTTACAGCTTGTCCCCAAATAGAAATTAACACTGGATTTTTCAACTTGATAAAATGACAAGCAGTTGAGAAAAAAACGTCTAAGCGACTAACTTGTTCAATTCGTAAAATAATTCAAGTCCGACAGGCTTAAAAACTATGTACTCCTCAACAGCAACCGCACTTACAGTAATTGAAATCGAACCATAACAGCCGGAGGTACGGCAAAATCAATCGTTGGGAGCGAAAAATGAAGAATCCGCGGTTAATATGTTGTTTTTGCTGTACCTCCGGCTGTCTTCGTGCGATTTCATCAAGAGTAAGTGCGTTCGGTTGCTGCTGAAGAGTACATAGTTTTTGAGCTTATCAGACTTGATTTTTTTTCACGAATTGAAGAAGTTAGCCGCTTAGACGCTTTTTTCTCAACTACTTGTCATTTTCTCAAGTTAAAAAATCCAGCGTTAATTGGTGTTAGAGGGGTTAGCAATGCCCGAAAACATTACTATAGCGAAAACGTGTTGCAATACGTACCTATTTATGCGTCGAGAACTCGTACATAAAGAATATGATGTTTAATTTTACTATTGATAGAAGAATGTTATGCATCGAGCATATTGGGTGATTGAAATATATCAGTGCATTGAGTTAATGCGATGGTACGAAGTGTGAATTAATCCGTACCAATTCAACACGTTCATAAGTTTCCCCCTCTTCGTTTTACGAACTTTGAGTCGTCAAGAGAATGGTCGCCGTAAGAGACGAGACGGACTCATCGGACATGACTCGTCAAGAACGCGGCCACACTAACCGAATTATCACAGAATTTCGGACAAGATCAGTCACAGCAGTCGACGAACTCATGGAGCATGGTGATTGACGCATGCCGATTGGAGTTCCTGAGCTCGTCGCATGTACTGAGGAGACTTGTTCCTCACTCAACAACCAGCTTTGAGTTAATATTATTGTAGGCAAGCTCGAAAACACACAATTCACACAGTACGAGGGTTCGCGATAATCCAATTTGTTTGGGTTCTAAAAATACCCGACAGACCAGAGGAGCCGATTGGTTCAACAGGTGAATCCGAAGACCCTCGCCGGTCAGAATTTGCTCCCCGTTTGTTGACCAATCGAAACAATAACCCGACCCAAGAATACTTATTGTAGGTTCACAACGTCATCCTGGTCACTCTTTCCCACAGCAACTACTTGCTCGTGGTTTGGGATTGCTGTTTATACCAGCAAAAAACATACTGCAAGAAACCCAACCCAACCAAGTTATTCGCAAGCATCCTAACCGCAAGGCTCCTCGCAGGTACCTACGGTGACGAATATAATTGCGAGATACACTTCGGATCTCAAGATATCATGAGAAAGGCCCTGAGCTGAGGAGCCCCGCCAGTGAGAAATGACTGGGTTCAAAAGTGTTACCCCAGTACCTGCCGTAGCATGGCTGACACAAAAAATCATTGAACACCGAGTGTGACTTTCCTCAGCGGGTAGTGAGCGCTGCGTCATGTTTTTTCCTGGCGATGGAGTGCAACGTCTTGGAAACACCGGCGGGTCACAAAAATACTTCGATTCCAGAAAAACGAGTTATGTAATGTGCTCGACACGATGCAGCCCATCATCGATACACGTAAACGTTGGCGTAATGAGTAGGGGGAGGGAAAAAGGTCACGCCGCTCGGGGTAGTGAGTCGGGGGGGGGGGGGGGGGGGTAGCGCAAGTGAACGTGCGCTCATATCAGGGTCTATGCTCTGGATTTGGGAGCGGCAGGTATAACTCAAATTCATGATGCCTCTTGCATATTTAGATGTGCGCGCACGTGTGTACCTGGTGGAGGTTGCATCGTTTTCATTGTTGTTCGCCACTTAATACGCATTCTGCTATTATCCATACCCTGGTAATAATAGTCAACATTGTATGTGAAGATATCTTCTTCTCGATACTTTCCGGTTGGTCGTGTAAAAAAGAACCTTGGACACACCGTGGTCGCGATCGGGGCCACCTACCCAGTACTGCCGCACCCCCACGCAACCCCAATCAACCCAATCCCGCGACTTTCCTCTGCTGACATCTGGTATTGATGTGTGTGCGCCCCGAAATGGTTGACTGCCGAAAGTATGTGGTACAACACTTGGGATTGGGGTCGGCCCCTCCGCCCCAACGACGGATGGGCCAAGATTAGGAACCAACATATCGATGCGTCATTATGCACTACCAGGTCTACCTCAGCACGATGTACATGATATGTAGTTTGCGATAGGTCTATTTAGATGGAGTAATGTACAGAGGTGGCTATTAGGGCAACACTACGAAAAACCAAATGGACAGAGTACGGCAGTAATTAGTAGGGTAAAAATATGAAACCCCAAATGGAGTTTCCTTGTGGGTATTGTGGGGCATTGGAATATATCGTCGACATGATACGCTGTCATGACGACATTGATATCCTGAAATATACTTTGTTGCTTTGGTAGACAGGAGACGAATATGGTGCATACCTGCACGCCAGAAGAGTTTGTAAGGACACTGCTGGCGGGACGTCGGCGAGACGAAAGTGACGAGACTTATGGTCGGGGTCTTTGGAGACGGTTCCTCTGCCCCACCGCCTCTATATGGAGGGGCTACATGCATTCCACACAAACTCCTATGTGCAACCCTCATAGAATCGGTCGACATCCTATTAATAGCTATTTTGAAAATCTGGCCGACTTCGGTATCGTAGAGTAAGGCATTATCGTTTTACTGAGGAGGACATCGTATTCATGCATACACACTGCTGAAGCGACACTGAGCCCCTCTGCTCTAGCTGGCCCATTGACGACTCGAGAAGAAGGTACCCAAGTGTCCTTTGTTTCGGCGGTCGACTCTTGTTGCTTACAGTCCAATGACTAGAATCGGATCCGCAATTTATTTCCCCGCTACCCATTAACAGGAAATCGCCAAGTGCGTTCCCCCACTGAGCTGTTGGGCATGTCTCCTTTTCCTCTGGTGACTTTCAATGTACGCCGGTGTTGGCGAGGTTTTTTTCGTTGCTTTAGCATCTAAACTAAGGGACGGATACGACGGCACGCGAATCGTACACTGAAGCAAGGCAGGGTGCGTGTGTGCGTTGCCGTGGCCTGTGTTATCTAGACGCAGAAAATAGGGATTAGACCACTGAGTGGTACACTGGTCTTCAAACCTGATACGCCGGTCACAAGCCTTTGAACCAGCGCTGACAGCTAAACGCGGCAAAACACGTAAAAACACAATTTCCATCAGCGTTCAGTGTCCGACGTTTCTGCTTCAGACGCGTGCTGTACGGGGCTGCTCAAAACTGACCTTTCATCGAACATGTCGGCCCTGTTTTTTCATGATCAAGCTCATAGCCAAGATGCCAACGAAAACTACTGGATGTGTTGTGGCAACGCAAATGGCATGCCGGGTACTGCTGTAGTTCTCAGTTAAGGAGAATCGCCAGACCCAAATATTTAGGCCTAAAGGTGCTGCCCTTTCGGTAGCAAGAGTGTTGACAAGGGATCGAAAGCACGAACGACCCTCCCCCCCCCCTTCCGGACCACCTGCAAAGCATATCCTGACCTGGGCAATCCCAGTTAACACCGCTCGTACCGCTTCGGCAAAAACCGAGTGCGGAATTATCCTCTCGCGGTTCGTGACATCGCCTCTTCGTACGTGCACACCCACAGTCCACGGTCTGCTGGAGTTGTTGTTGCCTCCAGCCTGTGGAACGACCTTGTTGTCGGGCCTGTATCCTGTCGGTGTTTCTTTCGTAGCCAAAATTACACAAGTGGGGGGGTCATGGAGCAGGAGTGTGTGTGTCGGGGGCGAGGGGTCAAGGAGCAGATCGAAGATTTCTTGAAACATACAAAGAAATCGGGTGTATTGTTCTAACACAGACACGCACGAAGTGTACCCCCTTGATGTCAAGGTTTCCCATGTTCCCGTCCAAACCTTGTACGCTCAACTCGATGAACAATATCATCGCCTCAGATGCAAAGCAAATGATGCGTGCATCATTTGGATTCTTGATATGTTGGGGTAGTTCCTCAGACAACGAGTCCCGTCAATCAGGAATATTCTGGCCAAAATGTGCGACCCTCGCCGGCAGCACACGGCCGAGAATGAGGAGTGAATATCATCTAAAGAGAGGACGGCTCGGCATTGTCCTTACGCTCTTACGTTTGTATGAACCGTTGCGGGTCCCAGGAGCAGAAGAGGTGTCCTTCAGAAAGAACTGGCAGCCACGTCGCTCCTTCTGTCGCCCCCAGTATATCTGCCGCAACACTTGTCTGGCGTAGGTGCAGACGCGGCCGTCGTACCGCGCTGGAGTCGGTGTAGCAGGCGCGCCCCAGTCAACAACGCCAATGATCATCATGACAGGGAGGTACACGACTGACGTACGGTTTTCATACGGAGCTATCCCCTCGATGGAGTGGTCTTTCAATAGCTTCTCCTGCGTCGCTGCTCGATACCCTTCGGGGTTGCTCGTCACTAGCAGCGGGTTGGTGTCGTTCCCGGTCAGCCCAAACCAGGCCCCCCATTCGCCCGCCCCATGTGCCGCCAAAAACGGTCCTTCGTAGACTATCTCCAGGTCGAATGATAGAGCCAAGTTAATTACCGTCCCGATCCTCCTCAGTTGCGCACCCACGCCATCTCTGGGCTTGAGTTTCCCGGCCAGAATATAGCGGTCACGAGGCCGGCCAGACCACATGAGGCAGGTCGGTTGCCACTCGTCGCGAAGCTCACACCGTTTGGAAGGTAATGCTTGCTCGATATCCACGGTACGCGCTTGGGGATTTGCTGATGCCATCTGTATGCCTTCGTTTCGTATCCGTGGGCAATTGCAGAGGTGAACGTAAAGGTGTATCACGAACATGCAATTCAGCACGATGCGACCGGGATGACGGCGAGTGGCAAGGCGCAAACGCGCGTGACGAGGGTGAGCAATGCTTCTGCTTCCCTGTTTCCACCACGCATGTGACCCTCGGTTTTTGTTTGGGCTGTGACTATGTTGTGCTGTCAGGGTAAGCAACCTCGCGCGTGGCCTACTCGCAGGTCCCTCGCAGGTTGTCGTGGTGTTAGTTTTTCGACAAAACATATCCTCGTGGACCAATGATCGGTTTACAATCGCGACACCTGCGACGGTGGTAGGACACACTGACGCTAGCAGCAGTAACTGACGCTGGCAATACCGGTTTCATGCACGCCCAACAGTCTATACTAAAAAGTCTTGCGTTGCGCCGGAGCATTCATCGACGGAACGTGTGGTGCAGCTACGCTTGTAGTTAAATACATCCCCCGAAAACAGTAGTTCGGGTTACTCGCCAAAGGAGTATAAGAAGCTTGCGTTGCGCCGAAACATTCATTGACGGAACGCGAGGTGCTGCGCATGCCCCAAAAACAGCATAATTCGGGTAGTCGCCTAGGACCCTGACAAGTTCATTGCACTTCGAGGCCGTGCTCACCATGATGCAGGAGCACAACGGCGGCGAGAAACGCCGACAAGCACCGGTACCGCGAGTATGGCCAGCCAAACATATTCCTGTTCGGCAAACGGCGTGAAGTTGTTTGGTTTCTTGGAGCATGAGGTCAATCGGTTTGGCGGCGCTACGTACGGTTGTTTATATACTAGGTACAGGTCGCAACACAATGCACAAGTACAGTACGCTTCGGGGGAAGTGGGGGATTTGCAGTCCAGACGCTTGAAGTTTGGGCACATCATTTGCTTCGTGGCCGGCTTACTTCAATTGCTCTCTGCATGTCTTTCATGTTCAACAGCTACCTGTCGTGGCTAACTTGGCAGAGAAATGTCTGTTTCATACGTAACCCGGGCGTTAGCCTATTTAGTACCGCAATGAACATTACAGCAACATCCACTTGTTGTCTGTTTCCAGAAATTTATTCCCGAAGTGGAAGTGCGCTCCTAAAGGGGGCAATTCCTTTACAGTAGATTTGTACCCATGTGTTTCGGGGCAAACAACTTTCTTTGAGACGGGATACTGGAGTACAGGCAAGCGTATGGTTGATGAGGTGTGGACTGGCCGCTGTGTAGAGCCGGAAAGTTTGACCGAGGCAAACGTTTTTCTTCCAATGTCAGGTGAGGTTGTTTGAAGAGTTTCAAGCTCTCTCTTTTCAATACAATCGGAGACCCATGGTGATGGTAAGGCCCAAAGGCGGTAAACTGATTAAGCTCCCAGCAGAAGAAAGACGATACAAACGAGAGGAGTGGACAGGAGTGAACGAGAAAGGGTGGTAAAGCCGTGCCTTCAAGATCATCCGAAACGTCCTGAGGTATGATACCCTGAACACGACTAGGTATGATCCATTGCCCCAAATTCCTTATTATTCTACAGTTGCAGGAGGCGCGGTCGCACCTTGATAGGGAATACACACGGAGACTTCGGCCGTGCGCCTAAAGCCGACCCACCCGACCCGAACCTTAACGCAATGCCAGTGATCAGTGCCTGGATGCTGTGCTTGCCAGTGATCAATGCTTAGATGCCGTGCCTGCCTGTCCCCTACTAAGAAACAGTGTGGTTCTTTTCCGAAAACCTGACAACTGACAGTCCAGTCTACTTGATGTCTTAAAAACTGCTACCCATTTGTTACCAATCGCCCACATCATTTGGGTTTTGGGTTCAATTCCATGGACGTTGGGTTCACTTCCAAAACACTTCTTTTACCTTCATGGAGGTAAAAATACCCCCATGGAGGTACTCTAGCAACATTTACTTATCTAGGTAAAATTGCTTCCATGGAATCTTTTCTTCCATGGAAGTAGATACAAACCATGTTAATTGGATTTACTTCCATGATCATGGAATCCAGCAGCACCCTGATACCATTTGGATACTATTCCGTTTGGTACCTCTCACTTGGTCCCGTGTTCCCACCAACAAGGTACCCAAATGATTTTTGCCGTCCGCAGGAGCTACCCTGGCCCCATGCAGGGTCGGTCAAAGCTTACCCTTCCACCAACAGTGGAAGTTTCAACGTCCATGGGAGTAAATGTTAGAACTACTTCCATGGCGATGAAAACAAAACTTGGTTGTGGAATCCAGCCGCATCCTGATACCATCCGGATATGATTCTATTAGATACCTTGCTCCCACCCACAAGGTGCATAATGAAACGTTCCCTCCACAGGAGTCGCCGGAGGCCTACTAGCTACCCTGGTCCCATGCACAGTTGGTGGAAGCTTCAACTTCCACCAACAGTGGAAGTTTGTTTCAACGTACTTCCATGGAAGTGAAGCAATGCAAGCAACAACTCTTCCTTGGAAGGTTTACTTCTACGGACGTAAAGGCAAAACATGGAAGTTGGATTTAGTTCCATGGTCATGGAATCCAGCCGCACGCTGATTCCACCCGGATGTGATCCCACTTGGCACCCCACTATCACTCACAAGGTGCAGAAAGGGATTTTTCCCTCCGCAGGAGCCGCCGGGGGCCCACCAGCTACCCTTTGCCACGCATATATCCGGGGATTTTTTTTGTTTCCATCCTGAGTAGGCAAATAAAATTCATTTCCACGTACCAGGTACGTGGTAACTTACATAAAAGGAAACTGTGTGGTGGGCTCTTTGGCGGTACGAGAACCAGAAACTAGCCACTGCTTGTTCCAGCAGACGTCAAAGTACCGACCTGCTTTTTAGCACCGTCTGCCCTACTATTCATGAATGATGCTGCTACTGAGCATCGACTGAGTGACCACCGACTCAAGTACTACTGGGATATACTCGGAGCACGTAAGGGTATTGCTCGAACAGTAGTACGTACTGCAGTACTATGATCGCAGTACATGCCGCATGTACCAACCTCTAACTAACTTTACTCATCGGACGGACAGCTCGCGATCTACAGTAGACCCTCTACATCCTACAGTGGCCTGCAGCTTGGAGTTTGTTGTGAATATGACTACGAACAGTAGTTCATATCCGACCAAAGAAATATGTGCCACGTACAGTCAGTAGATCCTGCAGGCCACGCGCAGTAGATGATGCAGGTTATACGCCCCCCCCCGGACCACACGAGCTAGTTCGTACGGATCATACAGGTCAGGAGCCTATTTCACCTGAAATATCTTTGGTACGTAGATCATGAGTAAGTGGGAATCGACGGTCTGCCCGAGGTGTCAACGTTCGGGGTGTGCTATTGTTTATGCAGCAGTAAAGAGATACACTTCTATATCTGCACCCTGATCTGCGTGTGCAGCTGGGTACCAGAACACAACGAGAAATATAAAGACGAGAAGGGTAAAAAACATTGAATACATTCTGGGATCCCTCATCATGGTGGATACGTTGCAGTACATGCAGTAGCTCAAAGAGTCACATCGGCTGGGTGAGAGGTAGAGGTAAAACAAAACCATTTTTTTTGGTATGCGTATGCCCAAAGTTTTTTTCTTCTACGAGTACGCGTATATTCTTGCTGTTATACGAGCTCACATTAGTCGCCGAGGGTGCTACCTCTAGTTGGTCGTTGCAGCCAGCTACTGTAGATCCCCTGCAACCACCCACAGATGGATGCCTCCGAGATGCCTCCCAGGACGTTGTGCCTGAGGCGACAATACGGCGTATCCAGCAAGCCTTTAATGGTGTTGTGCCTGAATCGATTACACGGCAGTCTCAAACGCTGATGTTGAGTACGTGTGTTCTTACTTATGATTTTCACTTGTTTATTGTGTTGATTTTACTAAATACATTGCGTTACACTTGGTGTTGATCGTACTATAAATTCTAGTACATACTATTTTCACTTTCGTATGCTTGCTGTTGTACGAGCTCACATTAGTCGCCGAGGGTGCTACCTCTAGTTGGTCGTTGCAGCCAGCTACTGTAGATCCCCTGCAACCACCCACAGATGGGTGCCTCCGAGATGCCTCCCAGGACGTTGTGCCTGAGGCGACAATACGGCATATCCAGCAAGCCTTTAATGGTTTTGTGTCTGAATCGATTACACGGCAGCCTCAAACGCTGATGTTGAGTAGGTATGTTCTTACCTATGATTTTTCACTTGTTTATTGTGTTGATTTTACTCAATACATTGCGTTGCACTTGGTGTTGATCGTACTATAAATACTAGTAATTACTATTTTCACTTTCGTATGGAGTGGTCCGTATGAATCTTTTCTTTGAAGTTCGAACCTTTGAACTTTAACGTTGGCGCGTTCGGAGCTTTCTTGCCTTTCTTCTCTCTGAAAAGTGTTTTGGCGTTTAGCCTGTATTCTTACCCCGCTTTCGAACCTTTCCCGTTTTTCTTCTCCTTGAAAATGTTCAGGGATGATATTCCTACGTACTGTGCTCTTGATGCAAGTAGATACAAGTGTCGACAAAGAATACCAAGATCATGAGTCAAATATGTGAATTCCGCCTAAAGTGTGGTTGGCACTCGCAGTTATGCAAGCTGCATCCATGGGTCGGTCGCGCGTGTTCGACAGTTAGTAGTACTACTGTAGCTTCCTCGTGGAGGACAAAACGCCTAAAGCACATGCATGGCCAAGGACATACATTACAGTGGTTAGGTACAAGGGGGGCTTCGCTGTGGCGGGCTGAAGCTCGCCTGCGTCTCTGCGCATGCCCGTAATGGCTAAGGGCGGTGTGCAACTCGAGGCCGTTAGTGCGACAGTACTGCCAAGGGGTGCTTTAACAAAAACGAGTTTGAGTGAAGAGGAAGAAAACGCTGCAAGGACGAGAAAAAAAAACATTGCCATCCGCCACCCGGCCCAACAACGCATTACTCATTCGTATACAGCAGCAAGCAGCACCACAAAGTACTACGTACAAGACGCTCGGCGTCCGTATTGTATACTTCGTGTACAGATAGATGCCATTAACAAACAATTAGTTGAGCAGCAGTCGATCGACTGAATCGCCAGTGCGAAGCGCCGGCGATTCCGTTGGTGCAGCAAGTTCAGCAGCAGCAGTATAGCGTACAGGTACGTATTATACGCAAATTACGCTGGCACGAGACCTGCGCCGAGACGCCATATAAATGTCAATTGCGAGACGGTACTCGTACAGCTTCCGAAGCAGATGGATCCGTCTTTCAGCTTCAACGTGCGGAGAAACATCACCGAGATGAGTTGACTTGCACAATAACCATGCTCACACGGGGGTCAGCAGCAAAAACATATCGTGTACAAAGCACCAACACTGGCAGCAGAACAGAACAGCAGCAGGACATACATAGCGGTAGCACGAGGGCAGCGGATGAACAGCGGCATTAGCAGCAGCAGTAGCACATCATGCACGCCTAAGGCTGCCCCTGGCACAAAAGCCGGGGCAGGGGAGCCCGGTGGCACACGAGGAGGAACGGCATAATAATGTATCTCACGCCGACTTACTCCGTGAGGGGGGCTGCGTGAGCAGCAGCAGCAGCAACAGGAGAACAACACAGCAGCTGCCCCTAGCAGCAGCAGCAGCAGAGCAGCAGCAGAGTAGCGGTAGTAGCAGCAGCAGTACCACATCACCCACCCCCGAGCCCCCCCACGGCACATCAGTCGAGGCAGGGGAGCACGGTGGGGCACGACGAGGACAGTTACAATGGCGTCGCCGGTGGGGTTACTTTATAGTTGGCGAATCTCGTCCCCACTAAAGTCAAGTTGTGGGATCGAGTCGTACCGAATGCGTGCTCGAGCTCCTAGAACATTTTTTCGCGTAAAACCTTGACGAGCGGCAAGCGTGAGAGCGTGACCTGCCGTGGCTGCCGGCTGATAGGGTGTGCTATTACTCGGTTTCTACAGAAACATTTCAAATAGGTCAGCTGTGCGTAAGACCAGTTGAGTGGTCGATAATTGATGTACCAAAGTCTCGTGGCCAAACATTTTAGTTGACTGCCGACTTTTGCCCCGTCAGGCTCACCTTTTGGTCCGTCAAATCCTCTTCTGATAGATATCGTAGGCCGACCTACTCCGCGATCGAGACTGCGTGAGCAGCAACACAGAACAAACAACACAGCAACAGCACGTAGCAGCAGACAATGGCAGTAGCAGCAGCATCAGCATCAGCAGCAGCAGCAGAAACGCACCACGCACGCCCGAGGCCTGCTGCTACTGCTGCTGCTGCTACTGCCGCTGGACGTTTTTCTTTTTTTTTCTCGAGTACACGCTTGCGCAGTGCCCAGACGGGGCTTGCACAACATTTTAAAGGGTTTGCACGGGACTGGGCACGAATTTCACGGTATTTGCCCAAAAATTACGGAACTCGTTTGCACGGGATCGGTATTTGAAAAACAAAAACACGGGACGGGATCGGGATCGTGAACACTTCCAAGGGATCAGTTTGGACAGGAACGAGATTTCAAAATTCTACGGGATCACGGGATTATCCCGTAGCCCGCGGAATCCCGCCGTATGTTCACAATGCGAAATATCCCGAGGAAAGCCCTGCAAATTTCAAGTCCTAATTCGTAGTGGTTCACGAGATACGACCTTCGGATGGCTTATCAATTTTGCTGTCCCAGCTCGTACGTCCGAGACACTCGGCGTCCGTACTATTCAGTATGCAGATGAATACCAAACAATTTGTCTGGCACCAGTCGATCGAGCTTAATGGACAGTACGAAGCACCGGCGACTACGTTAGTACAGCAAGCTCATGGCAGCAAGGAGCAGCAGCAGCATAGCGTACAAGTACGTATCGTAAGAAAACTACGCTGGCACGAGACATCTGCCGAGACACTAACAAAAAGTAAATTGCGAGGCGGTACTCGTACCGCTTCCGAAGCAGATGGGTCCGTATTTCACTTCTAAAGCTGAGACACGGGTTGACTTGCATGTTTACCATGCTCACGGGGTTATAGCGAAACATACTTCAGGCATAGCAGCAGCAGGAGCAGCAGCAGCAGCAGAACAGGACAGTAGCCGCACATACATAGTAGCAGATCGAGCAGCGGATGAGCAGCGGCAGCAGCAGCAGCAGCAGCAGCAGCAGCAGCAGCAGCAGCACACCATGCAGGCCCGAGGCTGCCCCTGGCACAACAGTCGGTGCAGTGGAGCCCGGTGGCGCACGAGGAGGAAGAAGCACGATGTCGTCGTCGTATCTCATCATTACCGGTACATGTTCATGGCCGTAATTTTGGTTGGCGGCTACACGATAAAAAATAAAAACGCCTTCACAATACAACCGAAGCTCCACGCCTCATGTGATACTGGGTGTCCAATGGCAGTGACGAGTCCCCGTCTTCTCTGCCTCACGAAGCCTGGACGCCCGGCGTGCACAGTAGTCGAAGAGGCTCGTGACGCTCGTTTCTCGACCTTATGCTAGCCTAGATATTTCAACATTTTCGCGCAAAATTCGTGTTTTCACACGTAGAGTAGCCCGAATCGGAATTTTGACACTAATTTCTGGAACGCCTAATCCTCAACGCACAAGCAAGGAGCATGCGACCGGCCACCCCCGCCCATATTCCCCACAGTCTTGCCTCCATGAGTTGTCGAAGGCCGCGGAGGATTCGGCCTTTCCTGTTTCGGCCAAAGGAGAAGAGGTCCAATCTGGGTGTTGGCATCGAAAACACAGGATATGTTTACCGTCACGAGCGAGACTAGATGTCGGCTGACGGCACATTTGCCCCTTGACAGGCAGCCGTCAAGGACATCCCAATACTCGAAACTATAGTATTTCAGGAGAGAGTTTGACGGGTCAAAGGTAGGCCTGACGGGGCAAATGCATACCGTCAACCAAAATCTTTGGTCACGGGACTGTTATAGACCAAATATCGACCACTCAATTCGTCCAACTCACAGTTGATGTTTTTATAAAATGGTTCTGCAAGCAACAAGCACAGCACACCCGACCACAGCTGTCAAGGACATCCTAGTGGTGAACACTATAATATTTTGGAAGAGGGTTTGACGGGCCAAGAGTAGGCCTGACGAGGCAAAGGTAGGCCGTCAACCAAATTCTTTGGCTTCGAGACTGTGATAAATCAAGTATCGACCACTCAGCTAGTCCCACTCACAGCGGACGTGTTCACACCCCGCCAGCCTGCAGCCAGGGCACGGTGCAAGCACGTCCAAGACCGCCGCCAACACAGTCGGGATCGGGGATCACGAGGAGGCGGTTTCGTCCCGTGAGGTGAACCTTATCTTGCGCTAGCACGAACAACGCGAAAAAATACGTCTAAGAAACGCTGAGGAGCGCTCAGAGCACAGGGCCAACAATATCGTTTATATATTTACGTGTAGTATTAATAGTAGCTTCCTCGTCAAGGACCAGAGGACATGCATGGCGAAGGACATACGCAGTGGGTAGGTATGCGACACCCCCCCCCTGGATGCGGCACTCCTGCTGTACGCGGTATTATTACCAGCCAGTACAGCCGTCTGCCCCCCTTCCCACCCCGCGCATATACGGTCCCACAGCAGCACTCGCCTCACGACGCTACAAACTTCGTGACGAGAAAGTATCATCCAGACACAGAGCGGGCGTTGCTGTGTAAAATCTTTTTCTTGGCCAGGCTGGAATTCTTTTGTAAGGCATGGTGTGTCCCACACTATTTTCAGTACAAAATATTTCATGTTCTTATTTTCGTCCAACCCTCGAGCCTGAAATTCTCAAGATAGTCATATTCGCACCGGTAGGTGCTGTCGCGTACTGTTGTCATGGCCAGGCTGGAATTCTTTTGTAAGGCATGGTGTGTCCCACGCTATTTTCAGTACAAAATATTTCATGTTCTTATTTTCGTCCAACCCTCGAGCCTGAAATTCTCAAGGTAGTCATATTCGCACCGGTAGGTGCTGTCGCGTACTGTTGGCATCAAGTCATAGTCTATCGAGTACTACTGTAGTTCAGTGCGATGATTAGCTGTTGTGCTGTTGAAACATTCAAAATAGCCGTTTGCCGCAACTGCCGCGGAGGGCCACGCGATGTTGGGCGCGCGAATGTTTTGGCCGCAGGCCCAAACAATTGTTGCGGTCTTTTTTCTTCGCCGTAGGTGATTTTGTTTGCGAAACACTGTTTTTCAAATTCGCCTTTGGCGCCGAAAACGCCCCCTTTCGGAATTGCCGCAGTCGATTTTGTTTGTCAAGACCCTTTTTCTGTTCGCCTGGATGTAGAACAAAAGAACATTAGGCACCTTTTGCTGTTCGCCGTTGCCAAAACACATTTAAAAGGCGCTTTCGTGTATTCGCCTTTACTTTCTTACGCCCTTTTTGATCGATTAACCTGGGTGTGGCGATGCCGGACGTAAGTGTGATAAGCTCGTTTCTTCTCCAGCACATTCCATGTCCCAAGGCATCTCGATACACGCCTTTTCGAGGTTCGGGAGGTGTTTAAACGCACTTTGTGACTTAGTTTTCGGGCTTGCATTCGCGCATAAATAGCAATTGTTTGGCCTCCGGCGGCCCTCCAGGGAGCGTCCCGGGAAAAATATAGTTATATATCATAGGTCAGAACTGCGACACGCGCGGGCGACGCACGCACTTGGGCCGAGCTCTCCAGTCTCCCTTCATCCGTACACACGCGAGTCCACATGCCGTCGTGGAAATTGCGGATAATTGTCAGCAGCTTGGTTGGTACGCCAGAGCGTGTGAGTACCTTCCACAGCAGCTCTCGGTCGACAGAGTCGTACGCTCTCTGCAGATCGATGAAGCACACATACAGTGGGGTTTTCCTCCGTCGTCCGAGCTCTTGCAACCGACGCACGACGAACATATCGATTGTTGATCGTGCGAGGCGGAAGTCGCACTGCTGTTCCTCTGGGAGTAATCCCTCGGTCTCGCAGTAGTTGCCAAGGCGGCACGCAACGATTTTCAACAACAAGCGAGATCCTTCTCTCTGTAATTGTTGCAATCAGTCCGGTCCTTCTTGTGAAGGACGCTGATAATCGGATATTTCCACTGCTGGGGGACTTCTGTTACCAAAACATTGACAAGGGTGTTGTGAAAGCACTGGGCGAATGTGGGGTGGTCCACGTGTAGGAGTTTGGCCGGGAGGCCATCTGGCCCAACAGCTTTCTAATTTGACATGCGCTTGAGTGCTTCCTCATGTCGTCCATACATGGTTCATCTCCGAGAGACAGTTTAAGCGGTCGCGGTGGCCAGAGGTCGATGGTCGTGGGATCGAGTTTCAGGGATTTCGTGTTCAAGAGTTTGTGGTAGAGCCCCGCCCATCGTTCACGAACTTGCACTTCATCTCGCAACAGCGTGCCATCCTCGTCCCCCAAAAAATGTTCGCTCCTCGCTTTAGTACCTCCCAATACCACCGGACTTTTCAGGTGCTAATAAAATCCCCTCTGGTCATTGTTCGCTATAAGTCATTAGGTGTCGGCGAGGTACTCTTCGAAGTGCGCATGCAGTCCTACGGCAATTACCTCGTTGAGATTTACACACACAGATCTCAGTGTCTTCTACGCGGTTCTATCCCGGGGGTGGGCACACAAGAGTTGTTGTGTATCCTCCTTCGCTGTCCATGCTAACATGAATGTGGCCAAGGTTTCGGCAGACTCACACCATCCATGTCTGCGGTGGCGACGTGGAGGGGGGTGGCACCTCTTTTTCGACCGCATCAGTAATAGCCGTGGTAAAAAACTCAAGCCTGCCATACGTATTACGGGGCTGGATAAGCTGGTGGAGAGGGGAAACGACCGTCGCGACTACTCGTTGACGACACTTTCGTCGGACATATCCTGTATGATGACATGGCATTGCAATGTCTACTGCCGTGCTTACTGCATACATAACAATGAAGTATTTCTGTGCTGTAGTTTTGTGACCACATAACTTGTATCTCTCTAGGATTCAAGAATCGGCACGGACACTGGTTGTGCTGGATGTCGACGGGTAGAAAGAACGGTTTAATGTGACCAACGCACACACAACCACATACCTGGAGAATGTATGTGTATGGTGTGGTGTTCATACTACTAGAACCGTACCTACTAAATATGACCATGTCATCATACTGGATACGGCAGGGACGACCTACACATTCTATACATTCAAGATAACTGGAAATAACAAAAGGAGAAAAAAAACAGAAAGCCAAGAAACAAATCAAAGAGAAAAGTAGAAAATAAAAGAAAGATATGTCGCGCCTCCCCTCAGGAGATGTGGCAGACACTTGAAAAGAACGAGCCAAAGAAGCAGCATCACTACATACTACATACAACAGAGTAAGACTAATAACCAAAGGAAACAACAGGCAAGCAGAACAACAAAGCACCCTCCAGGTAGCCGCAGCAGTTTGTGGTACGAATATCATCACCAGGTTATCCCTACTAGGCGATCTGGTACCTTGCTACCCTGTCTACCGTTTCCGTCCTGCGTTCGTCAACTGTGCCCCATCCCCAGAGATGACCCGATAGACAACACGAAAAAAGGAAAGCAGGCTCGTCATCCACCCCCGCCACGACTCATTTCGTAAGGACAAGAAGAACGAAAGATGAGGCAATACAATGGAAATCACCGAGGACAAACCGCAGATGAATAAGAAGCCAAAGGAAACAACTGCAAGGAATCAGAACGGACACTTGATTGTACCAAGGTAGTTGGTTGGAGCGAACGGTATGTGATACATATACATTAGTTACGAATCACATTCGTAAGCTCGCCATACAGCAGTACAGCAGGGATATAAATAATTAGCTGTTGCGCTGGCGCAACATTTTGGTCAAAATATTAGCCATTTTCCGCAACAGCCGCGGAGGGCCTGGTTGCGCGCATCGCAACACGCAATTTTGCGCGCGCGACTGTTTTGTTCGCCGTAGGCGTTTTTTTTTTTTAAACAGTATTTTTCAAAGTCGTCTTCAGCGAAAAAATATATATGCCCCCTTCCTGGATTTGCCGCAGGCGATTTTGATTGATTGGGCCCTTTCTCTATTCGCCTGCGGTATAACAACCAAAAAATAGGTTCTGATCCCGATACATGCCGTTTCGAGATCCGGGAAGCGTCTCAACGCACTTTGCTACTTGGTTCTCGGGCAAATATTGGCGCATATATCGCATTTTGTTTTGGCCTCCGGCGGCCCTCCAGGGGGGCCCTTGCGGGGAGCCTACCGGACCACTAATAATTATGTCCCTGCAGTACAGTACATAGTACCGAAAGGGTTGTACATATGATACGGTCGCTTTACATCATTCATGCTGACTGCAAATTATGTTTTCTCTTCATCATTCATATACTATAATATGATATCTTCGGCACACCGAGCATGCATCACACAGCCTCAGTTTACTCTTGACACTCTTGTACTTCTCAGTCTAGGCCGAAGATGCGATTTAACATTCTACTCTGCTGTAGAATACATGGAATAAGAGCACAGAAACACAAATATTCGATTTCTCAGGGTTCGGGCTTCGATTTATTTTTACGTGATCTGGATTGTGTGCCCTGAAAGGGTTGTGGTCTTAACAATGGTTGGCATTGGTTCCTATTGCCCCCTGTGGTCTAGTGTTTGTGTATACCAGATACCTCGTGCGTTCCCTTTGGCCTGCCGCGTCCTTGGGGTGGGCCGAGGAAGTCCGCCAGGACCTGCAACGGTCTAGCGACAGTCACACGAGCATCCTCGGGCTGGACAGAGGGGAAGCCTTGCGCGGTCCGGCTGGGGGCCTGCTCAATCTGAGGACCTCGTGGGGTGGTGACGTTTTTTCTTCTTAACCCCGACGCCAAGGAGTTCATCCCTCAGGCGGGACGGGTACGTCACCACAGCAGAGAGCGCTACGTGGGCAGCCGGGGGAGTGGAGAGGCTGGCCACAGTGTGGGTATGCATGCACGACAGGAAGGATGGGGGTGTCGGCGTTGGCTGGAACGGCTGCACCTAGCCAGCGGAACCCAAGGCGCGTACCAGCCTACGAATTCGAAACGGAGAGCCAGATTCCTCATAGAACAAAAATAACAAAACAAGCAAAAAAGGAGGCGGGGACGAGCCTCAAGTCGGCTAGCATAGAAAGCAGCACGTGAGGCTCGTAAGAGACAGAAGGAGGCACTTGTGGCGGTAGCGACCCACCACGTGCGCTCCCTGGCTGTAAACGGGAAGAATAGGTAGGGACACGACGAGCATGTTGACGAAGGGGCGGCAATTCAGCTGTGACTTTACTGGCTTGCAGAAAACTCGGAGGCCCGGCAGCACGACGTTCCGTGCGGCAGGGTACCGCGTTTTCTGTTCAGGTCAGGAAAAAACAGCTGCAGGCAAGGGCTGTACGGAGTAGGTCTAGCTGTCAAGGAATCGTAGTGCCATAAGTATGTGTGCACTCACCAGTTCGTTGACGAATGGCTTATTTCTATGCGCTTTGAGCTGGCTAGTATATGCAAGGCAGCTAGCTTCGTCGTTGCGTACGCTCCAACAGACTCTACCACGGACGCCGAACTGAAACGTATTTTCTGGCAGAAGCTGGAGGACTTGGTGGAAAAGATCGCGACGAAAGCGTGTCTGTTTGTACTGATGGATGCCAACCGCGCAAACTGGACAGAGGATGGAAGGGTGCGGTGATGATGAAAGTAGAGAGCTTGGACGTGGTGTTCGTAACGATAATGGCAATCGTCACCAATTGCCAGTTAGTTCTCACCAACACGTTTTTCAGCACCTTCAAGGGTGGGATTTCTTATACACACAACGGCACCAGCCCGAATGACCAGAAGCGGGGGTACAACATCCTCACCCGTCAGCCCATCGACCTAGAGGAAAATATGTTAAGGTGGTCCTACAGCCTTTTGCCCCAGCTAAGGCTCACTCAGACCACAAAATGTTATATATCGAAATCCGACTCAGTGGTCACTTTGCACCGGCAGAGAAATAGGAAGACTGACGAAACCCCGAGAGTTCGGCAGGCCTCTTTTTATATCCGATGAAAGGCGTCGTCAACTTCGTCTCCCCGAGTTCGGCAAATGTGTACGTACCCCTGGTGTGGGTGTATACCCATGAAGGGTACTACCTACAGCAGGAGTACATGTGGTCTTTTCCTAACTATTTCAAGCCTTTCGAGTCTCTGTCCTACAACCTAGATCCGGGGTGGTGCTCGTAGAGGAAACTCTTCGCCTCCGTCCCCACTACTATCATAATAATATGGTGTCGAGCAACCGGTCCTTTCTTTTATGCCTGCGCTTCGTTTGGGAGGGGGGGGAGACTAAACCTTTATTTACCGCAGTCACGCTTTGTGGACGAACCGCTCCAATTTCCGGGGTGGTGGTGGTCGTAGAGCAAGCTGTCTCTTCCCTCCCCAGTTCTGTTTCCAGGGCAAGATCATTTTTGCGTACCATCCCTGAAATTATCCAACAAGCATGGCCATATTGTCTTTATCGCACTGCCTGGCCAACACCGGAGATTTTTCACCGTATGTATGTGTGTGTTCTGCACATTAAACCGTTCTTCTACTCGTCGACATCCAGCAAGCCCAGTGTCCGTGCTGATTCTTCACCCTAGAAAGATA
This sequence comes from Macrocystis pyrifera, assembly GCA_031763025.1. Taxonomy (NCBI): domain Eukaryota; class Phaeophyceae; order Laminariales; family Laminariaceae; genus Macrocystis; species Macrocystis pyrifera. The sequence goes on from JASSKH010000024.1 coordinate 927,063, forward strand.
CGAGCTCTGTGGTCACAGACTACGACACAGAGATAACACACCGTAATGCATTAATAGCCTACGCAATACCATGCCTTCGCACTAGGTGCGGCCGACACAACATACATACATACGCCAGCACCCAAAATACACCATAAATAAAGAGAAGCAACGAAAAAACCAAACCGAAAAAGAACAAGAAAAAGAAAAAGAAAAGGAGAAGAATCCCAAATAAATAAATAAAATGGGAAGCCAAAGCTCAGACACATACATACTTACCCCGAGCATGAGCCAAAAGGGACGTGCAAGGGGAAATATACGAGAAGGAAAAAGGGGACTATGCATCCCGGTGAACACTTAACTAAGTAAAAAGAGCAATAGTGAGTAGGCCAAAATACGCTCGTCACCCACCCACTATGTAGTACTTCTTTCATAAATACATACAATTAGCACACGCAGCAGTAGGGTGATAGAAAAATAACTACCAGGTAATATTTTATAGAGTGTGTTATTTGTTTCTCGGGTATTGTGTTTTCTTGATTTCGTCTCCCTTTCGTTTCCCCGAGTTCAGCAAATTCACGCACCAGGTATGTATGTGTGTATACCCATGAAGAGTACTACATACAGCAGGAGTACATGGTCTTCTTCCTCACTGTTTCAACCCTTTCAAGTGTCTGTCTTATAACCCACAGCAGTATAGCTCCGAGGTGGACGTAGAGCAAGCTCTTCTCTTCCCTCCCCAGCTCTGTTTCGAGGGGAAAATCATTTTTGCGTACCTTCACTGAAATTCTCCAACGAGCTGGCCATATAATAAATTTATCGCACTGCCTGGCCGACACCGTTTTTGTTTAACGTACCAGTACGTAGTACAAGGCGCTTCGCTCCGCGGGCGGCCTACGCCGCCCGCTACGCTCGCTCAGGAAGGAAACATCAAATTAAGCGAAGCGGACAGAGGTCCATGCTTGATTTTTTTTTATGGCCCCTGTAGTTAGCTGCAAACTGGCGACTTGATAATGCCAAGAGTCCCGCCGCCATGCTTCAGGAGAAAACAGCTCGGATGCCACATATGCTTCGCGTCGCGGGCGGTTTTCCGCTACGCTCGCTCACATGTCGTACATACGTACATACCCCAGGTAGGGTACTTATTTTCTTCTTTCGATATGCTCTGTGTTTGTGTACTCGTCGCATGTACGAAAGATAAAGCACCGAACGGCAAAGCAACACAGCAAAAACAATGAAAATGAAACCGAAAATTTCTAAAAGAAATAAAATCCCTGTCCCCTTTCGTGTAATAATTTACTACCTGAGTGGAACACTTTACACCAGTCAAAAAAGAAAAAAATGAAAAAAAGAAAAAATCTTACAGCAGAGCTTCTCTCTCAGCCTCGTACGCCGCCCGCCCCTCTCGCGACCATCTGTCTCGACACCGATTCAGTCCGGGTAAAGCTTCCCTCCCTCTCTTCCACAGTGAGCCCCGTCGCCCGCCTCGCGTGAAGCCCGGTGCTCACCGTGGACCTCGACGCAAGCTCGACAATGTTGGTGCTCATTCGGGGTACCTCCCTCTTGTGACTCTCAGCCCGGTCGCAAAAATAACTTGAGTATTATCTTACAACCCCGAACGACCCTTAAATACTCGTACGTACTCTATCTAAAATCACAAATGGAGGCCAGACAGAGCCTATTGATACATCCCTCGTGTCTCGAGGCACACGCGACGCCTATAGGCACGAAAGCGGCGACCGCGCTCCTTGCAAGTCCCCCTCTACTCGCCAGCATCCGCTGATACCCGCGACGGTGCCGGGTTCGCCCGCGCAACCGTGCTCGGAGTACACGCACGCACACGAAACGAAAGAAAAAAGGAAAGAAGGACTGAAAGTACGACGAGAAATAAATGGAGAAAACAAAGACTCGCTGGAACGGTCCGGCAAGTAATAAACGGAGGCGATTCCCAAGTGGGAGCCCTGAGAGGCCAGGGTTGTACCAACCGAGCAGGCTCAGAGGTTGAGATCTAAGTAAGTATATCTATGTATGTGGCAACAAGCATCATTACTCTTGTTGCTAGTGCTACTAAAAAAATATTTTTACTACGATGATGAACTATGGTGTCGAGCAAGCGGACCTTTCTTTTATGCCGGCGTGTCGTTTGGGGGGGGGGGGGGACTAACCCTTCATTTACTGCAGTCACCCTTTGTGGACGAACCGCTCCAATTTTCTGGGGTGGTGGTCGTCGTAGAGCAAAAGCTCTTCTCTTCGTTCCCAGTTCTGTTTCCAGGGCAAAATCATTTTTGCGTACCTTCACTGAACTTCTCCAACGAGCTGTCCATATTTTCTTGGGCGTAACGGGAATACCTTTTTCATGTGAACCGATCACATACGCACGTTTTTGTCGTGAAGTTTGTGTTGTTTGTGATTGGATTTCTGAGCAGCAGTGATATGACTATTAATATTGTTACTTTTAATATTAACGAACAACTACCGAGTTCGTACTTCTGAGCAGCAGTGAGACGAGTTAATAAATAATATACAGCAGTACGTTGCAAAAAGCACTACGTAGGCTGATAATAAAATAACTATCAATGCAATAGACTACTACTGAATGAAGTACACCAACCCTTTCAAGCCTTTGCATTATAACCTAGATTCGGAGTGGTCGTAGAACAAGCTCTTCTCCTCCCTCTCCACTATCGATTTCGCTGAGATCGTGTTGTTCACAATAACGTTCTTTTCATGTCCTGCGACATCGCCAAACGGCTATTATTATTAATATTAGTATTGCGGGGGGCCATAGTAAATAGGACCAAATATTATTAGTAAAAAAGTGTAGTAAATTATTTTTTTTGGACCCCCATACCAAATAGAAAATGTTTTCACCGAAGTAGAGACTATATATACCAGATAGAATGCAAGGTGAAACAATCTTTTTGTTTACTTCGGAGAGAGTTTTTTTTTTTTTATCCCCTCCCTGCATTCTGTGCTTGACTTCTCAGCTTTTTACCATTTTTTCCCCCTCGATATTTCGCACACAACCCATTATTTATATTCGCCCTAATTTTTTTGCTCCCTTTTTTTTTCCCTTCTGGGAGGCGTCGTATATAACCTTGATCCGGGGTCGGTCATAGAGCAGGTTCTCCACCCGCCTCCCCGCTGTTTGTTGTGAAGTGTGAAAAAGAACACACTGCATGGTGTGCACTATTGATATTAAGACTACATACCGCGGTACAGCAGCAGATAGATACACTGACAGTCTGGCCGGTGTGTTGTTCCTTTGATGATGTCCTGCGTGTTATGATTAGGGGGAGATTAACTCTTTTAGTATTACTACTACTGCAGTCGTCCCATTTTGGAGACAAACCACATGAAATTAGAGTGAGTGGCCTGTGCCCAAAACTAAAGTGATTTGTGTGTTTTGTTGCGTATTTTCCTGTTTGGGTTTGTTGATGCTTTGTCTCAAAGTCCTCACATTCGTTTCACGGGTGAGGGTTGCTTCGTTCGATGCTCAAATATTCATCACATTGGATGACACGACTGACTGTTGTTGTTACCTGCCCGCCTACGCCCGCTTATTTTTTCTGGAGCTTTCGTTGTCGGTGTTTCTGTCCGACGAAATTACTGTGTTTTGAATCAGGGTTTCTCTTTTTGGCGTTATTGCTGACGAGCGCTGTTTGTTGGGTTTCAGGGGACAATGGGAATCCACAGTTTTTCTGTTTACTTTCGCTTTATAGCCTGAGTGCGTAGCTGCTTTCCCCATTATTACCTGTCGTGCCACAAAGCTTACATTAGTCTGCTTTACCTACCGTGGGTTGTATGGGACGAGAAACAGCATACACTCCCTCGAACGGTATATCTTGGCTTTGGCGTCCTTCGATTCATCGCAGGGGGACGTAGATTCTCGGATAGCGTAGATAAATTCTCCCGTATCCGTCGTGGGCTGTACGGGTCAAGATACTTTTCTCACGAACGGTATATTATGCATTATCATCGTGGCATTGGCTTTTTTCATTCGTATCGGGCGAGGGTTCTCAGTTGCCGATCGTGCATCGTACGAGTCTCTGGCTTTGGTACATACATACACTGGTGTGTTTAGTTGGGGCGGAAATTTTTGTCATGACACGAGGGTGGTGTGCGGCAGAGTTTACGGAAGTAAACTTTTTTGTTTCATATGCTAATATTATTGTCATTGCCTTCGGGAACATCCAATGCGTCAGGGACCATTACCATCCCCTCGAACGGTTAGCTGGCTTTCTTCGATTCGTCGCCGGGGAAAGAAAGTAGATGGATTCTCGGGTAGAGTAGATTAGTTCTCCATTACCTGTCGTGGGCCGTACGGGACAAGAGAAAGTATCATTTTTTTTCCCACGAACGAACGGTTTTTACGCATTTATATGGCATTGGCTTTTTTCATTCGTATCGAGCAAGGATTCTCAGTTGCTGATCGTGCGTCGTACGAGTCGCGAAATTTTGTTGTTTGATGTTATTTTGTTGTTTGATGTTTTTGTCATTGCGTACGGAAACATCCAATGCGTCAGGGACCGATAATATTTTGAACAGGATTTCTTCGTACGTACACAGTTTGTATAATTTCATCCTGATCGGGCCCTTGGCATCGTAAACTGCCGTTTGCGTCGTTTATTGCGGTTTGCAGCTGTTCATTGGCTGCGGCCCTTAGTCGTTTCTTAAGGTTGCCTGCGGGCTTTAGCTTCGTCGGAGGCCCTTAAAAGGCCTCTCGACGAAGGCCCTTGTATGTATACGTATATTTGTCAAATTTTCGTACTTTTGCCAACTTTTCTCTTCGCACGAGCACTTTTAGGCAAAACAGTAAGTACACGGACACGGGAAGCCCTGCCGGACACATTAGTCTAGGTCTCGGCGCGATCCGTGCACTCTGAAGCGCGTGGCAGGCGTTTATTTATTTTTTTCCGGCGGGAGTGGATAAGACGATTTCCCTGGTTTCAGTCAAGAGGCCTTATTTTGTACGTACGTATCGGTACATTGTCATGCTCTCTGTTTTCTCCCCCGCTCTCATGAGCTGTGAGCACACAGCTCACAGGCATATACCAGGTACACAACAGCCAACATGCACAGATCCCATCGTTCCCACGCTGCCGCCCACACGCCGTGCGTGTTCGACACACCCATATGCGCAGTGTTGCTGTGGTTGGTTGTGTCTGTCGGAGCCTGTCGTCCGCATTCCATCGTCTGCCATATATTTTTTTATCCGTATATGTTTTTTTTTTTGTTTTTTTTTTTTTCATCATCACTTTTACTTTCCAGCCCACTCGTAGGAGGTTTTACCCTCGACGATCTTCTGGACAAGCCGTGGTCACAGGTGTCGTCCCTTCTCCCCCCTGGTACGTGCCTTTAGTTTTTATCGCGCATAGGGTTCAGCATTCCCACTGCTCGTCGATTTTCATCGAATGTACAGCTAACTCACGCTCTCGCGCTTTCCGCTAATCAATTTTATGCAAGAAAAAGTCCCTACGAGCACGCACCGGGTGAGACTCGAACTCACGAAATTGATCTTGATAGGCTCGCGGACCACCTACCAAGCCACCGGGGACGCCGGTATGTTTTTTTTTTTTTTTTTTTTTTTTTTTGTTCATCACTTTTACTTTCCAGCCCACTCGTAGGAGGTTTTACCCTCGACGATCTTCTGGACAAGCCGTGGTCACAGGTGTCGTCCCTTCTCCCCCCCGGTACGTGCCTTTAGTTTTTATCGCGCATAGGGTTCAGCATTCCCACTGCTCGTCGACTTTCATCGAATGTACAGCTAACTCACGCTCTCGCGCTTTCCGCTAATCAATTTTATGCAAGAAAAAGTCCCTGCGAGCATGCACTCGGTGAGACTCGAACTCACGAAATTGATCTTGATAGGCTCGCGGACCACCTACCAAGCCACCGGAGACGCCGGTACCCAACATGGACGTAGAAAAATTATCCCATACCAGGTACGACATACATTTTTTTTGGGTTGTTGCATGGAGCACGGACCACCGCCTAGAGAACAATACCCACAGCAGTGCACAGAGCGTGCTTACCTCCAGCTTCCTATAGCACCACAACCAACCCTGCTGCCCAGCAGCAGCTGTGGGCACACCTTGCGCGCATGGATGATCGTACTGCAGCTCATTTGTACAGCAGCCTTCGTACAAAATATACTTACAGCAGTACTGTATGCAGTAGTTCTGATTGCAGTGTGTCCTACATTGCTGACTGATAGATCCTATAGGGCCAGCTGAAAGGGGATCAGTACACGTACGTTCCACGCGTTGCATTTTACAGCAGTACTGCTGAATATGCAGTCGTACCCGTAGAAGCTACTCTACTACTGCTGTAGGAGATCGTGCAAAGTGTTGTAGATTGCGTAAAAAACACGACATGCCAGTTGTACGAGAGCACCGTTCTAGCGTATACGTTTATACTGCGATGGATAACATTTTCGTTTCCGAGGTTCGACTTGCACCATCCGCGTTTTTTTTTATTTTCACTTTTGACTATTTTTGTACCAGGACTACAACAGAGTACTACAGCAGTAATAATAATACATTCGTCCACACCTTGCTTTTCTGAACGTGTATAATATGATTGAGTACATGTTACTTGTGTGTTTTAGCCCAAATCAAAGAGTTTGGGCGCGCTTGCGTGTGGCGTGCGTTCATACCTCAACATTTCACAGCTACTCCGAATACTTGGGAGCAAAGCAAAGTATGTTCGAGAAAATACTGCTGCTATTACCGTAGGTACTTCGTACACTCACTCGCAGCATTTCGGGGGTTTTGTACTCGAGATACCGATACTGCGAGTATTCCCAGTATTTTGAGGTTCTTCTGTAGATACTACTACTGCGTATACTTTCTTCGGGGTCGCACTAATGCGGGGTTCGCTACTGCTGCTGGCATGGATACCGCCTGTTGTGCTCAAGAATCTCGGGGATCTGTACCGTGGGTACTACAAGTATACCAGTAAGTACTAGTCTGTAGCAGTATTTATTTCGTCCGTTGGTAGTGTTTTCGTGCTGCTGCTTCTTCTGCGAGACTCAGTACTCGCAGTAATGAAATACCCTCAATATGCCCAGTATACGTCGAGTATGAAGTATACTTCAACCGTTTGTGCACCGTGTCGACAAGTCTCAGGCCCAGCGTTCGGCACAAAACACACCCAGATAGTCCCACACGAGTGGGAGTTGGAGCAAACTACTTTCGCTGGAGACAACTTGAGCAATAAAAAGCAGTCTGCCAGTATTTCGATACTTCGAAGTATAATATTATGCATGACTGCGAATGCTTCAGTATCTCGAGAGGTTCTGTGCTGCGCATATATTGCCTTCATCCCCAAGTACTTATTTCGTGTTTCGATACTACTGCGGGTACATACTTCAAGCAACCTTTATTCTCGGGGTTCGGTATTGCTCATACTCTCATTACTCTTAAGTATTTGGGCCTTCTCAGTACTCGCAGTAGTTTTGCCGCCAGTACTCCAATACTCTCAGTACTCGGACTACGATTTGTTCTCGAGCATTTATTTATCTGTGAAACCTTGACATTACCCTGAGCACCCAGAAACATTTATCTTGGGGGAACATATATATTGTAGTACCAGTATGTATGTATATGGGCTGCACCTTATTACTCAGCCGGTCACAAAGTATTTTGGCGCAACCTCGACCTCGAGCAACTTTTATGTGCTTCCGAATTAATCGCCGCGAGTCAGCTGGATCAATATATCTCCACTCACCGATACCCTATTATATATTATTATTGTAGTATTGATCCCACACTAATTCCGCGAACATCAGTATAATATAGTCTGTCCTCAAAAATATGTTGTGTGTGTGTTCTTCACGTTAAAATGATGGGTGGGTGCAAATGCTACTTCTAAACTAGTGTGCAGGGTTTCAGACGAGTATTAGTTTTTCGCTCTTGCGCCACTCCCCTATTAATACGGCACCTCCCGGAGGGGAACCTTGTATGTATTATCGAAGAAATAGGGGGTACTACAGGTAGGTACTCAGTTTTATGCTACCGAATATCAAAGCTATTAATAGCTATATACTCGGTAAACATAGTAGCAAAAAACAGCAGCAGCACAAAGAAAGGCCTTCTTGTAAGCAGAGCCTTTGTTCAAATTACAGCGACCAACTTAACCGCTGCTGTTGCAGCACTGCTGCTGTGTACGCGCGAGTATGTATGATAATCAGCGACCAAATTATATCCAGCAGCAACAATAGATAGATCGACGCGATTTGCACTTCACTCCCATGTACATAGACCACTTGCAATAAGACCGAAAAAAAAAAAAAACGCTCTGGGGGGGAAGCGATTTCTAGGTATGAAAAGCCGAATAGTTTAGATGAAACAGGATGAATCAACAATAATATTAATATCCAGTTTCCTCCGTCTTGTTTTTTTTGGGAAATAGGGCTGGCATGTGGCATGCCAAAGCACAGCAGTACGAGGCTCTGGTCTACGGCAGAGCTCTTGACCAACACTGCGGGTTGAACCACCATGACCCCAACGGAGCCTCAGCATTCATTCCCGACGACCGTTCCACTGACGACGTCTACCATCTCCGATTCGCCGGCAACAAAGCTATTTCGCTTTCCTCCACCCCCAAGCTCGTTAAGGTCAACCTGGCGCGCCAGTCAGGCGCTCCAGCATTTACCGGGAACTACATGGTGAACATGCTCCCCCGCGAGAACCCACTTTCCGACACGGCCATTTTCGTCTCCGACGGATGCCAAACGGTCCCCCTATCTGGATCTACCGATCTCGAGCCGGGCGACCTCCTCGGAACCTCCTACTCCCCACTGGTACAGGTACCACTTTCCACCCTTGGACACCCTTCCTTGGCCCCTCCCCACCCCCATCCGATTCCGGATGTACATGCCCTCCACGACAACATCCCCGTGGCCGACCAGAGCCCATCGACAGACGACTCTCCTACCGCACCAAAAGCCCCGTGCCCACAACTTCTTGCACGCCTCAACGCCGACCAACGGGAAAGCTTCCTCGACCTCTGGGAACGTCTGCCGTTACACCTACGCGACGTCAACTTCGACCTGCACGGTTCTAGATGAACCCCGTCGGTGATCAACAACCTGGGAGACGTCCTCTGCGAATTCCAGGACGTCTTCTCCACCACCAAGACAGACTTCGGCTCGTGCCCGCTCATGCCGTTCAAGATCACCGTAGCCCCGGACAGCCCAACGGCTCGAGCTCCTTTCAGCGTACACCTACACGCTGGAGTACCGGAAGGGCACGGCCAACGACAGCGCCGACCTCCTCTCCCGGCTTCCCCAACCAGCCACCGACGCCGACCGCACCGGACGCAACCGCCTCACTGGCCCCGACACCGTCGGCATCTACCTCATCCGCCCCTGCGGCTTCGCGCCGAACGACCCTTCCACCCCGGGTATCGGCTTGGGTGGGCTCGTGTCCCCCCCTTCCAGACCATCCCAACCGTCCAGCCGCTCCCCTTCACCGACGACGACTTCCGCGACTTTCGCCTACTCGGTCCACGTATGGAGCACCCCACCCATTCCCCCGCAACCCACACCTTCATCGGGCCTATTGCGACGCGCGACTCCACCACCGGACAGCTTACCGGCACCGAGAATGCCGCCGTGAACACCGGAGCTCCTCCAGGCTCGGCTTCCATGCCGTCCGTCGTCTCTCCGCCGCCCACCATTGGCGCCACGACACCAGCCCTTCCAGGTCTGATATCTTCTCGGACCCGCCATCGCGTCGCCGCTGCCGCGGGAACCCCTCGGCCTACAGCCGATTACCGGTTTGGACGCCGACCGCCACCCAAGCCATTGGCGCCCACTACGCAAATACCGACCCCTTCAACAACGCCCTCTCCGCCGGCACCAACACCACCGTCAGTGCCCCTTCCGGGGCCCGTCGTCGAACCCGATGACGACCCCTACCTCCTTGCCTGCGTCGAGCACTACACCAACAAAGACTGGGCGCGAGAACAACGCGCGGAGCCCCTGTGCTGCGCCACCATCCGCTTCCTGTCGTTGGACTCCCCCACCCCCACGCCGCACGACCTCCTGGACTTCATCCCCGCGGCCCGGCGCCCACAACTTTCGGAAGTCCTCACTCTTGCCTCCAAAAGCAAGCTACACTGTACCGACGACGAAACCACCCTCCTGGTCCAACGACCACCCACAACCTCATCCCGGAACAGCCTACCACCACCCGCCCCCTCTACCCCACGCGTCTACGTGCCAATTATGGGTGCTGAACACAGGCCACGCCACCACCTCTCTACACCTGGGAGTCACCCGAACGGTCCGCATTTTGGCACATTTCTTTTGGTGGTTTGGCATGGACGCTTCCGTCCGCTGGTGGATCCGCCGTTGCCTTCAATGCCAGGCGCGGAAGACCTCCCGGCACACCATTCGTTGGCATCTCCTTTCTCTTCCTTTGCCCAACGGGCCTGGCATCACCGTCAGCGTCGACTACTTCGGGCCCCTGCCGCTCACGCCGCGCGGGAACGTCCACATCCTCCTCTTCACAGACCGCTTCAGCCGCCGCGCCGACATGTATGCCGTTTCAGCGGCGCAGTTCACGGCCGCCGGCACTGCCGACATCTTCCTGAACGAGTACATCCCTCTCTGGGGGTGCCCGGTTACACTTCTCTCCGACAACGAACTACACTTCACCTCCAAGCTTGCGAACATCGTCTACGAACGCCTTGGCATCCACCAGGTCAACACCAGCTCCTACCACCCCTGCACCAACGGCGGCGTCGAGCGCGTCAACCACGTGCTGGCCCAAATGCTCTCTATGGTTGGCAACGAACAGCAGACCGACTGGGACGTGCTGCTCCCACACGTGTCGTCGGCCTACAACAATTCCGTGAACGCCGCCACAGGGCTTGCACCTAACGAAATCCACATGGGCCGCCTTCCTCGCCTCCCGCTCTCGGTCTTCGAACCCGACAGCATCGGCGGTCACCAAAGCTTGGACCGCGATCACCTGGTTTACATCAACCTCGCCACCGACCGACAACGACGCGCCTATTCCCTCGTCCGCGAACCACACCGACTCACCGTCTCGCGTCTACAGCGCCGCAACGCGCCCATCATGGCCGCCCTCCTAGCATCCCCCCCCTTCACCGTAGGCGGCTGGGTTTGGGTCTACAACTCCGCCTCAACCATCCGCCAAGGCGTCAAAAAGGGCACCGACGCAACCGTCCTCAAGACGAAGCTTTCCCTGAACTGGAATGGCCCCTTCAAGGTCCTCGCCGTAGGGCCGACGCCCGCCTCAAAACACCCCCGACAATCGCCCCCTTCACGACAAGCTACTTTTCCTCGACCTTCCATCCGACCTCCCGGGACGGGACTCCAAGCCACGCGTCTCCGTCCAACGATGCAAACCTTGCCGGAACCCCGACGACACCAGCGACATCCCCAAGCATCTGCCCGCGGACCTTACTACATACGTGCTCACAGCTTCTGCCGCCAAGTGCCCCCCTTACCACGTCACCGTCGACAACGTCACTCCTCCACCGGAACGCCTCGAGGTCGAGCAGATCACTGGCCATCAACTCGTACGCGGCCGCGGCGGGGTCTGTACGAGACTCACTGGACTGGACTTCTCAGCCCCTCTTGGGAACGCGAGCTGGACCTTCAACACTTCCGGCGCCACATCCTACTGTAGTGGTCACGATCACCAACCCAGCACCGCCAGACGAACCGCCTCTACCGCCAGATGCGCACCGGCGCCGCTCACCGCGAACTGGCCCGATCTCAAGGACAAATCTTCCTCGCCCCAGGCTACGCCTTGGTCTCCCGCAGCCTTTGGCTCCACAACTTCAGCACCACCATCCTACCCTCCGGAGCACACATATGGTACAAGGCGCGCGACGGCCTTTGGTGGCTGGGCAAGGTCGCTCACAGCTAACCCCCTGACGCCTCTTCGGGAACTCCGCCGGAGCCTTCACCGGGAAGCTCCTACATCGTCCGGTTCCTGGACGACCCCGGCCCGATCAAGATCGACCTCCACCCCGCCCGCTACACTACAGCACGGAACGCCGTATACGGATCGTGGTGTCTTCAACGCCATGGGAATGGGAGCCTAGCACGTGGGGTGCCGCGGAACTCTGATGTGTCCCGCGGAACCCCCACCGTTCCCCCCCCTGGTTAGCCTTAGTTTAGTATTTCGGTAGTTCTGGGTATTTGGTTCTGGTTAGTCTGCAATATCTTAAGAGTAGTTCTTCAGGGCTAGTCTTCAATACTCATCAGCAGTCATCTTCTTGGGAGTGTTTGTTTCCATCTACCGCCACCGGTATCGCTTGACCGACCCCGTGTTGGCTACCGATCCGAGGCCGTGTATGTTTCTTTTTTTGGGTGTGTTTGGGAGTATCATCATCCACCCCCCCCCCCCCCCCCGTTTGTTTTTCTTCTTATCGCCTACGGCTCCGTGTAACCTCCTTACGTTCAGGCCACTGACTCGTAGCGATACCTTCATTTGCATTTGTGTTTGTACTCCACTAGCCTACAGCCAATTATCGGCGATATCACGCCGAGGTAAAATCGTGTTGTAGCCTGAGCTGTGCTCTGACCTTAGTCGACTTCCGCCGACCCGTGTTTCAGACGATCCTCGAGCTAAGACTATATCGAGCTTCCAGCTCACCCGTGTTTCTTCCATGTTTGACAAGTAGGGTCCCGATAGCATTGCCGCCCCGGAAGGCCGCTGAGTTATCGGCCATACATATGCGGTTCGGACACGATCGATCTCTCCTGACCTGTGTCCAGCTTTTTGTCTATTTTCTGATCCCGATGGTATTTCGTTTTCTCTTTCCCTTTTCTTCTTCTTTCTTTCTTGTCCGGTATCCCGCACACCCCCTCTGTCCTCTGGCAAACGACACCACGTTTAATGTCGCCCCGGTTGACCGAGTTGCACACGCTAGTTTTTGGGCCCCGCGCTATCTACAACTTCGAACTGCACGCATTAGGCCGATTTTCTTGCGGATTTTCTTGCGATTTTTTTTTGCCGCCACCGTCTTTGAGTTTGTTTTTGTTGAGTTGGCTACCTTGCTACGTTTGCTGGTTTTGTTCACACCACGGACAGGTCTCCGAGACGCCGCGTTGCTTGTTGCGTCTCTCGGTTTTAGTAGTCCCTAGTACACGCAGCCCTCATAGCACTCTAGCTGTGTCCCTTCTGTCTCGCATGATGACTACCATGTTAGGACCTTCGCCACAAGACAAGGCATGGGGCCTAGTGGATATATATATATATATATGTTTTTGAATTGTGATCGCTGTCTCCTTTTTAGAGTTTCCTCGTTCGCCAACCCGGTTCAGCGAACAACCCTTTCGTACTTCCTTGGGCCCCAGACAATGGCTCCAGTGAAACGCTTGTACGTCCTTCTTTTGCCTTCATTTGGGTCTTCGTTTTCTTCTTCGGCCTTCGCTTCGGTTTCTGCCTCATTTTGCGTTCGTCTTTCTTTGTTTTCATTTTGGGTGATTTTTCCTTTCGCCTCTGCTACGAGTTCGGTGTCTCTCTCTCCTTTAGTCTCCCTTTCCGTGGTTGTTCGCAGCGAACACCCCCTCTTCGTAGTGTTTGGGGTTTATTACGAGGTGTGGGGGGATCTATAGCCTCATTTCTTTTGTTTCGAATAGCCGCATCTTCGACCACCTTTCCCTGGCCGTTCGGGATGAACTTTGTCATCACCCTCCGACCATCTTGTGGTCTGCATATACGACTATTCAGGGTGGGCTAATGTGATATGAGTAGAGTATTCATGGGCTATAGATATAGATAATACGTTGCAGTCTTGTAGTTTCACGAATACGAGAATAATCCAAAGAATGGATTAACCCGGCGGATATTCCGTTAGTCGAGAGTATCGTTATTTTAGGAATGTTCCCTAGGGCGGATAGCCCGTTAGACGAGAGTAATGTTCCTTGACGCAGATAGGACTACGAAGTGAGAAGTTCTTATATTAGCAGAAGAACGATCGGTAGCCATAGGAAAGTTCTGTTGGAGTACATCAGATAAGAGGAATTTAGGAGAGCTTGTGGCGTGGGGTGGGACGAGTATATCTGGGCGTCGAGTCCCGCCCCCCTACCTCTCACTTCTCTACCAGAGCACCTCCTCAGCTCTCGCCATCAATAAGAAGATCTAAATCAGAAGAAGCGAAGCACTGCTTTCCAGCTGCCAGAACAACCTGCGTCCCTTACCACTACCCTTACCACTACCCTAGAGCGGGCTCCGCATCACATGTACCTTACTCAGCTGGTCACAAGGTATTATGGCGCAACCTCGACCTCACGCAACTTTGTTGAACTTACGTTTACGCCGCATACAGTGATTTGATCGCCGCGAGTCATCCGGATCAACATATCCACTTGCCGATACCCTATTTTATATTATTGTACTACGGGGGGGGGTACATAGTTAATAGGACCTACGGTATATATGAAAACCTATATATTTACCTATTTTTACTAACAAAATTTGGTCCCGTTAACTATGGACCCCCGTAATAGTAATGACCCCCCACTAATTCCGCAAACAGCAGTATAATATTAATAGTATGTCCTCAAAAATATGTGTGTGTTCTTCACGTTAAAATGATGGGTGGATGCAGGTACTACTTCTACACAAACAAGTGTGCAGGGTTGGATACGAATACTATTTCGCTCTTGCGCCACTCCCCTATTAATACGGCACCTCCCGGAGCGGAACCTTGTAAATAATATGATTTACAAGTTACTTGTGTGTTTTTACCCAAGGTAAAGAGTTTGGGCGCGCTTACGTGTGGCGTGCGTTCACACCTCAACATTTCACAGCTACTACTGCCAATAGTTGGGAGTAAAGCAAGGTATGTTCGAGAAAATACTGCTATTATTATCGTAAGTACTTCGTACACTCGCAGTGTTTCAGGGGTTTTGTGCTCGACATACTGCGAGTACTCGCAGTATTTTGAGGTTCTGTTGTACTAAACTTCAGATACTTTCGGGCTCGCACTAATACGGGGTTCGCTACTGCTGCTGGCGTGGATACCCCCTGTTGTGCTTCAAGTATCTCGGGGTTCTGTACCGCGGGTACTACAAGTATTCTAGTCTAGCAGGATTCCGTCCGTTGGTAGTGTTCGTACTGCTGCTTGTGCGAGACTCCCTACTCGCAGTAATGAAATACCCTCAATATGCCCAATAGTCTGTGCACCGCGTCGACAATTCTCAGGCTCAGCGTTCGGCACAAAACACACCCAGATAGTCCCACGCGAGTGGGAGTTGGAGCAAACCACTTTCGCTGGAGACAGCTTGATTGAGTACTTATAGCAGTCTGGCAGTATTTCGAGATACAGTATGCAGTAAGCGCAGTGACCAATACAAGGCCATTTTCATCATACCTAGTACTGGATACCACAGGAACGACTTACACATTATATAGAGAAACGAAAGAAAAACAAAGAAACAAACTGTCGTGCGCCCTACGTGGGGGGTATGGCAGACACTTGAAAATAAGGAGCTGAAAAAAAAAATGAGAAAAAAGAAAAACACCACTATTAATACTTGCAGACAGAGGAAGACAAAGAACCAATGGAAATAACAGGCAAATCAAAGCGCAAAGCACCCTCCAGGTAGCGGCAGCAGTTTGTGATACGAGTCGCACAACCAGGTTATCCCTGCAAGTCCGCCTGGTACCTTGCTACCCTGACTGCCGTCTGCGTCCTGCGTTCGTCAATTATGCTCCGCCCCTCGGCGTCTGACAATACGAAAGACGCAAAGCAAGGTCGTCATCCACCCACGCCACACGACTCCTTCAATAAGGCTTATCAAAAGAAGGAAGAGAAATAAATATAACGAAAATCACAGAGGATCAGCGCAACAAAGACAAAAAAATAAAGAAGAGAAGAGAAAGCAAGATCATGTTCGAACCAGATGCACCAGTTGGTGGCACGAGTAGTATAGTCATGTTCTACTTCCTAGTCGGCCTGGTGCCTTGCTACCCTGTCTGCCATCTTTTTCGTACTTACTTTCGTCTACTGCAGTTTCCCTTCTACTCCTGTTCCCCGCCCTCTCCGCATCCCCTTGGTGGGGTTTTCTGCAACTCCTCTTGATGCCCCCATTGCCCCCATTCCCTTGGACATCACCCACGGCGGATGCGCGGCGCTCCCTACTCAGTTGAGCGTCAGCCTCGGGCAACCCCACCATAAACCGTTCGGCTGCAGCAAGTATCTCCCGGTACCATATATATATCTGTCCGGTAAGCTGGATGCAGAAGTTTAATGTTGGTACATAATCGGGAATTGTGAATTTCCGCATCACGTACCTGGCTAATAGGCTGGTAAAGTACGACGCGTATATGTAGACCTTGAACCAATGTATAGCCGATGCTCGCAGCGAGAGCCGATGATGTCGCGGAGAAGTCGTCGCCGTGGAGAGGTCACGAAGCGAGGGTCCCTTGTAGCCGTCGTTACGCCCGGCGTAAGCCGAGCAGAGTTCTTTCTTTGTATTTAGCTACGAATTGCCAGACCCAGGAGGGTCGAGGATATTAGAGGACCGGACCTGATCGGATCGATTGCGTTGTGTACTATTGTGCTTATGCATACGTAACAATTAAGTATCGCTGCGGCGTAGCTTTGTGACCACAGAATTTGTATTTCTCTAGGATTGAACAACCCGCACGGACACTGGTGTGTGTGTGTGTGTTCTTCACATTAAACCGTTCTTCTACTCGTCGACATCCAGCAAGCCCAGTGTCCGTGCTGATTCTTCACCCTAGAAAGATACGAGCTCTGTGGTCACAGACTACGACACAGAGAAAACACACCGTAATGCATTAATAGCCTACGTAATACCATGCCTTCGCACTAGGTGCGGCCGACACAACATACATACATACGCCAGCAACCAAAATACACCATAAAGAAAGAGAAGCAACGAAAAAAACCAAACCGAAAGAGAACAAGAAAAAGAAAAAGAAAAGGAGAAGAATCCCAAATAAATAAATAAAATGGGAAGCCAAAGCTCAGACACATACATACTTACCCCGAGCATGAGCCAAAAGGGACGTGCAAGGGGAAAGATACGAGAAGGAAAAAGGGGACTATGCATCCCGGTGAACACTTAACTAAGTAAAAAGAGCAATAGTGAGTGGGCCAAAATACGCTCGTCACCCACCCATTATGTAGTACTTCTTTCATAAGGATAAGAAGGGAAAAAAATCAAAATGCATACCGAACGGCCGCAGCAGTTGGCGGTACGAGTAGCAAAGAAACGTCCAACCTATTAGTCGGCCTGGTACCTTGCTACCCTATCTGCGGTCTCTCTGCTACTCTCTTCTACCGCGGTTTCCCTTCTACTCCTCCTGTTCCCCCCCCCTGCCCCTATACACTTGTACGGTGTTCCCTCTACCCCTCCTGCTGTTACCCCTCCCCCCATTCCCTCTAACACTACCTGCAGCGGATGCACGGCGCTGTCTACTCAGCTTTGCCTCAGCCTCGTGCCACCTGCCCATGAACTGTTCAGCTGCTTCGAGGATTCCCCGGTACCACTTTCCCGTCTGTTTTGCTGCAGTGGGCCACAGTGCGGTCCCAACTCCAAAGACTAAGGGGGAGTCTTCCGTTGATCCCTCTGAGGCTTTGAATACTCTAAGGTCCTCAGCAATTGCCCTAGGCCAAGTCTTAGGCTGCCCGCCTGGTTTCGGGCTCCCCCCACCAGCGATCGTCCCGAACATCAACCGACTGGGCAATCGCCCCTCGTGTTGCCGCACCACAGCCCCCGCAAAGAAGAGTCGCCGTTTACGGATGGTCGTTTCGATACTTTCGCATCGTGTTATCCTGAGCGCCTTCGCATACGAGAGGGTGGTGTGGTCGGTGCGTAGTCGGCGCTGGAAACCAATGACTCGCAGAAGGACTTCGTGGTGGGCTGATCGAAGCTTGGCGAAGTGGTCCGCATTGAGGGTCCACGTCACGCAACCGTACAGCAAGGTCTCAATCACCTCGGCCTTCAGCATCCGGACTTTCAGACTAAGCGGTGCGTTCGTCCTATCGTACAGTTCCGGACCATACCGTTTGAGGCATGCCCGCATCAGACGGATTCGTCGCTCGATTTCGAAGGAGAGGTCAGCGTTCTCGTGGATAATGCCTCCTAGGTACAAAAACTGGGTCGTCTGTTTATACTTTTGGCCTGCAGCTTCGATCGCGAGCGGTGAGGTGGTAAACGTCTGATCCGGTGTTCGTAGGAGCATCGTCTCTGTCTTCTTCTCGGATACCGTGAGACCTACTGCTTCGAAGACAGTCACGATGACTGTCATCATTCTCGCAAGGCCTTCCGCCGACTTCGAGACTATTCCTGCATCGTCTGCATACAACATGCCCCACACAGCCCTTTGCACGCATGCCAACGGTTCCTCTTTTCCGACAACCCTGTCCTCTTCGAGATGAACCAAATCCCTTACGATGCATTCGTCTTTGCTGAAGCGTACCAGCACGATGTGTATCGCAGCGGCGAAGAACACGTTGAACAGTAACGGCGATAGTACGCAGCCTTGCCGCAGTCCCTGGGTTACATTGAACCAGTCCGAGTGTTCACCGTCATCCGCACGCACGCGAGCCCGCATGCCTTCGTGAAAATTGCGAATGATTGTGAGCATCTTGGTTGGTACACCAAGGCGTGTGAGTACCTCCCACAACAGTTCTCGGTCGACAGAGTCGTACGCTTTCTGCAAGTCGATAAAGCACATGTACAGGGGGATTTTCTTCTGCCGCCCGAGCTGCTGCAACCGGCGCACGACAAACAGCATATCGACTGTTGACCTTGCGGGGCGGAAGCCACACTGTTCTTCAGGGAGTATATGCTCGGTCTCGCAGTAGCTGCTTAGACGGGACGCAACGATTTTCAGCAACACCTTGCCTGCGTGAGCAACAAGCGAAATACCTCTGTAGTTGTTGCAATCAGTTCTATCCTTCTTTTTATGAAGGGGGTTTTTATGATCGCATCTTTCCATTGCTGGGGGACTTCTCCCGTTACCCAAACGTTAACAAGGATACTGTGAAAATACTGCACGAAAGCGGGGTGGTCAAGTTTCAGTACTTCGACCGGGAGACCATCTGGTCCAACGGCTTTCCAGTTTGACATACCCTTCACTGCTTCCATCATCTCGTCAATGGATGGTTCATTTCCAAGGGATAGTTTCAGCGGTCGTGGTGGCACTAGGTCGATGATCGTGGGGTCAAGTTTCAGCGATTTCGTGTTCAATAGTTTGTGGTAGTGCCCCGCCCATCTTTCACGAATTCGCGCTTGATCTCGCAACAGCGTGCCATCCTCGTCCATGATAAACTGTTCACTCCTCGCTTTCGTACCTTGCAACCCTACCGTACTCTTCAGGTGCTTGTAGAACCCTCGTTGATCGGAACTCGCGAGGAATTTCTCGGTTTCAGCGAGGTACTCTTCAAAATACGCATTGACTCCTGCGGCGACCACTTCCTGCAGATTCGCACAGGCGGATCTCAACTTCTTCCACGCTGTACTATCTCGGGGGTAGACACGCAGGAGCTGTCTCGCATCCTCCCTCGCTGTCCATGCTACTTTGAAAGCGGCCACCGTTTCGGGGGTCTCACACCAACCGTTTCGGTGGTGGCGACGTGGTGGAGGTGGCACCTCTTTCTCAACAGCATTCATGACAGTTGTGGTGAAAAACTCAACCATGCCAGACGTGGTCGTGCTGGATGCCGACGGGAAAAAAGAACGGTTGAACATGCATAACACACTCAACTTGCATTCTGGAGGTCTTCGTCCTTGAGGGGAGAGGTCAATACGGCGGTCCATGTTGCGGACCTCTAAAAACCCGAAATCTCCCAGCGGACTACTGGTAGATATCAGGTTGTTAGAGGTCCGCAACATGGACCGCCGTATTGACCTCTCCCCTCAAGGTCACTACGAGGACTTCCAGAATGGGAAAGCTTGTGAGGAGATTCTGGAACAGATCGAGAAACAATCCGTGATTATTGTGAACGGGCGAATTGCGAATTTAGAGGTTGAAACATTCTATGATTGATGAGTGAAAACCAACGCATACTTTATGTGTATCCCTGAGGAGGTCAGGGACTAGCCGAAACGAAACTAAGCTTGCGCAGTTTAAGCGGACGTCGAAAAATACGATGTAATTGACATGAGTCCAATATTTAGATACCTGGTGAAAAAGAAGAGAGCTCGTACACGAGATCATTCTCACACAGTTCGACAAGCACAGCAATCTCAAACGGGAAGCGCGCGACCTCAGCTGACCAGTGAACTACGTGATAAAGAGCAAAACCTTCCTGAAAAATTGAAGGTCAATCTACCAGAATTTCCGTAGTTGCTAGTTCCTGGGCCGTCCGTCTCCGCTGTGATTTCTGTTCTTCAACGCATCAATCGGTGTGAGTGTCCTTACACGGTATCAACTGCCATGGAATACGCATGTGGCAATTCCGGGGGGCATCCCGCTCCTCGGAAAAGGTCGGGGCGACAATTCACCGCATCAATCGGTGAGAGTGTTTTTACATGGTGTCAATTGTCACGGATTACGCATGGCAATGTTTCTAGCATTTCACGCCGTCTGGTAGGTACCAGAGGCTCACCCCATGGGAAGGCGCACTGGGTATGATACAACGGAAACCGAGACACGAGATACAACCAACCCAGGTTATATATACTTGATAATGTGGGAGCAAGTTTTCATGTGACCGATCCGCCGGCGAACTTACTCATGTTGGTACTGTATGGTATCGGGAAGATACTGACTGTATGAGCGAACCAATGAGTGTAAGTGCACATACACGATTGATATAACGCACGAACTATTATACGGCGACGCGGGGTATGCTGTACTCGTATCATTCCTCGGTGACCTGTCATGGTGGTAATGGTCGGTGGGTGAGTGTGGTCCCACGACGCGTCTTCGCGACCACAAAGCTTGTTTCTCTCTCGGGTGAAGAATCAGCACGAGCACAAGTAATTAATGTGTTTGCTGGACGCCCGCGAGTAGAGGGACAGTTTCATGTGAAATACAACCACGCGCCAGGTGACGACAAGCAACACACGAGCTGGTCTTGCTCGCTGCACCAAGACCGCCGGATGCGCTCACGTTAAACGTGGGTATAAAAAGTCCGCAATACAATCTGATAAATTCGTGTACACGTGTGGTACGTACCCGGTAAATATAAAAACATTGTTTATTGTCGTTGCGGCTCAAGTACTCTGCATACCAAGAGATATATAGTCGCCTTGCGTGCATGGTATTTAGGAGCAGGATATGTCGAGCAGGTATCGTTCGTACCTGGGATGTCTAACGCGTCCGGTCCGGATCGACCCTGGTGGATGACCGGCAGTTCTGCACTCAAAGGAGATATCGGGGCGGCTGGCATGGTATACAGGAGGCCTTCGTGGCTTGGATATCTATCGACTAGACAGACCAAGTCATTTATATATACACCATTGTTAATAAATAATGCATCACGTCTGTCTCGAACAGGAGTTGCGTGAATGCTGAATTTGGTCGGACACGCAGACTCCTTGTACGGGTGGGCAAGAAATGGATGGATCGAGCGCATATATAATATCAACTAAATTAACAGGTACAACAAATGCCAGGGACATTTAGTACACTACGCGGGGGGAAGATAGCTTCCCTGCTTCCCTGGGTGGCTATCTCCACCACACTTGATGCCCTTGATGTTCTTGGGGATCTGGTCCGGTTAACATACTCACGCGCATGGTAGTTGCGGCCGGCGCTCATGTTGCAACGACGAACACACTCACCGTATTATATTTATGGCCGTAGTATGGGAGCTTGAGCTTTATCGTACGAGTACCTATCCACCGAAAGTCTCGCGCAGCAGGACCAAACGGAAGCCAGGCATATATACAGAAGATAGGCATGGTCTCCAAAACCCCGTACAGAACCGATTGTTCTATGGTGTACAGATCGACGAAACGGATCAAGTCAAGGTATACTCTGCTGTTAGCACACCATACATCCACCAGGAGTTGCGTGCGTGACGAATTTGGTCGGACGTGCAGACTCAACATTTATCGAACACTTGCACGAGCAAGTGATCAATGGGTCGGGCGTATGTCGTACATCAAGCAATTGACAGGTACTACCATATGCCAGGGGTATTTATTTCATATATTATACGTTCGTTGGTACCGCAGTGCATAGGCACAGAGAGAACCTACACACAAGACCAGGCCACGGTAATACGTATCAGGTACAACAGTAGTGCCAGAACGTAATATGGTGTCCAACGAACGGACCACTCAGTAGTCACTAATAAGTGTGTTCATCGACGAGAAAGTACGCACGGCTCGTAAGAGAAAGCCGTCATGTTTCGCTTTGACCGATAACTACACAAGACAACGCACCAAGGTGGACTGCGTGCGTACAATCTATTTCGGCTGTTTAGTCGCAGGAGAGTCGAGTACGAGAGGTCATACTGATATTATCTGGGTATGTTGAGCATGATTAATGGATTACTTGTGCGGGGTACATATATATATTATCCCGAAAAACACAAGCCAGGTCAACCGATATGACTAGGAGGCACGCCGAGAACGGGATAACTAACAATATATCGTCGTAATCCCAG
Source organism: Macrocystis pyrifera (assembly GCA_031763025.1). Lineage (NCBI taxonomy): Eukaryota > Phaeophyceae > Laminariales > Laminariaceae > Macrocystis > Macrocystis pyrifera. The sequence continues at coordinate 949,632 of JASSKH010000024.1, forward strand.
AGAGTTAGGCTGAAGGAAGGCGAAGCATAATGCAAAGGTTCACCCAGATTCACAAACGGAATGTGAACCATTCGGAATGTTAGTATGGAAAGTTCGGTGAGAGGTAATTCCACGAGGCATGACTGGTCTCAAGCCGGGCGATACCAATGTTATTATGGAAAGCTCGGTGAGAGGTATTCCACGAGGTATGACTGGTCTCACGCCGGGTGATAATATCAAGTGTCGGAATCCCAGAGAGACAGTCTGAGGGAAGGCGATGCGCAGTGCATAGATTCACCCAGATTCACAAACAGAATGTGCATCATTCGCAATGTTATTATGGAAAGCTCGGTGAGAGGTATTCCACGAGGCATGACTGGTCTCACGCCGGGTGATAACATCAAGTGTCGGAATCCCAGAGAGATAGTCTGAGGGAAGGCGATGCGTAGTGCATAGATTCACCCAGATTCACAAACGGAATGTGAATCATTCGGAATGTTATTATGGAAAATTCGGCGAGAGGTAATTCCACGAGGCATGACTGGTCTCAAGCCGGGTGATAACATCAACACAGGGCGGGTAAAGAGAGCAAACCATGAAGTATTGATGGGACGCTTGTGCGCAGTAACAATTACGCAAAGGTTATCAAAGACAGACCCGGCTCAACAATAAATATCCACGTCATCTGATGAGGGCCGTGCCGGGGGGGGGGAGTGAGATAACACAGACGAGATACATACCAGGATATCGTCGGTTGACTCTGGAAAGGCGAAGAGTCTCTCCCAGATTGGCGAGTTTGACATGATCCATAATGCTACCTGTTATTATGGAGAGCTGCGGCGATATTTAAAACATGAGGTATGGATGGTCATACGCCGAGCAATACCAATGAGAGTCGGTTGAGAGAATCATGCATGCAGTAGTATCGGAACGGCTCAATTAACGAATCCTCTCGTCACCGAATGCCATATCCTGCTTTTGTGAACTAAGGTCGCAGACGATCTAACCCTAAGGATCGGCGAGCGAAACAGATGTCCCGTTTTTGAGGGGATTGGTTCAGGGGGGGGGCAACGTCGCTGGAGCCGATTCAGGGGGAAGCGGTCCAACGGGGGCTGATGTTTTGGATGTCGCTTCAGGGGATATCAATTCACCTGGTACTGAACCAGCACTAGGCATGCTGGGGCAGCACGAGCGGTCGAAGGCTTAGGAACGTCGTCGGGTGGCACGCCCGGCAGCGGAAACGCAGACCGCCGATACCGCGCAATTGAAAGACATGGTATCCCAGTTGAGCGACATGATGACGGAAATTATAGATGTCATCCCGAAGTACAGGCCGGGGAATACGAGGAGCATGAAAATGGCGAGGATGCAGGGACGTTCGAGTCTATGTTACGGGGGCAGGAAGCCAAGGTCAAGTTTAAGGAAATCATCGTGGCCAGGAAGAACTTAAGCGCTCGGCGTATTTGGAGTATTTCGGGCGTAATGACAGTGGTTTGAGGGGAACAGGAGGAGCTGCAAGCCGTGTTGGCTAATGTAGCACTGGTCACACCCGCGGTTACCTCCCAAGTCGCGCAATTTCGGTCTTCGACGTATCGGACCACATGTCACACGGGGACCCCAGGGATCCGTCGACCGACCTGAACGTGCAAGAGCAGATGGAACTCCTCGTCGACATGGTTATCAAAGTGGAAAGGGCGCCGAATCGGTAGAGAGCATTCCGCGCGTGGAGGTCCCACTCGAAGGCTGCAAGATAGGCGTTGACGCTGTGAAGAAACATAAGCGACAATGCACCAAGGCGATTCGGATTCCGTCGAACAGGAAGCGCATCGAGAAACTCATCAACGAAGATACATTTGTATGGACATCCGCTCTGCTAGACGCATCCGTAACGACCGGGGGAAAGTGGACTTCACCACCAAGCATCGAGCAGCTTCCCTCAGTAGTGTGGAGGCTCAACGTGCCAGGGGCTCAAGGCCAATCTCCAGCACCATCGGTCAAGCGGTCGAAGACGCGGGCCGAGTTGCCGTGTTTTGGGTGGGCGTCCCCGCGGGGGTGCGACTAAGGCACAGCGTGCACGTTTGCCCACGCAGTAAGCAAGAAATGGCGCCAGGGTATCCGCGCTGGAAGCGGTTCCGGGCGCAAACCAAGGCAGACCGCGCCAAGACGGGGCTGGGAGGAGGTTCCAGCCCGAACGCGAAGACACGGGCCGACGGATCTAAGCAGGCCCAAGACAGGAGGTGGAGAAACCGGAGAAAGATGATGACGAATAGGGACGCGGGCTTCGTCTGTCGGCGGGGCCAAACACTTCGGGACCCCAACACGTGGTGGACTCAGCTCGAGATCCACAACTTGTTCGGCCGGGGTCGGCATCGAGATTTGTATCCGATGGGACGAGTGTCTAGCCGTATGGCAGAAACTTTCCACGGCACGCGCGGGTAGCGGGAAGGTCGAAAGTATTCTCGGCGACATGGCCCAGGCGGGAATTAGGTTTCTGCGAAGTAAAGAGGGACGGTTTTGCATATGACAAACGTTTGGGTTGGGAAGTTGACACCGTAGCAATGACCATTTCTTTACCGACGGAAAAACTCACACAGCTCCGAAACCTGCTCGGCACGTGGTGAGCGCACCGTCGCAACCGAGTCCGAACTTCGAACGTTTATTGGGAAACTGCTGCACGTATGCGAGAGTAGTGCGGCCGGGGAAGTATTTTGTGCTGCTAGCCGTGAGATTGCCCCAATTGAACCCGGGACAAGTAAAAATACGGAGCGTCGGGAAGCTCGCCAACAAGGCGTGTTGCCCTTACTCCGGAGTTTCACGCGGATGTCGCGTTTTGGGGCGTTGATTGTAGAGCGCGCACGCGGCTCAACGGGGGGAAGGCTCGGTGCTTCCTTACATTTTTATCTTCAGCCGCACTCACACACACACTGGTATCCGATGCCTCTGGCACCGCCATGGGCGGGTACTGCTTGGAATCGGGCCGGTGGTGGCGGATGGATTTGGCAGGCGACGTGCGAAAACGCCTGATAGTGCACAAGCAGGATCAGGATGACTTGTCCATTAACGTGTTGGAACTGTTGGGTATGGTAATCACGGCGTGGGCATTTGCCGGGCCCGCCGGGACGCGGCGGCAGTATGGGGGGGAAAGTCTGTTACTAAAAGGGGACAACATGTCGGCAATTCACTGGGTGAATCGGTGCAAGGGGGGAACGAAGCCTCGATCGGGGGCCTTGATGCGCATGTTAGAAATGGATTCAGGTTGGTCGTTTCGTGCCAAGCATGCCGCTGGAATCGCCAACACGTTAGCCGATGGTATCTCGCGATGGAAGCGCGCGTCCATCAACGATTCCCTCCGCGAATCCCGACCCGATATTGACTGGCAGGAACAGAGGCTGGGATTAGCCGGAGACGCGTTTTGTTCCGGGGTGTTGGCCTCCAGTATCTCCGAAACGCAGTTGCGGTCTCGTCTGAACATACTTACGCGCCAGGTTTCGCATCTTGGTCCAGATTTTGCAGGCTAATGGGGAGGGACCAATATCTGAGGGCAGACGAGACTGCCGAAGACAGCGAGTTGGCAATCGTTGACTTTGCCGCCTGGTGTAGCGCGTCGCAGGGGACCCAAGCGGGAACGATCGTGAGTAAGATGTCCGCAGTGCAATATTTTCACCGGCTAGAGTACAGGTTGGAACTCCCCACGCAGTCACCAACAGTAAAAAAAAAAAAAACGCATTGAAAGGAATAGCTCGGGCGCACGCCGACGCGGGTACCGCTCGTCGGGCGCGACATCCGGTGTCATGGGACGTGTTGCTCAAGGGGGAGCAGGGCATATCCTCGGGGGGGGGCGGGGGTCGGGTGTTATGGCTTTGTTTGGGTATGAGTTACGTTTTAATGGCCCGTTCCGACGAGGTGTGGGCCAAGGACGGGGGCGGGGTGCATCCGACTCTGTCTAACACGGGCCGACGGTGCGGTTTATAGCGGTAATAGACAGCTGTCGTATTTTGTCTGGCGACGTCGTATTTAGTCTGGCGACAGGCCGACAGGGTAGAAGCCCGATTTCGTGGACACAAAGGGGACCAAGCAGGGGAGGGAAAGAACACGGTACACCGTGCAGGGCACGCGGTCGCGGCTGCAGTCGGACGGTGCTGCTGTCGCTCTTATGGTGGAACTGATGTCGTGTCACTCTATGCTGCCCGAACACGCACCTCTTTCGTCGTACCGTAGCAAGGGTAAAGTCGTAACATGGCGATACGACCAAGCAACCCAGGCGCTTAAAGAGATCGCCGGGGAGTCAGGGGCGAAACCTGACGGGTTCACATTACATTCGCTCCGTGTCGGGGGGGGCTCGACGCTCGCAGCGGGAGGAACCGTTTCAGAGCGAGTAATTCAGAGGGAAAAAAGATGGAAATCGGGGGGCTATAAAGTATACACGCGTAACAATAAAGAGGACATCAGTCAAGTGTCGCGGAAATTGGCGGACACAGGAAAAGGGGTCTCACAGACAACCAGGCCAGGATACCGTCCGGGAAAACTGTAAAGTAGCGGCAGGACCTCGGATTTGAGGGAGTTGGAATGGTCAAATACCATTTGGGGTACTCGGTAGTCCGAGACCTCACAGTAGGCCCCAGTCGAGGGGGCCCAAGGGAGGGAGTAATAGGACTATTACATGGAGTAATAGAGAGGACTATTACATGGAGTAATAGAGGCTGTTACACGGAGTAACAGGGTGTCCGTATGAACATGGAAAACCGTCAGTGACGTCGGTTGCATGCCGAACAATGGAAAACTCCCTCCCACGTCTCAGAGAAAAAGAATAACAACAACCCAATTCGAAAGATTGTGAGGAGATTCTGGAACAGATCGAGAAACAATCCGTGTTTTGTTGTGAACGGGCGAATTGTGAATTTAGAGGTTGAAATATTCTATGATTGACGAGCGAAAACCAACGCATACTTTATGTGCATCCCTGAGGAGGTCAGGGACTAGCCGAAACGAAACTAAGCTTGCGCAGATTAAGCGGACGTCGAAAAATACGATGTAATTGACTTGAGTCCAATATTTAGATACCTGGTGAACAAGAAGAGAACTCGCACACGAGATCATTCTCACACAGTTCGACAAGCACAGCAATCTCAAACGGGAAGCGCGCGACATCAGCTGACCAGTGAACTACGTGATAAAGAGCAAAACCTTCCTGAAAAAGTGAAGGTCAATCTACCAGAATTTCCGTAGTTTCTCCCGCCCACCCACCCCTTTTTCTTTCGAAGGTAGAGGAAAGAAGTTGGTACGAAGTAACAACATGCTGTTAATCTGAATACTGTCAGGAGTTGGAATGGTCAAATACCATTTGGGGTACTCGGTCGTCCGAGACCTCACAGTAGGCCCCAGTCGAGGGGGGCCAAGGGAGGGAGTAATAGGACTATTGCATGGAGTAATAGAGAGGACTATTACATGGAGTAATAGAAAGGACTATTACATGGAGAAATAGAGGCTGTTACACGGAGTAACAGGGTGTCGGTATGAACATGGAAAACCGTCAGTGACGTCGGTTGCATGCCGAACAATGGAAAACTCCCTCCCACGTTTAGAGAAAAAGAATAACAACAACCCAATTCGAAAGATAAAACAGCAAAGGGAGTGCGTTATTCACGTTCAATCGTTCTTTCTACCCGTCGGCATCCAGCACAACCAGTGTCCGTGCGGGTTGTTCAATCCTACCGGCGTCCCCGGTGGCTTGATAGGTGGTCCGCGTGCCTGTCAAGATCAATTTCGTGGGTTCAAGTCTCACCGAGTGCATGCTCATAGGGACGTTTTCTTGCATAAACAATTGATAAGCGGAAAGCGCGAAAGCGTGAGTTGGCTACATTCGATGAAAATCGACGAGCAGTGATAATGCTGAACCCTACGCGCGACAAGAAATAAAGGCACGTACCGGGGGGGAAAAGGGACGACACCTGTGACCACGGCTTGTCCAGAAGATCGTCGAGGGTAAAGCCTCCTACGAGTGGGCTGGAAAGTAAAAGTGATGAAAACAAAAAGAAAAAAAAGAAGTATCTCTGTGGCGTAGCTTTGTGACCACGGAACTTGTATCTCTCTAGGATTGAAGAATCGATACGGACACTGGTTGTGCTGGATGTCGAAGGGTAGAAAGAACGGTTTAATGTGAAGAAAACAACAACGACAACAACATCTACCCGTGCGCCTTATTTTAGGCAGCAGCGGCACAGCAGCAATGCTCAATCTGTCTGAGCGGGGAGGCAGGCGCCGCCACTAGCCAAACTACGGCACAGTCTCTTGCACCGGTAGGAGGCTGGATTCGACGACGAAGGAGGAGGGAGACCGGGCGTCGACGAGCGAAGAAAAGACGGATTGAACTTACCCTGCGCGAGACTTTTTGTTTTTCAGATCAGAACCGCAAGGGCGAGGAAGAACGGCAGCAAGACGGCGCACTAAGATTCCTGACCGAGGCGCACACCATCACGAGAGAAGCAATCAACGTTTTTTTTTCTGGTTTCGTTTTCCACGAGGCAGTAGTATTTACGTCACTGGTCTTTATAGTGTTGGCGAGTTGTATACTCTTCATGGGGAATGATCCCCGCAATTATCAGGGACGTGGTACCATAGCTGTGCTGCACCTTTTGTCAGACAGTCCAGGAAGAGATGGCGATCGTTATGGCTTGTGTGGTTTTATTTGGTTCGATTGCTCCTTCTTCACTGCATGTCCTCGAGTCATTACTCTGATAGCGCCCCAGACAGCAGGCGTGCTCCTCTCTTGTGTTCACGACTACCGTGTGTTTCGTACGTTGCAGGTAGCACTCCAGACAGCAGTCAGTAGCCACGAGTTGGTTATTTTGTGGGAACGGGGTGAATTCTGTGCTGTAGTTGAGACGATATACCTTGCCCTTTTTGAATTTTTGATTTTTTCGACTTTTTTTTTTCGAGTTTTTCGACGTGGAGTTGTTTTCTCCATCCTGTCTATTTTATCCTGGGTAGTTTGCGGTATTCTCGGTTTATGTGGCGACTTGTACAGCACACGGCACGTACCTGATATGCACAAGCGCGGACATCACTTTATATTTTGTCTGAGGTGTAGATGTGTTATTAATAAGGTTATCATGTGTGTCATTCTTTGCTTGTTTAGTTTTTCTACCGATGCATTCTTCCACTCCAGAGTTATTGGCGATGCGTTAATGCGAGCACAACAACAACAACAACAACAACAACAACAACCCGCGGCCGTGTTATTAGAAGTGCAGTTTGCACATTGATTTTATCTTGTGCTTGTTTGTGTGTGCTCCTTCTCCGTCTCGCGCATTTTAAGGCGCCGAATTTCGATTATTTATGGTTCTTCGGATATTCCCAGGGCTCCAGCACCTTTCTTTGTGTGTGACCACGGACTCCTTAATGTGACAACAACAACAATTACCACGCGTATTATATATGTACTCATCAAAACGATCGCGAATTGTGAATTTCGGCAATCTGTTTGCGTAACATCACATACATGCATAGCGAAATCCAGTAATTTGCGCGTAGCTTTCTTCGTGGGAAATTCCGTGCAATCTATACATTTGGTTTGTTTTAATACCGCTTCTTGTGGGGGACAGGGTTCGTAGATACCGTGATTATCCGATCACAAATAAATGCCAACCATGAAGATACAGTAACCATCGTCCGGTCTACGAAATCCGCCATCACTGATGGACATTCATGACGGTTGACGTTCGGGCCATGAAGTCCGACCGCGCCAGGGTTCTTTACGGTGCGGTTATTCCTATCGGTCCGGTGCGGTTCGGTGCGGTTGTTAACCGCACCGCACCGTAGGTTTTACGAAATAGAAAAACCGCACCGAACCGAACCGTAGTATTTCAAATATAACCGGACCGCAGCGTAGGGTTCCCGACATCTGAAAACCGCACCGAACCGCACCGTAAGATTCCTGATTTCTTAAAACCTCACCGAACGGTACCGTACAAATGCCATCGAGACCGCACCGCACCGTGTGCGTCAAGATACGGTGCCAAAAGCGTTATATCCGTTATTTAACGGTGCGGTTAACTTGAATCCGTAGAACCGCCGTTCCATCGGCCGCGGAAAAGGGCAACAGGGTCACGGTTTCGCACGGCTCATGTCGGTTTCTGCCCGGTTTCGTGTCAAAAGTGGCTTGTGTCATCCTAAGGAATGTCATACGAGTATTTTGAATATTTTTGTGGTTGAAAAACCAACACGGTTGAATTGTTAATATTTACCAGGTACATATTTCTGATATATTATATGCTCCAAGTCTCCGGAAGTACACCTGCCGGAAATAATGAAAATAGGAAGTATGAAAATATCAGAATATTATAGGATATCTGTAAAAACTGAAAACATGGCAAAAATACCAGTATATTGTGTATTGTGCCGGCAAGCATCGTGCAATTTATGTTTTTAATTTTAATTTTAATTTTTGTTCATCTATTTATTGTTTATTGCATCTGTCTTTTTTATGTGCTTGTGCTGTTGCTCTCTTGGCTTTGTGTATAAAGTCTAAAGTAAACAAGATGTACCTGGCACGCAAACCACGGACCCGAGGGCTTGTACGGTTAATTAATTCGCTACCTGTAGCGGTTTCGTTAGTGCGTTAGTGCCCCGAGAATAAGTGTCACAAACGATACGAAACCGCGGTGGTTTTGTACGGTTTATAAATACGGTGCACCTTAGCGAAAAGCGTGTGCTGTACGGTTTTCCATACGGGGATTGGAACCGCTCAACCGAACCGGACCGGATGATATATAACAAAACCGAACCGCAACGTAAGATTTCCGTTTTCTTTAAACCGCACCGAACCGCACCGTAGGATTTCCGATTTTTGAAAACCGCACCGGACCGCGCCGTAGGATTTATCACCAAACCGAACCGCACCGTAAGATTCACAATATCTGAAAACCGCACCAAACCGCACAGTAGGAACTCCGATTTTTGAAAACCGCACCGAATCGCACCGTAGGATATGTCTTAAAACCGACCCGCACCGTAGGATTTACAATACCCGAAAACCGCACCGAACCGCACCGTAAGATTTCCGATTTTTTAAAACCGCACTGAACCGGACCGTAGGATGTTCAATTTGAAAAACCCGCACCGTGCACGGACGGATAACCGTAAAGATCCCTGGAGAAAAGGGTCCTTCGGAGAAGGACCTGCTCTCTCACAGTTTATATAAGCTATCTCCTCGCCAGACGCGAGGGAGGCTTGTGGAGGCACCTCCTTGCCACATATCACGAAAGAAAAGTGCACGTGAAGGCTTCGGTCAACCCCGTCCAAGACGAAGACAAGGCCGACACCACCGACGGAGGCACCCTTCATATTGGCGCCGACGAGTACTGGACTCTGATAAAAAATAAAAAAAGGCAAGAAAAAATCCAGCAAGTCGTACGCGGCAGCGGCAGCTTCGGCTGGCCGTCAAGCTGTATCTTCCGACCAGGGAGCGCCTTCCGGCTCCGCCTCGCTCTGCACCCCGCCCCATACCCAAACCTCGAGCACCCCGGCTCTGACGCAGGGGAGGGGAACCCCAGCCATCCGCACCCCAGCCGCGCCCCCCGGCCATTCCAATTCGTCGAAACAGATCGCCGCCATCGAGGAGGAAGTGTTGCGAGTTAGGGGATCCCCTTTGCCTTAGGGGATCTCCTCCTAGCTTGGGGGATCTCCTCCTATCTTAGGGGATCCCCTCCCAGCTTAGGGGACCCCCTACGAGCTTACGGGATCCCATCCAACCTTAGGCGATCGATCCCCTAAGGCAAAAGGGATCCCCTAACTAGGGGGATCCCCTAACTAGGGGGATCCCCTAACTCGCAACACCATACTCGTTAGCCTCTCTGACGCGGAAATCTTCACCAGCCAAAGTCCACACCGCCGAGGAAGCAACGAACCGTAGGGGTTAATGCGCGGCGCATTTACAAACCTCCTTGCAATCGACAATGAGGAACAACCGCACCCAGGATCACTTGCAGCACTCCCAAGAGAGGACGGGGTGGGATGGCACAACCTCAGGTACAGGAACGTCCGCCCGCCATCTCACGCACTCTAGGTACCCTCATCGCCACGGCCGACACCGCCGCCGCCCCTGGCACCAGCGCCGTCGACGTCGAACCCGCGAACGAAGTCTTCCTCGTCATTCCCAGCACCACCGCGGCCAAGACCATTGCCGCCAGCACCACCGGAGCAGACACCATCACCCACGACTAGGACCTCGCGAGCAAAACCTTCCCCATCATCTTCAACGCCGTCATGGACCACGCCACTACCATCAGCCTTACGGAAGCCGACACCTCCACCCACGACCCGTCCTCCCACATCTCCGCCCACATCTCCGATGTCACCACCCCCCCCCCGCTGCCGTCGGCATCGACATCGCCCGACCAAGCACACCCGCGCCCACCAATGGTGCAACAAATGTCACAACTCCTTCAGAACACACCGGAACTCGTGAAGCGGCAGGCAGGGGACTCATCTCTCGCTAAGGTCACCTCGGACCTGGAAAACGAGGGGGGGACCGACCCATACCTGCTAGACGAGCAACGCCTCCTGTGGTACTCGCCGATGACTTCGCCTTCGCGGCTTGCAATGCCCTGTTCTGTGATACCTGGAGTAATGGCCCTGGTCTACACAACTACGCCCACCCCGGAGTCGGACGGACGACGGAGCTGATCCAACGGAAGTTCCACTGGCCCACATACAAGCGCGACGTCGGGGACTACGTGCTCTCGCGCGGGTGGAGGAGGGGGAGGAACTCGGCGAGCCAGCGGATAACCATGCTCCCAGCCCGCTTCCTACAACCTTGGGAGGTGTAGGGAATGGACACCCAGGACATGGGGAAAACATCTTCCACGGGCAACCGATACCTTCTGCTCTTGGTGGACAGAGCCAGCAAGTTTGGATTCGCTTACCCACTAAGGACTAAAGACGCCGAGAGCGTGGCAAGATAACTGATGGACTTGCTCCTGATGCTCGGAGTGCCACGCTCCATACGGAACGACCCGGGAACGGAGGTCACAGCTCAAGTCGTGCAGCACCTCTTCCGCTGGCTAAAGGTGCCCATCGATTTCGGACCTGTCGATCACGCCAGGGCTCAAGGAGCAGTGGAAAGGCTGGGGGGGTGGGTTCACGAAGTTCTGGCGGAGCAGTGCAAATCCTGGACCGAACGCTGGGACGAGTACGTGCAACCAACACTCTGGCTGCAACGCACGACGCCCCTCCCCCAGCTGCCGGGTAGCCCCACTCCCGTTAGGCTGTTGTTCGACCGGGACGTGCGTTCGCAGATCGACGCAGTGACCCCCGAAATGAATGGCAGCAACTTCCTTCAACATGGAGGTCTACACAACTTCGTGGCGGACCGAAAGGAAGCTTGGAGAGGAGTAACGAAGGAACGTGGCGCCCCCCTAAAACGACACGAGACCCGGCAACATCAACGATCCCGCAGTAACGCGAGCATACAACGCGCTTCAGCCGAGACCAAGATCAAGCAGGGTAACCTAGTGATGGTGCAAGAAGCGGACTCAACCCTCTGGCACGAGGGGGTGCACCGCAAACTCGTACACGAGAAATTGACGAGACCGCGGAAGGTTTCCGCCATAGCCACCCCCGGCCTGTGTTATAACGTCGTTCTCAACGGTGGACTAGTCATGGAAAAGCGGGCAGCGGCGTCACACATCAAGCATTTTCAGGTCAGGACCGCAGAGTTACGCTACAATTTCGGCGATGAGTACGCCCACTTCGCTTGGGACGCGGAACTGGGTCTTGCCGCCCCGTTGATAACGACACCTCCCCATATACACCCTTGTGGATTGCCAGGCATCAACACAAAAAAGTGGGGCTTGGCATCGGGAATGCAAAGAAAAGGACGTTTCCTTAATGGGACGGAATCGGACCGGACCTCGGAGGAAGATGCCCTAGACAGCTTCACGCCGATGCAGCTGGACGTCTTTCATGCGATGTGGGAGCTGTACCACGGCGAAACTCGCGGTCCCAGGACACCGACAGCTGCAACAAGGGTGGAACGCGACGCCTTCGACTGAGCGCACGCCTTGAGCAACGTTCCGATGGGCACCGTGGTTTGGAGAGAGTTCGTCGATCAAGAAGGGAAGACATACGGACACCGCGGCGTCGTCTACGACCAAAAGACGCCATACTACTGGATCCGCCACCCCGACGGAGATTGGGAGGAAATCACGAAGACGGAAGTGAACCAGGGAATAGAGAGGGCGGCACAAAGTCGGAACATACCCATGCCTGGAGCTAAGGAGCAGGGGGGGACACCCTAGGGGGCGGCATTTTGAGTTTCGTTCGGATTCCTATTTTTCTTTCCCGAGATGCCCTGTGAATTCTATTTTTTTTTGCTATCTCTATCTTGACGAGTATTGTTCTGCTCTTCGGGTTTACTTTTAACGATTTGTTGTCTCGGTCTGAAGACATCGAACGTGGGGGGATGCCACGGCGAGCAGGGGGCATTTCACCATTTTATTTGTGGACCCGGAGTTGTACTTTGTACCTCGGAGGGATAGCATAGAAGGGGATCGACTAAACGTACGTGGGGCTCTGGGAGAGCCGGGTATGTATGTCGATCGCTGGAAAGCACGGACTTGAACCAAACTGAGAACATGTGATGAACATGTGACTCTCTGGCACGAAACGCTTGCTCGGAACGCACGGGACACTCGCCCTGAATGCTTGGACCGACATCTGCACGCTCGTGAGTCACCCGCCTGACCTACCCCCCCCGCTTTGCTTGATCCCCGGGAGCAGCCAACAGGTCAGACCGTAGAAAGTAGAAATACACGCTTTCGCATTGCTTTAATACGATGTCTCACGCAATATTAGGACAGTATACAAGAGTACAAAATCGTGATGCGTATAGGGTCGCTTCCCGTAACATAACAGTAGCACGGAACATGAAACAAATATTGTACGTTGTAACAAAAACGGAAGCTACTCAATACGTGTCCAACAGACACTGATGACACGGAAAACCAGGGACTAGGAAGACATCCCCTAAGAAAATATGTTGGCACCACGGTTCAGCGGCCTTCACGAAGAGGAGGCAGGCCGGAACAGTCGTGGCAAGGTGAGAAAACGCCAGAAATGCCCTCGAAGGATAATACCGCAGATAGACGGTGGTATCGAGTAGAATCACTAACGCTCTCGAAAGTACAATACCACGATTCCGCGGCCGTCGCGAAAAGAGTAAAGCGGAAGCGGTGGCGGTATGCTAGAGAAAACAAATAAAGTAAGTTGACACAAAAGAAAACGAAAATATACCAGAAAGTTGCGCTATCGTTGGAGTTGGGTGGCCCCTGCGAGAAGAGGCGAGCGGAACCGGCAGTGGTAAGTTGAAGAAACACGTTAATAAGCCCGAAGAAGCGCGATTGATAGAAAGTCGAAAGAGAAAGAAAGGAAAAACAAATGCTCCAGAGCGATGATAGCGGAAACCGTCCCGTGGGACCTGAGAGGCTAGAGTAGCACCTTTTGTCGAGTCGAAAAAAAAACGCGACGCTAGAGATTTGCAAAGCCTGTCGCAAGTATGCGAAGAAAGAAGAACTCGGAATTTTGATACAGAAGGCTCACGATGGAGGCAACACCAGTAAGCTAAAGCGGGGCTTTTGAACGCGGAACTGAGAAAGTCTAGCTCAGAAAAAGTACCAAGAAATGCTTACACGTTAAGCGTCACTCGACAAAAAAAAGATACGCGAATGAAGCCAAAACAGAAAAAATGATACGAAAAGTCGAACAGGCGGCAACAAGCTACGGAATATGCAGCTTGTGGACGGATCTCGCGACGTTCGCGCAGTAGGCGGTGCTTTCAGCAGCGTTTCTTAATAGTCTCTTCTCCTCCCCGTGCTTTCCTCTACGGGCCCCTTGTCGATTTAACCGGCGTTACGGCCTTTCACCGATTCCTCTCACCTCGCTGCCCGTCCCCTTCTCGCCCTCGCTGGCGTACGAAGGGGGCTGGTATCTTGCCTCGTGCGCAAGGATTGCCTTGCGTTGCTGTTGGCTAGCATTATCGGTATTTCGCTGCACAACTTGCTGTCAAATATTTAGTACGATGCCTGTAGTTTTCATGAGCGTGTGGTTCACTCCTCGGGTGCCGTCTTTTCCTTATGATTTATAACCAGTATATGTAATTTAGAGTGATCCGTATAGGGGTCACTGTTTCATCTAGCGGGGCGTCGCGAATAACTAATTATGTTGCATAAATTGCTGTTGTATTTATTACGATGCCTGTATTACTGTTGAGCGTGTGGTTCACTGTTTGGGTGCTGTATTTTCCTTATGCTTTATGTTCAGTATATGTGATATTGTGTGATCCGTAAGGGGACATTGTTTGAACTAGCGAGGCGTCGCGACTAGCCCCTCCCCTTCGCGTGAGTTTGAAAATCTCAAATGTGACGAGGGGTTGGCGCTGCGCGTTAAAAAGAGACTATTTGCCGCGGCAGACACCAGGATACCTCCGTCCGAACCTGCGTTGAACACATGACAGGAGTGTGTGTGGCTACTACACTCACGCATACCGAAGCTCTGCAGAGGACGGACTCTGCTAAATGAGGCGTAAGCCACCCCCTCCTCGCGGGGGGACGGAGTCAGCTCTCATTCACCCACCACACTAAAAATCCCAGGGCCTGCAGCCTCAAGACCCACACGGTGTCCGCCCGCGGTCCCGCCTGGAGACCTTGGAGCGAACCGATCGTGATCTACCGAAGGTTCCTCTGAACGACGGACTCAGTCACGACCTCCCCGCTGCACGTACCGTCGAAATCTTTGCTCAAAGCTAGGGTTCACTACTGTTGTTTACGCTGTGGTTACCCTCCGCGTCTATGGGCGTATTAGTCTAGAATTTCGACATAGGGAGCTAAGAGCAACCTCGCCCCCCTGTGATCAACCAGAGGGGGCTTGGCGCTGAAACACGGCGCAGAAATATGATGCGATACACGGGATGCAGGATAAATCCATCGAACAGAATCCTGTCGGACGCGTGTGAGGTGTGCGTGAGACTACTACACTCGTGCATGCCGAATCACTTAAGAGCCCGGACTCTGCTGAACGACTCTTACCACGCAGCCCCCTCTCGAGGATGGTGGCCTCAGCCTTCGTTCATTCGTGCTACACCTCTCACAGCACAGCCTACGAATTCGGGGCTAGCCATCGCCTCTGCGGTGGCCACCCTCCGTGGGTACTGTGATATCATATCTTCTGTGAATACCCGGGAGACATGGCGCCGAGCGACACGCGGACGGGGAGCAGACCCGCCGCGTGCCGGAGGCAGCCGTGGCCGATTGCCCGCTCCATCTTGTCCCGTTCATGAGTGTAGTGTTTGGCTAGTGGCGTCGCTACTTATCGGCCGTAGTAGATTGAGAGATACCAGGTACGAGTCTGCCCAGCAAGGAATCATGGTGATCAAGATGAAAGGGAAAATCCCCAGGAACCCAATCACACCTCAGGAGAAACGTCAACCAGCAGGAGGAACACAGGAGGAGCAACATGTATTAGAAAGCCTGCACGAAGGGTTCACTCTTGGGGCTTCAAGGTCGTTTGCAGGCACAGACTATGCTACCGGATAGGAGACTATGTCACAGAGTCGAGCGGTGCGCGCTTCATGCATGATGGCGTAGTCTCGTCGGGCTCTCCGGCCGATATAGCTTACGTTCCTCGAAATGCTGCTCAGATATATTCACACTCTAAAACATTATCATTGAGTTCGTTCTCAGACCACAGAGGGCCATAGGCCGTCTGGCACACATTCACACGCTCAAGCTCTTTCAGTTTGTTGCAAAGACTGCCACCTGCATTCCCGTTGTTCCACCCAGCCTGCGGAACATACGCCTAAGCCATCTCCTAGTTGTCTCAGTCAGTACTCTTTTGGTGCAGGGGAACAGGGGAACACTGCCAGAAACAGGACGAGCTGTAAGAAGCTGAAGCGGTAGAAAAAGGTTGTGACCGTCCGCTCACATCCCAACAGTCTCAGGGTTCAATTCGCATAATCCCTTTTGCCTACATGCCGTGTCCACTTCTGGAAACCCCTTGGGTGCTTGAATTACCACCGTAACAGTAGTTGAGGCACATGGTTGAACATACTCCAACTAAGGAATGGTCGTATTGGTAGACGCACACGCGGACTGGAAAGAGGACGGAAGGGTGTAATGACGACAGGATGCTTGGAGCGTACGTACGTAATGAGCTCAGCAGTAACGCCAAACGTCTGTTGGCATTCGCTTTTATTGTACTTCGCTCGTCCCCACGAATATATATTTTTAGTACAGGTATGGGTGGAATATGTCATGCGTTCATCGGAATCGGCAGCCGCAACGACCAAAAACCGATTGACTACACCCGTACCCACCAAACACACCGATCTCGCGTGTAGGATGTTAAGGTTCACCCCCAGCCTCCGCCCCCAGGCAGTTTCAGATCACGAAATCGTAGACGCGATAGTACACGTCAGCGGTTGTTTTGCACCGAACAGATGATGCGTGCAAACGAAGAACAAAATCCACCTTTTCGACCGGCAGACATATAGATCTGGCGGATATTACAGGCAGCATTTTGGTGAAGGAGCTCTACGTTACCTCACGGAAACACTGATTTTGAGGAAACACGAACGCGCAACCCGATGGCGTAGAAATCCAGCGAATGACACGTTCTTACGAAATTGGGTAGAGTTCTTCGGTTAAGGAGCTCTGGCACATACCGTTTTGACCGAAACATGCTGCCCCCATCGTACAACGCGTCTACACAACAGAAATCTCTCGAAAACGGAATAGTCCTTTGCCCTAATAAATACCTAGCAACCGTTTCGTAGATCAGAGTCTCGTTTCATTCATACCCAATACGCGGCACTCGTCCCCCTATAACATCAACAGGGTCGAATCACCAGTTTGCGTTCGTTTCCTCCGACACAACAGCAATCGCTTCAAAAAAATCTAGTTGCGTTGCACCCTCATCGATACCTGGTAACCAGCAACCGTTTCGCAAAGCGAAGTCTTGGTTTGCTCCTACGCAGCACTCCTCGCCCTATACAACAAACAGCAAGATGTTTCAAACGTGCCGCGTAATTGCGTGTCGTCTTACGCGCCACAACAGTTTGTGGAAAACGTCCTATTAATAGCTGCATTTTGCCTTACCCGGCAACCGTCTTGTAATAGCTAGTTGCGTTGGCGCCGCGGAGGTCACCCTCGGAGTTCAACTGCAAAGCTTCTCCGAAGCAGTTCCTCCAGTTGGAGAGGGCATCATAGATCTCCGCCTGTTTCAGAGGTCCGATGCCCCCCTCTGCCACGACCTCGGCCACATCCAGACCGACTCGGTCTTGCATGTTGTCGCCATCCGGGAATATTCGGGTCCATTTAGGAATCACCTGCGTCGCGATTTGTTTCGAGCGGAAGGGGTGTACTCATGTCAGGCATGGTCGTAGTCGTGTAGCCATAGACCTTCGCATCCCTACGTACAATGTCGGGACGGAGCATGTTGGGTTTTCACCGACCACGCAAACATTGCTTGCACCAAGCGCGAAGCGCCGTGAGGTGTTGGGCGAGTCGTATGAAATATCAGCTGCATCCTAGTAAGAACCGCCTGTGAGGCGGACTTGCATATGGATGACAGATTCATATTGCTTGATTTGTTTACTGTTGTGGCCACTTCGAGATACAGCAATGGGTATACAACGTATCTGTCCCGTGGGTGCCTTGCCATATACACACTACGTGATACGGTCACTCCCCTTGTGCGAAGCGAAGGTTCTCCACCCTCACAAATGATCTAACTCGACCGCCAGCCGTGGTGACCGCGGAAAACAACAGACGAAACTCTGGTTATGCAGCTGACGCAGTGAAAGGCATGGCTTACAGCGTCACCGCCAACCTACGCCAACTCAATCTATATAAAAAACTAGTGCAGGGGATAAACGCCCCCGCTGCCCCCACGGCGGTACGGTGACAGCTGCGAAGGAGGCACAGTAGTTCTGAAGCGAATGTGGGAGGCTGGGAGAACAATGAATGATGAGGGTTGAGAAGGCACATAATTTGGGGGCAGAGACTGGCAGGAGTACTTATCGGTGTTCTAAAATTATACCTGGCATATATGCGACAGGAAGCATGCTGGAAGACAAAAACAAAAATGTTCAGGTCTCAAGGGCACAAGGTCTCCACGCCCCCCCAATCCGCATTTTTTCATGTCACGACTAAATCATGCATCGATTATATTAAGAATGCTCCATGCCGCCAGAGGCCGGGACCATTAAGATGTCTGTTTATCAGAATGCTTTCCGACTTTCAGCTCAAAATGGCATTGTTCATACTTGTTGGAATCGGATCATACACGTAAGAGTTGGGCCGAGAAGGCGATCCTTGGGGATCTTGCCCTACGGCACCATGACAGCAGTGGAAAGTACGAGCGCGGTCAACGTCCCTGTGAGCGACAGCTGCGAACATTTCGTGATTATGGGTGGCCTGGATGAAAAGTTTTGACCATCACCAAGAATCGAATTCCACATGCCATCTTTTGGCCCTCTCTAGCCTCCGGAATACAAGACCCTTTGGTATATAAGAAATACTACCAGCCGGAACACCGCAGATAGCAAAGTAGGTGCGAATGAGCAGCGTGACAAATGCATTGAGGTGGCCAAACTCCTAGCTGCAATAGCCTACGATGTTGGCGGTTTTTCTATCGGAAACGTGTGTTGCATACGTTGAGCTGGACCAGTTGAGAACGTACTTCACGCTCCTCACTCCCCTCGTTTTCGTCGCAACAGCCTTAGAACTGCTCCTATGTTTTCGGAAAAGCATCGCTTGGGTTTAGTGTGGGACATAAACAGATACCTACCACTATAGGCCAACAACAGCAGCAGCAACACACCAACAACACAACTATAATTAATGCATACCTGGTATAAGATAAAATAAGACAAGCCAGTTGGAGTCAGTGTGAGACAGCAAGATCACACGCAATAGATCCACTCTAGTCTTGGCCAACAAAAAAATTGATTGGTGAAACGCCTGTTTAGAGTCGCTAGATTCATTGATAAGGGGGAGCGCCTTATTGGTTTAATGTTGTCAAGTATTCAGGTCTGATTGATAGCGCCTTCCGTGTTATGAGTCACTATTTCGGGGGGCCACAGTATAAAGGACAAAATATTATTAGTAAAAATAGGGAGATGTAAAGGTTTTTGTGTGTACCGTAGATCCTATTTACTATCGTCCCCCGTAATAGATTCTGCTTAAGTTTACCCTTTTACATATATGTGTATGGTGTGAATGAAGTAAGAACTGCACATTGTCAGGTGACAAACGGAAAAGTAACACCCAAAAATGGTCAAAAAGTAGTGGAAATCAAACCCGCGGGGAGGGATTTCTAGGCGATTCAACGTTTTTTTTTGCAATTTTTATGTACCTGGCCTCTGTATGACCCTTTCTGGTCTCGGAAAGTGTAGTGGGTGCCGGATTTGTTTACCTCGGTTTGTTGAAGCGAATGTGTTCAGTTCACCCTGTAATTGTGCAATAATAGTCTTGGGATATCGCTTTTGTGGTTAAGCGATGCGCATCAATGCAGAAACCGTTTATTCGGTACCAGGTAGGAATTGAAAACTACATTGGCAACGAGTCTTGAACAACAGCAACATAACATGTCCATCGCTACCACCATATCCAGCAGCCGCAACCAGCAGCAAGCAGCAGCACCACCCCCAACAAAAATAAGCTTCTGCTGCTGGTCAGCTGGTGGCAGTGATGAGGATGACCATCTCCGGTACCTGCCACTGGTTTTCCAGTGAGCGCACAGCAAATAAAGATGTCCACCACCACCACCACCACCACCACCACGAAAGGAGCCGCCACACCTATCACTACCACCTACCACAAGCTTCTGCTGCTGGTGGTGGCAGTGGTGGTGGTGGTGCTTGGCTTGAGGATCGATTCTGGTGCTCTTTGGTACCCGCTTCCTGGTTCCTGGTGTGGGATGGAAAACCTATGCTTGCTTTTCCCAAGACGGTACCTGGTACCGGGTAAGAGGTCGCCCATTCAACATGACCAAGTTTCGCGAAATCGGGACAGCTTTGAACACGAGTAGAGGAGGACGGAGATGCTAATTAGGAACTGCAGAGACCCCGCCCGTTTTTGAATCACTGAAGGTTTCGTCACGCACGATGACAGAAGGCGATGCACGTATCATATTATGAGATAACCAAAGAGGATGACGATCTAATATCAGCGATACTAAAAGTAGTAACCGCACTGCTGTATCAGAGGAGCCGCGAATCGCTGTGGCCACGGCGAAAATCACAAGTCACGTATAAACTGTATTACAGTATTCAAACCTGCGACGTAAGAAGTTGCCTACAGGCGCCGAGCATGCCGGCGTAGGGAGAAGCGTGCGTTGGGAATGTGTGTGGGGGGGAAATAACGTGTTTTTTTTTTGCTCCACTCTATGTTGCCATGGGAAATTGGGCATCAAATGTCACTTGGTTGAAGCGTTGTTTCTGGGTATCCGACGACTATATACATATCTAATGTGTTTTACGAAGCGGGGGGGGGTATACTGATACATACGGCACCACGTTTTTCGAGGGGGTGGATGGAGGGGGGGAAGATGGCGGGAGGGAGGGGGAGAGGGAGGTCTACCCTCACGAAATCAGTTCCGGCCCTCGTTGTAACCAAATTGAAGACACTGCAGTGCACGGCCATATAGGCATATTGATTGTGCTCAGAAACACGACGGAGACGTTACATCTAACATTAGGGAGTTCCATATATTGATATGGGATTATAGGAGAGGGATATTTAGTCGGATATTCGGGGGGATAAACGGGAGGTTTATTCCCGCAACCTGTTGGATAATAACCTGCATACGATGCATGTGCTGTCACTCGACAGCTCGGATAAAATATAAGAGGACTTCCGTGTTGCTGTCTGGAGTCAACCACGCGTTCCCGTGCCAGCTGCGCCTATACCTTTAGAGATCAATCAACACACTAGTGTGGTCGGTGATCTTCTTTTGGCAAGCGTAGCGAAGACCAATCTAGAGAGGTGGGAACCTGCTTCGGCGTGCCTAGTTTCGAGGATGTGCCCAGTCAAGAAGCCAGCGTGGAGAGTGAGAAGAATATACAAGAGATGAGGAAGAAAATTTAGGTCCTGGAAAGGACGATGGAGGAGCAGAGACTGCGCGCCGAGAAGGACGCGCAGGGAGCAGGAACGGAAGGGGGGAGGAGTGGTGGGGGACGAGAGGAGAAGGAACTGCTGGAAGACAACAAGCAACGTCGACTGTGCCGACACCTGGGCTGGAGGCCCAATCAGGCATGTCATTACCTTCTTTGTACCGCCCAAGTTTGGCCCAGTCGAGACCCACGAAGTTCGATAATGTAGAAGTCCACTTTAGCATGTGGCGTAGCAAGTTTTGGGCACACCTATCGTCGCTTGGGTGCTTGCATGTACTCAGTAGCACAGCAAATCCAGTTATGGTAGGCGACATGAGGGTTTTGCCGGAGGGACTAGCCTCCAAAAATTCCCCCCAGGAGATTAGGGACGCGCGATTGGTATATGGATTGATGATGGAGGCAATGACAAGATACGATATGGCAGAATTTAGGATGTAGAAGGCAATGTCTCCGAGTGGTGCTTGGAAAGAGCAGGAGGACTACTACATGCCTAAGACGATGGCTGCAACACATAGATTGCGGAGAGAGTTTGATACCATCCGGATGGCTGAGGACGAGAACCCCTTGCTGTTCCTAGGAAGGGTGGACAAGGCAGCAGATGAGCTGGCGATGTTGTGTTGTGGTAAGAGTGCAGAGGAAGTGAAACGTCGCATAGTTCCCAACCTCTCATCTTTGTATACTATTCAAAGCAAGTCAATTCTTTCCCGCCCTTTCATCCCCCGTTCCGAGATAGATGAGATCATCCGTGACGCGTATGCAAACGACAAGTAGAGAAGGAGATGGTTTCTAATGCGTTGGGCGTGTAGGGAGTGGTAGATCAGCATGCCGTGTACGCCGGAGATAGCCAGCCTGCCGGTGGCGGAGGTGCGGGTCGAGGAGGGGGAAGGAGGAACAGGAGAGGCGGTAAGTTCAAGAATGGCCAGCAGCAGCAGCAGCCCCAGCAGCAGCAGCAGCAGCAGCAGCCCCAGCAGCAGCAGCCCCAGCAGCAGCAGCAGCAGCAGCAGCTCCAGCGATAGTATCAGCAGCAGCAGTATCAGCAGCAGCAGTTTAGCAGCAGCAGCAGCCCCAGCAGCAGCAGCAGCAGCAGCATCAACGGCAGCAGCAGCAGCCCCAGCAACAGCAGCAACAGCACCGTCCCCATCAACAACGTGGCAACCGGGGAGGAGCTTCGTCGGGGGGGATAACCGGCCGCAAATGACGTTGGGATGCCGTGGCCTGCAGGTACCGTTGGGATGACTCAGGCCCAGACCCCTTCGGTACGGGTAGAGTAGTCCCCCCCATGGGTTGGGTACCTACCGACCCACCACCAGGGACATTGCCGCTGATGTCCCCGCCGCCTGTAGCGACTCCGGCAGGCTGGGGTCCCCCACCGAATAACACGCCATGGAGGCGCAGGGGGCCCTGCTTCCGGTGCGGCAGACTGGACCATCACGCCGCGGAATGCCAGGAAGCTCCCGTGCAAATGAACGTCGCTATCCCGGGTGCCGCTTCTCCTCGACCCGCCGAACAAACATACTACGGAGGTGGCTGGCTGCAGGAGACACCCTACGGCAGTGGTGGGTATACCTCGGCCGGAGCTTCCCCGCCACAACAACCCTCCTTGAGCACTTCCTCCTCCCCTGGCCGAGCGACCAACGGCAACCCTACGCCTACGTTCGATCCGCACCTCCTCACCGCGCAGTTTGCGCACCAAGGCAAGGCGACTGATGATTTGTTTTGGGTTAATGTGAGAGAAGAGTGGGTAGCGGATTCGGGAGCAACCTTTCATGTGACTGGTAACCCTTTTGGTATGGTAGACTGTACTCCCCCTCCCCCTGGTAAGAGCAGTTTGGTGGTCGGTGACATGAGGTCACTGAAGATAGAGTACTTCGGCCAGATTCCAATTGTGATGCACAGCTCTCAGGGTGACGTTCAAGTTAGGCTGATGGACGTAGCATACGTACCCGGTGTTCGCTTCAACCTATTTTCACTTCATGCAGTAATGTTGAAATGCCCGGTGACACTTGATGCTCAGGGAGCTCACACGTTGAGTGGGCAGCTGTCCTTCGTGCGTAGGGACGCGGGTTCATACGTAGACGCCACGCGGATCGTAGAGACCCCGATTGCTGCCGCTGTTTTGGCTCCTGGAAAAATGAGGAGGATTGATATTAACGACCTTCACGTTGCCCTTGCCCACTCCCATGCTTACACTCTCCGTGAGACGGCACGCCAGATGGGCATTAAGGTTCTTGGGGAGTTGGTTCCGTGTGCTGGGTGTTCTGAGGCGAACGGGAGGAGGATGGCGGTGCCGTGGACGACCAAGTGCCGTTCTACCAGGCCTCTGGAGCGTCTGTTCGTGGATCTGTCGGGACAACAGCCTACGTCTGCTGGCGGTGCGCAGTACTTGACGATGATCGTCGACGACCACTCGCGACTGGAGTGGCCGTATTTCTTGAAACGGAAGTCTGACGTCCCGAAGGTCTCCGCTGGTTTCCTGGCCGACGTCAACGCAAAGGGGTGTGCCGTCCATCGTGGAGTGCCTTCGCTCGGACAACGGCACCGAGTTCACCAAGGCGGAGTTCGTGGAGTTGCTCAGCCACCACGGCATCCGCCGCGAGCACATGCCCGTCGATTCTCCGAAGCATGACGGGGTGGTCGAGCGACGGATCGCCATGACGTTGGAGCTTTCAATGGTGTCCCGCCTGGAGGACACCCGCCTGTCCGGTGATGCAAGGATGCCGGCGACGAAGCCCCTCTGGGCTGAGTCTTGCGTGTACGCGAGCGATGTGATCATCATGACGGCGAGGGTAGGGACAAGCCGGAAATGCACCCGCAGTACCGTAAATTCTACGGAAGACCGCCGTTTGCGCGGTTGTTCCCGTTTTTGAAGACGGTCTTCCACCACGTTAGGAGGGCCCTGAAGACCGAGCCGAAGGTAGAGGCTCGCTTCTACCTCAACGGCGGCAACCACCACGCAGCTGACTGCAGCAAGATCCTGCTGGTGTCTGGCCGGAGGTCGTTCTCCCGTGACGCCACATGGGAACACCCGAGGAAACCGTTGGTGGGGTTACTGCCTTCGGAGAAGGAGAGCTCCCCGTCGCCGCCGTCGCCGTCGCCACCGCCGCCGGGTGCGCCGGAGCCTCTGAGGGGCCCCGACGTATGGCCCCAGCCACCGTCCCCATCTCCACTGCTGCCGCCGCAACCGCCGTCATCACCGCCGCTACCTCCGCCGCCGTCGCCGTCCGTCGCCGCCACCGTCGTCACCGTCGCCGTCGCTGCCGCCGTCATCGTCACCGCCACCGCTACAGCCACCGTCACCGCCGCCGCCGCCGCAGCAGCAGCCGTCACCGCAGTCACAGCTTTCGCAGTGTGCTGCCGGGGCACTGGGTTCTTATATCCCGGACCCGGAGGATAGCGATGTGCTGAGGGGGCGGACAAGGGGGGAGACTGCACGACACCAGGAGAGCGGTGGCGCTGTGCAGAGAGGGCGGACAAGGGGGGAGACCGTACGACACGAGGAGGGTGGTGGCGGTGTGCAGAGTGATCGGGCCAGGGGGGAAGCTGGACGACACCCGGAAGATGGAGATGTGCTGAGGGGGCGGACAAGAGGGGAGACTGCGCGGAACCGCAAGTCTATGGGGCATGGGCTGCTGTCGTTGATGGCAGCGCGGGAAGGTATAGGCCATGTACTTTTCCACCAAGCCGCACCGCGCGAGAACCCTCCCCTTCTCACACGCCCGGCGAGCTTTCGACGCCGAACTCGTATGCTGAAGCGTGGGCGGAGGAGTATTCGACCATCTGGAGACAGGCGATGGACAAGGAGTACCATGGGCTGGCGGACGTGGGGACGTTTGGAGCGACGTAGCAACCAGAGGGGCTCAACGACATCTTGGCGAAGTGGGTGTTCACCTGAAAGTCCAACGAGCATGGTGATGTGGTGCGGGCGAAAGCAAGACTGGTGGCACGAGGTGTCAAGCAGCGTGAAGGTATTGATTTCTTTGAGACTTTTTCTCCGACGCCTGCAGCGTCTTGTTTTCGTTTGTTGGGTGCTATTGCGTGCGAGTTGGGTTTGGATTTGTGTCATTTTGATGCTGAGCAGGCGTTCGTGCAGTCGAGTTTGGATGAAGGTGTATTCATGCGACTACCCCCTGACTGCGGCGAAATGTGTGGTAAGGTAGCCAGGTTGAACTGCAGTTTCTACGGCTTGAAGAAAGCGTCGAGGTCGTGGCGCAACCACCTTCTCACTCACATGAAGAGTCTAGGATTTGAGCACAGCCCCGCTGATGCGTGTGTCATGAGGTTGGTCGAGTCGGGCTCTGTCTCCATTGGAATGGTAGTTCATGTGGATGATATTTTTGCTGTAGGACTCAAGGCTAGATGCGATCAGTTCTGTGAAGACCTGAACAGCCTTGTGCCAATCAACAATCTGGGTGAGTTGCGGTGGTATGCTGGTTGTTGTTTTTCGAGGGATTAGGATGCGGTACTTGAACGATTTCGCAGCAGGCGTTCGCTGAAAATACCGTGGCGAGGTTTGATGTTAGTTCTGGGAGGAACAACCCGCTTTCGACTGGTGTGAAGCTCGAGGAGTTTGACGATATTCAACCCGTGGGTGATTGGCCTTTCCGCGAGTTGGTGGGGTGCTTGATGTGGCTTGCGAACCAAACACGATCGGATAATGCGAACGCGGTGAGGGCGATAGCGAGGTACACGAACAGGCCGAGGGAAGTACACGGGAGGACAGCAGTCGGTATTTTAGAGTATGTATTTTCCACGAATGATTTCGGCATTACGTTCCAGAAGGGTAGCGGGCTTGAGCTGGTAGCGTTTGCAGATGCAGACTATGCCAACAAAGCCACTGACAGGAGGTCAGTTTCCGGTGGGGCTATCATGCGTGCTGGGGCGTGTGTGCTGGTTTTCCAGGACGCAGATCAGAAATGCGTCACACTCTCAACCACTGAGGCCGAATATGTAGCACTGGCAGACACTATCGAGGAGGCAATGTTCATGCGCTATGTATGGAGTTTTATTTTTCCGGGGTTTGGGGAGAGATGCATTACGGTTTTCGAGGATAACGAGGGAGCAAGGCACCTGGCACAAAATCCAGTGTGCACGTCAAATTCGAAGCACATCGACGTACGACACCACTTTTTGCGGGAGCTTATTTTTAAGGGGGAGTTTGTTATTACCCATGTAGAGTCGGAGAAACAACATGCAGACTTCTTGACTAAGCCGCCCAACAACACGATGCTTCGTTACCACCGGGATTTTCTGATGAATACTTGACGCTGTTTTTCCGAGGTGGAAGGTTTTATGTCATTTTAGAGTGAAGGGTTTGTCTGAACTACGTATAAATCTGAATATGCTGCCGTTTTTCCTGGCTGATTCCGAGGATGGTACCTTTTTTATATTCCTGGTGATGGATTTGGAGAGTTTTTGGTGTTTTCGAATAGTTTCAACGTCAAATAAAATTCAAGTGAAGGAATGTATGCTTTTTCGCATTACCGTCGCGATCTGTGTATCTATGGCGGGAGTAGGGGACAAGGGGAGACTCTTGTCCGGGGGAACGGGGTTCCTTGCGATCTCTGGCATTTATTTTCTTGGCTTAATTTTTATTTTGATGAGTATGACTACTGTGATGTTTTATATGATTTGCATGAATTCCTCATGACATAGAGGGAGAGGTTTTGGATAAGGTTGAAGAGAGACTATGAAGCGCCTGGGGGCGTGTGCGGTCCATAGTAAATGTTTTCTGAGGTGGAGGGAATGGATAGTATTTTGGAAACTAAGAGTTTGATTTTTGGTTCTGAGTGAAATTATGTTTCTGAATTTCATATGAGTTGGTCATAATATTGAGATGTTTCCACCCAGCGGAGTAGTACATTGTATTGTACAGAGCTGGGGGATGTTGAAGTATGGTCGTGTATAATGAGCAGGGGGGATGTTGATTGTGATTTTACACACGACGGAGACGTTACATATAACATTAGGGAGTTCCATATATTGATATGGGATTATAGGAGAGGCATATTTAGTTGGATATTCGGGGGGATAAACGGGAGGTTTATTCCCGCAACTTATTGGATAATAACCTGCATACGATGCATGTGCTGTCACTCGACAGCTCGGATATAATATAAGAGGAGTTCCGTGTTTCTGTCTGGAGTCAACCACGCGTTCCCGTGCCAGCTGCGCCTATACCTTTAGAGATCAATCAACAAGGCATCTCGGGCGCTGTCTAATGTGGTTGCCCAGCTTCCGAACAGCTGCAGTGTTCGACTAGTCGCGCAACTTCATGGTACGAGCTGCCGCGCGTAGCATCAGGAAGACATGCTTGCCGGGCCCTTCTCGGTGACACTCGCACGGCAAGCAGCGGCAGATCGATAACTTTTTTCAAACGAGGTTCCCATGATATGCGCTGCTTACGGTTGCCGTGCAATCGACTCACACGTACGAAACAACAGCGTATCACTGTTGTCCTTGTCTCTAGACTATACCATCCAAAACAGAACGCAGCACTGGGTCCACACGCCGGACACATACGATGTAGATCATCTAAATCCTAGCCTGCCGTTACGAGATGATGTACAGGATCTGCACAGTACAAATCCAACGCGGGGATCATGTCCCAGATCATGCAGGCAATGCGACCTCCTCCGGCAACAGGAGCTACATCATACAGATCAGGAATATATCTGCCGTGAAAGATCTAGATGGTGCGGGAATAGATCATAGCTGTCCGAGGTGTGAATCGATCATCTGTCCGAGGTGTGAATGCATCCAATGGAAAGCAATTATCGTGAAGGCTCAATCTGCAAACTCCTACGGCTATGGCTACTGGGGATTTAGCTTTTCATGGCGAAGGTTGTGGCTCTCTTCCATTTGGTGCATTTCGGATGCCGACACAACGACGCGTCCTCTATGATAGGGTTTACAACTAGTTAGGGGTGTATAGCTCTTCTTGGCCAAGGTATTTGTTACTGGCTATTTATAGGCTTCTCAATCGAGGACATACCCAACATACCGCATTAACGTTGTATTTCTTTTCAATCGATTTTGCTGCAGACCTACCATAGGCCATGGCGTTGTTCACCGCATTAAGTGTGATATATAAAGCTCCTCACGAAAGCGCTGTACTGTTCTTGCTACAAAGGCGGTAGCACTCACCGTAGTGGGGGGGGGGCGTACTCATTATCATGCACGGCCGTAGTCGTATGACCATAGACCATCGCATCCCTACAATGCCGAGATGGAGCACGTCGGGTTTTCACCGACCAGGCAGGCATTGCTTGCACCAAACGCAAAGCGCCGGGAGGTGTTGGGCGAGTCGCATTAAGGGTGAGCTGCATCCTACTAAGAACCGCTTTAGAGGCGGATTTTCTTGCATATGGACGACAGGATCAATGAATATATTCATTTTCTGGTGTGGCCACTTCCAGAGACAGCAATGGGTTTACTATGTACGTGCCTCGTGGGTGCCTCACCATATCCACACTACGTGATACGAACTTCCCCCTTGTGCGGAGTATATGTTATCCCCGCACAAAAATGATCCAACTCGACCACCAGCCGTGGCAACTGCTGAAAAAAACAGAAGTATCCAAGCTGTCTAGCTCACGCAGTGAGAGACGTGTTTTACAGCGTCATCGCCAACCGACGCCAACCCAACCTATATATACCAAGTAAATAATTTTGTTGTTGCCCTCGATGAAATTCTTTCGAGCGCTGTTCTCCGTTTGATTGCCTTTTTTATGAAGTCGCAGTTGGAGTTGGTGAGAGTGACGAGAGAGACCAGTCGGGACCGGCACCGACGGCACCCCAACAGGCGGAGTTTGGCTGAGACTGAGCGTCCACTGCCTCTCTCAAATGTAATGCCGAAATCACTATTAAATAGTACGACACATAATATCTAGCACAGAACCATACATCATTCAATCAAGCTCGACGCACTCTTGCATACTCTGAAAAACATATTGTTTGATACCTGGTGCCCTGGTGTTGTGTGTTCTTCACATTGAACCGTTCTTTCTACACGTCAACATCCAGCACAACCAATGTCCGTGCCTATTCTTCAATCCTAGTGAGTTCAAGTTATGTGGTCACAAAACTACGCGACAGAGATACTCCATTGGTACGCAGTAAGTAAACAACGCAATGCCATGCCATCATACTGGATACGACAGGCACGACACACACATCCTATAAACTAGATATAATAAAAGGAAACAACCCTCCCCCCAGAAAAACAGATAGCAATGAAACAAATCAAAGAGACCAAGGAAAGGAAATATGAAAGAACAATATGTCGTGCCTCCCTCAGGAGAGGTGGCAGATACTTAAAAAAGAGCCAGCCAAAGCAACGTCACCACTATATACTACATACAAACTAAAAAAGACTTAGAACCAAGCGAATTAACAAGCAGAGCCGAAAAATAAAACACACTCCTCCAGGTAGCCGCAGCATATTGTGGTACGAGTATAGCATAGCCAGTTCTCCGTACCATAGGCGGTCAGGTACCTTGCTACGCTGTCTACCGTCTCCGTCCTGCGTTCGTCAACCATGCCCTACCCCCGGAAAGGATGCGTCTGACTACGAAACAAGCATAGCAGGCTCGACATCCACTAACGCTACTCGAGACTCCTTTCGTAAAAGACCAACAGCAAAAAAGATAAACTAAGAAAATAAAAAGTCACGGGGGATGAAGCACAAAAATATGAAGACAAAGAGAGACCATGTTCGAACCAGCCTCAGCAGCAGTTGGCGGCACGAGTAGCGTACACATGTTCTACTTGCTAGTCGGCCTGGTGCCTTGCTCATCTGTCTGTCATCTCATTTTTACTTTCGTCCACCACGGTTTCCCTTCTACTCATCCTTTTGCCCCCCCCCCCCGCGTTTCCTTGCGAGTGTAGCATATATATGATGTTCATGTGTGTGGTGTGTGTTGTTCACACTGTACCGTTATTTTTACCCGTCGACATCCAACACAACAACCAGTGTCCGTGCCGATTCTTCAATCCTAGAGAGATACGAGTTCGGTGGTCACAAAACTACGCCACAGAGATACCGCATTGTCATGTATGCGTAAGAACAGCAGTACGCACTGCATGCCGTGTCATCATAGCAGCCAGCTACTGGATATGACAGG
This sequence comes from Macrocystis pyrifera, assembly GCA_031763025.1. Taxonomy (NCBI): domain Eukaryota; class Phaeophyceae; order Laminariales; family Laminariaceae; genus Macrocystis; species Macrocystis pyrifera. The sequence goes on from JASSKH010000024.1 coordinate 979,899, forward strand.
CACGACACACATATTCTATGAGAGAAAACGAAACGAAACAAAGAAAGATATTAACGAAGAAAAAAATAAAACGAAACGAAAAAGGTTGTCGTACCGGTCATGGATGCTGTTGTTGTCGTTCTCAGCCAGGCCATATACCTGGCAGTACTAACGACAGATGTCCCGCCAGCAGGAGCGGAACAGGCAACAGCTGCTGCCAGCCGGCAGAGACTCCGGGCACACAACAAACCAGGGACGACCCCGGGGACACAGGAACAAAACTTCGGTTTCAATTTAGGTGCTACCAATCGCAGGGCACCAAAGCGGCACGAGAGTACCACGGGATTGGGATCGATTTCATCGGGTTTCGCAGTGTTAAATACATGTCTTAAGCGCGTCACAGCGCAGAAACCTTTTTGCACAGCTACTATTATTATGTGTAGAGAAGGCCAAGGGTTGCCCTGCGGTTCCCTAGGTGTTACCATTTAATACATGGTTGGACGGAGGCAATAAATAAATGAAATTCCCTCGCGACATAAATATTTGATAGTAATACTCGTAGGTAGAATTTTACTTGACAAAATTGTTTGAAGATGCTGCTGTTGTTGCTGCTATTTATTGTTCCTTTCGTGAGTTTTCAGAAACAGTGATAGCAGCAGGAGATACCAGGGATGCATACTACCAGGTATACAGTAGAGGCTGACCACCCGATCCAAACCCCAATCCTAGCCCGAACTCTATGGGGTGACCTGACCCTAACCCGAACCCTATGGAGTGACCTATGCTTGGATGCAAAAAAGGTGCCGCGGGAAGTCAGTAGTATCAACTATTGTCTTGTTTCGACCTGGTGCAGAAGGGTAGGATGTCTGTCGTCCTTTGTTATCGTAGGCCGTTGTTATTGTCATAGTCGGCCTTTTTTTTCGTGGAAATAAATGTTCTGACTCTTTCAAGTCTCCCTACTGTAGGTCAGCATTGTCTTTGAATTATCTTATGAAGCAAATGTCATACAACTTCAGTCGGCCTGTCGGAAGCTATCACGATCGTGCCAGTAGTAGTAGGTACCAGGTATTCTCGGCCAATTGTCTGTGATCGCGACGTCAGCGGCTACTTGTTGCGTGGTGGTGCTGCCTCTCTCAGGAGCCGCTCATGCATCTATCTGCCGGCGGCCAAAACTCTCGACGGCCAAAGGTCAGCAGCAGAAGCAGCAGCAGCAGAAGCAGCAGCAGCAGGAGCTAGCCGCAAAACACAAACTTCCCCAGTCAGTGGCAGGCGGCAGTTAAGCTTCTGCTCAGGAGGAGCTGCTGCTCCTGAGCAGCAGCTGCACAGCAGCTAGCTTCTTGTTGTGGTGATGGTGCTGTCCCTCTCTGTCGCTTAAGCATTAGACTTTGCCGTCGCGACAACCTGAAGAAGCATATATACTTCATTCGCGGCACAAGCTCTCGGCGGCCAAAGCTCAGCAGCAGCTTCAGAAGCAGCAGCAAGCAACTAGCAGCAAAAACGTTCTCCGAAGTCACCGGCAGGCAGCAGCTAAGCCGCTGCTCAGGAGCAGCAGCTGCAAAAGTTCAAAGTCTTAGGCGGCCAAAGCGCTTAGCTGTGCTGCTGCGGTCTCGAGACTCCTGACTCGTGACATCGCAATTTTTCGACCGTTTACAACGGGATCATCAACGCAATCAACATCAGCATGCTGTCCGTCACGGTGTATGATAATAGATATGGGTATCCTGGGCGCGTTAGTGTGTCTCAACTGCTGCTCCACTTTGTCGGGTCCACTGCTGTGTTGTGTACCGATGCGGGTGTCCGCGCTGTGATTCGCTGCGTGCTGCTCATCGCGTTGGTGTATTGACACTTCAATAGAATAATCAATCAGCAGCAACAGAGGAGTGAAAAATGCGATGGATAGATACCTGGTAGATGCAATGTATCATTAATACCTGTACAACATATATTAATAGTTGTATGATCGCGCTCGCTACTACCACTGCTACTGCCGTGCCTCGTACAATCGCAGAACTATCAGCAGAATATTATCATGCACTGACTGCAGCATACGATATGGGTATACCTGCTGAAAGAACCCTTTGTGGAGACAGCGCTACCGCTACAATAGTACTTGATGAGTAGAGTATGACGTAATAATGTGACTGGCTACCTATCTACGGACAATAGTCGGTTGGGTACTCTGTACTCTGTTTTTTGGCCGTTTTACGACCGATGGATATCGATCTCCGGCAGAGGCGGCGCGGACATCTGTTGTTAGGCTGATCCGTAATTTGTTCTGCGCAATGTCGTTGCCCGTCTACTCTTTGGCTCGCTCATCGTTTAGAAAGCTTGAATAGACCGACATACTTAAGTGATCAACGTTGACACTCATGCTGCGGCGAAGCCCCGTTTGGTATGTGCAGGATCTCACACTGGGATCCACGTGCAGTGCAACTAACCTCACGCTGTGGGCTATTCCTATGAACAAGTACGAAAAAGCGCGGAAAGAAAAAAAAATCCCCGTCCCCTCTCATATATTTTTTCCGCCTGATTAGAACACCTTGCACCGGTTAAAGATCTTCTCTCTTAGCTTAATACGCCGTCCGCCCGTCTCGCGCGACTACCTCACCACCGATTCGGCCCGGGTATAGCTTTCCTCCCTTTCTGCCACAGTGAGCCCCGTCGCCCGCCTCGCGCGAAGCTCGGTGCTCACCGTGGCCCTTGTTCGCCACCTCGACGAAGTTGGTGCTCAGACTGCATCGCGCTCTCTTTCAACTTAGTTTGGTCGCAAAAATAAGCACCGCTTGAACATTATTTTACATATCAAAACGACCCATATATTTCGTGTACGGTACAAGCGGAGCCTCACAAGGAGGTCAGACAGAGCCTATTCGTGCGTTCCACTTGTCTCGAGGCACACGCGACGCCTAGCCACGAAAACGGCGACCGCGCTCCTTGCGACCTCCCCTCTACCCGCCAGCACCCGTCGACACCCGCGACGGCCCCGGGCTCGTCCATGGTGCCGTGCTCTGACTACACGCACGCGCACGAAACGAAAAAAAAACGTTCTTCAGAATATTACCTACGCTTGACTCGTACCTGGCATGTTCGTATGAACATGAGTACAAGAAGGCACTTGTATTCACGAACGCGGTATTTGATCGTAATTATAAGCTATACCGGGACATTGCTTTTTTACCAGAAAACGTTACATGACTTGGTTTTGGTGTGCCCTGATCACCTCGTTCTTTTTTTGTACCGTAAACTGGAAAAAAAAAATCCCTTTTGTACCGTTTTTTGTCATTTTGTACAAGGAAATAACTTTGCTTCCGGATAACCCTAGGTAAACCTAGAGAATAGAACTTATTGATAGGACCTACGGTACACATAAAAACCTCTTTATTTCCCTATTTTTACCAAAAATATTTGATCCTACTTACTCCCTCCGTAATAGTAGTTTGCTGCTGCTGTAGCTATTGCTACCTACCAGGCTATTAGGCTGCACTCTCATGGTCTTACCTGATCGCCCCTAAGGTTTTGGCCGAAAATATAATGATCGCTTGCTATTCATTTTAGTGTGTAAACGGTTCTTATGTTTACGGCTAGAGTAGTTTTATTTTGTCAAGTAACAAAGCAGCATCCTGATTGGGTGTTCCCATAAGGCTCCATAAGGTTTGGCCAATCAGCAGCACTATTCGCGCGGCGAGATCAATATGCGCGGCGCGATTAGGCTGGCATGCTGCGTGCTGCCGCCATCCTCTGCCTGTGAGCCTTAAACAAGGCGGGGGTACGATACAAACTCAGATGCTTGCAGCAACTCAAAGGTGAAGAGGCGCTGGGCAAGCTGATGGTGGTGGAGGTGCTTCTTCGCAATGTGGGTATTCAGCTGGTGATGCTGGTGGGGATACAAAACCTCGGCGTGGCGGGATGAAAACCTATAGTCACCAAGGAGCGCTTCCAGATTCCGTGTGCAAGAAGGCCTGCACCGGAGAGGGGGAGGCTTCTATGTAGAAGGTGCGCGTGTATGTTGTCGTGTTGTGTCACATGCTGCTTGTGTGCTCCCTGGCGATACGAGTAATCCACCACCTACGAGTGTCGCCTGCTGGTACAGAAAGTTTATACCTTGTACCTAAAAGAGTACTGCACCACAACAAAACTGTACCGTAGGTACTATTAATACTGCTGCTGTTGTATACTCGTACCTACCTGCTGTCCGAGCACCACAGGAGTCCCTCCAGCAGATCTCTAAGACTGCTTGTGCCGTACGGGCTTCACAAGGGCATCTGTGCTCGTACCGTCTACCACAACAGCAGCAGTTGTCTGAATTTTTCACGCCTCCCGTACTGACTGCACGTATATACTAGTACCAGTGTGCGCAGGAGAGGTACTGCTGCTTTACCAGGTACTGACTGCTGTAAGAGAATGTTGCCTACGAGGGAGGCACCTGTTTGGTGCTTCACAACTTGCACGGCTGCCGTGTGCCGGTCGCAACCTGCGCAGCAATCCCTCCAGTAGATAGCTGTCGCCCGCACCCCACGAGCTCTCTACACTTTACCTACCATTACACAAGGCAGCAGCCGTAGTCTGCATTGCTTTTCTATGGTTGGGAGATGCGTTTTTATGAAGAAAGCGCAGAGGAATTCGAGGCGGTGGAGCAGGCCCTCCGCCACAAGGTCAGGAGTCAAGACCATGTAGACCGAAAAACGAGTGGGAGTGGCATCGCTTCTTTCATACCTACCGAAGGTTAGCTTCAACGGTATACGTGAAATTCACGTCGGGTGCGAGACTTGATCCCATTTAAGTTCGTCGAGTGCCGTGTTGCCAAGTGAATATACGGCCGCAACGTGGCAAGGATTTTGACTGGGTTTCCCGTCAAGTAAGTTGTCACTGCTGTTCCGCACAATATATGACGTTGTCACTGCTGTTTTGTCCTATTCTTGTTCGTTGCCACCTCTATCAGGATGATCCCGTCATCATGAGATGATGAGATCTTCTGAGATATAATAGCATCGGCGGCCCATTTGGTGGGTCAATCTGGTTGAAGACCCAGCAATCTTTGCTGAGGGACGAAGCGAGGAAGGCTGCACGTCAAGGCCGACTGACAGACTGATTCCGATGGCCTGCCAATATAGTATCCAGGCAAGGGAGTATTTTGCGGCTGGCTTTCTGATGTATCAGCGTGCTTGCAGTACAAATGGTGCAGAAGAGTGTATATGCATCTGCTCGCATGCAGGGAGATTCTATGGCCACTCTTGATCACACCACGATCTTGATATTGCTGACGTAGGGAGTGGGGGGGTGTACTATTACGGGGGACCATAGTAAATAGGACCAAATATGGTGAGTAAAAACAGCGAAATATATAGGTTTTGTGTGTACGGTAGGTCCTATTTAATATGGTCCCTCGTAATAAATATCATGAATGGTCGTAGTCGTACGACCATAGACCCTCGCATCCCTATCATGCAGGGACGGAGCATAACTTTCAAGGGGGGGGTATGAGCAGCTGGTACACAGAGCCATGCAGTAATAGTTTGATCGAGTGCTGGATATGGTGCCACTGACTTAATCAGTGTTTTTGTTCCGACATTGACACGCAATGTTTGCTATCGCCTGAATAGGTTGTACTCGCCCGTGTGAAATAATCGTCTTCGTACTGTTGGGCAACGCGAAGTATCCGAACTGGATTTCCACAATATCTGACTGTAACGCTGGGGCCCAATCCAGTTATCGTAGCAGGATGCCAAACGCGCGGGAGGTATTGGCTGTTAAGCGTGCGGGAGGTATTGAAGAATTATGTCACGATAGACTCAATGCTACTACGCAGTCCTGGAGGTTGATGCATACCCCTCGAGCAGGGCTGTTTCGCTTCCGGTTTGTTCGAGTCGCCTGCCGCCCTAGTAAAACATACCGGCCACCCCTCTAAGCCCAGCACCACTTTAATGACGCTCGTCGTACCGACGGAGCTCTGTACACTTTCCTAATCCGTCATTGGGGTGTACGATGTCGTCGCCGGTATGGAAGCCGAACAATATTGCGGTGGTCGTCTCGATAATGAGCAACAAGGCCGGCCACCTTGAGGTGTACTGTTAAAACATCGAACGAAACCTATCCCGTTTTCTTCAGTTCCGGGTGCTCGAGCGCGGCCCTATGCCGTTCTGGTAATGCATTTACTGTTTTTGGGCTAGCATGACACGTGCTACCCACATCCCGCGTCCCACGGGTGATGACGCAGGCATCAGCAGGGAAGCCCTAAGGCCCCTTCGAGAGAAAGAAATATGAGCCCATCAGGACAAGCTGCGCGCTCCCGTGGATAGTGGAGGTCCCGCAGGCGCCACGCGTGGTATCGACGACGACCTTCAGTTTAAACAGATAGTATGCAGAACATCAAGCTGTTCGAGATTAGGGGACACAAGAGTATTGCTGTGCAGTCATCAATGACATCGGTGTATTGGCACGTTTGCCCGCACGTCGTATCAACTGGGTATTATATAACAGTGGGGGCATAAAAATAACACCAGAATCAGTTGTTTGGATCACAAGGTGGGACACGTTCACTGCTGTATACCAGACGAGCGTTGCCGCGACTTAAGACAGTCGTCGGAGAAGAACGTCATTTGTAAATTTAGTCGGCAGTGCGAGTTGGATGCGCCTGAGACGAAATACATCAGGCGGGCTTCAATTCTGGCCGGTCGCACGAGCAAGAGCAGTGTGTGTCAAGTGCAGGCAATTTGGATAGTACTACTCAGATCAAACTATATGATGTACCGCGCGTGCAACGTGTACATTGACTCCTTATGTTTCAAGCAGATATCATAGGTTTTAGCCGACCTTATTTTACCCCTTTGAGAACAAGATGATGATGGTATTTTCTTGTGTTGCGCATTCTTCCAATCAACGTTTTCACGTGCCTTGGTTGTTTCGCACGAATTGTAGGTATACTCTCATGCAATTACACCCGACAATTTCGGTCGGTGCACAGCGTCCAAGAGCGGGGTGCGCTTGAGCTATATGTGAAGAGCATTTTTTTGTTTGTATGCTTCGGGGGGCTGTGGGAGCAGTGATCAACGCAGACTGCTTCTGCGCGGTTCAACCAAACAGAATTCACGACTGCTACTGTCGAGGGGCAAACCATTAAGAATGTCAAAACATTATACCACATTATAGGTTACTCGAAATGGTCAATATGTACCACGTACAAGAGAAGATGCGCATCTTTGTGTTTATATCTTACATTGCCTTCCACGTGCACGTACTCGTTTAAGCTTCATTCCACTCGGTCGGCAAAGCTGCTCACTCACGGTGAGTGTGCTCGTGATGTTGTCACATGAAACATCGACCATTTTCAAATTCCAAGAAGAAAGGGAAGAAGACCTATCTATACAGGCAGAGCGAAATAAGAAAGAGAGAGTGAACAGCATCTATGCTGTATGCGAGTATAAATGGCCCCCAAAGCTTCATTGTAGGCAAGTACTGCAGCAGTAATATAGAGAAAAATGAGGCAAGGCTGCACAGGCGGTATGTAGGCCTTGTGCGCTCGTAAGAAAAAAGAACGGAAACAAAACTAAATCCTGCTGCACTCAAAACACACCAGTACCACGGCAAATGCGAGCGCAACTCGAAATGGCTTGCAACGAAACAAGTCCCACGCGTTAGCTCAAGATGGCCCGCTTCTGCAGATACCGGGGTTGTGGAATTCGGTAACGTACAGCTCTCGCAATCGGTAATGCAAAAACACGACTATTTCATGCGGACACTCGTAAAATACTGGGAGCCCGTACACACCGCGTTTTGTTTGGTCGCTTCGCTCCCAATTATTTTTGGCGCTTCGCGCCAAATGAGTTTAATTGCCCATAGGAGGTAAGACCATGAATGTGCGGCCGGCTATTAAGTATTTAGTAATTATACTCGGATTTACTATAGAGCAGGAAGCGACCCTGCCGAAAAACGTCGCAGAATATATTGCAAACCCTACGGGTCAAGACCATGCAGTCAGAAACGACCTTGCACCGCTGTTTGCGCGCGGCGGGCAACGACCTCATTAACGCCGCTAGCCAACCGCGCTGAGCGAACCATACATCTGCAAGGTGATCCCACTTTTGTTACGATCGATGCGCTGTAGCAAATTTGTGAAACATTTCGATTATTTTCAAGCGATTTTCCCCCCGGTGAGGCTGTATCGCGTAGCTCAAGGCGCAGGGCTCCGTTGAACCCGAACGTTAGCCCAGGCTGCTTGTAAGTGTGTCCTCTATCGATTTGCGCGGTATACACGTCAACCTCGGCAGCGGTTCGGGACCAGATTTTGCGAGGACTGGAGTTGCCTTGTTGACTGCGGACAGACCGTCAGACAGAGAGACAGACAGACAGATAAGTTTGCAATTACCGAAACTGAGACTCAGTTTTACAAACTGAAAATAGGGGGGGAGGTACCTGCTACGTAACGCCGGATCTGAATTACGAAACGGAGGGAGTTCGACAAATAAGTACAGATGTTGTACTTGAGCCGTACTACGGTAGAAGTTTTACTTGATTATAGTATAGCCCAAGCATCTTCCACTGACGGGGCTCCACCTGAGGAGCTACCCAGTACATGTCCATCTGATGTGTATCGCATATTACTATTTGCAGGTTTATCGAGCGTAGCTTACACTGTGTATCGAAGTGGTTGACGGTGGAGTATCGCGCTCCTCAAGTGTTAAGCCCCATAGAAAACTAGGTGCTACAACCAAAAGGCACACACACGCGTCAGATTTAATAGATCAGATACAAATGTCCCACCTTAACGTTCGAAGACAAGGCAGCGACGGCCTCGGACATGGTGCTCATGCTGCCCACTATTACATCCACGACGCAAAGGCAGTCGAAAGTATCGTACACCGACGTCGATGGCTCGAGCAACATTTCCTGTTCCCACACCGTCAAGTATGCGAAAACAGGAGTGAGAAAGAAAGCATGGTGACATTTCCCCGCGCGAGCATTGGAGCGAACCGCCTGAATACATAACGCAACATGTAACAGATCCTAGCATAACCTTCCAAGGCGATTTTCTCCAACCACGGGGGCAGCGAGGGGGTGGGGTACGCCAACAGTGGCTGTGGAACAGTCTCAACGATGTACAGGGATGCCAGCGGGTGATTGCGATATGGACTCACACCGTGTTCTCCTGGTGTCAGGTGTACTACTGTAAAGGGAGACGTGTCTCCCGCAGTTCGACACACAGTACCCACACGATTGGGAACGGATATCTCGGATGGGGCAACATTTTGGTATTGCGGTACATAGGGGGCTTTCGCTTTTTTTCGCCCAGTCATTCCTTTTCCCTGTGAAAATATTTCTCAAATCTCTCCAATAGTTGCTATTTGATGTGTTGACACACTCACACCGTGATGGGCAGTACTGCTGTACGTATGAACATCTATCACGGAAATAGAATGATTTATGTGAGCGACTTACCCCAAGCGCAAACTCGCTATGTTCCCTGCAACTGTCCACAAAAAGCCCCGATTCTGGAGTTTCGTTTTTTGCTTAGCCATGTATCGCCTTGTATACCACCGTGGTGCTTACGACGTGTCGAAGCTTCGACAATATATAATTGTATTGATAGTCCACACCGTCTCATTAAACGGTTATTCCGAGCGAAATACCACTCAGTCGGGGTCGTGTCGAAGCTTCGACAATATATAATTGTATTGATAGTCCACACCGTCTCATTAAACGGTTATTCCGAGCGAAATACCACTCAGTCGGAGTTAGGGTTAGGGTTTAGAGTCAAGTAAATTGAACTAATTAATATGGGTAGAAGGTTGGCCGAGGTCTATGCGGCCCTCCTCCCATACCAATCGAATTTTAATACTTTGTACATATTGTGTTTTTAGACTGTAGGAGGCGTGCGTCGCTGCTGTTGTTGTGTCCTCTGTATCCCATCAAAAACAAATCATGACATTCTTGTCCGGGTTTGTTAGAAGTCAATATACAAGGCGCCCTCATCACCTGGTGACACGACAAGCCTAGTCCTTGGCACACATCGCGAGAGATGTCCCATATAACAACATCGTGGTTTTCGTCCAGTATTGCAAACCCTGAAGTGCCCTCGTTGCCCTCGCTGAAAACCAAGATCGTCACGGAAGGTGCTGTTGCTTCTTCTGATTCGTTGTGCACCTGAGAAAATCGTCAAGAGAGCGGCACAACAGACCAAGTCTTGGAATTTTAGTCAGGACAGCGGTTACGCGACGAGACGAAATCCTAAAACATATATGAACGCGAGTCATCAAGAAAGAGGGCACAATATACTTAAGGTAGACCATTTTAGTACGGCCCTGCTCCTTGAACATATACCACTCTGTCCCTGAATAGAAGGGCCGTTTCTGTACTAATATCAAATCAAAACGACCCCTTTATCTACAGTAGGAACAAGAGTAGTATTGTGTTAATTCCAGGTAACTTGTCCCCAAATGGAAGTGTAGTGCTAAAGGGGTTAATCATGTCCGAAAACATGATAATAGCGATAACGTGGTGCTACTATATATACCTATTCATGCGTCGAGAACTCGTACATAAAAAAATGATGTTTAATTTCACTACTATTACGGGGGAGCATAGTAAACAGGACCAAATATTGCTAGTAAAAATAGGTAGGATATATAGTTTTTTATGTATACCATAGGTCCTATTAACTATGGACCCCCGTAATAATAGAAGTATTTTATACATCGAGCATTTAATAAAAGTATGTCATACATCGTGATTTGAATAAATCAATGTATTGAGTTAATGTAATGGTACGAAGTGTGTACTAATCCGTACCAATTCAACACGGTCATCAGTTTCCTCCCTGCGCTTCACCAGATTGAGTCGTCAAGAGAATGGTCGCTTTAAGAGACGAGACGGACTCATCGGACATGACTCGGCAAGAACGCGGTCACACTAACCGAATTACTGAAACACGAGTCGTCACGACGAGCGGTCATATAATTTCGGACGAGATCAGTCACGGCAGTAGACGAACTCATGGAGCATGGTGATTGACGCATGCTGATTGGCGGAACGCCTGCTTTTCCTGAGCTCGACACATGTACTGAGGAGACTTATTCCTCACCCAACAACCAGCTTTTCGTTAATGTTATTGTAGGCAAGCTCTCGAAAACACACAATTCACACAGTACGAGGATTCGCGATGATCCAATTTGTTTGGGTTCTCAAAATACCCGACAGACCAGAGGAGCCGATTGGTCCAACAGGTGAATCCGAAGGCGCTCGCCGGTCAGAATTTGCTCCCCGTTTGTTGACCAATCGAAACAATAACTCGGCCCAAGAATACATATTGTAGGTTCACAACGTCATCTTGGTCCCTCTTTCCCACAGCAACTACCTGCTCGTGGTTTGGGATTGCTGGTATATACCAGTATAAAACATATTGCAAGAAACCCCCAACCCAACCAACTTATTCGCAAACATCTTAACGGCAAGGGCTACTCGCAGGTACCTACGGTAACGAATATAATTGCGAGATACACCTCGGATCTCAATATATCATTGGAACGGCCCTGAGCTGAGGAGCCCCGCCAGTGAGAATTGTCTGGGTTCAAAAGTGTTACCCCAGTACCTGCCGTAGCATGCCTGAAAATTAGAAACCATGGAACACAGAGTGTGATTTCCCTATTTACTATGGTCCCCCGCAATTACAATATTTGGTCCCATTTACTATGGTCCCCCGTAATATGTAGTCGACATGATACGCTGTCATGACAACATTGATATATTATAATATATTTTGTTGCTTTGGCAGACAGCAGACGAAATCACACTGCTTGCGGGACGTCGGCGAGAAGAAAGCGACGAGACTTATGGTCGGAGTCTTTAACAGACGGTTCCTCCGCCCCACCGCCTCAAATACGGAGGGGCTACATGCATTCCACACAAAACCCTATGTACAACCCGCATAGAGTCGGTCGACATCCTATCAATACCTATTTTGAAAAAATCAATAATAACCCCGGAAAAATTGGTCGACTTCGGTATCGTAGAGTAAGGCATTATCGTTTTACTGAGGAGGACATCGCATGCACGCATACACACTGCTGAGGCGACACTGAGCCCCTCTGCTTTAGCTGGCCCAGTGACGACTCGTGAAGAAGGTACCCAAGTGTCCTTTGCTTCGGCGGTCGAATCTTGTTGCGTGCAGTCCACTGACTAGAATCGAACCTGCGATTTATTGCCCCGCTACTCATTAACAGGAAATTCGCCAAGTGCGTTCCCCATAGAGCTGTTGGGCACATCTCCTTTCCTTTGGTGATTTTCATGGTACGCCGGTGTTGGCGACTTTTTTTTTCGTTGTTTTAGCATCTAAACCACGGGACGGATACGACGACACGCGAATCGCACACTGAAGCAAGGCAGGGTGCGTGTATGCGTTGCCGTGGCCTGTGTTATCTAGGCACAGAAAATAGGGATTAGACCACTGAGTGGTACACTGGTCTTCAAACCTGATACGCCGGTCACAAGCCTTTGAACCAGTGCTGACAGCTAAAAGCGGCAAAACACGTAAAAACACAATTTCCATTAGCGTTCAGTGTCCGACGTTTCTGCTTCAGACGCGTGCTGTACGGGGCTGCTGAAAACTGACCTTTTATCGAACATGTCGGCTCTCCTTTTTCATGATCAAGCTCATAGCCAAGGTGCTAACGAAAACTACTGGATGTCTTGTGGCAACGCAAATGGGATGCCGGGTACTGCCGTAGTTCTCAGTTGAGGAGAATCGTCAGACCCTAATATTTAGGCCTAAAGGTGCTGCCCTTTCGGTAGCAAGTGGGTTGACAAGGGACCGAAAGCACGGACGACCCCCCCCCCCCCACCTCCCGGACCACCTGCGAAGCATATCCTCACCTGGGCAATCCCAGTTAACACCGCTCGTACCGCTTCGACAAAAACCGAGTGCGGAACTATCCTCTCGCGGTTCGTGACATCGCCTCTTCGTACGTGCACACCCACAGTCCACGGTCTGCTGGAGTTGTTGCTGCCTCCAGCCTGTGGAACGGCGTTGTTGTCGGACCTGTATCCTGTCGGTGTTTCTTTCGTAGCCAAAATGACACAAGTGGGGGGGTCATGGAGCAGGAGTGTGTGTGTGTCGGGGGCGAGGGGTCATGGAGCAGATCGAAGAGTTCTTGAAACATACAATGGAATCCGGTGTATTTTTTCAACACAGACACGCACGAAGTGTACCCCCTTGATGTCAAGGTTTCCCATGTTCCCGTCCAAACCTTGTACGCTCAACTCGATGAGCAATATCATGGCCTCAGATGCAAAGCAAATGATGCGTGCATCATCTGGATTCCTGATATGTTGGGGTAGGTTCCTCAGACATAGAGTCCCGTCAATCGGGAATATTCTGGCCAAAATGTGCGACCCTCGCCGGCAGCACACATCCGAGAATGAGGAGTGAATATCATCTAGAGAGAGGACGGCTCAGCATTTTCCTTACGCTCTTACGTTCGTATGAACCGTTGCGGGTCCCAAGAGCAGAAGAGGTGCTCGTCAGAAAGGACTGGCAGCCACGTCGCTCCTTCTGCCGCCCCCAGTACACCTGCCGCAACACCTGTCTGGCGTAGGTACAGACGCGGCCGTCGTACCGAGCTGGAGTCGGTGTGTAGCAGGCGCGCCCCAGTCCACAACGCCAATGATCATCATGAAAGGGAGGTACACGACTGACGTACGGTTTTCATACGGAGCTATCCCCTCGATGAAGTGGTCTTCCAATAGCTTCTCCCGTGTCGCTCCTCGATACCCTTCGGGGTTGCTCGTCACTAGCAGCGGGTTGGTGTCGTTCCCGGTCAGCCCAAACCAGGCCCCCCATTCGCCTGCCCCATGCGCCGCCAAAAACGGCCCTCCGTAGACTATCTCCAGGTCGAATGATAGAGCCAAGTTAATTACCGTCCCGATCCTCCTCAGTTGCGCACCCACGCCATCTTTGGGCTTGAGTTTCCCGGCCAGAATATAGCGGTCACGAGGCCGGCCAGACCACATGAGGCAGGTCGGTTGCCACTCCTCACGAAGCTCACACCGTTCGGAAGGTAATGCTTGCTCGATATCCACGGTATGCACTTGGGGATTTGCTGATGCCATCTGTATACCTTCGTTTCGTGTCCGTGGACAATTGCAGAGGTGAACGTAAAGGTGTATCACGAACATCCAATTCAGCACGATGCGACCGGGATGACGGCGAGTGGCAAGGCGCAAACGCGCGTGAGCAATGCTTCTGCTTTCCTGTTTCCACCACGCATGTGACCCTCGGTTTTTGTTTGGGCTGTGACTATGTTGTGCTGTCAGGGTAAGCAACCTCGCGCGTGGCCTACTCGCAGGTCCCTCGCAGGTTGTCGTGGTGTTAGTTTTTCGACAAAACATATCCTCGTGGACCAATGATCGGTTTACGATCGCGACACCTGCGACGGTGGTAGGACACACTGACGCTAGCAGCAGTAACTGACGCTGGCAATACCGGTTTCATGCACGCCCAACAGTCTATACTAAAAACTCTTGCGTTGCGCCGGAGCATTCATCGACGGAATGTGTGGTGCAGCTACGCTTGTAGTTAAATACATCCCCCGAAAACAGTAGTTCGGGTTACTCGCCAAAGGAGTATAAGAAGCTTGCGTTGCGCCGAAACATTCATTGACGGAACGCGAGGTGCTGCGCATGCCCCAAAAACAGCATAATTCGGGTAGTCGCCTACGACTCTGACAAGTTCATTGCACTTCGAGGCCGTGCTCACCATGATGCAGGAGCACAACGGTGACGAGAAACGCCGACAAGCACCGGTACCGCGAGTATGGCCAGCCTATCATATTCCTGTTCGGCAAACGGCGTGAAATTGTTTTGTTTCGTAGAGCATGAGGTCAATTGGTTTGGCGGCGCTACGTACACGTTGTTTATATACTAGGCACAGGTCGCAACACATTGCACAAGTACCGTACGCTTCGGGGGAAGTGGGGAATTTGCAGTCCAGACGCTTTGAAGTTTGGGCATATCATTTGCTTCGTGGCCGGCTTACTTCAATTGCTCTCTGCATGTCTTTCATGTTCAACAACTATCTGTCGTGGCTAACGTGGAAGAGAAATGTCTGTTTCATACGTGACCCGGGCGTTAGCCTATTTAGTACTGCACTGAACATTACAGCAACATCCGCTTGTTATCTGTTCCCAGTGGTTTATTCCCGAAGTGGAAGTGCGCTCCTAAAGGGGGCAATTCCTTGACAGTAGATTTGTACCCATGTGTTTAGGGGCAAACAACTTTCTTTGAGACGATGAGCTTGTAATACTGGAGTACAGGCAAGCATATAGTTCACGAGGCGTGGACTGGCCGCTGTGTAGAGCCGGAAAAACCCCATCGAGGCAAACGCTTATGTCAGGTGAAGTTGTTTGAAGAGCTTCAAGCTCTCTCTTTTCACTACACTTGGAGACCCACGGTAATGGTAAGGCCCAAAGGCGGTAAACTGATTAAGCTAAGGTTTCCTAAGCAGAAGAAAGACGATACAAACGAGAGGAGTGGACAGGAGTGAACGAGGAAGGGTGGTAAAGCCGTGCCTGCGAGACATTCCGTAAGGTCCTGAGGTATGAGACCCTGAAAACTACCAGGTATGATCCATTGCCCCAAATTCCTTACTATTCTACAGTTGCAGGAGGCGTGTTCACACTTTGATAGGAAATAGATACGGGGATTTCGGCCGTACGTTTAAAGCCGACCCACCCGACCCGAACCTTAACCCAATGCAAGTGATCAGTGCCTGGATACTTTGTTTGCCATTGATCAGTACTTAGATGCCGTGCCTGCCTGTCCCCTACTGAGAAACAGGGTGGTTCTCTCCCCAAAACCTGACAGCTGACAGTCCAGTCAGTTTGATGTCTAAAATACTGCTGCTGCCCTGTTATGACCAATCTCCCACATTAATTGGGTTTTGAGTTTAATTCCATGGACGTAAAAAATGGAGGTCACTTCCAAAACACTTCCTTCACCTTCATGGAGGTAAAACCACCCCCATGGAAGTACTGTAGCAGCATTTATCCATCTAGGTAAAATCGCTTCCCGGAACCATTGCTTCCATGGAAGTAGAAACAAACCATAGGGGTTGGGTTTACTTTCATGGTGATGGAATCCAGCTGCACCCTAATCCCACCTGGATATTTTCCCGCTCAGTACCTCTCATTTGATACCCACACGGTGCAGAAATGATCTTAGCCCTCCGCAGGCGCTACCCTGGCCCCATACATGGTCGGTGGAGGCTTCTCCTTACACCAACAGTGGAAGTTTCCACGTCCATGGGAGTAAATGTTAGAACTACTGACATGCAAATGAAAACAAGACTTGGTATGGAATCCAGCCGCACGCTGATGCTTCCCGGATGTGATCCCATTTGGTACCCTACTATCACCCACAGGGTCCAGAATTGAATTCGCCCCCGCAGGAGCCGCCGGAGGCCCACCAGCTACCCTGGTCCCATCCACAGTTGGTGGGAGTGGAAGCTTCCGCTTTTAAAGAGGAAGCTTCCACGCATTTCCGTGGAAAATAAGTGCATCGCAACGGAAGTAACAACAAACATGGACGAAAAAAGGAACTTTTATTTCCATCCTGGAAGTAAAAAATATCTCATTCCCATGTACTTGGTAACTCCCATGCGGGAAAACACAAAACATTGAACAGTGTGGTGGGCTCGGTTTGACGGTACGAGAACCAGAAACAACTCTCTGCTTGTACGAGCAGACGTCAAAGTACCGACCTGCATTTATGCACCATCTGCGCTACTATTCGTAAATGATTCTGCTCTTGAGCATCGACTAAGCGACTACCAACTCAAGTACTACTGGGATATACTCGGAGTACGTAAGGGTAATACTCGAACTGTAGTGCGTACTGCAGTACTATGATCGCAGTACGTGCCCTATATACTAGCCTCTAACCAACTTTACTCATCAGACGGACAGCTCACGATCTACAGTAGACCCTCTACATCCTACAGTGGCCTGCAGCTTGGAGTTTGTTGTGCGGAATATGAGTACGAACATAGGTCAGATCTCACCTAGGAAACATGTGCCACGTACAGTAGATCTTGCAGGCCACGTGCAATAGATGATGCAGATTATACGCCCCCCACCCGACCACATGAACTAGTTCATACGGACCGTACAGATCAGGACACTATCTGCCCTGAAATATCTATTATACGTAGATCACGAGTAGATGGGAATCGACGGACTGTCCGAGGTGTCAAGAACGTTCGGGGTGTGCTATTCAGTAAAGGGATATATTTTGTTACCTTACCCCTGATCTGCTTGTGCAGCAGCTGGTTACCAGAACACACCCAGAAATATATACACGAGAAGAGTATTAATACCTTGACTACATTCGGGGATCCCTCATCATGGTGGATATGTTATAGTGCATGCAGTGCCTACAGTAGCTCAAGGAGTGATGAGAGGTGGAGGTAGACCAAAACCAACATTTTATATGCGTATGCCCGCCGATCGACCTTCTACGAGTAGGCATATACTACTGATGTTGTACGAGCTCACCTTATTTATAGTTGCCGAGGGTGCTACCTCTAGTTGGTCGTTCCAGCCAGCTACTGTAGATCCCCTGCAACCACCCGCAGATGGGTGCCTCCGAGATGCCTCCCAGGACTTTGTTCATGAAAGGATAGAAAGAAGGGAAAGGCTAGCGCTAAGAAACAAGGTGGAATGGGAAAAACACTTAGAGATATACGGGGGATCGAGGGAAGCAATAGGAATGAAAAAGTGCTTGCATGGCCCAATGGACTTCACGAAAACGCTGAAACTGCGCTTTCGTGTAAGGGACCTGGACCTACCAGAAAGAAGAAAGAGGTATACCAGTAGCCAGGAGAAGGAGGAAGCAGACGCACAGATGTGCCCGTGTGGCAAAGCAATAGAGAGTAAAACTAACCTTCGCGCGTTCGAAGCCTTCTTGCTTCTGTTTTCTCTGATTTTCTTTTTTATATTTAGCGTGTATTCTTACCCCTCTTTCGAACCTTTCCGGTTTTTCTTCTCCTTGAAAATGTTCAGGTATGATATCCCTACGTGCTGTGCTCTTGATGCAAGTAGACACGAGTGCAGATAGAGAATAACAACATCATGCGTCAAAGATGGGAGTTTCGCCAAAAGTGTGCGTTGGTACTCGCAGTTATGCAAGCTACGTCCAGGCGTCGGTCGCGCCCTCGTGAAGGACAACAATTTTGAAGGACATGCATGGCCAAGAACATACGTCACAGTAGGTAGGTATGCGTGGTATTGATAGTAGCTTCCTCGTCAAGGACCAGAGGACATGCGTGGCCGCCGAGGACATACGCAGTAGGTAGCTCCCTGGATGCGGCACTCCTGCTGTACGCGGTATCATTACCAGCCAGTACGGCCCTCTGGACCCCCCTCCCACCTCGCGCCTATACGGTCCCACAGCAGCACTCGCCTCACCATGCCACCAACTTCTTGACAAGAAAGTGTTATCCAGACACAAAGAGTGGGCGTTGCCATTCAACATATTTTACTTGTCCAGGCTGGGATTCTTATGTAAGGCAGGGTGTGTCCCACACTAT
Source organism: Macrocystis pyrifera (assembly GCA_031763025.1). NCBI lineage: Eukaryota > Phaeophyceae > Laminariales > Laminariaceae > Macrocystis > Macrocystis pyrifera. Next base: position 998,449 of record JASSKH010000024.1, read on the forward strand.
TTTCAATACAAAAATGTCGTGTTCTTATTTTCGTGCAACCCGCGAGCCCTGAAATTCTCAAGACATGGTGCTGTCGCGTACGGTTGTCACGAAGTCATAGTCAATCGAGTACTGCTGTAGTCCAGCGCTATTATTAGCTGTTGCGCTATTGTAACCGTTCGGTCAAAATAACCGTTTTCCGCAACAGAGGCGGAGGGTCTGTTCGCGCGCAGCGCAACAGGCGATTTTAGGCGCCCAGCGTTTTTGGCCACAGTCCCGAAAGAATGTTGCAGCCTTTATTGTTCACCGTAGGCGATTTCTTCGTGAAACACTGTTTTTCAAATTCGTCTTTGTCGACAATTTGTTTGAGCCCCCATTAGGAGTTGGCGCAGTCGGTTTGTTTTTTCAAGGCCCTTTTTCTACTCGCCTGGATGTAGTAGAACAATAGAAAATTAGGCACTTTTAGCTGTTCGCCGTACGTAGGCCATCTTGTGTAGTAGGCACATTTTTCTATTCGCCGTTGCTGAAACATGCTAAAAAGGCGATATTGTGTATTCGCCGATACTTTCTTAGGCCCGTTTTTATCGGTTGACCTGGGTGTGGCGATGCTGGACGTAAGTGTGATATGCTCGTTTCTCCTCCATGACACTCCATGTCCCAAGGCATCCCGATACACGCCTTTTCGAGGTTCGGGAGGCGTTTTTAAACGCGCTCTGTGACTTAGTTTTCGGCAATACATTCGCGCATATACAGCAATTGTTTGGCCTCCGCCGGTCCTCCAGGGCCCGCCCCGAGACAAATATTGCTATATTCCGTAGGCCAGAACTGCGACACGCACGGGCGACACACGCACCTGGGCCGCGCTCTCCGGTGCCCCCTTCATCTCTGCAATCAGCTGCACGCAACAGACGCCGGACCACTAATTAATTCCCTGCTGTAGTCATCAAGTCGCGTACTTCTGTTGTAGTCATCTTCCATCATGCTTGGTTTTGACACGCACGCACCCCGGGTTTGTTTGGTGCTTTGAGCAGTATAGGTGTCTGGAACAAACTACTCGCACTACTGTACATACACGAGTATATTTTGTCATATTCGTATTATGCGTAGTATCTCTGAGTTCACGTGAGATGCATGTTTTAGTCACAACCGACGGAATTGATTATTTATAGTCTGAATGGCTTAATTTGTTCAGAGGAAGAGAGAGAGAAAACAACTATACTCGCCCCGTGCCCCTCCCAAGCTTCTCGTGATAGGTACACGAGTAGAGCACGGCACTGATCGCTGCCGATTGATAGGCCTAGAGGCTAGGCCTACTGTTGTGATCTGCGCGGTGTCCCCGACTGCTGCGGCCACGCTTGGGCCTACCCCCCGCCGGCGGAGTCCCCTTCCTGCCATTTCGGGGCCGCACTGGCCCCGCCTTTCCGGCTGCGTCGCCCTCGGCGGCTTTGTCAACGCCGAAGTCCCACAACCTCGCCTTTCTCCATCCCGGCGGCCGGGGCCGGGGGCGGTAAATGCCGGCAGGGGGGGAAGACCGGCAGGTACCGCTTCGGGGACACCTGCGTGTTCTCCCACGTCGGTCCCACTCGCAAGACGGGCAGCGGCAATAAGCACAAGGTGGCTACCGGCGGGGGGGGTCGGCCGATAGCGGCGTCGCAGCCAGCGGCGCTGTATCCGGGGAACCCTGGCTAAGAGGGCCAAGGGCAAGGGCAGGCGGGGGCTGGGGGTGGAGGTGCAAGTAACGGGAGCAGCAGCGGCGGCAGTGGCAGCGGCGGTGGCAGCGGCGGTGGCAACGGCAGCGGGGCGTCAAGTGGGGGGGGCTTCACTCGGTCGGCGGCTGCCAAGGTTGACGAATTGGGGGACGGGCCTCGCCCCCACTGAGGGGCGAGGCCGATCGTAGGGCGCATGGAAACAGGAGCGCGAGTTGCACAGCTTGTATGTCCGGGGTCGGCGTCCGCTGAGAGCCCAGGTCTTGGGGCGAGCGGGTGTCGCGCTATGCTCAGTAGCGCTGGTAACCAGCTCATCCGCCAGTTGGTTGCGCGTCATATCACCTAGCTTACACGTCAGGTTTCGGTCTCGAATGGTGTATTTGTTTTAGGGGGTTACTAGGGGTGGCTGCGTATTTCGACACGACAGCCTCCACTACGGGTAAGATTCAGGCGTTGCTTAAGTTCGTAGCATGGAGTGCGTTGGAGGGCAACTAAGCCGGTACTGTTGCCAGTAAACTATCAGCCGTGTTCCACCGAGTAAACTTACAAGTGGAGTTTCCCATGTCGTCGCCGCTTGTTAAACGTGCATTGCAAGGGGGGCACGGTCGCATATTGCCGCCGGTCCCTCATACAAAGAATCCGTCGCCCTAGTTCGTGAGACACATTGTTGGGAGGACAGGGCCGGTCCGTGTCGTGGGGCCTGGGTGGTCGAGTTCTTTGGCTGTTGTTGGCCTTGGGCTATGTTGGTTTTTTTTCATGGCGAAGTCTGACGAAATATTCGCTTATTCGTCCGGAGTTGTACACCCCGTGCTTTTCTTGACGAGGGGTGACGTAGTGTTATTCGCGGGGGAGCGGCGGTTGACCTCGTTGCAATGGCATCAGGCCACCAGCATCAAGGTCCTGTTTCGGGGCCGTAAAGGGTCCAGGCTCAGCAAAGGTCGGGTATCGTCCGCACACGCGACGACGCCTTCGGGGCGCATTCCGGGGTAGGAGCAGGCGGCGGTGCCGCCGCTCTCATGGTGGAGTTGTTCTCGGGATATCCGACGCTGCCAGAAAGCGCGCCCCTGTCGTCGTATCGGTACGGTAAGGAGGTCAAAGTTGGGAGGTACAGGCAGGCCCTCGGGACACTTCGCGAAGTGGTAGTAGAAGCAGGAGACGGTGCCACCGAAGTCGGCCTCCACTCATTGCGTATTGCGCAACCAATACGCTGACGGCCAGGGAGAAGTGCCGTAGAGAGCGATCTGAGAGAAGGTAGATGGAAGCTTCAAAGTTTCCTACACTTACATTCGCAATAACCCAGAGGACGCGGGTATTGTACTCGTAAACTAGCAGAGAGGGGAAGATAAGGCAGAAGCATCCAGGCCAGGGCACTGTTTGGGGCCTAACACCGTAGTATCGACGCGACCTCGATATTGGGGTACGTCAATGGTTTACTACCATTGGGGGTCTCGGTCGTCCGAGACTGCGTTTGTTAGAGCCCCTGCCAGTCGGCTGGGGGGGGGGAACTCCTGGGTACTGGCAGTGCGATAGGCAACGAGAGTCAGCGGCCGGTGTCGCGGCTTTCGTACCACGCCAGTAGATCCCCCCGCGACGTCGCAGAGAATAGTAATAAGATGACAATTCGAAGGATACACAACAAAACATGATTGAGCAAATTATCGTGGCGACACTATACGGTTATGAGATGAAGCATTGGAAAACATCACTAGCTATAAATATCGTTCATACAGGTACTGAAATGTTCGACGATTAGGTACAAACTACCCGCTCGTACGTATGAATCGTTTTTAAAGTTAAATTGTTGCCTATCGAGAACTATTTGGCAGTGTACCGGCAGGGTTGCAGTGAAAACGGAGTTGGCTGGTACAACTCCAAAGGCACCAATTAGTGTATTAGTACCAGTAGATGGGACTCCGTCAATGATTCGCTAGTACCAGTCACTTTGAGAGTCATTCTTCTGCAGCTGCAGTTCGTAAAGCTGGAAATCTCTGCCGTGTGCCTGCAGTACGTAAAGCTGGAAATAATGGAGTACCTGCCTGCCAGTACCCGGAAGGCTTTTTTAAATGAAAAGCTCGGAGTACTCGGAGTACGTAAGCCTGAAAAGTACTGAGTATCTGTCTGTACGTATCAAGACCCAAAATTACTGATGGGACTGGGTGGTGCACTAGACGTCGGACTACCTTTGGAGTTGTGCCACAACTAACCCTGCTTCTCCCGCAACTCTGCCGGGTACACTTCAAAATTGTTTGCGATACCTAACATGAACTTCCTAAAAATAGACGCATACGTACCAGTCGGCCGAAGCCTTGGCCGCATTCATATTAGCGTGAACAGCGAGGAAGGATACACGATGATTCTTGCGTGACCACCCCCGGGATAGAACGGCGTGGAAGACACTATGATCTGCGTGTGCTAACTTGCAGAAGGTGATTGCCGCAGGACTGCATGCGTACTTCGAAGAATACCTTGCCCAAGTCGAACGACTCCTAGCGAACAACGACCAGAGGGGACTCTACTGCACTTTAAGAGTACGATGGGATTGAAAGGGACTAAAGCGAGGAGCGAGCAGTTCATCAGGGATGAGGATGGCACGCTGTTGCGGGATAAGGTTCGAATTTGTGAACGATGCTCGGGGTTTTACCACAAACTCTTGAACTTGAAATCGCCTAGACTCGATCCCACGATCATCGACCTCTTGCCACCCCGACCACTTAAACTGTCGCTCGGAGATGAACAATCGATGGACGACATGACGGAAGCACTTGACGGGATGTCAAATTGGAAAGCTGTTAGGCTAGATGGCCTCCCGGCAGAACGCCTGAAGCTCGACCACCTCGCATTCACCCGTGCTTTCACAACATCCTTGTCAATGTTTGGGTAAGAGGAGAAGTCCCCCTGCAGTAGAAAGATGCAATCACCAAGGTCCTTTACAAAACGAAAGGCCTACTGTAACTGATTGCAACAACTACAGAGAGATTTCGCTTGTTGCCCACGCAGGCAAAGTTTAGTTGAAAATAAGTCTCGTCCCGCCTCAGCAACTACTGCGAGACCGAGGGATTACTCCCGGAGGAACAGTGTGACGTCCGCCCCGCACGGTCAACGATTGATATGTTGTTCGTCGTGCGCCAGGTTGCAAGGGCTCGGACGACAGAGGAAAATCCCCCTGTACGTGTGCTTTATTGATCTGCAGAAAGCGCACTACTCTGTCGACCAAGAGCTGCTATGGGAGGTACACACACGCTTATACGTACAAACCAAGAGGCTGACAATTATCCGTAATTTCCACGAAGGCATGCGGGTTCGCGTGCGTACGGATGACGGTGAGCACTCGGAATGGTTTGATGTTACGCAGGGACTCCGGCAAGGCTGCGTGCTACCGTTACTGTTCACCGTGTTCTTCGCTGCTGCGCTACACGTCGTACTAGTACGCTTCAGCCACGACGAAGCCATCGTAAGGGATTTGGTCCAACTCAACGATGCTGGAGTAGTTGGAACGGAGGAGCAGGAGCCATTGGTTTGCGTGCGACGGGCGAGACAACTGTCGGGATCAGTTTCACGCGTCGGGTGTATTTGATAGTCAGAGGGCAAGCTTTGGTTGGCTCCTCTGGGTGGATCGTATGAGGGCAGGGACGATCCCCGGTGTGAGAACGCCTTCGGTTTAGGGTACAGAGCCAGTAACGAAGTTCCCGGACCACCCGGTGTTTAGGTTGAGTCTTACGGGGGCCAAAACCGGAAAACAGAACAGGATTTGTCCTTTATGGTGTTGAAACCCGCGCAGTCGATGGAAAATATTATTTGGTATGCCGCAGCAGGCAAACACTAAACACTGCGCCTTCAACGCACAAGACCTACCACCGCCGATGATTCCTTGCATCACAGGGCACGAGATGACGTCAAACCTTCGAGGTCGTATTATCCACTGCTCTGAGAGTGGTCGCTATCAACTTTGAGGGTCGTTGATGCTGTGTGACCGGAGTTCTCGCTCGAGACATCGGAGCCAGACCCATTTCTGGCCGTTTCCTTTAGACGAAACTGGGCCTGGTGACGTCAAACCTCCGAGGCCACATGCTCCACTGCTCTGAGAGTGGTCGCCACCAACTTTGAGGGTCGTTGATGCTGTGTGGCCGGAGTTCTCGCTGGAGACGCCGGAGTCGGACCCATTTCTGGCCGTTTTTTAAGACGATACTGGGCCAAGTCATGTCGAACAAACCCGGCCAGAAATGGGTCCAGCTCTGATGTCTCGAGCAAGAACTCCGGTCACACAGCATCAACGACCCTCAAAGTTGGTAGCGAGCACTTTCAGAGCGGTGAAGCATACGGCCTCGAAGGTTTGACGTCATCTCGTGCCCTGTGAGGTGAGGGATCGGCGGCGGCAGGTGCTGCGTTGAAAGCATAGGTTTCACGTTCGGACAGGGATCGGAAATGGCTGATGTTTACCGACGGTACTACGCTGGGGTTTCTACACGATGAAGGGAATCGTGTTTAGTTTTCCGGTTTCGGCTGTCCTTAAAAAACACCACCAAGTGAAGCAGAAAAACGTCAAAGCCAACTGATCTGCGATACCTGTCCTATCGACCCTCAGCCCCTTGGGCCCTGCCTTGCCCGTCGTTCCCGTTATGGTTTCTGTGGTGCTTGGTTGATTGCTCGTTCTGACTGTTTGCGACTACCGCCTTGCATCGTTCACTTTCTGCGTGTCCCGATCATTACTGCACGAGTGCACTTCTCGAACTCTCAAATAACAAGTGATCCCGCCTCAGAGATCTAGAGCACGTATCATTTTTAGAGTCTGAGAGCTGTACCCTGCTGTATCATGGTGAACCCATAGAGATCGAAGTGCATTGCAGAAGATCGGAGTGTTTGCACAACTGTGAAAAAATGTTTTCGTGTTCTTGTATCAACGCACATTCGATATTGCATGCCTGGCGCTATTTTTGTGCATCTGTAAATCTACATGTTTTCGTGTTTGCCTGCCCGACATTATGGTCATACTTGCAGTGCTGTTGCTTCACGCTGCCAATGGAGCTCAGCCTGTTTGTTTCGTATTGCTTCGAAGATATATGTTCAGTCAATACATGCAGGCATACTCGTTGCTCGTGCTCCGTTAGCCTTTTGCTCGTGTTCAACTGTAAGCTCGTTGTTCATGATCACACACATGCATGTTCGTTAATAAATGACTACATGCTATTGACTACATATTGTCTTCCTAACCAAATGCCCAGGACAGGTGTCGATACATACCAAAAAGGCCGTACGTACTACTACAAGAATACTCTCGTGCGCCGTTTGCCCGGTTAGGTGATACCAGAAACTAACACTGTTGAGTCTTATGCTGTTTGGGAGTACATAACCCTGATGAACGATGAACCCCTCGACAACACTGTGCATTGTAGGATGGGAAAACTGGAACTAACCCTAACCATGTACTTCTTGGTGACGAGTATTCGTGCCGTGATGATTAGACTACATTAGTAGTGATAAACCGATCGTTGGACATTTGTTGTGCATCTCTAGCAAGACATTGACCAGACGAAACTACCTTATGCACATGCAATGGAAAGTGCAATGCACGTTTAACTCTCCCCCATGTCTCCGGCTGGACCCTTGGCTGGGTTGAACACCAACCGAGCGTTGTGCTCGAGTACTAGGAACAACACTTAAAGCACTGAAAGCCGAGCATAAGAAGAAATAAGAAGGAAAAGTGGAGCAGATGGAGAACGGGCCCGCAAGCTCTTGTGGGGCACGGGTCACACGTGGTGAGATACTTTCACCTGGACGTAATGATGAACTTGCACACAAGAGAGGGAGTTGTGGTTTGGTGTCCGGAGGGTTCGGGTTGTACGATGGATATACGATGCAGCCAAGCCAGATCCGACGGAGGGATTACTCCCGGAAGAACGGTGCGGCTTCCGTCCCGCACGATCAGCGATCGATATGTTGTTCGTCGTGCGCCGGTTGCAACAGCTCGGACAACGGAGAAACCTCCCCCGTACGTGTGCTTCATCGCTCTGCACAAAACGTCTGTCGACCAAGAGCTGCTGTCGAAGGTACTCACACGCTCTGACGTACCCACCAAGTCACTCATAATTATCCGCAACTTGCACGACGGCATGCGGGCTCGCGTGCGTGCGGATGACGGTTGGCACTTGGAATATTTTGAAGTCACGCAGGGGCTCCGACAAGCTCAACGGTGATAGCACGCAGCTGTGTTACACGTCGTACTAGTACGCTTCAGCCACGACGAAGCCATCGTCAGGGATTTGGTTCAAGGCAATGATGATGGAGTAGTCGCAACAGAGGAGCAGGAGCCGTTGGCATGCATTGGACAGACGGTATGGGGCATGTTGTAGGCCGATGACGCAGAAATTGTCTCGAAGTCGGCTGAAGGGCTCGCGAAAATGATGACAGTCATCGTGACGGTCTTCGAAGCAGCAGGCCTCACCGTATCGGTAAAGACCACGGAGACAATGCCTCTCCAAACACCAGACCAGACAGCCGTCGCGCCACCGCTCGTCATCGCAGAAGGCCAGAGTAATATACAGACGGCCCAGTCCTTATACCTAAGCGGCATTATCCACGAAAACGCTGACCTCTCGCTCCAAATTTACGGACGGGTCAGTCTCATGCGGGTATGCCTCAAACGGTTTGGCCCGGAGTTGTATGATAGGATGATCGCCCCGCTTAACCTGAAAGTCAGAAACCTGAAGGCCGAGGCGATTGAGATGCTGCTGTACGGATGTGTGACGTGGACCCTCAGAGTGAAAAACGTTGCCAAGCTTTGAACAGTTCACCACCAATTCCTCTTGCGACTCATTGGCTTTCAGCTCCGACACTGCGCTGACCACGCCACCCTCTCGTACGCGAAGGCCTTCAAAATGACACGTTGCGAGAGCATCGAAAAGACCATTCGTACTGATGGCTCCTTTTCGCGGGGGCGTGGCACGGAAAAGCAAGGAGCGATTGCCCGGTTGGTTAATGTTCGGCGTGATCGCTGGCAAGGACAACCCGAGACCTGGCGGACAGTTCAAGATATGGTATAGATACACTGTCGAAGACGGTAGGGAGTTCCGAGCCACCGAAGGCTCAACGGAACACTCCCCGTTGGTGTTTAGAGTTGAGACCGCGCTGTGGTCCACAGCAGCCAAAAAGGCCGGGACGTGGTACCGGAGGGTCTTTGAAGCAACCGAACTATTCATGATGAGGTGGCACGGGGATGAGGCACAGTTGAGTAGACAGCACCGGAAATCCGCCGTGGGTGGTGTCAACGGGAATGGGGGGACGAGGGGCATCAAGAGGAGTGGAAGGAAACATGATCGAGGGAAAGCGGGGAGGGGGGGCAACAGGAAGACTAGACGGGAAACCGCGGTGGACAAAAGTAGAAAGGAGATTGCGGACAGGGTAGCAAGGCACCACGCTGACTAGAAATTGGACCATGTCTATGCTAGTCGTACCACCTACTGCTGCAGCAGGTTCGAACGAAGTGTTTTCTTTGGTCTTCGTCTTTCTTTTTGCGCTTGATCCTCCGTGATTTTTCATTTTCTTTGTTCATGTTTCTTGCTTCTCGTCCTTCCGAAAGGAGTCGTGTGGCGGGGGTGGATGACGAGCCTGCTTTACATATTTCGTATTGTCTGACACATCCTCTCCGGTGGTGGGGCGTGGTTGACGAACGCAGGACGAAGACGGTAGACAGGATAGCAAGGTACACGACAGCCTAGTAGGCAAAGCCTGGCTATGCTACTCGTATCAGAAACCTCTGCGGCCGCCTGGAAACTGCATAGTTCTTTGACTTTCTTCTTTGTTTCCTTGGTTCTTAGTCTTACTCTGTTTGTATGTGTTGGCCACATCTCCCGAGGGAGGGGCGAGATATTATTCTTGTATATCTTTTCCCTGTTCTCTTTGATTTTGTTTCTTTGCTTTCTGATTTTTTCTTCTGTTTTTGTTTTTTGTTTTCCTTTAGTTATCTTTAGTGTATGGCATGTGTATTTCGTGCCTGTCGTATCCAGTATGATGGCATGTCATTGCGTTGTTTACTCTGGTTAATGCATAACAATGTAGTATCTCTGTGGCGGAGTTTTGTGACCGCAGAACTTGGGATTCTGTAGGATTGACGAATCGGCACGGGCACTGGTTCTGCGGGATGTCAACGGGTAGAAATAACCGTTTAATGTGAAGAACACGCACATAGTACCAGGCCAGGAGGTATATAGCGGCTGAAACACAACCGTGGGATTGTTTGGTTGTCCACTTCCACGAAAAAAAGCTTGATATTAGTTGAAGAAGCTGGAATGCTCGGGAGGGGAGGAGAGGCTGCCCTGGCCTGTCCCCCCCTGCATGCGTACGCCTTCCTTACTCCTATATAAATAGCCGGAGGGAGGAGAGAAGGAGGGGGGGGGGGTCGCCCCGTCCCTTTAGCTTGCTTACGCCTCCCCCCCACCCACATAAACGAAATGCGGTCGACCTCCTTACCGGTCGCGCTCCACTAGTCGGACGCCTCCCCCTCCAGAGCACCCGCTCAGTCCAGGGGCATTGAATTGCTAAAACGGTCTCGTGGTTCCGTTTCTCACGGCCCGTGCGATCGGGAACCCACTTGACCCACCACTACTTGTGTGTGCTTCCGCGGGAGTCTTCCGTTTCTAACGGCCCTGTCATGTCGGGAACCTCCCAAGACTGCCAAACGATTAATCCGTGATTCCGTTTCTAACGGCCCGTGCGATCGGGAAATCACGGATAATCGACCACTACGTTGCACGTGCTTTCGGGTGGTTTCTCCGTTTCTAACGACCCGTTCATACCGGGGACCCACCTCGACGGCCAAACGATTATGAGCGTAGTGATTCCGTTTCAAACGGCCCGTGCGATCGGGATTAAGCCACTACTAATCGACCACTATTTGCTTGTGCTTTCGGGTGGTTCCGTTTCTAACGGCCCGTTCGTACCGGGAACCCACCACGATTGCTAAACGATTATTGAATGTGATGATTCCGTTTCTAACGGCCCGTGCGATCGGGATTATGCCACCACTTAATCGACCACCACTTACGCGTGCTTTCTAGTGGTTCCGTTTCTAGCGACCCGTGCGATCGGGAACCCACCACGAAAACCAAACGATTAATATGTAATGATTCCGTTCAAAACGGCCCGTGCGATTGGGATTAAGCCACTACTAATCGACCACTATGCGCTTGTGCTTTCGGGTGGTTCCGTTTCTAACGGCCCGTTCGTACCGGGAACCCAGGTACCTCTCTGTTGCCGTGGCAATATCTCAAACCCGGTGCAAAGCACAACAAGGACAAGCAGAAAGCGCAGCTATTGTAGTTCAGTCGTATACCGTAACGGCTGTCTTCCGCCTGGGACGCATTGATCAATCACGCAAAGACTACTACTAGGAAGAAGAAGAGGGCTTTGAAACGCAACCTGCTGCATGTCGCAGTAGCAACACGCCAATGTCTACGAAGCAAAACAACCACGCGATACCCATAATACAGCAGCAAGCAGCACGAACGAACTCCGTTAGTTTGCAGGAGAGTTTTCGTCGTGTGGTGAGACACCTTGCGGGTATTATATACGGGCATATTCTACTACTACTACTGCTGCTGTAAACCTGGTACGTAAAATGCGATCGACAACTTTTGTTGTGTGTTGTGTTCTACGAAGGCATACTGGAACATACATACACAGAAGGAGCAACCACTGAGAGGTATCCGGTGGTGTGTATGTAACTAATACTCGGCCCAACCTGATCAACAGTCCTTCACAATTTTCGTATTCATATACCATACGTACCTCTGTTGTTGAGGAATATATGGCTGCTGCTATCGGGCAGTGTACTAAATGGTGTTGGGTGTGAGCGCCTGCCGTAGAAGTTGCCAATGTACGTAGTTACTGATGAGCCCGCCATGCCCCGGACACTTGGCTACTGCCGCCGGGAGCAAAGGCCCTTCGAATCGGGAACTACACAGAAAAGGCGTATCTCCGCGTCTACAATACTATCATTAGTGTCGAGTATACATACGAAATAAGGAGTATAGGATGTGGGTCGTAAGATGCTCGAACAGATAGATAGAAAACCTGACGACTTGCAGTACCATACGCTATTGAGAATACATGCTGTGATTCGAAAAGGCCAGGGAATAGCTGACTCTGTTCGCTCGGTCTAGCTTTCAACTGACTTTGGCCACAGCTTTGAATTATTTCCCGAACAGGGTTGAAGTTATTGATTATTGATACACGGAGCGGTTTATACCAAACCACAGTTCTCCTTTTTTTCCTTCTTCTCTTTGGACTATTAATAGTGTTCTATACGGGTATATATATTAATCATCGCTCTTACTTTCCAGCCTAACTCGTAGGAGGTTTTACCCTCAGCGATCTTCTGAACAAACCGTGGTCACAGGTGTCGTCCCTTCTCCCCCCCGGTACGTGCCTTTATTTTGTGTCGCGCATAGGGTTCAGCATTCCCACTGCTCGTCGATTTTCATCGAATGTAGCTAACTCACGCTCTCGCGCTTTCCGCCAATCAATTGTTTATGCAAGAAAAAGTCTCTACGAGCATGCAATCGGTGAGACTCGAACCCACGAAATTGATCTTGATAGGCACGCGGACCACCTACCAAGCCACCGGGGGTATGTATATATGTTTTTGTTCTTTGTTTTCTTCAGTTTTCTTTTTTTTTTATAAAATATGCATGTCATGCCTGTCATATCCAGTATAACGACACCTAGGTTTGCATTGTTTCCTGTGATTACGGCATACCTGGTATGTAGCAATGTAAATATCTCTGTCGCGTGGTTTGGTGACCACAGAACTCTCTAGAAATGAAGAATCGGCACGGACACTGGTTGTGCTGGATGTCGACGGGTACGGTCTAATTCGGACACACCCATATAGAGGGGGGTCGCTCGCAGTATGTATGTTTTTTACATGTATCTAGCGGATGTATACATGATACCAGGTGGTCATAATGCCAAAACTGTAGGCCGTGTGACAAGATCCGTATTTATGGGTCCTTGGGCCTATCTCTCTTGCTTCTACGAGGGGAGTGGAGATCTTCACATTTAAATTCTGTCCCGATACATGAATAGTACAATTATTTTTAGAGTATTAATAGGTACGCCATCTTAACAAGTCGCTTTAACTCGTTGAAAAAACTCCTATCTGCATGATGTACTGCTTGATGTACATTTCGTAGTATTACTATTAATACCACTGTAAAACTGTACCTGGTATAAAAGAGCAGGAGCCGTCGGCATGAGTGCAAAGGACTGTATGGGGTATGTTGAACGCCGACGACGCAGGAATTAGTCTCGAAGTCGACTGAAGGGCTCGCGAAAATGATGACAGTTATCGTGACTGTCTTCGAAGCAGCAGGCCTCAGGGTATCGGAAAAAGACTGAGACAATGCTTCTCCGAACGACAGACCAGACAAAACTCCATGCACTAGATTTTATAACTTGAGAAAAAGGAAAGAAATTGAAATAAAACGTTTAAGCGGCTAGCTTTTCTTCAGTTCGGAAAATATTTTGAATGTGATAGGTCCAAAGATTATCTACTCTTCAACAGCAACCGAACGCATGTACTCTAGACGATCAAGCATAGCCGAAGGTACAGCAAAAACAAAACAATGTTACAACAGATTATTTTTTTTCGCTTCAAATGATCGGTTGAGCTATACCTGCGGCTGTTCTCGTTCGATTTCCTCATGAGCACGTGCGTTCGGTTGCTGCTGAGAAGTAGATAGTTTTTGAGCCTATTAGGTACGAACTGAAGAAGTTAGCCACGTAAGCGTTTTTTTTCTCAACAAACTGTTGTTGTTCTTTTTCTCAAGTTTAAAAATCCAGTGATTTGAGACGCTGCTGGACGGATGTGTGACATGGACCCTCAGAGCGGAACACTTTGCCAAGCTTCGAACGGCTCACCACCAAGTCCTTTTGTGAATAATTGGCTTCCGACGATGAGTTCGTACTCACCACACTACCCTCTCTTACGCGAAGGCTCTCACAATGACACGTTGCGAGAGTATCGAAACGACTATCCACAAACGGCGGATCTTCTTTGCGGTTACCCAGTCGGTTTATTGTTGGGAACGTTGGCGGGCGGGGAGAACCCGAAACCTGGCTGACGGTTTAACCCTTTCACAACTGCAAACCAACCAAATTCTAAGTATAGTTTGTCCCCAAATCGGGACTGCAGTAATAAAAGGGTTAATAATACTTGTCATAGATACATAGTCGGAGACCTTAGGGGGTTCCGAGCCACGGAAGGGTCAACGGAACTTGCCCTCCTAGTGTTTAGAGTTAAGACCGCGCTGCTGCAGCAAAAAAGGCAGGGAAGTGATACCCGGGGTCCTCGAAGCAGCCGAATGCTTCATGGTGAGGTGGCACGAGGATGAGGCATAGTTGAGTAGGCATATCCACGCATCTGCCGTGGGCGGTGTCCAAGAGAATGGGGGGAGGGGGAGCAACAGGAGGAGTGGAAGGAAACCCGACCAACGGAATGGAGGGGGGGGAACAGGAGTAGAACGGAAACCGCGGTGGGCACAAGTAGGAAGAAGATGGCAGACAAGGCAGCAAGGCACCAGGCTCACTAGTAAGTAAAACATGTCTATACTACTCGTGCCGCCAACTGGTGAGCTGGTTGGAACAAGGTCTTCCTATCTATGTATTTTTCTTTCTTTTTGTGCTTGATCCTCTGTGGTCTTCATTTTACTTCTTTCTCTTCCTTTCTTATATTAATAAGCCTTAAGAAAGGAGTCGATCCTCTGTGGTCTTCATTTCACTTTTCTCTCTTGCTTTCTTATATTATTAAGCCTTAAGAAAGGAGTCGTGCGGTGTGGATGGATGACGAATCTTGTTTGCTTGCTTCGCGCTGTCTGATGCCGAGGACCGGGGCATAGTTGACGAACGCAGGGCGGAGACAGCAGACAGGGTAGCAAGGTACCAGGCGGACAAGTAGGCAGAACCTGGCTATGCTACTCGTGCCATGAACTGCTGCAGCTACATTGGAGGGTGCTTTGTGCTTCGGTTTGCAAGTTATTTTCCCTTCGTTCATAATCTTACTCTGTTTAGCAGTAGTGGTTAATATTCTTTAGCTCGTTCTTTTCATGTTTCTGCCACATCCCCTGCGGAAGGGCACCGCATTTTGTTTCTTATGATATTTGTTTCTTCTCTTTCGCTGTGTTTTCTATGTTCCTTCGTTTTGGTTTTTGTTAGTTTTAAGTCGTTTTCTCTCGTTCATATAATGTAAGTGTGTCGTACCTGTCATATGTGTATGTTCTTCGGTCTTTCCACCTGTCGACATTTAGCACAACCAGTGTCCGTGCCGATTCTTCAATCCCAGAGAGATACAGGTTCCGTGGTCTCAAACCCACGCCACATAGATACTACATTGTTATGCAGTTAAGCAGTGTAAACAACGCAATGTCATGTCATCATATTGGATACGACAGGCACGACATACACATTCAACACCTTAGAGATAGCAAAAAGAAAAAAGAAAAAAGCAAAGAGCCAACACGAGAAGAAACCATATAACAAAATGGAAAGAGGGAAGAAACCTCTGTCGTGCCTGCCCTCAAGATATGTGGCAGACCCTTTTAACACAGCACCACTACATACTACATACGAACGGAGGAAGACTAAGAACCAAGGGGAAAAACAAGCAAGTAAAATAACTAAGCAGCCTCCTGGCGGCCGCAGCAGTTTCTGGTACGAGTAGCATATCCAGGTTCTTCCTACTAGGCGGCCTGGTACCTTGTTACCCTGTCTACCGTATCCGTCCTGCGTTCGTCAACAGCGTCCCACTACCGCAGAGAATGCGCCAGACAAAACGAAACAAGCAAAGCAGGCTCGCTCGTCATCCACCCACGCCACACGACTCCTTTCGTAAGGACGAGACCCAAGAAACATGAACTAAAAGAATGAAAAACCACGGAAGATCAAGTGCCAAAAATAAACGAAAACAAAGGAACACCACGTTCGAACTTGCTGTAGCAGTTGGCAGCACGACTAGCATAGACATGTTCTAATTTCTAGTCGGCCTGGTGCCTTGCTACCCTATCTGCCATTTCCTTCCTACGTTCGTTCACCGCGTTTTCCCCTCTACTCCTCCTGTTGCCCCACCTACCCGCATTCCCTTGGTTAGGTTTCCTTCCACTCCTCGTGATGCCCCTATTGCCCCCATTCCCTTGGACACCACCCACGGCGAATGCTCGGCGCTGTCTACTCAGCTGTGCCTCATCCTCGTGCCTCCTCACCATGAACCGTTCGGTGGCTTCAAAGACCCTCCGGTACCACTTCCCGGCCTTTTTGACTGCAGTGGACCATAGCGCGGTCTCAACTCCCTACACCATGGGGGAGTGTGCCGTTGAGCCTTCGGTGGCTCGGAACTCCCTAACGTCTTCGACTATTCATCTACGCCAAGACTTAAACTGTCCGCCAGGTCTCGGGTTCTCCCCGCCAGCTATCGTCCCGAAAACTACCCGACTGGGTAGTCGCTCCTTGTTTTGCCGTGCCACGGCCCCCGCGAAAAAGAGCCGCCGTGTACGGACGGGCGTTCCGATGCTCCCGCAACGTGTCATTTTGGAGGCTTTGCGTACGAGAGGGTGGTGTGGTCAGCGCAGAGTCGGCGCTGGAAGCCAATGAGTCGCAAGAGGACTTGGTGGTGAGCCGTTCGAAGCTTGGCGAAGTGTTCCGCCTGAGGGTCCACGTCACACACCTGTACAGCAGGTTCTTAATCACCTCGGCCTTCAGCGTTCGGACTTTGAGGCTAAGGGGGGCGGTCGTCCTAGCATACAACTCCGGGCCAAACCGTTCGAGGTATACCCACATGAGACTGATCCGTCGGTCGATATCGAGCGAGACGCCAGCGTTTTCGTGGATATAAGGACTGGGCCGTCTGCTTATACCTCTGGCCTGCTGCTTCGATGACGAGCGGTGGTGCGAGAGTTGTCTGATCTGGTGTTTGTAGAAGCAATGTCTCTGTCTTCTTTACCGATACGGTGAGGCCTGCTGTTTCGAAGACAGTCACGATGACTGTCATCATTTTCGCGAGCCCTTCAGCCGACTTCGAGACAATTCCTGCGTCATTGGCGTACAACATGCCTCATACAGCCCGTCGCACGCATGCCAACGGCTCCTGCTCCTCTGCTCCGACTACTCTACCATCATTGAGTTCAACCAAATCCCTGACGATGGCTTCGTCGTGGCTGAGGCATACCAGTACGTCGTGTATCGCAGCAGCGAAGAATGCGTTGAACAGTAATGGTGTTAACACACAGCCTCGTCGCAGCCCCTGCACGACTTAAAACCATTCCGAGTGCTCGCCGTCATCCGTACGCACGCACGCCCGCATGCCGTCGTGGAAACTGCGAACGATTTTCAGTAGCTTGGTTGGTAGGCCAGAGCGTGTGAGTACCTACCATAGCAGCTCTCACTCGACCGAGTCGTACGCTTTTTGCAGATCAATGAAGCACAAGTACAGGGGGATTTCCTCTGTCGTCCAAGCTCTTGCAACCGGCGCACGACGAAAAACATAGCAATCAATCGTTGGTCGTGCGGGGCGGAAGCCGCACTGTTCCCCCGGGAGGCACAACCAGTGTCCGTGCCGATTCTTCAATCTTAACAGGGAGTTACAAGTTCTGCTGTCACAAGACTGCCCCGCGGAGATAGGACATTGTTTCATGCAGTATGCAACGTAGACAATGCAATGCCATGTCATCATACTGGATACGACAGGCACGACATACACATTCTATAAATAGGAAATAACAAAGGGAAAAAGACTCAGAAAACAAAGAAACAAATCAAAGAGAAAAAGGACAAGGAAAAAGAAAAGAAAAATCTGTCGTGCCTGCCCTCAAGATATATGGCAGACACCTCAAAAGAACGAGCTAAATTCAAAAGAAACAGCACCACTTAATACTACATACACATACTAAGAACCAAGTGAAATAACAGGCAAGCCGGAGAACAAATCACTCTCCAGGTAGCCGCAGCAGTTTATGGTACGAATAGCATAGCCAGGTTCTCCCTACTACGCGGTCTGGTGCCTTGCTACCCTGTCGACCGTTTCCGTCCTGTGTTCGTCAACTATGCCCCAAGAGGACCATATAGACAGTGCGAAACAAGCAAAGCAGGCTCGCCATGCACCCCCACCACACGACTCCTTTCGTAATGACAAGAACAAAAAATGAAAGATAAAGTAGTAAAAATGAAGATCACGGAGGTTCAAGCGCGAATGAATAAGCCAAAGGAAACAACTGCAAGAAATCAGAACGGACACTTGTTTGTACTACTGTAAGTAAGGTAGTTGGATAGAAAGAACGGCATGTGTGTGTTCTTCACATTAAACCGTTCTTTCTACCCGTCGATACCCAGCACAATCAGTTTCCGTGCCGATTCTTCAATCCTAGAAGAGATACAAGTTATGTGGTCACAAAGCTACGCCACAGAGATACTACGTTGCCACGTGTGCAGCAAGCACAGTGGGCCATGCAATGTCATGTCATCATACTGGATACGACAGGCATGACGTAAACATTCCATGAAATAGAGAAACGAAACGAAATAAAGAAAAACAAGACAAAAACAACGAAGACAAATCGAAAGAGAAAAAAGAACAAGAAAAAGTAAATAAGAAACAAACTGTCGTGCTCCCCCCGCAGAGGATGTGGCAGACACTTGCAAAGAAGAAAAACACCACTACTCTTCTACAAGTCCGCTAAAACGCATTCTACGGGCCATTTAGACTATTTTAGGAACACTGCTCGTGTCCTCACAGTAGTCACACCTTGCGATACTTCTGTAAGCCCACTAAAACACATACTACGGGTTATTCAGTCTGTTCCTCGGGTCCTGACGTAAGCCGTGCTGGTTTGATATCTACTAACAGAAACTTCCGAGCTTCAGGAATACTCTTAAGGGTATTCAGGGCTATCATTCTTGTTCACCAAGGAAAACTACAGCGCCTCAGGAATACTCTTGGGAGTATTCAGGGCTTCGGTACTTATGGACTTTGGTACTTCTAGAACAACTATATATATCCCGATACTACATCATATCACACTTGCTACCCTGTCTGCCACCTCCGTCCTGCGCTCGTCAACTAATGCCCGATCCCTCGGCGTCAGACAATACGAAACAAGCCAAGCAGGCTCGTCATCCACCCACGCCACACGACTCGTTCAATAAGGCCTATCAATCGGAGAAAGAGAAATAAATAAAATGAAAATCACAGAGGATCAGCGCAAGAAATAGAAAAAAGGAAGACAAAGGAAGACCACGTTCAAACCAGCTGCGCCAGTTGGTGGCACGAGTAGTATATATATGTTTTACTTCCTAGTCTGCCCGGTGCCTTGCTACGAGTACCCTGTCTGCCATCTCCTTCCTTCTTTCGTCCACTGCAGTTTCCCTTCTACTCCTGTTCCCCCCCCTCTCCGGCACATATACATTGATTATGAATCACATTAGCAAAGTCGTCGTACAGTACAGCAGGGATATAATAGGTGTTCCGCTGTTGCGCTGTTGCAACGTTTTGGTCAAAGTAATAAATAACCGTTTTCCGCAACAGCCGCGGAGGGCCTGGTTGCGCAGCGCAACAACCAATTTTGGGCGCGCAGCTATATTTTGTTTGCGGTAGGCGTTTGTTTTTTTTACACACTCTTTACACTGATTTTCAAATTCGCCTTTGTTTGGTGAAAAAATAATTGAGCCTTTTTGGATTTGCCGCAGGTGATGTTTATGGTTAGGGGGCTTTTTATATTCGCCTGCATGCAGCAGTAGAACAAAAGGAATTTAGGTTTTGGTCCTGGTACACTCTTTTTCGAGATTCGGGAAACGCTCGTTATTGCTTGATTTTCGGGCATGTAGACGACTACCAAGGTAGCACTTTCAACGAAGAACTTTCTCTGCTGAATTTTCTCTGCGTTGAAAATATCAACAGTCTTGAAAATTGCCCACTTGTCCAGTTTTGGTTTTTATCAACCCCAGCAGCAGCAAACGTCTATCGACCGTCATGCATGTTCCACCTAGCCCTTTGACGTAAACCGCACGCCTCACACCGAGCACAGAGCCAGGTCCATACTGCCTCCCGTCTCGCTGTACTGCCTCGGTGTGTGGCACTGGGCATGTGGCCCACACTGCCCGACTGCCTCGCTGGATATTATATTTTTACTAAAATCCCCGTATATCATACATACGACGAGCAGTTTCAACAACATATTAAGGATAGCTACCATGCTACCCAGCAGTAGCCAGTAGCTTATATTGAGTCGCTGATCGGTAACATAAGCCGTCTCTGTAGCAAGTAGACCACAGCAGCACAACGGGGTGCTATGGCAGTATAGCAGAGCGGTGTGATACATGCCGATTGAGTAGATATGTGGTATGATCAAATGTCGTTTTGGTAGATTTAGAACACAAAAACTCTGGAGAACCCCAGATGATCAAACCGATGTTCAAGGGTCCCCGGGGTCCTCGGGATTGCTTTATGTCTACAGGTTGATGTAGGGTATTCGTGTTTTGTTTTAATTTTGGTTGAGCTGAGACAAGCGAGGCTGCACCGCGCACTCTCACACTCTGTTCGTTTGGATCGTTCCAGCAGCGACGGTTACAAGTTGCAGAGGGTTGCGTATATCTTCGCAGGTTATTATGAATTATGCCGTGTGTTCACGAGGAGAGTTTGAGCACTCCGTTCTCTGCTCCGTTCTCTGCTCCGAGCTACGAGCAAGGCTCCGCTCTCTCTCCCCGCATCTGTCCTCTAATACAACGACTATAAAGCAACTCATCAGACCACGTGGTGGTCAGGGCATCCAGGCTTGGACTCTACGAACACACTAGTGTACTTGAACGTTTGAGGTCTAGTACCAGAAGCCAACGATGCCCTCGAAGGGATCGGCTCAAGAAGAGCGCGACTCTCCAATTGACGTTGAAACGCTGCGACGCGAGGTCAAGCTGGCGATGGAGAAAAGAGAGGCGTCGATGCTGAACGCCATGAGGGAAATGATGACCGAGTTCATGAGGAACAACGGTCGATCGGAGCCAGGCAGCGCTGAAGGCAGCGTTGCTGTAGGAGAAAGTCCAGCAGAGGTAGGAACTACTGCTGTAGGGGAAAGCCCAAGAGGGGCAGTACCCACTGCCGAAGTACGGGAGACTACTGCTGCTGTTGAAGCAGGCATTGGTCGATCGGAGTCCGGCAGCGCTGAGGGTAGTGCTGCTGTAGGGGAGAGCCCACAAGGGGCAGTACCCACTGCTGTAAGAGAGATTGCAGCAGAACAAGAGACAAATTTGCGTGAGGGCGCCTCGCCAGATTTGGGAGCAACTGGACGCGGAGGAACTGCGTTGCCTGTCGAGGTTGGCCCACCGAGGGGTCATCCAGACCAGCATGGGAGGACAGGAGGATGGGGTGCATACCCTGGCGGTGAGTTGGGTGGTGGATTTGATCTGCCTCTATCGCGCCATTTGGCCTTCAAACACACTCCTGTGCAATCGTTTAGTGGGCTAAAATCTGAGTTCAACCCCTGGACAAGAGATGCTCGGTACTACGCCAAAGGAGTTGGTTTCTTGTCTGCTTTCGTGTCGGATCCACCACAGTACATTGCCGTAGGGAAATTAGACACCGAAAACTCGATGGGTTCGTCTCAAGGGGGCGCCGTGGACGCCTCCTCGGTCCCGGCAGGGAGGGCCGAAACAGCCGAGACGATGGGTGCGTCTCAAGGGGGCGCCGTGGACGCCTCCTCGCTTCCGGCACGTGGAGTTTTGACCTGCACGTGTTTATGCTGGGGTGCGCACAGCAGGCACTTGCCGGCGGCGAGGCCGGCGGCGAAACACCCGAGACGATGCGTTCGTCTCAAGGGGGCGCTGGGGACGCCTCCTCGGTCCCGGCAGGGAGGGCCGAACCACCCGAGACGATGGGTTCGTCTCAAGGGGGCGCCGTGGACGCCTCCTCGGTCCCGGCAGGGAGGTCCGAAACACCCGAGACGATGGGTTCGTCTCAAGGGGGCACCGTGGACGCCTCCTCGGTCCCGGCAGGGAGGGCCGAAACAGCCGAGACGATGGGTTCGTCTCAAGGGGGCACCGTGGACGCCTCCTCGGTCCCAACAGGGAGGGCCGGAAACGACCCAGGCGCAGTATCAGCCTCCGACACCGTCCAAAGGAAAGGTGAGGATCCCCCCGCGGTCCTGTCGGGGAGGACCGCACACGAGCTCAGCAGCTGGGGCCGGCTCCCCCCGACAGTACGGGGCCGGACCCGGGGTCAAAGCCAACGCCTGGAGGGTGAACCTGCTGTGCACCAGGTAAGGATGGATGAAGGAGCCGCAGACGCGCTGCTTGTGGCAGCGTACGAGTCGTGGAGGAGCCTGGGAGTATGCTGGATCGTACGTCTTGGACGACGGAGGACGCAGTGGCTTTGATGGCCGGAAGACCTGCTGTGGAGAACAAAGGGAAGTCGAGCGTGTGCATGCCGAGTGGTTTCCCGGAAGACGTAGAACCGCCCCCACAGTCCGTAGCAGATGTAGAGCGTTCTCAATACAAAGCGGCGTGGCACGAGGCCATGAAAATTGAGTTGGACGGTCACAAAACGACCGGTACGTACGAAGCCGTGACACCGCCAAAAGGGCGGAAACCTGTAGGTACGAAGTGGGTGTTTACCTACAAGACGGATAAGGATGGCTTGATAGTAAAGACAAAGGCCAGACTTGTGGCTAAGGGTTTTAGCCAGGTGCAGGATGTAGACTATTTTCAAACGTTTGCACCAACTCCCTCGTCAGCGTCAGTTAAAAATTCTGCCGGCTGTTGCAAATGAACATGGTTTAAAGATTTTTCATCTAGACGTCGCACAAGCTTTTGTTCGCGCGAAACTCGACGCCGAGATATACATGAAACTGCCCGGTGGGTGTGGTGACATGTCAGGAAAGATCGTCCGCCTAAACAGATCACTGTATGGTCTAAAGCAGAGCGGACGGCAGTGGGCCGGATTATTGGTAGAGACCGTGGTAGAGTACGGAATGGAGCAGTGTAGGTCTGACCTGTGTGTGTTTCGCATGGTTGTGGACGGCAAGGTAGAACTGATCATGGCCGTTCATGTAGATGACATCGTGATCGCAGGATCGGATGAGACATGTAGAGATTTCCAGGCCGCGGTAGCTATGAAATTTCCCACGAATAACCTTGGCGAACTGACTTGGTACACTGGTTGTGCTTTTAAACGCGACTGGGAACTGGGGACATTGGAGATTACGCAGAAGGCGTTCATTGAGAGCATGCTGAATCATTTTGGTGTTAACTCATCCTCTGATATCCCCGCGACCCCCGGTGTGGAACTAGGTCCAAGAGAGGGGGGCGAACTTGGAGGAGACTGGCCGTACAGGGAGGCTGTGGGCAGCTTGATGTGGCTGTCGACCATGACGAGGCCGGACATCTCGAACGCTGTGCGTGTTCTGGCGCGCCACTCCCACAACCCAACGGAGATTCACTGGAAGGCAGTTTTGAAGATTATGGCTTACCTGCACGGGACCAGGTTTATGGGATTGACTTTTGTACGGGGCTCGGGTTTGGATTTGACTGCGTATAGTGATGCTGATTAGGCAGATAAGTCGAACGATAGGCGCTCGGTATCGGGGACGGTAATTACCCTAGGGGGTGCGGCCGTCAGTTGGGCAAGTAGTACGCAGAGGTGTGTTACGTTGTCGACAGCAGAAGCAGAGTATGTCGCCCTGGGTGAAGGGGTGAAGGAAGCTTTGTTTACGGGCGCGGTGTTGTCGTTTATATGTCCAGAGCTAAGCGGATCATGTGTCCGGGTTTTCGAGGATAACCAGGGGGCCATAGCGTTGGCTGAAAACCCTCTTAGTTCTGCTCGGAGTAAGCATATCGACGTGCGTTTTCATTTTGTCAGAGAGCTACTTCGTGCTAAGAAGATCGACATTTAGTTCGTAGCTTCGGAAGAGCAGCACGCGGATATTTTGACGAAATCCCTTGCTGCGACCCCTAAGTCTCATCGTAGGTTCCTGTTGAATCTGCCTTTGGAGGGTGAGTGAGGGGTATGAGCATTATTCGATGAGTACCATGTTTGAGTGATGCGAGGAATAATTTGTCAGGTCGCCAACCCTGCGCTACTTTGAGGGGCATGGGGGAGTAGGGCACCGCTTGGCATTTTATTTTCTGGCCATGGTCATCGTTTGGAATGCGGCCGTTGTTTAAATTGCAATGGTTTGGAGTATATGTGTTATCCAGGGGGTTTTGACCCGGTGGCCGGGTTTCCTCCTGCGGGACTGTCGTTGGCTGTTCTTAGGTCCTAGCAAGTCTTGAATGTCTTTTCGGTCTCGTCACTGCTGTGAAGAGCCAGGGAGGGTGTTCGTTTGGATCGTTCCAGCAGCGACGGTTCCAAGTTGTAGAGGGTTGCGTATATCTTCGCAGGCGTTATTATGAACTATGCCGTGTGTTCACGAGGAGAGTTTGAGCACTCCGTTCTCTGCTCCGTTCTCTGCTCCGAGCTACGAGCTAGGCTCCGCTCTCTCTCCCCTCATCTGTCCTCTAATACAACGACTATAAAGCAACTCATCAGACCACGTGGTGGTCAGGGCATCCAAGCATGGACTCTACGAACACACTCTACTTCTCTCCCTTTCTCTTCTTCCATCCTGTCGTGTTGGACAAGACCGATAATGATAGAACAGGCCTGAGAGCCTTTCTTTTGTACTATGCTCTTCTGAGCTTGATGGGCATATCATACGCAGCAACCAGCTGGCAAAGCTCAACTGATAGTGCTTTCCTCCACCGCGGGCTGCCTGACGTAACTCAGGAGCCGCGCACCACACGCCCAATGCAGAGTTCCTGTTAAGAGGCTATGCGTCTTCGATTCAGTTACTAAGCACTACAGAGCTGCGAGCCATCAGCATCATCGAGACACGACAACGACTGAGGCGCGAGCTGCTGCACACGCTGCACACAGAGTTGCCACAGGAGCTGGACCAGGACAGGACCCCGACAAGTACATCAACGAGCTCACGCGACTACGTAACCTGCTGGCCGAGATGGAAGAGCCTATCACGGACACATCGTTCTCCAACATCTGACGGAGGAGTACAGGCACGTCAAGCTAATGACCTGGAAAGACCCAGACTTCGATCTTCCGAGAAATCAGTCTGTACTCCGCCACCTCTACCTGGACGGCCTGTCGAGGAACGGGACTGGGAGGATTGCTGGGCGTGGCGCGGCCATGACAGCAACTTCAGCTACACTTGATTCCAGTGCCATCATCTGGCATAACTGCGGCAAGTCGGGGCACTACAGGAGCGGGTGCGCCGTACCCACCATGGCCAACGGGAACAGCAACAAGCCCACCCGCCAGAAGAAGAAACCTGGATCAGGGGGCAGTGCTGGGCAGAAATGGTGCACTATGCACAGGATGACCACGCACAACGACGCCGACTGCTACGCGCAAGGGGTTCCGCGCTCACACGCGAGTAGTACGCATACGGCGGCTGTGGTGGGCGCCCTAACCCGCACCGATACCGATGACAAGCCGATAGTTAATTTTGACGACGATTTCGACAAGGGCTTTGCGTTTTAGCTTTGAGAAACACAACAGGGACCGCCAGCTAGGGGTCGCCTTATCAACAGGGACCACCAATTAGGGGTCGCCTTATCAACAGGGACCACCAGCTAGGGGTCGCCTTATCAACAGGGACCGCCAATTAGGGGTCGCCTTATCAACAGGGACCACCAGCTAGGGGTCGCCTTATCAACAGGGACCGCCAGCTAGGGGTCGCCTTATCAACAGGGACCGCCAGGTAGGGGTCGCCTTATCAACAGGGACCACCAGGGAGGGGTCGTCTTATCAACAGGGACCGCCAGCTAGGGGTCGCCTTATCAACAGGGATCGCTTTATCCACAGGGACCACCAATTAGGGGTCGCTTCATCAACAGGGACCACCAACTAGGGGTCGCCTTATCAACGGGGACCACCAGGTAGGGGTCGCCTTATCAAAAGGGACCACCAGGTAGGGGTCGCCTTATCAACAGGGACCACCAATTAGTTAGGGGTCGCCTTATCAAAAGGGACCACCAGGTAGGGGTCGCCTTATCAACAGGGACCACCAGGTAGGGGTCGCCTTATCAACAGGGACCGCCAATTAGGGATCGCCTTATCAACAGGGACCACCAATTACGGGTCGCCTCATCAACAGGTACCACCAATTCGGGGTCGCCTTATCAACGCAGGATCGCCGCAAAGACATTTCACGGGATCGCTGCAGAAGAAAAGCGCTTAGGATTGCCGAAAAGACAAATTTTGGAATCGCTACAGCACTGTTCGATGGGGCTGCCGGAGCTTCCGGGGCCGCCACACAAACAAACGACAGCAACGTGGGGTCGCCTAAGTGTCTTTTCGGGATCGGATCACAGTATATCAATCTATTGGGATTGCCGGGGGAGAACGTCTTCTGGAATCGCCACATCATCATCGATCGTTTTGGACTGCTGGGACAACGCTTCTGGGGTCATGGGACACCTTCATCGTGTTTAGGACTGCGCCGGAACATCACTTCTGGAGTCGCTGAACGCCATCATCTGGATCACCAGGAAGATATCTGCGTCACCTGGGGTCGCACGGCAAGTTATGTTTGTTTCGTAGTACGTAGCACCACACGTCTTCTTTATTTGGGAGGGCGGTCAGAAACAAACGTGGTTATGCCGCTAGACTGTTTGTGCAAGGTTTTTTGTTTTGTAGTAACACCACACACGTCTTCTTTGCACGGGGGGGCGGGCAGAAACGTGGTCGGCCGCTACAGTAAGTAGATATTTCTATTTCTTGGTCAACAAACTGATCGTTAAAATATTGTTCATTCTTGAGATGCAGTTGTGAGTTTTTTGCAGTAATACGTCTTGCCTCTCTCCAACACAAACATGCCCTCAACTGTTCATTGGCCCTTTGGGCAGTACAATACCATGGCATTGTGGAGTGTATTTCAGAAGCAAAAGTACGACGGTTAACACTGCTGTTCCACTGGTATCCATTCAGAAGTAAAACCTACGGCCAGCGACGGCGTCGTAGCGTGTAGCGTACGGAGCAATATCGTACAGAGTATGTCTGTCTGGTACATGTATAGCGACACCCCGCGCGGGTTTCATGGTCTGTGTGTGATATTTTCGATTTACATGCTAGTCCGTGCTTTGAACCGGTCACAACAGTAGTATGCCCTTTATGTTGCCAGGTTATGCGTGTTGTTGCATGTGCTGTACAAGGGTTGGTCACCCATCATAAGCGAAGCAGGAACGGTTGGTGTTGTTGCGACGCCGCAAAGGAGTAATGAAACTTTGTTGCGACATAGCAACGGATGCACTCGTAAAATAAGCAGACGAGTAGTACAGACATGTACACTGACCACGTAACGAGAGTTAAAACTTTCGAGCAGATATGACTGAGTAAGTTATGACACTTTCAGAAAATATCACGAAAGAGTACACTAGAACCTAGTGGTTGGTTAATCCAAATATATTGTTGAATGTAGGAAGTTTGACTGTCACCTCCATCGAGGGGTCGTATTAAGGATAGCTACCATGCTACCCAGAAGTAGCCAGTAGCCTATATTGAGTCGCTGATCGGTAATATAAGCCGTCTGTAGCAAGTAGACCACAGCAGCATCACGGGGTGCTATGGCAGTACAGCAGAGCGGTGTGTTACATGCTGATTGAGTGGGTATGCGGCATGACTAACTGTCCTTATGGTAGATTTAGAACACAAAAACTCGGGAGAACCCCAGATGATCAAACCGATATTCAAGGGTCCCCGGGGTCCTCGGGTTCGCTCTATGTCTACAGGTTGATGTAGGGTATTCGTGTTTTGTTTTATTTTTGGTTGAGCTGAGACAAGCGAGGCTGCACCGCGCACTCTCACACTCTACTTCTCTCCCTTTCTCTTCTTCCATCCTGTCCTGTTGGACAAGACCGATAATGATAGAACAGGCCTGAGAGTCTTTGTTTTGTACTATGCTCTTCTGAGCTTGATGGGCGTATTATACGCAGCAACCAGCTGGCAAAGCTCAGCTGATAGTGCTTTCCTCCACCGCGGGCCGCCTGACGTAACTCAGGAGCCGCACACCACACGCCCAATGCAGAGTTCCTGTCAAGACAACAAAGAATTTTCTCCGGTGGATTTTCTCTGCGTTAAAAGTATCAACAATTTTGAAATTCCCCGCTTGTCCAGTTTTGATTTTTATCAACCTCAGCAGCAGCAGCAACAGCAGCAGCAGTAGATACAGCAGCAGCAGGGAACGTCTGTGGAGCGTCATGTATGTTTCACCTAGCCCTTTGACGTACACCACACACTCTCACGCTGAGCACGTACGTGACGAGAAAACTGGCTTCCTCGGTCCATCTCCATGGGGGAAATTGGTAGCAGGTACTTGGCAGGCATCTACAGTACACCTGGTATAAAGGTATCATACTTAACGAGGTGTCCAGTCGCTCGCTCTCTGCAGCAGGTGATTGAACCGGGCATAAGCCACAGAGCCAGGCTCATTCTGTCGCCCGTCTCCCTGTACCCCTGTGCATCTGGCATAGTAGTAGTAGTTGTCGTAGCACAGTAGTAGTATTGGTAGTAATATTTGATGGCAGTAGTCGCAGTGGTAGTAATAGTAGCAGTAGGAGTAGTAAAGTAGTAGTTAGTTGTAGAAATAGTAGTAGCAGTAGTAGTAGTAGTAGTAGTAGTAGTAGTAGTAGTAGTAGTAGTAGTAGTAGTAGTAGTAGTAGTAGTAGTAGTAGTAGTAGTGGCAGTGGCAGTCGTAGTATTGGCAGCGACAGTTAATAGTAGTAGCATTTGTATTAATAGTAGAAGTAGTAGCATGGTAGTAGATAGTACTGTTTTGCCGTTGCCACGAGTCTGCTGCTTGTATCCATGAGCAGATTGTACTGATTTTGGCATTCATTAATTTTAACTTTCAGAGACATTCCAGGACAAGTGCAGATATTGTTTTTATGATGCCGTCAATCGCATGTAGACCTGTTGCTGCCAGTTTTAATGTTAATAGTGATGTTACTGTAGAGCTCTAATGTGCTGTTGCCGTGAGTACTTATTCGACAGGCTGTCATTAGAAAAAGCTTCATACTGGTAATAAACGTTTTCCTGAACGTTGGGAGGTGAAATTTTGTTTGTTCGATATGTTTCTGGTGTGTTTTTTTTTTGGGCTGGGTTGAGTATGTGTTTTTGCGTATTTTGTCCTGCCTACCCCCCCTGCTCAGTGTCGGGACTGGTCTGGGTAATCGGCCGCTCATTTGCGGCCCAGGACGCGTTTTCAGAGTTGTGGGCTGGGTGTAGGTGGTTCTTGCCGCCTTCTGTGCTATTTTTCTTTTCGTTTCGTATTCACTTTTCGCTTTTCCATGTATCTTCCCCGCCCCCCCCCCCCCGTGCGGGCGGCATGGCGATGGCTTTCATTGACGATCTCTTCCTGCCCCTTGAGGCTAGGTATTTCCTTTCTTTTGTTTTACATACTTTGCCGGCTTCGTTGCCTCGCGTAGGTGTGGGAGTGGCTTTTGAGGAGTCGCATCCTCGTGTTCTAGTTCGTGGAATCGGGGTTTCCATGAACTTCTCATAATTCTGCATATACGGCTCATCAGAGTGGGCTAGTGTTATGATACTGCTTTGTATGGGGTTGAAATCCCGGTAATTATCTGGGCTCAGGAACTGGGAACGTATTTGTAGTACTTGGAAGGCGTATCTTAGAT
The DNA here is from genome assembly GCA_031763025.1 of Macrocystis pyrifera. Classification (NCBI taxonomy): domain Eukaryota; class Phaeophyceae; order Laminariales; family Laminariaceae; genus Macrocystis; species Macrocystis pyrifera. The sequence goes on from JASSKH010000024.1 coordinate 1,027,845, forward strand.
GGAAAACCAGGGGTTTTCCAGAGACGCACGAGCTTGGTCTCAGTCTCCGCGTGCACGAAAGGAATAAAACTGCTCTTCTTCTATAGCTAAGCAAGCAACACACGTGAGTACCAACGATTACCGACTTGAAAAACAGACATGTCCAGGGATTCAACGTGTCCCGCAAGCTTGATCTTAACACAGACAACTTTTTCATCGTGCCCCACCGTACGTATACCAGTATATCGATAAATACATACAGAGACGATGCTTCCTACCATTATATTCATATTAATAAGAGTGATGTTTTTGGCTATTGGTCTTTCTGTATTGTTGGCGCTGTTTTTGACACGCAGTTATAGAATTCTCAAGTAGTTAGTAGAGCACATAGTTGTAGTATTAATAGTAGCCCATGGTACCGACCGAATGCATGCTGCCTCTCTATTAATGCCTGCCCAATAGCAGTATAGTACTACTGTACCTAGATAGATACACAAACAAGTATTCAGTCATGTTGAGGTGGGCCTTAAGTTTCTGCGTCACCGTCGTTATCGTTTTGACACGACCTGTCCGAAGGAAAATCTACTATAATACTTATTAATAGTAAATATCGAAATCGCGGCAGCCCAAGCAACTGCTGTACGACATTTCCATAACAAACTGTTGTTGCGGGCACTGCTGCTGCCTTCGTTCCCGTACCGAACTCCCCTTTGATCAATGTATCATCCCCGCCATGCCACGACGCATCCTTTGCCCCGGACTAAATGGCACAATACGACTCTTGTTTATTTGACTCTCTTGACGCCATTATCCCAATTGCAGCTTATAACCTGCGGTAATTGGCGGAATAATCCAAAACCAACCAAACGAAGTCGTACAAGACGCGACTCCATCTTACTCCCACACTCCGAAGGAAAGCCTTGTACTACACTACAGTTGTACCTACTACTACGATTTCTAGTAATATTTGTAAATGTAGTGGCAACGTATTATATACGGTTGAGGGCATCTATTACTATTAATACTATTACCAGTACTGCTCATGGGTATTTTATAGTTGTTGGTTTCCAAGGAAGACATACGATGATTTGGCAAGCTATACAGTTACAGAGTGTGTTCTTCACATCAAAACGTTTTTTCTACCCGTCAACATCCAGCCCAACCAGTGTCCGTGCCGATTCTGTAATCTTAGAGAGATACAAGTTCTGTGGTCACAAACCTACGCCACAGAGATAATACTGCATTGTTGCTACTTATGCAATAAGTACAGTATATAATGCAATGCCATACTGCGTTACTTGGAGCCCGAGCAAGACTGATTACGGCAGGCTACGGGAGGTTCACCACAATCCTCCGATGTCTCGGCTGGCGAAAACGAACGCGCGAAGACGGCATTATATCTTATGCTAACACGCTTCTCTGAACAAACTCCGAGAGCGTTAAGACGACGGTACGCAGGCGCAGACTATTCTTTGTGGGCTTCGTGGCACGCATGGGAAAGGAGCGTCTGCCGAAGAGGGTGATGTTTGGGGAGATAGTTCGGGGCAAGGGCTACTCCAGAGAACAGGAGTGGGACTGGATGAGGTACCTTGAGGAGAACCTCAAGGAGTTTGACATCAAGCTCGAAGGGTGGCGCGAGGCAGCACAGAAAACCGGCAGATTGTTCCGACGGGTCGAGAAAGGGGCGAGGTCCTCGTGCGGAAATGGCATAAGGATGAGAAGGAGACATCGGCAGAACGGCACAGGATGGCTGCAACCGTGACTACACCCGTTGACGCCCATGCACGTGCGCAGAACGGCACAGGTTATAGGGGGGCGAGGGGAGAGGGGGGGGGGGAAGAGAGGGGAGGGGAGGGGAGGCGGTCCGCCCAACAGACTGACGCCTGGGTATGGCCATCATCGTCACGATGCGCTCCCTTTCGGACCCAAGCAATTAGCATGGTGCCACCCGTGTAACTTTGCGTGTCTGTATGCACAGTGCCTGCCTTTCGTATTATCTGTACCCCCGCCGCCCTTTTGTCCCTTTTCTTCCTTTTCCTTCTTTCTTTTTTCTCCTCTTTTATTTTTTCCCGTTTGCCCCGCTTTGTCTCTGTCTGTATCTCCCTTTTTGCTTTTTGGCACAGGTATCTGCTTTTCCTTTTGTTGGTTTGCTTCGTCGTCTTCCTTTTCGTTCTTTGTCTACGAGTATTAGTTGTAAGAACATAGCAGTTGTTCACAGTCGCCCAAATGTCTGATGTATTCTGATTGGCTGATTGGTGTGGTTTATGTAGCTGTAAATTGTCCAAGGGGCACATGTGGGTTTTGTGCTTTCCCGAATGGGTTGCATTATAATATATTAGGATAGTTTTCCAGGGTCACAGGGAGGAAGGATGAGAACCTCACACGCAATTTTTGTGCAAGAGTAGACCAAAGTAAAAGAATGTCGTGACAGTCTGGGCTTTGGCGGATCGCGAAAGAAAATTACAGAAAACGAGGTGTGTGGGGGGAGTGGTTCCAGTAGAGGGAGATATATGGTCGGGGGATCGCAGCAGCAGCACAGTTACACGTATATACGGGGTAGGCATACGCAACAGCATCGATACAGCGGGAGCAACAGCAGCAATGGTGGCAGAGAAGGTCGACGGTAGGTCCATAGGGGAGTAGGGATGCAGCAAGTGGCGACGTCGATCGTCATCATGCTGGATATGACCAAGGCTTATCACGGTATTTCGGCGGGACGGTACCGGCGGTAACGGTGGGACGGGACGTTAAAACCGCCGTCAAACTCGTCCCGCCGTCCCGTCCCGTCCCGTCCCGCCAACAAACTCTCTGACCGTCGTCACTTACCGTGCCGTCCCGCCGATAAAAGCTCTCCCGTTGGAGATTACCGTCCCGTCCCTCCGATAAAACCTCTCCCGTTGGAAATTATCGTCCCGTCCCGTCGTCACACCGCCTCCTGCGGACATCACTTGCCTCTTCCCCTGCAAGCTACATTCGTGGTCGTCTGTTCCCATCCATCCGCACCACGAATTACGAGATTAATCGAAAATTTCGAGTTGTACTATACTTCAATAGTATTTCCTATTCGTATAAATACATGTATCAAAAATATTGCACAACTCCCATACTATAAATAAAATCTAGAACAGTCAGTAGTAGGCGTATTAGGCAGCTTGCAAAATGGAGTATCAATTATTCAATTAACCACCATATCAATCTTATGTAATATGAAATTGCTCTCTTTTCAAGTGTCTGCCACATCCCCTGTGGGGGGGGCACGACTGTTTGTTTCTTATATTTTTTTCTTGTTTTTTGTTCTCTTTCGATTTGTCTTATTTGTTTTTGGATTTTTCCTTTGTTTCGTTTCATTTCTCTATTTCATGTCTGTGTTCTTCACATTAAACCGTAGAATGTGTATGTCGTGCATATCGTATCCAGTATGATGGCATGGCATTGCATTGCCCACTGGCTGCGCTTACTGCCTACGTGGCAACGTAGTATCTCTGTGGCGTACCTTTGTGACCACCTAACTTGTATCCCTTCCAGGATCGAAGAATCGGCACGGACACTGGTTGTGCTGGATGTCGACGGGTAGAAAGATCAGCTTAATGTGAAGAACACACACGGGAGAGATTTGGCTTGTTTGGCGGGGGAAAAAAAAAAAACGGGACGGGACCGGACGGTAAAAGGACAGAAGATGTTGGTGGGACGGAACAGCGGGTGCATAATTTCTCGAAGGGACGGGACGGTAAAAGTCAACGGGGCAGATTTTTTCTCGACGGGACGGGACGGTAATTGTTTTTTTTTTCCTCATCGAGACGGGACGGTAAATACTTCCTTCCTCGGCGGGAGGGAACGATAAATATTTTTTTCCACGGCGGGACGAGACGGTAAATATTGTTTGCTCGGCTGAACGGGACGGTAAATATATATATTTCTTCTTTCCCGCCGCAAGGTCGGCGCGGTTCGTTGTACGTGAATAATTTCCCGCACTGCTGGTGCGCGAAGGGAGCCGTCCCGATGCAGACGTTTTTCTTCTCGACCCGCAGCCCAAGCCCCGAGAAGTGCTGCCACTGCACGGGCCACGTCTTCTTCTGATCTCTCCCCACCCCTGCCCCAAGCACTGTTGTTGTTGCGGTGCCAGCTCATGGTGGCTGTTCTGATTGTTGTTCTTGCGCCGTGCTCCTTCTGGTGTTTGTGGTGGTGGAGGTGGTGGCGGCGGCGGTGGTGATTCTAGCGCCGCTGCTGGTCGATCGACCCCGCCCGTGAGATAGACATCCATGGCGTCCGTGCCGATCACACCAAAGATGTTGGGAGACAGCGCTTTCATCCCTTGACAGACAGCAGCTTTGCATTGACATGCTTTGGCTGACACTCAACTGCTATGTTTTAGTGTGTAACACTCGACTCTACATCCTTGACAACGCTCGTTTTGCTTCCTGCTTGATGGCATGTCTCCTGACATCTTTTTGGGCCACACCAGTACTGGTATGGCCGTGAGTTGAGTGGTCCCTGTGTTGTTTGTGTGTGGTGGCGAGCCTGCGGCTGTGGCAGGTGTTGCGGGTGGAAATATGAACTATGAAGCTTCATGAAAAAAATGAAAAAAAAAAAACACCACCAGGTACTTCATCGATCTGCCGATAGCCTACGACTCTGTCGACCGAGAGCTGTTTTTTTAGTTTTTCTTGTTTTCTTGTAGTCATCACTTTTACTTTCCAGCCTAACTCGCAGGAGGTTTTACCCTCAGTGAGCTTCTGGACAAGCCGTGGTCACAGGTGTCGTCCCTTCTCCCACCCGGTACGTGCCTTTATTTTTTGTCGCGCATAGGGTTCAGCATTCCCACTGCTCGTCGATTTTCATCGAATGTAGCTAACTCAGGCTCTCGCGCTTTCCGCTAATCATTTTTTTTTTCTAAAGTCCCTACTAGCATGCACTTGGCGAGACTGGAACCCACGAAATTGATCTTGATAGGCACGCGGACCACCTACCAAGCCACCGGGGACGCCTTATGCTATGGGAGGTACTCACACGTTTTGGCGTACCAACCAAGATGCTGGGAATTATCCGTAAATTCCACGATGGCATGCGGGCTCGCGTGCGTACGGATGACGGCGAGCACTCGGAATGGTTTGAGGCCACGCAGGGACTCCGGCAAGGCTGTGAGCTATCACCGTTACTGTTCAACGTATTCTTCGCTGCTGCGCTACACGTCGTACTAGTACGCTTCAGCCAAGACGAAACCATCGTAAGGGATTTGGTCCAACTCACAGTGATGCTGGAGTAGTTGGAACGGAGGAGCAGGGTCCGTTGGCGTGCATGCGAAGGGCTATATGGGGCATGTTGTACGTCGATGACGCAGGGATTGTCTCGAAGTCGGCTGAAGGGCTCGCGAAAATGATGACAGTCATCGTGACTGTCTTCGAAGCAGCAGGCTTCACCGTATCGGTTAAGAAGACAGAGACAATGCTTCTACAAACGCCATACCAGAAAACCCTCGCACCATCGCTCGTCGTCGAAGCAGCAGGCCAGAGGTATAAGCAGACGGCCCAGTTCTTATACCTGGGCGGCATTATCCACGAAAACGCTGACCTCTCGCTCGAAATAGCCCGACGGATCCGTCTCATGCAAGCATGCCTCAAACGGTTCGGCCCGGAGCTGTATGATAGGACGACCGCCCCCCTTAGCCTGAAAGTCCGAATGCTGAAGGTCGAGGTGAGACCCTGCTGTACGGGTGTGTGACGTAGACCCTCAAAGCGGAACACTTTGCCAAGCTTCGAACGACTCACCAAGTCTTGTTGCGAGCCATTGACGTCCAGCGCCGACTTCGTACTGATCATACGCCCTCTCGTACGCGAAGGCCCTCAAGATGACACGTTGCGGGGGCATCTAGACGACCATCCGCAAACGGTGGCTCCTCTTCGCGGGGGGGGTGGCACGACACAGCAAGGATCGATTACCCAGTCGGGTAATGTTCGGGACGATGGCTGGTGGGGAGAACCCGAGACCTGGCGGACAGTTTAAGACTTGCCATAGATGCATAGTCGAAGACCTTAGGGAGTTCCGAGCCACCGAAGGGTCAACGACCCCCTTGGTATTGGGAGTTGAGACCGCGCTGTGGTTCACTGCTGCAAAAAAGGCGAGGAAGTGGTACCGGAGGATCCTCGAAGCAGCCGAACGGTCCATGGTAAGGTGGCACGAGGCTGAGGCTGAGCTGAGTAGGCAGCGCCGCGCATCTGCCGTGGGTGGTGTCCAAGGGAATGGGGGGAGGGGGTGCAACAAGAGGAGTTGCAGAAAACCCGACCAAGGGAATGCGGAGAGGGAGGGGAACAGGAGTAGAAGGGAAACTGCAGTGGACGAAAGTAGGAGGGAGATGGCAGACAGGGTAGCAAGGTACCGGGCAGACTTTAAGTAGAACATGTCTATACTAATCGTGCCACCAGCGGGTGCATACAGCTGGTTCGAACATGGTCTTCCTTTGTCTTCCTTTTGTTTTTTTAGTTTAGTTTTGTTTGGTTTGGTTTTTTTGGTGTGTTTTTATTTATTTTTATTTTCTTTTTGCGATGACCATATGTGATTTTCATGTTGTTTCTTTCTCTTTCTTTCTCCGATTGATAAGCCTTATTGAACGAGTCGTGTGGCGTGGGTGGATGACGAGCCTGCTTTGCTTGTTTTGCATTGTCTGACGCCGAGGGGCCGAGCATAGTTGACGAACGCTGGACGGAGGCGGCAGACAGGGTAGCAAGGTACCAGGCGGACTAGCAGGGAGACCCTGGCCGTGCTACTCGTGCTATAAACTGCTGCCGCTACCTGGAGGATGCTCTGTGTTTTGGTTTGCCTGTTGTTTTCCCTTGGGTTTTTGTCTTACTCTGTTGACGACGACTAGTTGTGTTTTTCTTCCTTTTCCTTTTTCTTCCAGCTCGTTATTTTCAAGTGTCTGCCAGATCCCCTGCGGGGGGGGCACGATGACTTGTTTCATACATTTTTTTCTTGTTTCCTTTTCTCTTTCGAATTGTCTTCTTTGATTTTGTTTTTGTTTTTGTTTCTCTTTGTTTCGTTTCTATATGTCATGGAATGTCTATGTCGTGTCTGTCGTATGCAGTATGATGACTTGGCATTGCATTGCATACGTGGCAACGTAGTATCTCTGTGGCGTAGCTTTGTGACCACAGAAATGTAACTTCCCGTAGTGAGGTGGAGTTTGTGGAGGCGTTTTGGAATTCGAAGAAGTCTGGCAGAATCGTGAGATGAGGCGAGATCAGACGTCAGTTGAAAGCGTCTAGTCACCAGAGCTGTTTGGTCTTAGACGGCGGCTACTGTACGAGAATTCGTAGCAGTAGTGGGCCCAGACAATTGATCGACTTTCTTCTCCGTCATCTCCGTCATGGCAGACCAGCCCTCCCTCCCAGCAGGAGATGAGGATCCCCCGCTTGATGTGGTGGGAGGCGCGGACGCCCCGCTCCGCGTGGGTGGTGACCAAGGGGAAGGAGCTGGCCTGCCTGGGCCCGAAGTACTTGCTGGAGGCATCGGCCAAGGCGGAGCAGCGGGCATCGGCCCGGGCCTTCCTGCAGCAGTAGCCGATCCCGCCATGATGGCGATGCTACAACAGTTGTTGGCGAGCAACCATGCGATCGCGGCTCGGTTGACATGCCTAGAAAACATCCAGGCTCACCCGCAGCAGCAGGAGCAGCAGCAGCAGCAGCAGCCACAAGAAACCCAACCACTACAGCAGGTGGGCCAACCCCCTGGGGGCGCTATCGCTGGCGGCCTGTTGGCCCCGTGGACCTGCGGGGCCATGGGAGGCCAGCTGCTGCCAGCTTCGCATGACGAAAACCAACAGGCTGCGATCTCCGCGGGCGTCAAAGCGACCGCAAAGCAGGCAGCCGACCTATGGCACGCACCGGAAGGTCCTAAACTTTTCATCGTGCGGGGAGGTTTCAACATGCAAGAGGTGGTAACCCGTCCACTCCTTCTCATGGCGCTCAACGAGGTGGCCTACGTCTCCGACGCCGTCACAGCAGCTTCGATGCCTGTCGGAATTCGCGGTTGAGACTTTTTACCCTCCTGTGCCAACCGGGCAGGAGCCGGTGGATATGCCTGCCGAAGTAGACTTCGCCACGTTCATTGCAGCGTTCATGGCGACTCTCGAGTACGGTATGGAGGGAGCGCAGGCGGTATGCAGGAACAGGGTGCGCACAGTGCGGGAGGAGCTCGAGCAGCTACAAAACTCAGTGGAGTTCTACCTGCGTAGGCACTATAAAACACTCCTGAACCACAAGGATAAGGTGCGCGAGGTGCTTATCGCAGCCATGAACGTCGGTCTGCAGGTGGGGATGATCGACCTCGCGAAGCAGGGTGGCGTCCTGCACCGGAAGCACAGATACGCAGCTCCCACGGCCGGCACAGGCGTCCCCATGGTCCCTCTGGCTTTCACATGGCTTAGAGAGCTGGCGCTGGTTCCAGTCTCACGGAGCGTCAGAGTTTCTGGACGCAGGCGCCTGAAAAAACAGGCTCCAAGAGGAAGGGATCCCCCAACGCGGGAGGGCAGCGGAGTGCCCGAACGCAAGCCCGGGCCGGCGCCAGAGGAGGAGGCGGATCCACGTTCAAAGCTCGCATGCTGGAGCGGGGGACTCCGCCTGGCGTGTGCGATTTTTCATGGCGCGGTGATCCGTGCCCGCGGGTAAACTGCACGTTTTCCCACGTCCTACCCGCCGGAAACGGTCCGTCGGTCGCCGGGCCGCAACTGCAGCTCCAAGCAGTGCCGCCGCCGCCGCCACGGCCACCGCCGCCACCGGCGCTGCTGCACCAGCCGCCGCAGTATCAGACGGCCGCTGCAGCCGGCGGGAGAACGGCAGCAGGAGGGGGGGGGGCGTCACGGCAGGCGAGCGTCGCACGGTTTAGCAGAAACTACGTGGTCGGCGGCCGGGGTGGTGCGTCCGCCGGGGTGGAGCGGGCAGGGGGAATGGCAGCATCTGACAATACGGGCTCTGCCATCCGACAGGGCCGACCGAAGGGGGGGCAGGGGCGACCGGAGAACGGATAGTTTGCGGAGACACCAGGAGGGCCATGGGAATTCTCCGTTCACGCACCTCCGGGTCGGTGTCGCCGGCCCTGTTTCACGGTGAGAGTCAGGTACCGAGAAACAGAATCAGTGAATCAAGCAGCAGATCATTTGAGACAGCGCCTCGGTAAGAGACCGTAAGGCAAGAAGAAAAAATGATTCACGCAGAAATGAGGGTTGCAGCAAGCCAGCCCACTCGTCCCATCCACCCTCGCATGACCGACACACGCACCCTACCACCCCCCGCCGCAAGGCGCACGCACACGGATCCCTATCGCCAGCCAAGTCGTTCCACTCAGCTTTGGAAAAACCACACGCACCACCCCCCGCAAAAAAAACGCCGAGACGTATCAAACGCGCACGCATCAGCGAATAACCAGAAGAAGGGAGTACTTGATAAAAGGGACTTTCAGCCTGAACAGAGGGCCAGATTACCCCACTTCTTTGCAAATCGGGACAGTACCGACGTTGCGGAAGGTTCAGCACAACAGGCTTGGTGTGGGCAGAGGGCCAGATTACCCCCTTCTGACGGAAACCGAAACAGTAACGGCTACGCGGAAGACTCACACCACAGCACAGAACAGCTTGAGAAGAGGGCCAGATTACCCCACTTTCACGCGAATCGATACAATGTCGATCCCGCAGAAGGCTCAAATCAGAAGGGCCGTCCGCCCGTTCAGTACAGAGAAATCCCCACACCAGCACAGTCGTCACACATAGCCTGGCAGAGAGAGCAAGGGCAAGCCCAGCCACCCTTACAGCAGTTAGTTGAATCAGCGCTCGTTGCGGTCGACGCGCGGAAGAGTAGCGGGTCAGCACGCTCACGGCTTCCTATTGGGGAGTCGCTCAGTCGAAAACGATCATAATGCATAATACAACAATGGCACGCCGAAAAAGAAAAACTCGGAAAGGATGATCTTGACGCACGAGAAAGAGAAGAACTGCTTTATACGCCCGCTAACATTTGCACACAAACATGATGCGCGATGAGCAAGGAGTCGTGGGGGACGTAGCTCGAGCATTAGGAGGACCCCTGATCGCACCGCCGATAGACCCCGCACACATAAAACGATACTTCGGAGACCTGAAAGGTTTCGGAGCGGTGGACGAGCTCGTCGCGATCGTCACGGGGGGGGTACCGGTGAACGCGGCAGCGACGGGTGTAGATCTAGAGCGCGCATTACAATACGGAAACCACCCCAGAGTCAACAAGCATTTGCCGGCAGTCTGGAAAAATTGGCGAAGATGTAAGACGTCAAAAATGCTTAGTGATCTAAAAGTCATCTGCGCACGAAATCTCTAATCTACGAGTGTCCCCGTTGGCGGCCGTAGTGACACACAAGGTTAGGATCATAATTTTTTATCGTTCCATGTACAGAGTCGAGGGGAGAAAGGTGGACTCAACGGCGACACCGACCCTAACACTGTCCCCCAATGCCTGTGCGCACACGCGCTGCCCAAATTCCTGGACGAACTCGTGGCACTGAGAAAAAAGTTCCCCGTTGAGAGGAGACTGACGAGTAAGGCCGACGTGTCGGATGCCTTTAGGAACGTGCGGGTAGATCCGGACCAAGCACACAATTTTTGCTACATAGTAGGAGATCTGGTTGTGATTGATTTTCGTTTAAAGTTCGGATGGTCGGGATCGCCGGGTTTCTGGGGTGTCGTATCGGCCGCGGCCGAACACGCGCACTGCAACACCACACTCAAGTCGAGCCAGCTACTAGAGCAAGGAAAAAGCATGATGGCCCATGTTAAGGTGGTAGATCGATGGGAAGAAGGCACACCCACGCCGATTCCCCCAGACGCCACAATCAGAGCGCACAGCGGGGGAGATATCTTGGACCCATTTTTCACAACCGTGTATGTAGACGACTACCTCCTAATCAGGGTTCAACATTCAGACGACGACAAGACCGCCCTGATCGCATCAGCCTCTCTTGCCTCGGATCACGTGCGCTCATTTGGTCCGGGGGAGGGAGTAACGCCCATCTTAGCCCCGAAAGAGCGTACGGACTGGGACTCCACGATTGACGGGTTAGGGTTCACGATCAACTCGCACACAATGAGAATCTCTTTCCCGCGCGAAAAAGCTGACGCTATAAAAAGGTCGCTGCTGGAGCAGTGGCCCTTGAACAGAAAGCGAGCGACCGCAAGGGACGTTCTCAGCATGGCCGGGAAGCTGTGGAACCTCACGTACGTGGTGCGAGCGGGCAGGTATTTCGTATGGAGGTTGTTGCGTCTGACCGGATTACACGATTCCAGCGCAAGGAAAAACCAAAAGCGCATGGTAGAGCTTGGCAGAGAGTTTCACGCTGACCTCTTGTTTTGGAAGTGGGCGGTAGGTCATGCTCGAATTGGTGGGAGACCGGCCGGATGCGGCAGGGGACCCGATCTTGATGCGAGGGGACAACGTGGCCGTCGTATCATGGGTATGTCGAAGCGGTGGGGCGACAGACAAAAGGGCGTGCTTCCTCATGAGAATGCTGGGGTGCCTTGGATTCGAGGGAGGCTGGAACCACACTGCAAAACATATTCCGGGTGTGCAGAACATTTTAGCTGATGGGATTTCACGGTGGCCTAGAAAGATACTGGCGGACAAGGTCAGGGAGCTGACCCACTCCAGCGAGTGGTACGAACAACCCATTGGTCGACGGGGTTCGGGGATTTTCGATGTTGTGCTCCAGACAAAGAACATCTTCACCAAACACGACGACATTCTATGGAACCTCATGATGAACGACGCAGAAGACCTCGGTTGACTCGCGCGCGTTTTGTTCTGAATGTCTCGCTCAACACATGGTACGCATACCGCATGCCCACGCGCCTCACAGGAACAGGGGACGACAACGGAGGAAAGAAGGAAGAAGTGGTGAGGTTGGTCGAACCGCTCGCGCTCGGTTCAGTCGCGAAGAATACCCAGAAAAACTACTTAGCGGAGTGGAACACCTGGGAAAACGAGAGACAAGCACAGGGGAAAGGGCCGTGGTTGCAGACTGTTGACGATCCCGATGCAACGCTGACGGAACTGCTTGAATTCATGACGTCCCACTGTTTCGTGCATAATAACCAGCAATCGATCGTCAGAGGGTACTTGGCGGCCATTAACTTTTTCCACAAGGTGTTCGCAGGCCGGGAGCTACCCTTGTCTCATTGCATGATAGTCGCAGTGAGGAAGAGGATAGACAGGGCACACGGTATGTCTAAAAAGAAAAAAACAAGTGAGATTGCCCCTGACGTGGGAAATGCTTGCGGAAGGGCGACAGACACTCGTGAGCATGGCAGACGGGGGTTACGTGATGTGGTTAGGACGCACCGTGTCGTATTTCTTTTTGTGCCGAGCGTCAGAGGCATGGGCGTGCACAAACGGACAGGTTCATCCCGAGTTTTGTCTGACGCGGAAATACATTTTTTTCTTTCACAAGGGGGTGCAGGTGGCGTTTGAGAACAGAGTGATTGCCACAGCAGCGCAGGTAAGGCAGACGGGGGTTACGTGATGTGGTTAGGACGCACCGTGTCGTATTTCGTTTTGTGCCGAGCGTCAGAGTTATGGGCGTACACAAACGGACAGGTTCATCCTGAGTTCCGTCTGACGCGGAAATACATTTCTTTCTTTCACAAGGGGGTGCAGGTGGCGTTCGAGAACAGAGCGATCGCCACAGCAGTGCAGGTAAGTTTTTGGCGTCAAAGTGCGACCCAAAAAAGGGCAGGGTGCACCATCACGCGCACACGCCTCGTAAAGGAGAAGATGTCAGGGGGGGCGCAGATGGGGGCGTTCGAAACTCTGCTCGAACTACTGGACGTGTACCCCTCGCTACCAACGGAAGCGCCGTTGACCGTTAGGAGCACCACGGTCGGGTGGAAAGTGTTTACTAGGACGGAAGCGGTCGCTGCGCTGAGACTCATGGTAGGTAGCAGCAGTAGAGACCCCATGCAGTTCGCACTGCACTCAGGAAGAATCGGGGGGGGGCACCCAGCTTGTGTCCCAAGGAATCTCGGAGCTGCAAATTCAGCGCGCAGGAAGGTGGAAGTCTCGGGCGTTTATGACGTACGTGGGGGAGGCAGGGGAAGGCGCCAACTCCGTTTCTGTTGCACTCGCCGAAACGTAGGATAACGGTGATAGCATGGAAAGATGTTTGGAGTGGTCAGGCTGGCCATATGGGGTGAGTGTTAGATAGCTTCGCAGAGATTGGAGCGGGGCCATCAGAGTTCGGGCTAGCCTGATCCACATGAAACGTAGGAGGGTTTTCATCAAAGGTGGAAGGGGGGATAAGAGCGGGGCTTTTGACGGTGCGTGTGATCGTTCGTATCATATTTGGGTTTTGACTGAATTTGCACAACAAGGGTGGTAGTCTTCATGTGAAAAAAATAATCCAGAATTCTTGAGCCATAACAAACTTGTATCTCTCTAGGATTGAATAATCGGCACGGACACTGGTTGTGCTGGATGTCGACGGGTAGAGAGAAGGGTGCAATGTGAAGAAAACAACAGAACCCAACATACCACTCACTTCTCCGTAGTAGTTTTTCAATTTATTTCGAAGATCATAATATTTGTACTTACTTTTTTATTTGAATATTTTAAAATAATTCATCAACCAGCTGCTGATCATCAAGATCATGTGGTCCAGCACGGCCTTTTCTATAAAAAAAATGAGTCCGTCCCGTTACGATTCTCAGTCACTGTGATACGGCACGACACACATATTCTATGAAAGAGAGAAAAAGAACGAAAACAACGAAAAACCAGAACAAAAAAAAAAAAAAAAATCGAATGGGATGCGGCTAAAAATCTGTCGTGCCCCCCCGCAGGGAATGTGGCAGACACCCGAACTGCTGTGAAGAAATAATAAATACCTAAAAAAAAACACTCTACTATAAACAGAGTGCCACTAAGAACCGAGGGAAAAGAAGAGGCAAACCGAAGCACAAAGCACCCTCGAGGTAGCCGCAGCAGCAGTTTGCGGTACGAGTAGCGTAGCGAGGTTCTCCCTAATAGTCCGCTTGGGACCTTGCTACCCTGTCTGCCGTCTCCGTCCTGCGTTCGTCAACTATGCCCCGCCCTTCGCCGTCAGACAATAATACGAAACAAGCAAAGCAGGCTCTCGTCATCCACCCACGCCACACGACTCCTTTCTTGGGGCTTATCAATAGAAGAAAAGAAGAGAAAGATATAAAATAAAATGAAAACCACAGAGGATCAAGCGCAAAAAGAAAAAGCAAGACAAAGCAGGAAAGGAAGACCACGTTCCAACCTGCTGCACCAGTTAGCGGCACGAGTACCATAGGCATGTTCTACTTCCTTTAATAGTCGGCCTGGTGCCTGGCTACCCTGTCTGCCATCTCCTTCCTACGTACTTTCGCCCACCGCACAATCTCTCTTCTACTCCTCCCCCCCGGTCTCCGCATTCCCTTGGCCGGGATTCCTTCCACTCCTCCTGTGACCCCCTCCCACCATTCCGTTGGACACCACCCACGTCGGATGCGCGGCGCTGCCTACTCAGCTGTGTGGCGTTGTTTTGTGACCACATAACGTGTAACATTCTCTCTAGAATTGAAGAATCGGCACGGAAACGGGTTGTGGTGGGTCGGCAGGATGTCGACGGGTAGAAAGAACGGTGTAATGTAAAGAACGCACACAACGATTACCACATTGTTCCCAACCAACGCCGCAGCGGAACGTCATTTCTGATAATGGAGTACAGAAGACAAAAGTTCTTTTCGTGTGTGGCTTCAACGCCCCAACCCGCGAACCTGGATTGCCGTGGTGGCTAAATGACGATTCCGAAGACGAAACCTCGCACCCGAGGAAGGTCCTGCTGGTTTACGAGTGCAGAAAGAAGCACTACTGCTTACTACAATCAATAAAAAAAAACACCATAATGAAGAACTACTATTGTCCCAACGCCCCAACGGGTAGGGTGGACCGTAACTGGTCCGAGTCCGGCGGGAAGGCCTCATAGCCTCGGTTTTTGTTGGTGGGTGAGCTCGCGCAAGTCCCACACTACCCGGGAGGGAGGACCTCTCCCGGGTGGCTATCTCCACCGCACCTGCTCCTCTCGGGGTCAGGTCGGGTCAACGTGCCCAACTGGGCTAAATTGACACACGACACGACACGAAATTGAAAGGTGGAAGTGTAGTAAGCTTAAGCTTTATTTTTACCATTCCGCCGGAGGGATAAAAACAAACAAACAAACAAACAAACATCGTACATTACATAATAATATTATTAATAGGGCAAATGCCAAAATCAGGTATGCCTGATCCGTTTGAGCCAAAAGCAGGTACATTCCAAAACCAAACAAAAAACGCGCGCCACGAGCGGTGTTACGCCCATGAAAATCCAGTAAAAAAAAAATGCGCCTGAAGCAATAAGCAGAAGCGTGCCACATGGCCTCTACAATCTGGTTGTTTTGTTTTATTTAGGGTGTAGGTACCACGGGTTCCACTTGGACCTGCAGAGGGTCACTATTAATATGCTTCGTTTGTTTCGGCACGGCGGGAGCGCCAAGAGTATTTACTCTGCCCCCCCCCCCCCCCCCCCCCCCCCCCCCGCCCCGTTGGCAGCACTAAAGCTTCTAGACCGTCCTCGCGGAACCGCCCGCTCGGCACGAAATTATCTTGCCGTACCAAACCTGAGACCACTTCAACGCGGGGTGATGCAAACGAAATACCGTGCGACCATGATGCTGTACAGACTGCTGCGACCATAGAAAACAGCGGAGTATAAACACATCATAACAACTATTATTAATAATAATATTCCGTGACCAAACAGGTCGCGATTTCGCGCAGAGTACACCTACCTGTACAACAGGTAGGTATAAACTTGCCCTGAGGGACCGCCAGACCGCTAGGGGAAGGAAGAAGCCGGCGGAATGCGGCCAATGACATGGGGATGGAACGTCGATGAGGAATAGAATATACAATACTGTGGAAGCCAGGGTCGGAGATATCGTAGATCTCGTAATACGCACGCGCGAAGGACACGTCACCGGTCAAGCAATATCAAATCTCGGGTCACGAGCGGTGACACGTCATTGACGGTGTAGACCCGTCCTCGGGAGATAAGCTATCGGGAGATACGTAATCCGCCGCAGACTCTGGGGTAACCAAAAAGGTCCCCCACCGAGTCAGACTAGCTCTAGCATCTCCTTGCTAAATATCAACGAAGAACTTTGCTCGGCTTACGTCGGCCGTAACGACGGCTACAAGGGACCCTCGCTCCGCGACCTCATCACGGCGACTTCTCCGCGACTTCTACGCTACGACATCTCCGCGACGACCTCGGTACGAACGACTAGCGAAGGTACTACATTACATTGGTGACCACCTTGGTTTTGGAAAATGCCACGCTCAGGAGGTAGATCGAAGAAGCAGCGGACGAAGACACGCCTGGCGGCTGAAGCGGCCTCCATCAGAGACACGGACGCCAATTTCTACGACGATCTGGCGTCCGCCGACGGGGACCTTGCCGCAACGGAGCCTGCAGCCGAGGAGCCTGCAGCCGAGGAGCCCAGCCCCAGCCCCGGCGACGAGGAGTCTAGCGATCCCGGCAGTAACCAAGAACGACCCATTGAGGAGACCGCCTCAGCCTCCGGACTGGCGGAGGACGTTCTGGCGGGACCGAACGCCTATCCCCCCGGTGATCCCGTTCGCCTGGAAACAGCAGCGTGCCTTCGACGCTGCATGTTAAACGGCACCACTCCGCCAGCCTGGGTGCTGCAACTGGTCATGCCGACGAACGCACGCTCCGTGGACGGACCTACAGCTGCCCAGATGGGAGAGGTGAGAGGAGTCTCGGTATTGCCCACACAGAATCTCGATGTAGCTTTCGCCGGGGCCGCAACCACACAAACTGACGCGGCCACCCCGATTCAGCGGTCGAGCAGTTCTGACAGCAGCAGCCACTCCCCCCCCGACCCATCTAGCCAGCCCTTGCCCGCAGCACGTACACCCTCTGCTGTAACGCAAGCAGCACGTACATCCTCTGCTGTGTCCCCACCCACCAACGCTCCCTCGCAGCAACCAGTACGTACATCCTCTGCTGTAGCCCCACCTGCCACTTCCTTCGTGACGCAACCAGCACGTACACCCTCTGCTGTAAGTGAAGAGACTAGTAATAGCCAGTCAACTAGAATCTCGACTCAGCCGGTTGATCACGGAAAGTTTTCCATCAAAAAGACAGACCTTCCGCCTTCACTGAAACTGGTCGGATCACCCTCGGAAGACGTGCCCGAAATCATGGCACTCTTCCGCTCTCGCATCCGCTTACACTCACCTGACAATACACCGGACGCAACTATAGACCACCACGCAGTCAAGTACCTCCCCCTCCTAGTCAGCGGTGAAGCAGCCACCACCATGCAGCAGCTGCAATGGGAGACCTTAGAGTGGCGAACCGACAAAGAACTGGCCGAACTAACCAATGATGAGGACGCTCTCGAAATCCGAGCCCCCCGCTCTTACCGTGACTGGACCAACGCCTTCACAAATTTGTTCAGCCCAGTCAACCGCATCGTCTTGCTCGCTCGCACCATCGCTAACCTCAAGCAAGGGAGTAGTGAATCTGTCGACTCTTACGGACTGAGAGTAACTCAAGCTTATGCACGACTCTTGGCTGAAGCCAAACGCACCGCTCCCCCTAACGTCTCGCCGTACAAGCACGCGTGGCAAACCTCACTGATGGCTACCTTCGAAAACGGCTTGATTCCCCCGATACGAGTTGAACTCATCCGTGAAGACCCCTCCCTCACATACCAAGCATCTCGTATTCGGGCTAAAAAACACGAGACGAACGCCTTGCGCGGAACCCCCACCCCACCTCCGACTACGTACGCATCCGCTGTCATCGGTGCCTCCCCTGGACCTGATCGACAGTTGATTACCTCGATGGCAAACATCGAGAAAGCAATCGTGACAGCAGGGCGAGGGCGAGCCCAACGGGTCACCTTTGCAAAGGACACCCGCGGCTCGGCCGAGAAGCGCGGCAGGTCGGTGAGCGTAGACCGCTCTGAGTCCCGTCACGCCACGGTAGCGGCGGGGGCCGAATGCGACTACCCTATGTGCCGGCATCGAACCTCCCACTCGCGCCCCGAGTGCCGTTTGGCTAAGGCGCATGAGGAGAAGGGGTGGGTAGTCAGTAAGAAAGATAAATGAGGAGGCCCGCGCCGGTTTCCTCAAACCGGTTCGGGGAGTAGGTTAGCTAGGACCACCGAGCTCGCGGTGCAAACGATAGCGCAAGCAGCTCGCGTAACCGTAGCCAGCGTCGGTAGACCTAGTGGAGGGATAAAAGTGGCCGCAAAACGATAGCCACCCCTCTGGCGAACACCTGTGCACAACACGTACATGCAGGCAACCAGTCGAATACTGTAACAGACTTATTGAATAAGCAGCAGGTTCCGAGTCACCCAGGCGACCGTGCTGCAGTTCCCCGATTTTTCTAAAGACTTTGTGATACACGTTGACGCTTCAGAGGCAGGCGCGGGAGCATTCCTCGCCCAGCAGAAAGGCGATGACCTCGTAATAATCGCATACTTTAGTCAACGCTTCAATGACAGCCAACGCCACTACTCCGCTACACTCAAAGAATGTTACGCTGTTGTGTTGGCAATACAGCACTGGCGGCCCTATTTATGGGGACGACACTTTGTATGTGTGACGGATCACGCGGCACTACGGTACCTGTACTCAATGCAAGACACATCGAACATGTTAACACGCTGGGCGATCGCATTACAATCGTATGATTTCACCGTCCAACACAAACCCGGTAAGCTACATGTCGTGCCGGACACGCTTTCACGAATGTTTGCGTTTGAGCAATAGCAAGAAATCGCTGACCCGTCCCTTGCACCCATTTGCCGGAATGTACCAGATGACCCTAAACTACAAACAGCGCGAACTCCCCGCCCTTATCAGGTTTCCGCCGACAAACTGGCTAACCTAGAACCAGTACACAGCGATAGAGAGCTTTTTAGTGTGAAGTCAGTATTCGCGAGCGCAACCAATGTTTTCATGTCCGTCGATCAAGAAAAACTCCGCTCGGCTCAAGCAGCAGAGTACGGTCCGTACATTGACTACATTCAGCACGCAGACGCGCCCTTACCCGAGAAAGAAACGAAAGCAACCATGTCATACTATTCAGTACAAGACGGAATGTTATTCAAATCGTACCTTCCGGGACGCCTTCGAAAAAGAGGCACATTCCGCGATCAGTTGGTAGCACCAGAAGCCCTTGTCGGTCTAATTCTGCACGCTTACCACGACCACGTCATGTCAGGAGGACACCTCGCATCCAGACCGACTTACGATAAAATCCGCCAGAAATATTAGTGGCCTACTATAAGCCGCGACGTGCGAGAGTGGTGCGAAAAATGCCAAGCTTGCCAACGACGAAAAACAGCACACGTCAGACCCAAACTCCCAACAGGCCATTTGCCTGTCGAACGACCGTTCCAAAGAATATCGGTTGACTTGGTAGAGTACAAATCGGTATCAACTTCAGCCGCAGGGATCGAATGTAAATATGTTCTCTCGATGATGGACCATCTGACACGTTTTGCAGTGCTGTTGCCGGTACGTGATAAGGCGGCCGACACAGTAGCCCGGGCTATCATCGAACGAATAATTAGCATCTTCGGCCCACCAGAGACCTTGCACTCAGATCAAGGCTCCGAATTTGAAAACAAGGTAATATACCAGCTGCAACAGATTCTCGGATACAAAAAGACCCGAACGACTCCGTATCGACCTCAGGGCAATTCAGTATCAGAACGCGTACACTCCACCATGCACAACATGCTGGCCATGCATAGCACGATAGATCAAAGCAACTGGGCATCACTATTACCGTTCGTCCAATTAGCTCACAACACTAGTTTTAGTGCTACGATGCATGAGACACCATTTTTCTTGATGTTCGGGCGACAACCTCGACTTCCAGTCGATATAATTCTCGGAATTCCTCATGTAGGAAGAACAGCAGATACCGAAGAATTTGCACAAAACACGCGGGACAATTTGCAGATTGCTTTCGAACTCGCACGCCGAAATCTTACCGAGCGTGCAGACAAACAAGCAGAAAATAACAGCAAACTCAAACCGTACCCCGTGTTCAAACCTGGACAAGAAGTGCTCGTGTACAAATCATACCAGGACGCGGATGGTCCCAACCCAAAACTGCTGCTACCATGGCGAGGACCGTATGTCGTCTGCTCACAACTATCACCAGTGGTATATAGAGTACGACTTACGAACGACACACGAGAAGTGTCAGTCCATCTTGCCCACATAAAGCCCTACCATAGACGGGAAACACCGCCGGCACCTCAATTCGAGAAACTTGCGGAATTGTTTTTGGGGAAACCAATACCCCTACCCGCGTTGGACCATCCCAATGAGGCTCAACCTAAAATTGAGTCCTATTTCGTAGACAGGGTAGTAGACCATAGACGTGGGCCTGGCAGAAAAAGCCCCCACAACTACAAATACCGTCTGAGGCTTCGAGGATACGGCCCGGAATCGGACCTCGAGTATCGCGCAGACGAAATACCCCAATGTCACGAATTAATCGCCGCATACCGAACCCAGAAGGGTTTGCAACTCGCGATAACCCCGCCCCCTTCGCCCCTTCTCCCTTCTCTCGGGAAACGGAAGCGTAAAGTAGGCGAGGAATGAGCACAAGTTGAGACAGCGCCAAATAAGTACTCAACGCTCCGCGGCGTAAACAAAATCACGAACAAGTTGGCAAACACGGTTAACTCGGCTGTAGGCATATGAGTTAACAACGGTGATGAGAGTAGCACCGTCAGACATGGCAGACACACGTGTGTCTAATATGATCTGACGGGCACTCTAACCGGCATTCCGGTGGGAATAGCCGGGGCAAGGAGACGCAAAGAAAACTGTTGTACCCATCGGTAGAAAGCTGTAAGAGACATGACAATTCATGCCCAAGCGCACACTTAGTTAGGGACAAAACAACAAACCCACCGTCTTGTCACACAAAATTGTTCGAACCCACACACAGAGGGAATGGGAGCCACGCGACTCCGCCCCGCTTAAAACGAGGTTACCAGTTGATACACTTGAATCAACCACGTCGACCTCGCGTGACCGCCCGACTAATCACGAAAATAATAATTAGGGTTCAGCTGCCCGTGGTTCTCAGAACAGCAACCACGGGAGCGCACCAATAGTACGTGTGGCCACACGGAATTAGTGCGTTGAGATAAAGTTTGGAATTACCAAACAACTTCAGCATAAGCTGTCAGCGTGTAAGCTTGAAAATGTATGCACCCGTGTTTACTCAATACGTCGGCTATAAGGAGTGGATGAACGCATGTGAAGGCTGCTGTGTTTCGATCAGATAAATCAGCACCCTGCTTCCTAACTAGGCATCCTCCCGATGACCGCCACGAGCCCATCCCTAGCTAAGATGGGCTTGCGGCGAATAAAGGGGGGGGGCGATGTGGAAGCCAGGGTCGCAGATATCGTAGATCTCGTAATACGCACGAGCGAAGGACACGTCACCGGTCAAGCAATATCAAATCTCGGGTCACGAGCGGTCTCACGTCATTGACGGTGTAGACCCGTCGTCGGGAGATAAGCTATCGGGAGATACGTAATCCGCCGCAGACTCTGGGGTAACCAAAAAGGTCCCCCACCGAGTCAGACTAGCTCTAGCATCTCCTTGCTAAATATCAACAAAGAACTTTGCTCGGCTTACGTCGGCCGTAACGACGGCTACAAGGGACCCTCGCTCCGCGACCTCATCACGGCGACTTCTCCGCGACTTTTACGCTGCGACATCTCCGCGACGACCTCGGTACGAACGACTATTAATAGCACAGGTACTACATTACAATACTGGTAGCTAAAATGAAATGTTGTGGGGAATGGGAATTCGGAAACGACTGGCAGAGAAGTGTATGAGGGATACTACTGATTTACGGAAGGATATTTGGTTTATATAGCAACGGCATCTACGCTATTTTGTAAGAAGGCAAGCATAATAATAATAATAAATAATAATAATAATAATAATAATAATAATAATAATAATAATAATAATAATAATAATAATAATAATAATAATAAATAATAATAATAATAATAATAATAATAATAATAATAATAATAATAATATAATAATAATAATAATAATAATAATAATAATAATAATAATAATAATAATAATAATAACAATGGCTTCTGATCGTCAAAACTGGTTTTATATACAGTACCAGGTAGTATTGATTGGTTGGCTTCGTCTGACGAGGCGTCCGAGAGCTGTTCTTTTTTTACGGCGTGGCTGTGGCCCGCAACATTTTCATCCAAGTTGATTCTCGGTTGTCTCGCCGGCGCGGCTTCGCTAGTCGCGAACGTTTCATGGCGGGCAAAAGTCGTCCTCCTCGTCGTCATCGAGGTCCCCGCGATTGCAGCGGCTGCCGCGAGCGTGGTTCCATAGTACTAGGGGATCATCGCCGGCCATGTCGAATCGGCATCGCTGCTGCTGCTGCTCCTCCTCCTGCTGCTGCTCTGCTGCTGCTGCTGCTGCTGCTAGCTAGTAACTGCTGCTGACGCTGCCGCTGCTATCGCTACTAGGTGATGGAGAGGCCATCTCCCACACGAGCACCGTAGGCCGTACGTACAGCTAGCCGTTGGTGTGAGTGGAAGGTGTATGTACTGCTGTGGTGGACAGGTGGGCAGCAGAAAAGGCAGAGCACCCAAAATCCTAATTTCTCAGTTCCTGGAGGTACGCGACACCGCTCAGAACTGGGCTCAGTTCTGAGAGGATTTGCTAATTTCTGCCCCCTCCAGGAACTGAGACCAAAATATCGATGTTTTTCTGCCCCATAATAGATGGTTCTTATTTCTGAGCGTCGGAGATCTCTGAAAAATCCAGAAATAACGTCTCAAAATTTTCACATAATAGTTGGTCTAATAATAATAATAATAATAATAATAATAATAATAATAATAATAATAATAATAATAATAATAATAATAATAATAATAATAATAATAATAATAATAATAATAATAATAATAGAGTGTCTGCGCATAATATTTTTGTTTATCAAGGATTTCCGTCGGAAAGGTAATCATAATCGAAAGCCTTTCGGCATGCGCATAATCGTAGACGAAAAACAGCTAAATATTGGATTCTTATGTTTGAAAAAAAACACTTGCGGCAGCGGCAGCACTTTTTTTTGTACCAAACGAGCCGAACACAAGAAGTCGTGCAAGCAGCAGCAGCAGCTGCTGCAGGAGCAGTAAGCATCAGCAAGCACTAACAGGCAGAAGTGCGATCTATCTTGCGCTCCTCGACACTCGCTGTGCAAGCAACGCCGCCACAACGAGAAGATCGCCCTCCTTCTTCGTCGTCCTCTCTGGCCGAAAAGGGGTCGAAGATCAGGGGCGTGGCGGCAAGGGTGCACGTGCTTGCAGCACCAGCAGCGCCTGCGACAGCTCTTGCAGCAGCGCTTTTGCTTGAGGCAGATCTCTCGCTTCCAGCAGCGCTTGCTCGCAGCAGCGCTTGCTTGCAGCAGACCTTGCTTGTGTGCATCAGCGCTCGCTTGCAGCAGCGCTTTTGTTTGCAGCAGCGCCTGCTCACCGCAGTGCTTGCTTATTGCCGCAGTGTTTCCAGCAACAACAGCACTTACTTGCAGCAGCAGCAGCAGCACACTATATGCAGTAGTAGCAGCAGTAGTCGGTGACGTACACAGCAGCAGCAGCAGCAGCAGCAGCAGCAGCAGCAGCTACCTAATAGTATCTGCTGCTGCAGCAGCAGGCAGCAAAGGCATGCAGCATCAGTGGCAGCAATTCTTCTCGCAAAACTCCGCCGGTAGCAGACACATGGTCCGAGGGTCCGAGGCCACTCTCGGGGCAAGCTTGGCCAATCCAAAGCGTCCGGAGAGTTTTCGGCCAACAGAATGCAGCGGTCGAATCTCATATCATACAAATATGGCTCTAGTATAATATGCTATCCAAAAATGCATAACTTCGTCATTTTTATGCAAATTTGATTAGGATATTTGATTAGTCGTCGGTAACGGGGGAATAGATAGGCAAAATTCGTAATATTCTTTCTTTTGCGCAGACACTCTAATAATACTAATAATAATAATACTAATAATAATACTACTAATAATAATAATAATAATAATAATAATAATAATAATAATAATAATAATAATAATAATAATAATAATAATAATAATAATAATAAATAATAATAATAATAATAATAATAATAATAATAATAATAATAATAATAATAATAATGTGGAAGTCGCGTGACCGCCCGACTAATCACGAAAATAATAATTAGGGTTCAGCTGCCCGTGGTTCTCAGAACAGCAACCACGGGAGCGCACCAGTAGTACGTGTGGCCACACGGAATTAGTGCGTTGAGATAAAGTTTGGAATTACCAAACAACTTCAGCATAAGCTGTCAGCGTGTAAGCTTGAAAAATGTATGCATCTTCGCCGGACCGGTTTTTACCACCCGTGTTTACTCAATACGTCGGCTATAAGGAGTGGATGAACGCATATGTGAAGGCTGCCGTGTTTCGATCAGATAAATCAGCACCCTGCTTCCTAACTAGGCATCCTCCCGATGACCGCCACAAGCCCATCCCTAGCTAAGATGGGCTTGCGACGAATAAAGGGGGGGGCGATGTGGAAGCCAGGGTCGGAGATATCGTAGATCTCGTAATACGCACGAGCGAAGGACACGTCACCGGTCAAGCAATATCAAATCTCGGGTCACGAGCGGTCTCACGTCATTGACGGTGTAGACCCGTCCTCGGGAGATAAGCTATCGGGAGATACGTAATCCGCCGCAGACTCTGGGGTAACCAAAAAGGTCCCCCACCGAGTCAGACTAGCTCTAGCATCTCCTTGCTAAATATCAACGAAGAGCTTTGCTCGGCTTACATCGGCCGTAACGACGGCTACAAGGGACCCTCGCTCGCGACCTCATCACGGCGACTTCTCCGCGACTTCTACGCTGCGACATCTCCACGACGACCTCGGTACGAACGACTATTAATAGCACAGGTACTACATTACAATAATAATAATAATAATAATAATAATAATAATAATAATAATAATAATAATAATAATAATAATAATAATAATAATAATAATAATAATAATAATAAATAATAATAATAATAATAATAGTAATAATACCAAACGCCAAACAAACGCCAAAGAAGGCGGCTAGCCCACGCCGCCACTCGCGCAATCTACGACACGCGGTCGCACCATCAGCGAAATTGCCGGGTACGTATAATATACAGCAACAAACGCAAACGTTACTGCGACTATTGAACTCCCCCCCACTGACTCCCTCAAAAGCACGGGCGGGTGGGTGGGAACTCAAACTAGTCTCACACCTTGGACCTGTAGCTCTGCCTCTGCTTCACTGCGCTGGTACGTGTAGGCTGCGGCTACGTACCAGACAATGTGTGTGTACCAAGGGCTACGATTCATGCTACTGTGAATCACCGCAGTCATCTGATTGGCTTGAACTTCTTACGTACGTACAAAACTCACATTCTCTCATTCTTCCGAGAATATTCTGCTTTGCACTTTGCTTTCGAAGTTGTATTATATTAATGCACAACCCCCCGCCCGGAAAGGGGGGTTGGAGAAGGGGTGACCCGCCCGGGGCTGCCCCAACGGCAACCCCACGCTAACATCCGTATACTACTCGAGTCAACTCCCAACCCAACTGGCGACACAGAACTCTCGACGCCAGCCTCCATCACATATGGGAGTTGACCCTATTTACTGATGTATTCTTACGACCCCTTTCCCCTCCCACTTGCAATCTCATAGGGAACGCATGTGATAACACACTTCTCCATTATTTACTTCTGCCTAGTCACCTCTATACAAGAGTGAATTAACTCGCCCCCACTCAGTGCCCTGGCCCGGCTGGATCCCACCGCTAATTCCTTCCTGGGCCAAAACGTCTGCTACCCAACTGGCACCCTTTCCGTGACTGCGAACACACGCCTTGTACGTATCGGACGCACATCGGCCCTCACGCTGCAACACCTTAGGCGGATCAACCCACTCCCGCCCAGGTCCGGCGGGATCCCATTGTCGCGACCCCCCTAGGCCACTCCGTTTGCTATCCAGATGGCGTCTTGCCCCGTGGCGAAACACGTCCATCGACCGCGGGGCTGCAAAACCCCTCTGGTACAGCTCCACCTTTCGACGAGTTCGTTGCGCCTCCAATCCTCGGGAGTGTCGAGCGTACTCCTCCGTGCACACACTCCCGCTAACGCA
Source organism: Macrocystis pyrifera (assembly GCA_031763025.1). Lineage (NCBI taxonomy): Eukaryota > Phaeophyceae > Laminariales > Laminariaceae > Macrocystis > Macrocystis pyrifera. The sequence goes on from JASSKH010000024.1 coordinate 1,054,174, forward strand.
ACCACTCTTCGCTGGGTTATCGGCCGTTGAAGCGGAGTCCACATAGAGCATCCGCCGCTGCAGACGCAGCACCTCACGAGGGGTCCGGCGAGGAAAAACAAAGGTAGTAACAAGACATACACGCGAACGTGCGAACGTGCGCAACGAACCCACACCCGAACACACGTAGAAACTGCCCCTTTCCCAAGCGGGTCACCTTTCAACTCACGAAACCACACCTCAACGCGGGCTGCACTGCGCTGCAAGTTGAACGGTTTCGCGGTTGAGGTCAACGTCAGTCAGTCGCACACGGACGGGATAAACAGCCCAACTCGCAGAACACAAGGGGAAAAATAACCCGGTGGAAAAAAAAAAAAAAAAAAAAACACCTGGGAAAAAAATTGCCCAAGAATGCTCGCGAATCAGGACAGAAAATCACTGACTGACTGAAAAAAACACACCTTCCCCGCCTATGGACGGGTGCTGCGCACACGCACTGCAACAGCACACAAACCAACGTGTGGCTCATACTTCCCCAGATGAACGACACACGAATCAAGGGCGACGAAGTCAACAAGTTGCGACACTTGCTTCGCTGAAGCAGATGCACACACTGCAACAGGACACTGCCTCCCCCTGTGGACGGGTGATACGCATACGAAGAAACACCAAGATGCGACACATGCTTCGCTGAAGCAGACGCACACACTGCAACAGCACACCGTCCCACCTTCTAGGCGGCTGTTACGCATACGAAGAAACAGGTACCCATGAAATCCGCGACGGCGGAGATACGCGGTGTACCCACGGACACCACGAAACGCGTTGCGAAGAACCCCCCCAGATGACCGGCACACGGACATGCGCGAGGAAGCCGACGAGTTGCGACGCCTGTGCGGCGCTGAACCCGATGCACACACTGCAACGGCACACAGTCCAACTTGTAACAGATACTTCCCCGGACGAACGGCAAACAAAACATGCCGCGAATGAACGCCACACGAAACACGGACGAGGGCGCCAACAAACGCGACGCCTGCATCGCTGAAGCAGGCGCACACGCTGCGACAGTACACCGTTCCCCCTGTGGACGGGTGCTACGCAGACGAAGAAACGAGAACCGACGCAATTCCCTTTGGCGGCGATACGCGGTGTGCCCGCGGAGGTCCCCAAACATATCGCGAAAAACTTCCCCCGGATGAACAGCTAACGAAACATGCAGGAGGAAGCCGACGAGTCGCGACACCTGTAGCGCTGGAGCAGATGCACATTCTGCAACCGCACACAGTCCAACTTGTGTCACATGCTTCGGATGAACGGCACACGAAACATGGAAGGGGAAGCCAAAGACTTGCGACACCTGCTTCGCTGAAACAGACGTACGCACTGCCATAGCACACGGTCCAACCTGTGGCACACGCTTCCCCGGATGATCGACAAACGCACACGAAACACGGACGCGTAGCGCTGGAGCAGATGCACATGCTGCATCATCACACTGTCCAACTTGTGACACACGCTTCCCCGGATGAACGGCACACGAAACACGGACGGGGAGCCAAAGAGTGACACCTGCTTCGCTGAAACAGACGTACGCACTACCATAGCACACTGTCCAACCTGTGGCACACGCTTCCCCGGATGAACGGCACACGAAACACGGACGGGGAGCCAAAGAGTGACATCTGCTTCGCTAAAACAGACGTACGCACTGCAATAGCACACGGTCCAACTTGTGGCACACGCTTCCCCGGATTCCCGGATGAACGGCACACGAAACACGGACGGGGAGCCAAAGAGTGACACCTGCTTCGCTGAAACAGACGTACGCACTGCAATAGCACACTGTCCAACCTGTGGCACACGCTTCCCCGGATGAACGGCACACGAAACACGGACGGGGAGCCAAAGAGTGGACACTTGCTTCAATAAAACAGACGTACGCCCTGCAATAGCACACGGTCCAACTTGTGGCACACGCTTCCCCGGATTCCCGGATGAACGGCACCCGAAACATGGAAGGGGAAGCCAAAGACTTGCGACACCTGCTTCGCTGAAACAGACGTACGCACTACCATAGCACACGGTCCAACTTGTGGCACACGCTTCCCCGGATGAACGGCACACGAAACACGGACGGGGAGCCAAAGAGTGGACACTTGCTTCGCTGAAACAGACGTACGCCCTGCCATAGCACACGGTCCAACTTGTGGCACACGCTTCCCCGGATTCCCGGATGAACGGCACCCGAAACATGGACGGGGAAGCCAAAGAGTTGCGACACCTGCTTCGCTAAAACAGACGTACGCACTACCATAGCACACGGTCCAACTTGTGGCACACGCTTCCCCGGATGAACGGCACACGAAACACGGACGGGGAGCCAAAGACTTGCGACACCTGCTTCGCTGAAACAGACGTACGCACTGCAATAGCACACGGTCCAACCTGTGGCACACGCTTCCCCGCATGAACGACAAACGCACACGAAACACGGACGCGTAGCGCTGGAGCAGATGCACATGCTGCATCATCATACTGTCCAACTTGTGACACATGCTTCCCCGGATGAACGGCACCCGAAACATGGACGGGGAGCCAAAGAGTGACACCTGCTTTGCTGAAACAGACGCACATGCTGCAACAGCACACAGTCCAACTTGTGGCTCATGCTTCCCCGGATGAACGGCACACGAGATACGGACACGGGAGTCAAGGAGTTGCGACACCTGCTTCGCTGAAACAGACGCGCGCACTGCAATAGCACATGGTCCAACTTGTGGCACAAGCTCCCCCGAATGAACCGCACACGAAACATGGACGAGGAAGTCAACAAGAAGCAACCTGCTTCGCTGAAGCAGGCGCACACACTGCGACAGCACCCCCGATCCCCCTGTGGACGGGTGCTACGCAGACGAAGAAACGAGAACCGACGAAATCCGCTTCGGCGGCGATACGCGGTGTACCCACGGAGGTCACGAACCCGCTCGTGAAAACTTCTCCCGGATTAACGGCTAACGTAACATGCACGAGGAAGCCGACGCGACCCCCCCGATTCGCGACCAGCAACTTGTACCACCATAGGTAGTTAAGCTACAGTGGAGCAACCGGTACCAGTTAGACCCCAATCCACGTATTATTGTAGCGAAGGACAATAAAATACCAGTTACCACCGCTACAAGCTACGCAGCCTGTATGCTCTGATAATCTCACGCCACCAAGAAACAATCAGAGCACCAATAGCTCAGAGTACGCTCTACCAGAATACTGCACACGCCCCAGTTTCCGGAAACCGCTATCCCATACATTGGTAGTATACCCCGGTACGAGCATTTGACATATCGTACTTACAACCACTGCTGCACGAACACTGCTGTATACGCATGGCTATACCAGTCATACTCATATAACCTTTTCTCGAGTTTGGTACCACCGATAAAAGTCTCGCATGAGGTATGATATTTCGCATTAATATTATGAATAAAAGTCCGAGCACTTGAAAGAACGTACGACCACTGCTGCACGAACCCTGCTGCTGTATCCGCACTTCTGCTGAACCTGTCATATTTACTATTAATAATCGTGCCTTTCCTCGAGTTTGGTGCCAAGCAAAAGTACGAGAGTATGCATACTCGCGTCTGGTATAATATTCCCGCAAGCACACACTACCGGCCCATCACTGCTGTACGCACGTGTTTGCAAGTTGCGAACATAATGATACCACCGAGGGCGCAACATCCCGGGTAACGGTATACACTGTGCTACAGCAGTACACATCCCCTGTAACGTCTCACTGTGTGCTACGACATACCAGAGGTACCGATCTTGGCGATTCGCTCATGTGCTGGCTTGTCCGGCCACGCTTGCCATGCCCTCCGATATAGTCCCCAAGGTCTTCCGTCCACACTCACTCCCAGCTAGCACCTCTTGTACACTCACAAGACACCACGAACGAGTCTCTCCAAGGAGGGTCCCTCGATCAAGAAAATAAAAATAAAAAAAGTGTCTGGCTGGCGAAAACCCTGCCTGCTCAGCGTTCGAACAGATCAGATCGAACGCTCAACACAGAGCCCTCTTCGAACTCAAACTAGTCTCACACCTTGGGCCTGTAGCTCTGCCTCTACTTCACTGCGCTGGTACGTGTAGGCTGCGGCTACGTACCAGACAAGGTGTGTGTACCAAGGGCTACGATTCATGCTACCGTGAATCACCGCAGTCATCTGATTGGCTTGAACTTCGTACGTACGTACAAAACTCACATTCTCTCATTCTTCCGAGAATATTCTGCATAATAATAAGCTGAAGCACATCGTACACCCCAACGAAGAAAAAGTGAAACCAGCGTACGCGTGTATGTATGACCTGTTTGTGTTGGATAGCATACTGAAACTTTGGATGTGTAGTTAGAATTGAAAAAAAAACAATAATGCACCCATTCTCGTTGCAGAAATCCATCCTGGGCCAGCTTTTCTGTTCCTTACTGAGTGTTAAACAGTTGTACTTTGGATACCAATGAAATATTTTAACAATCTTGCGATGGGTGGATGGCGGTGTCATCATATGTATGTGTAACAAGGTACACGGTGTGGGGTGGAGAGGGAATACGGCTACAGAGAGGAAGCGGGAAGGTGTGGGAAGAACCTCCTATTAAATATTAATAGGTAAGACATTAAGCAGTGTTGGGCAGCTGCACCACACAACCTTCTTCTGGCGGGCGTTGCAGTAAAAACCCGGCAATTTATTCGGACAGCGAACTGTCATTCAACGTTTGTTTTTATTATATTGAGAGGAAAGGGCTTGGCTCCTGCAGCAGCAGGTGTCAGGGTGGTAGGTGCAGGGGGGTGTAGCGGAAATCACGCGGGAACTGTTAATAGGAAAGTGCAGGTAGAAGTGATTGCAGTGAAGATATTTCAGAGGCTCATAAGGGGGTTACGCTTGATTTTGATTTAGTTTCGTCAAGTAGTCAGGTCTGCTTGGTCATTCCTGAAGTCATGGAATTATTACTTCTCTTCTATATTCACTTCACTTTAATAACTTTTACTTTCCAGCCCACTCGTAGGAGGTTTTACCCTCGACGATCTTCTGGACAAGCCGTGGTCACAGGTGTCGTCCCTTCTCCCCCCCGGTACGTGCCTTTTATTTTTGTCGCGCATAGGGTTCAGCATTCCCACTGCTCGTCGATTTTCATCGAATGTAGCCAACTCACGCTTTCGCGCTTTCCGCTTATCAATTTTTTATGCAAGAAAAAGTCCCTATGAGCATGTGCACTCGGTGGGACTTGAACCCACGAAATTGATCTTGACAGGCACGCGGACCACCTACCAAGCCACCGGGGACGCCTACATATGTGGATGGTGCGATTGGAATAAGCACTACTACTATATAGACTGCTGTCAGATGGCAAAAAAATAATAATAATTGTGAACAAGGTGCCCGGTGCCACATACATACCAAGAAATTCAGGGCAGTGCCGACGTTTCGTACCAGACCACCAGTAGCACCGCCGCAGGAGCAGTAGTAGTAGTAGTAGTATCTTGTTTTTAACTCTGTTTCTGGTGATGGTGTCTTACCTGCTACGATATAGGCACTGTTAAGGTAGTGCAGAACTATATAATACTGGTATTAATAGGAGACGCAGGGATGTCGATGCTAAATACGGCACACGCTGTGCTTGTAGTTCACGATCTTATACTGCTGACAAATGAATGGCCCCTGAAAAAAAAAACGCACACTCAAGAGAGCTGTCGTGGTTTTCAACCTCCGACCTGTTTGTGGAGCATAAGGAAAGAGCGCTATCGATATTAATAATAGTGTTGATCTACCCGACCTCTTACTGCTTTTCACCAAGACTTTCTGATATATGTATATATTTTGTACAGAACGATTAATTAATTAGACAGTTGACATCGGAACAACCCTTTTCGGCAAAAAAAACAACATCAGCAAGCCCCCCCGGGACACGACGCGAGCACGGCTGTGGCTATATCCCTGGCAGAGACGGAGCGGGGCGAGCGAAGCGAGGTGCGAACAAGAAGCAGCGCACAGATTTTGTACACCTCATTGCGAGCTATCAGATAGCTCTTAAACGACTAAAAATGCGGATCTACAAAAAAAAAAATCGATGTTTCGCGCCCGACCTCATTCAACTTGACATAATATATCGCCGGTACAAGCTGCGCAAGTCGAAAAGCAGATAAACCATCCGAAGGCCGTATCTCGTGAGCCACTGCGAATTAGGACTTGAAATTTGGAGGCACTAACTCCGCCGAAGCAGAATATTCTCGGAAGAATGAGAGAATGTGAGTTTTGTACGTACGTAAGAAGTTCAAGCCAATCAGATGACTGCGGTGATTCACGGTAGCTTGAATCGTAGCCCTTGATAGACACACCTTGTCTGGTACGTAGCCGCAACCTACACGTATCAGCGCAGTGAAGCAGAGGCAGAGCTACAGGTCCAAGGTGTGAGACTAGTTTGAGTTCGGGATGTCCGACGAGAGCAAGTCGCCGGAGGCCACGGCCAATGCGTCTACTATTGCGCGCGAGGTGCAGGCTGCGAGGTTTGCTGCACAAACAGAAGTTGAGGCGAACGCTCATGCTGCTGTAGCTGCTGTGCAAGCGGAGGTAGACGCACGCCGTGTTGGGATAGCCGAGGCCGAGGCTCGCCAGGCCGCGGAAGACGCTGCGTCCATCCGCCAGGCCAACGCTGCGGCTGCTGTTGCCACCACTGCGGCTTCGGCTGGTCCTTCATCTATGCCGGCAGCCTCGGGGGGAGCAGTATCGACGGCTGACGTTCTGCATTGGCAAAACCAGGTGGCATCCGAGTTTTCCAGAATCGACACGGATATACTCGGTGTCAAATCTACACTGGACAACGTGCTCCTGTCTGTGGCTGGCCTTCGGGACGCCGTCACCAGCAGCGTATCCAAGATCGCCAATAACGAAGTGCTCCTCCAGCAGTTTGTTGACAATTTTTCCGACCGTGAGCCTTCTGTGCGGGACAGCGGAGATGCGAGGGAGCGCCATGTACAGAAATCGCAGCTCACCGACGACACGGCCATGTGGAAAAAAATGTCATCTCGCAAACACTGGCTGCTTCGGGGACGCTTGCCCCCGAACCTCGGCGAGTCGGCCGCGGATATCCAGTCGTTTGTGGGGGAGATCGTCGATGTTACGGCGGCGGTGGCGGCTCAGCTTCGTGCCATCAGCAATTTTGACGTGGCCTTGTATGGGCCACGTGCCGATCGCCCGGTTGACCACCTGGTCATGGTCGCGGACCGCCTGGATCTCCTGCGCCAGGCTCTCATGGCGGTCCTTACAGTTGGACTCTCGGCGGAGGTCGCCGACGACCGCGCGTGCCTGGACCGGCTGGCACCCGTCAACACCTCCTTTACGTCCGCGGCTGCTGGTCTGCGCCGTCACACCCTCAGCAATATCTTTCTGCTGTCCAGCTCCACGGCGAGGGCCGTCATGAGCGAAATGGTGAACGACGACTTACGTCTTTGGGTGAACGACCTGATGAGGTTCGCCCAGCAAGTTCGTCCGTTGACCGTGCCCCCTCAGTTTGACGCGGTGTTCGACGCGCCGCCTGTCCCTGCCTTCAGTCGCACGCTCTCCTTTTGCTCGTCCGGGGGCGACGTTCTGAGGCTTGTCGAGGGTCTCCAAGGTCCACGCGACAGTCGGGATGGGGCATACAAGCGGAGCCAAAGCCTCGCCCCCGCCAGGATGGGTCCGCCCAGAAAGAAGAACGCCCCGCTGTGCAGGATGTTTTCGTCCACGGGTCGATGTCGGTTCTCCGACTGCAAATTCGTGCACGCTAATACCCCGTCCGACGCCTCGTCTCCTACGGCGCTCCTCGATGGGAGATCGGCGGCACCGGCCGGGGTAATGCGAGGAGGCGCGGAGGCGCAGGCTGGTGGGTCGCGGGCTATGGTGCTCCGCCCAGGCGGGGGTTGTGGGGGGGCCGGGGCAGGTGGCGGCTCTGGTTCGGGATGAAGACACGGGCCCTTCCTGTCGGTTGGGCCAACACTGGGGGGGGCGGTGGCGGCGCGGGCAGGTGGCGGAGCGGCGACGGCGCTTGTCGCCAGCGGCGGAGCGGGCACTCGGCTGGCAACCCACGAAGGAGGGGGGGGGTTGCGGGGGCGCGCTTTAGGTGCTCTGGCTGGCGACGGCGGTGTCGGGCGAGATCGCGTCGCGGTGACTCCGGGTTCGGTTCCCTTCCCAAAGCAAGGTACGGATATGGGCGTGCGTGCGAGTTATTTGCCCGGTGACACGGTGTGTGTGCAGGATGATGGGTCCGTGGACCCGGTGTGCGTGCAGGGTGCGGTCGGTGACGTGCGTGTGGAGGCGATCACAGATGAGGTAGATGCGTGGATCGCCGCTCGGGAGGTAGTGGCGCAGGCAGTATCTGGGCGAGGCTCAGCGAGCCTCGATCAGGTCGCTTCGCTCAGCTCCTCATTCTTGCGACGGTGTCAAGGCAGTGTTCCTCTTTTCCTGTCCACCATCGGCGCCTCATTGTTCGCTTCACATATTAATGTTGCCGTCGTACAGCACTGGTTTGGTGAGATCAATAAATTCCCCCGTATTTCTTTGTTGCTTCGTGTGCTGGCGCCAGGCGCGCCTGTTTGCGTTGCACGGGGGGGGGATTTGACCACAGAACTCGCGTATGGTAATCACCCGGGCGTTGCCATGCATACTGTGGCTATCCATGATAAGATATGCGCAGATGTTGTGCACGGCCGAGCGGTGGTGTTTGAAGTGCGATTTGCAGTCGAGATCCAGGGTCTTCGCGTTTCACCGCTGAGCGTCGTTCTCGAACCCAAGTTAAGGATTATTCACGATCTCACGTTTGCGCGCGGGAATGGTCGAACCAGTGTTAACGGTGACACCGACTTTGACTCCGCGCCATCGTGCGAGCTCGGACACGTGCTTCGTGATGTGCTTTTACGGGTGTTGTTTTTGCGACAGACGCACGGTATTCGCGCTCGGATCCTGCTGTGTCGTGTGGACGTTAAAGACGCTTTTCGACAGGTTTTGGTTGATCCGGCAGGCGCATCGATCTTTGGATACGTTTTCGGCAATCACGTTGTCGTTGATTTGCGCTTGCAGTTTGGTTGGCGTAATAGTCCTGGGTTTTGGGGGTTGATGGCCTCTGCGCTCGAGCATGCTCACACCCACACTACGTTTCAAGGCGCAGATGTTTCCCCACAAGGGGCTGCCGCCGTTTCGCACGTTGAACTCTCCCCGCCGCGGGGAGTTCAGGTTGTTGCTATTCCGCGTGATTGTGGGCCCGTTCCTGGCGCAGGAGGCCTCACCGGAAGCAATTTTTTTGTGAGGTACTACGTTGACGATGGCATTCTCGTCGAGTTGCAATGGTGGCCGGACGGCCGCCGTTGCTTGCGTGCTGTACAGTCGCTGGCGTCGGACCATTTTCGCTTGTTGGGCGAACGTGGTGTTTCCGATCCACCCCTCTTGTCAGCCAAGAAAATAACTAACTGGGACACGCGACTCGAAGTCTTGGGATGGATTATTGATACTGAAGCGCTTACTGTTACGTTGCCGTCGCATAAGCGCCTCAAGCTGCACGATATCCTCGCGGAGTGGCCCTCGTCTCGTGCGTCCGCTTCAGCGAAGCAGGTGTCACAGTTAGTTGGCTTTCTCATGCATGTGTCCTTTGCTGTTCGTCCGGGGCGTTTTTTTCGTTAACCGCTTGTTGGCTTCGGTTGGTATGCCGCGCATTGCCGCCGGAGCTGATTTTGATTGTCGTATGGCAAACCCCGGGCGGCGTCTCGCCCTGGGACCCGAGTTCCACGGTGACCTCGAGTTTTGGAGGTGGTTCGTTGAGGAAGGGTTGGACGCGCGCGGCGGAACCTTGTCGGCTCCGATGTATCATTTGCTTGAGCGCCCCCCTAGACGTACTCTGTTTTCGGACGCATCTAAAACCGCTGTCGGGGGGTTTTGTCTTGAAACTGGTGTGTACTGGCGATACGAGCTTGACGCAGGGGAACGGGCTCGATTTTGTGGATCGAGCAAGTCCGTTGAAGATGAGAACGATATATCAATTAATGTCCTCGAACTGCTGGGCATGGTCGTTTCTGCATGGGTTCTCGTCTCTGCGTGTGCTGAAAGTCCGTTCGAAATGGGGGATTGTGTGTTATTGCGGGGCGACAACGAGGCTCATCATGTGCCAAACAAGAGTACAGTATATAAAAAATGATGTGTTATTTCGACTCGAACTCGACCAAATATCTGCGAAAACTCAAAAATATACCAACATTTCAACATGAATTCGTACTGAAATCGTCTATCCCGATCAGGCCGAAAATTGTTGAAAACTTAGCTGAAGACCCTACGAGAAGACCGAAAATTGGTCAAGACTTAGCTGAAGACCCTAGGAAAAGACCAAGGCTTATCACGGTAATTTCGGCGGGACGGTAACGGCGGTAACGGCGGGACGGGACGGGACGGGACGGTAAAACCGCCGTCAAAATCGTACCGCCGTCCCGTCCCGTCCTGTCCCGCCGAGAAATTCCCTGACCGCCGTCAATTACCGTCCCGTCCCGCCGAGAAAATCTCTCCCGTTGAAAATTACCGTCCCGTCCCGCCGTGACTCCGTAAATTTACCGTCCCGTCCCGTCGTGACACCGTAAAAATACCCTCCCGTCCCGCCGTGACTCCGTGAATATACCGTCCCGTCCCGCCGTGACTCCGTAAATTTACCGTCCCGTCCCGCCGTGACTCCGTGAATTTATCGTCCCGTCCCGCCAAAAAAAACTACACCGCTGCCACATACCAGAATAGTCCCTTTCCGTCCACACAACTTACCTCTTCATGTCCAAGATACGCTGGTGGTCGTCTGCTCCCGTTCACATGCCCACCACGAAATTACGAAATTTCGAGTTTCACAAATATGAAATTAGAAATTAGTTTCATTTTCTATTTTGTGGCAGAAGCTGTGGTGTTGGTGTTCATGTATTTTAATTTACATAATTAACTGAAAGTAGGCTATTATTGATGCGGTCGAAAAAGAGGTACCACCCCCTCCACGTCGCCACCGCAGACATGGATGGTGTGAGTCTGCCGAAACCGTGACCGCATTCATATTAGCATGGACAGCGAGGGAGGATGCACGGCAATTCTTGCGTGCCCACCCCCAGAATAGAACCGCGTGCAAGACACTGAGATCTGCGTGTGCGAACCTGCAGAAGGTGATTGCCGCAGGACTGCATGCGTACTTCGAAGCGTACCTCGCTGAAACCGAACGACTACTAGCGAACAACGACCAGAGAGGCTTTTACAAGCACCTTAAGAGTACGGTAGGATTGGAAGGGACTAAAGCGAGAAGCGAACAGTTCATTAGGGACGAGGATGGCACGCTGTTGCGGGATAAGGTGCGAATTCGTGAACGGTGGGGGAGGTTTTACCACAAACGTTTGAACACGAAATCGCTTAAACTCGATTCCACGATCATCGACCTCTTGCCACCACGACCGCTTAAACTGTCGCTCGGAGATGAACCATCCATGGACGAGATGACGGAAGCACTTAAGGGGATGTCAAACTGGAAAGCTGTCGGGCCAGATGGTCTCCCGGCCGAACTCCTGAAAATCGACCACCCCGCATTCGCCCAGTGCTTTCACAACATCCTTGTCAATGTTTGGGTAACAGGAGAAGTCCCCCAGCAATGGAAAGACGCGAGCATCAAGGTCCTTCACAAAAAGAAGGACCGAACTGATTGCAACAACTACAGAGGGATTTCGCTGGTTGCCCACGCAGGCAAAGTCTTGTTGAAAATCGTCGCGTCGCGCCTCAGCAACTACTGCGAGACCGAGGAATTACTCCCGGAGGAACAGTGCGGCTTCCGCCCCGCACGATCAACGATTGATATGTTGTTCGTCGTGCGCCGGTTGCAAGAGCTTGGAAGACAGAGGAAAATCCCCCTGTACTTGTGCTTCATCGATCTGCAGAAAGCGTACGACTCTGTCGACCGAGAGCTGTTATGGGAAGTACTCACACGTTTTGGCGTACCAACCAAGATGCTGAGAATTATCCGTAATTTCCACGATGGCATGCGGTTATCCGTAATTTCCACGATGGCATGCGGGCTCGCGTGCGTACGGATGACGGCGAGCACTCGGAATGGTTTGATGTCACGCAGGGGCTGCGGCAAGGCTGTGTGCTGTCACCGTTACTGTTCAACGTATTTTTCGCTGCTGCGTTGCACGTCGTACTAGTACGCTTTAGCCATGACGAAGCAATCGTAAGGGATTTGGTCCAACTTAGTGATGCTGGAGTAGTCGGGACGAAGGAGCAGGAGCCGTTGGCGTACGTGCGAAGGGCTGTATGGGGCATGTTGTACGCCGATGACGCAGGGATTGTCTCAAAGTCGGCTGAAGGGCTCGCGAAAATGATGACAGTCATCGTGACTGTCTTCGAAGCAGCAGGCCTTACGGTGTCGGAAAAGAAGACAGAGACTATGCTTCTACAAACGCCAGACCAGAAAACCCTCGCACCACCGCTCGTTATCGAAGCAGCAGGCCAGAGGTATAAGCAGACGGCCCAGTTCTTGTACCTAGGCGGCGTTTTCCACGAAAATGCTGACCTCTCGCTCGAAATAGACCGACGGATCCGTCTCATGCGAGCATGCCTCAAACGGTTCGGCCCGGAGCTGTATGATAGGACGACCGCCCCCCTTAGCCTGAAAGTCCGAATGCTGAAGGCCGAGGTGATTGAGACCCTGCTCTACGGGTGTGTGACGTGGACCCTCAGAGCGGAACACTTTGCAAAGCTTCGAACGGCTCACCACCAAGTCCTGTTGCGAGCCATTGGCTTCCAACGCCGACTTCGTACTGACCATGCCACCCTCTCGTACGCGAAGGCTCTCAAGATGACACGTTGCGAGAGCATCGAAACGACCATCCGCAAACGGCGTCTCTTCTTCGCGGGGGGGGTGGCACGGCAAAGCAAGGATCGATTACCCAGCTGGGTGATGTTCGGGACGATTGCTGGTGGGGAGAACCCGAGACCTGGCGGACAGGTTAAGACTTGGCATAGATGCGTAGTCGAAGACCTTAGGGAGTTCCGCGCCACCGAAGGGTCAACGGAACTAGCTCCCTTGGTGTTTGGAGTTGAGACCGCACTGTGGCCCACTGCTGCAAAAAAGGCGGGGAAGTGGTACCGGGGGATCCTGGAAGCAGCCGAACGGTTCATGGTGAGGTGGCACAAGGCTGAGGCTGAGCTGAGCAGGCAGCGCCGCGCATCCGCCGTGGGTGGTGTCCAAGGGAATGGGGGGAGGAGGGGCAACAAGAGGAGTAGCAGAAAACCCGACCAAGGGAATGCGGAGAGGGGGGGGAAGAGGAGTAGCAGGGAAACTGCAGTGGACGAAAGTAGGAAGGAGATGGCAGATAGGGTAGCCAGGTACCGGGCAGACTAAGAAGTAGAACATGCCTATACTACTCGTACCACCAACTGGTGCAGCTGGTTCGAACGCGGTCTTCCTTTGTCTTCCTGTTGTTTTTGTTTTTTTTTATTTCATTTTATTGTCTTCTTTGCGGTGACCCTATGTGATTTTCATTTCTCTTCCTTTCTCCGATTGATAAGCCTTATTGAAGGAGTCGTGTGGCATGGGTGGATGACGAGCCTGCTCTGCTTGTTTCGTACTGTCTGACGCCGAGGGGCCGGGCATAGTTGACGAACGCTGGACGATGGTGGCAGACAGGGTAGCAAGGTACCAGGCGGGCCAGCAGGGAGACCCTGGCTGTGCTACTCGTACCATAAACTGCTGCCGCTACCTGGAGCATGCCTTGTGCTTTGTTTGGTTTGACTGTTATTTTTACCTTGGTTCTTAGTCTTACTCTGTTGACGATTAGTGGTGTTTTCTTCTTTTTCTTTTTTTTTCCAGCTCGTTGTTTTCAAGTGTCTGCCACGTCCCCTACGTGGGGGTACGATGGTTTGCTGCTATACTGAAGTATATACATATACCAGGTATATTTTAGTTTCTTTTTTGTTTTCTTTTCTCTTTCGAATTGTCTTTGTTTTTGTTTTTTGTTTTTTTCTCTTTGTTTCGTTTTTGTTTCTCTAGGTCATGGAATGTGTCTGTCGTGCCTGTCGTACGCAGTATGATGACATGGCATCGCATTACATACGTGGCAACGTAGTATCTCTGTGGCGTAGCTTTGTGACCACAGAACTTGTATCTCTCTAGGTTTGAAGAATCGGCATGGACACTGGTTGTGCTGGATGTCGACGCGTAGAAAGAACGGTTTAATGTGAAGAAAACAACAACAAACATTAATCACAAATCACGAAGTACGAATGTTTAAAAAAACGTAACTACAAACTTGCGAATTACCTGGTACAAAATTTAGTTGATATCTGTTTTGTTTTTGTTTTTTTCTTCGATTTTTGTTTTGTTTTTTCATGAATCTTCATATTTAATATTTCCACGCGCAACACCTGCCACAGCCACCAGTTGCCACGCACAAACACAGACCCCTCAACTCACGGCAACCAATACTGGTGTGGCCGGCACGGACGCCATGGATGCCTATCTCACGGGCGTGGTCGATCAACCAGTAGCGGCACTATCATCACCACCGCCGCCACCACCTCCACCACCCACCACCTCCACCTCCACACCCACCAGCGACACGTCGCAAGCACAAACATCAGAACAGCCATCAGCTGGGACCGCAACAGCAGTGCTTGGGGCAGGGGTGGGAAGGAATCAGAAGACGTCGCCTGTGTGGCAACACTTCTCGGGGTTTGAGCCGCCGGTCGGGAAGAAAAACGTCAAATGCACGGTGGCCACAAAGTTACCTGCCTCGGGACGACCCCAGAATGCTTCGGCTGGGGAGGTTATTTCGGTAGAATCATGATATGTGGTATTTCTCAGCGCAAAACGTGGCGTGTACTTCGTGGTGTGCGTTCGCCGTGCCGATTTAATGTGCGAGTATACTGCTGTATAGTGGAAATGTGAAAAAAAACAGTTTTTTTTTTCCCCGGTTGTTCTGGAATACATAGGATAGGTGTTTTAATGAATAACTCTCGTCACGTCGAGTTTTTCCTATACCGTCCCGTCCGGCCACGAAAAACTGCAGGTATCGTTCCGTCCCGCCGAGGAAAAAAATCTTTACCGTCCCGTCCCGCCGAGGAAAAAAATCTTTACCGTCCCGTCCCGCCGACGGAGAAAATATTTACCGTCCCGTCCCGCCGAGGAAAAAAATATTTACCGTCCCGTCCCGCCGAGGAAAAAAATAATTACCGTCCCGTCCCGCCGAGGAAAAAAAAAAATACCGTCCCGTTCCGCCGAGGGAAAAAATATTTACCGTCCCGTCCCGCCGCGAAAAAAAAAAATCCGTTGAACTGTTACCGTCCCGTCCCGTCGAGAAATTATGCACCCGCTGTCCCGTCCCGTCCCGTCCCGCCGACTTTTTTTCTCGTAATTTTACCGTCCCGTCCCGTCCCGTCCCGTCGTCATTTTTTTTTTTTTTTCCCGCCAAACAATAAAAAACTGTTCCGTCCCGCCCCGTCACGATTCTCAGTCACTGTGATATGCCTTGGAAAAGACCGTGTCATTGCCCAGTTCGCCACCCATCAAGAGATATTGCCAAATCACAATTTGTTTCCATACGTGCGTCAAACAACTATCAATATATAATATACGAGAAATGTTGGTTTTTCTGCGATGCCCCGCGCTCAACTTTTGCCAGTTTTTAGATCTGATTTTTTTACCTAGCTAGTTGGTCTATTTGAAATGCAGCTTGCAAAGTTGAGTATCAACTATTTTATCAGTCGAACTCACAGCTAGCTGACGTATTTCACAAATTTATAATATATATATATATACAAGGCTTTCCTTTGGAGTGGGTATTCCGTCGTTTCTTGCACAAATACATTTAGTTTGGTTGGCTTTGGGCTATGACGCCAATTGCAGTTTTGGTTGGCTTTGGGCTTTGACGCCAATTGCAGTTATATTGCAATTGGGGCAATACCCAAAGCCAACCAAACTAAATGTATTTGTGTAAGAAACGGTGAAGGATGTAATAATCGCGTTTATTTGTGAATGTAATTTGAAACGTAAGATCGGGTGACGCAAGAGTAAGAATGTGGCATTCGTCTAATAATAAGGATAACATATTTCATCAGTGCGGGGAGAGAGTGGAGTAGTGCATGGCATGTGGATGATATACAACATACAGGCTGATGTTTCAAGGAAGGTTCGGGACAGAGGGGAAAGCAGCAGTGCCGGCAACGACAACGGGGAAATGTTGTATAGTTGCTGGGCGGCCGCGATTTCGATTTAGCCAGCATAGGAGTTTGGATGAGACATGGTATGTAAATAGTCTTCCAGGCTGCTGTAGTAACGAGGCGGGAGGCCCAGAATGTGGATATGTCCGCTGTTGAACCCGTTGGGTATGTGTAGGGAGAAATAGTCGTGATTTTGGGAAATGTGGGAACAATTTGTTGCCTCTCATTCGTCCTGGATGGAGACAATCTGCTTGGCGTCCTGCTTCGGAATTCCGCGAAGCCCTGGAGCAGGCGAAATGGAAGGGAGTCTTCTTGCGCTTGATGATGATGTCTCCGTCTTTGATGGTGGAGTCCGTCAGGCGGCAGTCGTAGCACTTGCCACCGACCTGGTCGAAGTAAACAGGGTGCGCGGGGCGGGAGTGGCGTGCAGGAAATGGCGGGGGAGGGGAAGGGGGGGGGGGGGGGGCAGAGTTCATTATTTGTACTGCTCTACAGCGGCACAACAGCAGTAAGTAATCGCTTGCTATACGACGGCAGCAGCAGCAGCAGAAGCAGCAAGTACATGCGTAAAACGCAGCAGGAAAACGGCCAAAACATTTTTTTAACGTACCAAAACGACCATTTGGGTGCAAAAACGACCAAGAAAAACAGTAATCCGAATACATAAGAACAATCAGTGGATATTGAGCCAGCATTAGCAGTATCAGCAGCAGCAGCAGCAGCAGCCGCAACGGCTTCGAGCAGTGGTTGCGGCAGCATTAGAAAGATTAGCAGCAGCAGAAGCAGCAATGGATCGCCGCAGCGTTGGCAGCAGTAGCGGCATAGCAAAGATATGATAAAAAAGAAGAAACAAAGTATGTACCCTGGTATGCCGCGACCGCAAAAACTACGGAATTTCATTGGCGAAACAAAAATATGTGGTTGCGGCAGCATTAGAAAGATTAGCAGCAGCAGAAGCAGCAATGGATCGCCGCAGCGTTGGCAGCAGTAGCGGCATAGCAAAGATATGATAAAAAAGAAGAAACAAAGTATGTACCCTGGTATGCCGCGACCGCAAAAACTACGGAATTTCATTGGCGAAACAAAAATATGTACACACAAATGACCAGCATGATGTACAACGCAGCAGCAGCACCACAGCAGCGTAGCAGCTATATGGAAAGAACGAAGCCCAAAACGAGAAAAAGCAGTACGTACGCAAAATGCAGCAGCAAAATGACCAAAATATTTTTCCAGGTACCCAAACGACCATTTAGGTACAAAAACGATCAAGAAAAACAATAATTCGAGCACATGCGAACATCCAGTGAATATTGCGGCAGCATTATTATTAGCATTAGCATTAGCAGCAGCAGCAGCAACGGATCGCCGCAACGTTGGCTGCAGCAGCAGCAGCAGCGCAACGATATGAAAAGGAGGAAGAAAAAAACTACGTACCCTGGTCGGCCGCAATCGCAAAACGTACGGTAATTATTGATGATACAGAAATATGTACACACACACGAGTGTAATACACACACGAATCACGTCCAGCATGATGTACGGCAACAACGCAGCAACACCACACAAAAAATCGTTGACGATACAGAAATATGTACACACGCACAAGTGCACACAAATCATGTCCAGCATGATGCGTACGGGAACAACGCAGCAGCGCCACAAAACGACAAAACGACCAAGAAACACAATTATCCGAGTACATACGAACATTCAGTGAATATTGCGGCACCAATATTAATAACAGCAGCAGCAGCAGAAGCAGCAACGGATCGCCACAGCGTTGGCAGCAGCAGCAGCAGCATAGCAACGATATGAATAGAAGGAAGAAAAAAAAGTATGTACCCCGAGTCCGTCCGAAAAGTATTTTTGGTACCTCACTTTAAAGATAGACCCACCCCCGCATGCTGTACGGCAACAACGCAGCAGCAGCGGCATAGCAACAATACGAAAAGAACCAAGCTAAAATACGAGAAAAAGTAGTTCGTACGCAAAATGCAGGAGCAAAACGACCAAAATATTTTTTTTACGTATAAAAAAAAACATTTGGGTACAAAAACGGCCAACAAAAACAATAATCCGCGTTGGCAGCAGCAACATAGCAACGATATGAAAATAAGGAAGAAGAAAACTATGTACCCTGGTATGCCGCGATCGCAAAACCTACGGAAATTCAGTGACGATACAGAAATATGTACACACACAAGTGCAGCATGATGTACAGCAACAACGCAGCAGCACCACAGCAGCAGCAAGCAGCAGCATAGCAACGATAGGAAAAAAAATCAAGCCAAAAACGAGAAAAAGCAGTACGTACGCAAAATGCAGGAGCAAAACGACAAAAATATTTTTCACGTATCAAAAGAACCATTTGGGTACAAAAACGACCAATAAAAACAATAATCCGAGTACATACGAACATTCAGTGGATATTGCGGCAGCATTAGCAGCAGAAGCAGCTACAGCATTAGCAGCAGCAGAAGCTGCAATGAATCGCCGCAGCGTTGGCAGCAGCAGCAGCAGCAGCAGCAGCATAGCAGCGATATGAAAATATGGAAGAAAAAAAGCATGATGTACCCTAGTATGCCGCCATCGCGAAACCTACGGAATTTTATTGACGATCCGAAAATATGTACACTTCCAGCATGACGCACGGCAACAACGCAGCAGCACTACAGCAGCAGCAAGTGCACAGCAGCAGCAAGTGCACAGGAGCAGCAGGTGCACAGCAGCAGCACTCATGGCGTGGCGCTGATAGCAGCAGCAGCAGCAGCAGCAGCAGCAGCAGCCGAAACGAGCAAAGGGGGTATGTAGGGTCACCAAAACATGTACACATAGAAATCGTGCGCACCGAAAATGCACCACAGTAGCAGCAGCACTCACATCGTTCGGTGCAGCGGTGACGGCGACAGCTGAATCCTTCGTTCCTTCGTTCACGTCCCGCAAACAGTTGTGCATGTGCGCGTTCGCGTGCACTGTGTAAGAGGAGCCGACGCAACGCACGAAGGGGAAAGAACGAGCATGGATGAGTCCAAAAAATAATAAACGCTTTGAGGTAGGTTTGTATGCAAAAAGGCAATTGAAAACCCCAAAAAAACGTACTGGCAACAGACAGCATTCAACAATAGACCCAAGACACTCACCACTGTCAGCAGTCTCGAGGGAGTACGAGACAGTCCCTTCCTTGATCGGGCGAGCACATAACTCGCAGTTGGTTGCCCAATACAGGATGATCCCGCCACCATCGCACATGAGATCCTCGCAGGTGGCGAAGGCCACGTTTTTGCCACCAGGCGCGGAGTTCTTGGGCAAGTAAGTAAGTGTTGGTCCGTGCACCGGTCGCAAACAACAGTCGGCACCAGGTCGGTCTTTGTCGTTGCCGCTCTCTTGCCAGAGGGCGAGGACCACGCGCCTCTCGACGAGGGGGAGGTGAGCTTAGGGGGCGTGGAGAAGGGAGAGGCGGGGGTTGCAACACCAGCAGGTTCGCCACCGACAGCAGCAAGCAGCTTGGCCGCCTACAGCTGCATCTAGATGCCGTTCGTCGAAGGCGAGACGCCACTTCTAGGCGTTGTGCGAAGAGCTGTCTATTGGTTGCAGTTTGCGAAGAAAGAAGAAAGGTTGTTTGGCTGTTTGGCTGTTCGGCTGTTTCAAAGAAGAAGGGCTGTTTGCGAAGAGCTGTCTATCAGTCGGTCTGTCTGCCAAGAGCTAGCAAGTGACACGACAAAAAATCGTAATTATAGTTGTATCTATATATATCTGATATATATATGCAGACAAACGGAAAGCGAGCCTTTTTTTTCTTCAGACGAGTTTCAAGTACGTCCCCTTCGTATTTTCCGGAGTTTCGTATCAGTCATACCTCTTGAACAAAAACAAAGGGCTTGCTTTCCGTTTGCGGGTTGGTGCATGATAAACACCCTGAAAAAAAACGCATGCCAATAGCATAGTACATTCCCGGCGTCCCCGGTGGCTTGGTAGGTGGTCCGGGTGCCTATCAAGGTCAATTTCGTGGGTTCCAGTGTCACCGAGTGCATGTGCTCGTAGGGATTTTTTCTTGCATAACATAAAAAATTGATTAGCGGAAAGCGCGAGCGCGTGAGTTAGCTACATCCGACGAAAATCGACGAGCAGTGGAATGCTGAACCCTATTCGCGACAAAAAGTAAAGGCACGCACCGGGGGGGGGGCAGGGACGACACCTGTGAACACGGCTCGTCCAGAAGATCATTGAGGGTAAAAACCTCCTATACGAGTTAAGGTTAGGCTGGAAAGTAAAAGTGACGATTAAAACAAAAAAACAGGTTATTAGTATATAGAGGGGGGCGTGGCTAATGTACCGCTTTGCAGTTTGGCAGCACCTTGGCTGGCCCAGCTCGTATGTTTTATGTGCGTGATGAAAACATTAGGCATAAGCACCGATATAACCTGGTGAATGGTATGATAACACTGCACCCGTCACCGCGTACGCCCCAGAGCGGCAGGACCTGCGGAACTCGTGGTAGAGACCTTGTGAGGCTTGTGAGACGCGACTCATCGAAGATGTCGTGTAGATCACGCGACAGCAACAACAAAAAGTGAACTGGGCGGGCGTGTTTTGCTAGCTTTGTGCGCCGGCTTTTGCCTCCATTCTCGTTATCGTTGTCGTTATCGGCTTTTTGGGTTTTTCGGTACGGTAACGACAATTATCGTTATCGTTATCGTTATCGTCATCAAGAGTTTTTCGACCTTATCGTACCGAAACGTTTCTGGTTTCAATATCCAACACCAATTTATGCATAAATACATACTTTTACGTACGATGTACTAGTGCAGGGTTTATACGTTAACACAGGAGGCCTTTACGATAGGGGTTCACCCTAAATTTTCTGAGGCTCCTCACTTGAGGAGCTTCACACCTAGCTCACTCGAAAATCAATTTAAGGCAACAATCTACGCTGTATTGTCGGAAGGCAAGCATAATAATAATCAAATCACACCCCGATGAAAAATCCCATAGCCCGAGTATATCATTACGTCTTTTTTCGAAACAAGACTGGCATTCCGACGATTTGAAGTATTACGGGGGTCCATAGTTCATAGGACCAAATTTTGTTAGTAAAAAAAGGTAAATATATAGGTTTTTATGTATACCATAGGTCCTATTAACTATGGACCCCCGTAATAGTAATTTGAAAGGGGCCCCGTCATTCAGAAAACGTTTTAGCGGAAATGTGATATCTCCATCGTAGAACGCGTCACAGAGGAATGTCAATCGAGGGAGGGCATCAGACGCACGGAGTGAAAAAAACAGTGTACGTACGTATGACCCCTCTGATTGGCTCAAACTTCGCCAAAATCGGTTGGAAGCTAGGCAGAGTAGAAAAAGTCAGGTCGAGCCAGAATCGGTTTCGATGTCAGCCTGGCCCATAGCAGGGCTCCTGGGGGGGGGGGGGCGTACTCGTTTGTTGCTTGCCTTAGTCATTTGACCATTGACCACGCATCCCTTTCGAGACGGAGCACCGTTCCTACCCCTAATAGAGACACCTCCAACAATTGGGCGCTCATTACGTTGTTCCCATAAATTACATAGAAACTTTTTGCTAATCTTATCCCCTTCCTGTTTGGCCTCCTGTGGCCACCATCTATCTCCTAGGATAGCGATCGTTTTCTCGCTGCTATTCATTGTATCAAACTCCTCCATGTCACGTTCGTCTATTTTCCTCATATCCTCTTCTAACACATCCCGTTCCTCCTTGTATATTTCACATTCTCCTACTATGTGAGTTCTACTCTCTATTGCTTTGCCACACGGGCATATATGTGCGTCTACTTCCTCCTCTTCCCGGCTACCGGTGTACTTCTTTCTTCTTTCTAGCAGGGCTCCTGGGGTGTGTTTTGCACTTGTTTTTAGTATGTAACTGATTTTGACCGAAAAGTGGCCAGGTATACCTGATTTTGGCTAACCCTTACTAATATTAATTATACCAATACGTTTGGCCATCCGGCCGCTGAATACTCACGAACCAGGGTAACCCCTCCCTAAACCCCACGCTACCCTCCTCGCTCGACTTACCGGTCACCTTGTCAGATCCACAGTCCCGCGAGTCCCGCCAGATCCAGCGCACACAATGGTCCAGTCTTTCTTCTGCTGTCCACACTCCTCGTGCCCTCCGCCGTCTGGAACACACGAACTATTAGTATCCTTTTTATGTTTTTAGTTTGTGTTCCCTCTCGGCGAGGTCCCCTACACGAATATCTGCTTAGTAATACCAGGTACTACTTACCAACTGATCCGTCAGAAAACCGGTCGCCCCGGTTAGCCTCGAAGATAGCTATTGAGTAATATTAGGGTTGACGTCGGGGTACTATAGTCTCCTTTTGTACACCAACTGCTGCTCCTGTCGAGAGCACGTGTTAGAGTGTGGGAAGGCACGATTCGACGCGGCAAGTCGACGAGAGAAGAAATAACTGTGAACCCTTCTCGCGATGAAAATGTAAGGCACTTGTAAAGCGGAAACTTGGTATTACGGGGGTCCATAGTTAACAGGACCAAATATTGTTAGTAAAAATACCTAAATATATAGGTTTTTATGTATGCCATAGGTCCTGTTAACTATAGACCCCCGTAATAGTATGTGGTTGGGACAGGGGGAGAAGAGCCTACTACGCTAGGCCCGGGTCCGAGTTGCGAATACCTGAAGGAGAAGGCAGATAGGATAGCAAGGTACCAGACCGACGAGTAGGTGAAACCTGTCTATGCTACCTCAACCTGGCACGTACCACAAACTGCCGCCGCTGCCTCGAGGGTGCTTTCGTTTCATTTGGTCGTACGTATGTGTCTTCACTTTAAATCATCATTTCTACCTGTCGCCATCCAGCGCAACCAGTGTTCGTGCCGATTATTATCCCAACAACACTCAATCAATACATAAATATTTGTAAAATGAAAAAGTTTCGACATGTTGCAGCGTCATATCATTCTCCCTTGTTCGGGTTAGATATTTTTTTGTATTAATAGTATCGGTGCGCAAAATGATTCTTTATACTGTCCTGTTGACCAGGGCAGCATCCAGGGGAGCCACTGGCCTATATCCTTGACAAGGAATTACATTACATATAGAATGCGTGCGTTCGGCTTATTCTAACACTTGTAAAATTCAGTAAAAATGGGATATAGACGAGACGTATTATAATCATTTTATGAATTTTATAGGTCATTCTTATCGGAGAGCTTTATTTCCATAATTTCCATGTTTTTTTTTCCGCGCAATTTTTCAATCTTGCAGATTTTCCTGATTTTTTTTTCCAAATACGTGAAAGTTATAACGAACCTGATTTTTTTTGGTTATGGAGAAATTAACGAATAGTGCCAGAACGCCTTCGTATCTTGATACATATCTCCAATTATTTCCAAACTTTAGAAATTCTGGAAAAAAAGCCCTCCGATAAGAATGAGTGTTACGCACAGCTGACGTATTTCATAATTTTATCTGCTGTCCCACTACATACATATTCGCAATGACCTTTTTTTTTTTTTTTTTTTTTTTCATCACTTTTACTTGACATCATACAGACCCCTTTGCATATCTATCACGACATACCAGTTACGTCATAAACAACAGTAATACGACCCCTGCCTCAGGAATAGCACGGGAATGCAGAGTATTCTCGGAAGAATGAGAGAATGTGAGTTTTGTACGTACGTAAGAAATTTAGCCTATCAGATTACTGCGGTGATTCACGACAGCATGAATCGTAGCCCTTGGTACATACACCTTGTCTGGTACGTAGCCGCAACCTACACATAACAGCGCAGTGAAACAGAGGAAAAGCTACGGGTCCAAGGTGTGATGCAGACTAGTTTGAGTTCAGGATGTCCGACGAGAGCAAGTCGCCGGAGGCCACGGCCAACGCGGCTACTGCTGCACGCGAGACGCAGGCTGCGTTGTTTGCTGAGGCGACTGCCCATGCTGCTGTAGCTGCTGTGCAAGCGGAGGTCGACGCACGACGACCTACGTCTTTGGGTGAACAACCTCATGAGGTTCGCCCAGCAAGTTCGTCCATTGACTGTTCCCCCGCCATTTAACGCCCGTGTTTGACGCGCCGCCTGCCCCTGCCTTCAGTCGCACGCGCTCCTATTGCTCATCCGGTGGCGACGTTCTGAGGCTCGTCGAAAGCCTTCAAGTTCCACGCCACAGCCGGGATGGGGCATCCAAGCGGAGCCAAAGCCTCGCCCCCACACCAAGATGGGTCCGGCCAGAAAGAAGAACGCCGCGCTCTGCAGGATGATTTCGGCCACGGGCCAATGCCGGTTCTCCGACTGCAAATTCGTTTATGCGAATACCCCGGCCGACGCCTCGTCTCCTGTAGCTCTCTTCAACGGTGGATCGGCGGCACCAGCTGGGGGAATGCGAGGTGGCGCAGCGGCGCAGGCTGGTGGGTCGCGGGCTCTGGTGCTCCGCCCAGGTGGGGGTCGCGGGGGGGCCGGGGGTGGTGGCGGTTCTGGTTCGGGATGAAGACACGGGCCCTTCCTGTCGGTTGGGCCAACACCGAGGGGGGGGCGGCGGCGGCGCGGGTGGGTGACGGTGCGGCGACGGCGCTTGTCGCCAGCGGCGAGCTGGGACTCAGCTGGTCACCCGCGAAGGAGTGGGGGGGGTGCGTAGGCGTGCTTTAGGTGCTCTGGCTGGCGATGGCGTCGTCGGGCGCGATCGCGTTGCTGTGACTCCGGGTTCGGTTCCCTTCTCAGAGAAAGGTACTAGTATGGGCGTGCGTGCGAGTTATTTCCCCGTTGACACGGTGTGTGTGTGCAGGGTGCGGTCGGTGACGTGCGTTTGGATGCATTGTGAGAATAGATGAGGTAGATGCGTGGCTTGCCGCTCGGGAGGTAGTGGCGCAGGCAGTGTCTGGGCGAGGTTCAGGGAGCCTCGATCAGGTCGCTTCGCTCAGCTCCTCACTCTTGCGACAGTGTCAAGGCCGTGTTCCTTTTTTCCTGTTCACCATCGGCTCCTCATTGTTCTCTCCGCATATTAAACGTTGCCGTCGTACAGCACTGGTTTGGTGAGATCAATAAATTCTCCCGTATTTCTTTGTTGCTTCGTGTGTTGGCGCCGGGCGCGCCTGTCGGCGTCGCACGCGGGGGAGGATTTGACCACAGATCTGGCGTATGGTAATCACCCGGGCGTTGCCACGCATACTGTGGCTATCCACAATAAGATATGCGTAGACGTTGTGAATGGCCGAGCGGTGGTGTTTGATATGCGATTTGCAGACAAGATCCAGGGTCTTCGCGTTTCACCGCTGACCATCGTTCTCGAACCCAAGTTAAGGATTATTCACGATCTTACGTTTGCGCGCGAGGGCGGTCGAACCAGTGTTAACGGTGACACTGACTTTGACTCCGCGCCATCGTGCGAGCTCGGACATGTGCTTCGTGATGTGATTTTACGGGTGTTGTTTTTGCGACAGACGCACGGTATTCGCGCTCGGATCCTGCTGTGTCGTGTGGACGTTAAAGACGCTTTTCGACAGGTTTTGGTTGATCCGGCAGGCGCATCGATCTTTGGATACGTTTTCGGCAATCACGTTGTCGTTGATTTGCGCTTGCAGTTTGGTTGGCGTAATAGTCCTGGGTTTTGGGGGTTGATGGCCTCTGCGCTCGAGCATGCTCACACCCACACTACGTTTCAAGGCGCAGATGTTTCCCAACAAGGGGCTGCCGCCGTTGCGCACGTTGAACTCTCCCCGCCGCGGGGGGTTCGGGTTGTTGCTATTCCGCGTGATTGTGGGCCCGTTCCTGATTCAGGGGGCAACACCGGTAGCAATTTGTTTGTGAGGTACTACGTAGACGATGGCATTCTCGTCGAGTTGCAATAGTGGCCGGACGGCCGACGTTGCTTGCGTGCTGTACAGTCGCTAGCGTCGGACCATTTTCGCTTGTTGGGCGAACGTGGTGTTCCCGATCCAGCCCTCTTGTCAGCCAAGAATATAACTAACTGGGACACGCAACTCGAAGTGTTGGGATGGATCATTGATACTGAAGCGCTTATGTTCACGTTGCCGTCTCATAAGCGCCTCAAGCTGCACAATATCCTCGTGGAGTGGCCCTCGTCTCGTGCATCCGCTTCAGCGAAGCAGGTGTCGCAGTTAGTTGGCTTTCTCATGCATGTTTCCTTTGCTGTGCGTCCGAGGCGTTTTTTTGTTAACCGCTTTTTGGCTTCGGTTGGTTTGCCGCGCATTGCCGCCGGAGCTGATTTTGATTGTCGTATGGCAAACCCCGGGCGGCGTCTTGCCCTGGGACCCGAGTTCCATGGTGACCTCGAATTTAGGAGGTGGTTCGTTGAGGAAGGGTAGAACGTGCGCGGAGGAACTTTGTCGGCTCCGATGTATCATTTCCTTGAGCGCCCCCCTAGACGTGCTCTGTTTTCGGACGCATCTAAAACCGCTGTCGGGGGGTTTCGCCTTGAAACTGGTGGGAAGTGGCGATACGAGCTTGACGCAAGGGAGCGGTCTCGATTTTGTGGATCGAGCAAGTCCGTTGCAAACGAGAACGATGTATCATTAAAGTCCTCGAACTGCTGGGCATGGTAGTTTCTGCATGGGTTCTCGTCTGTGCGTGTGATGAACGTCCGTTAGAAATGGGGGGTTGTGTGTCACTGCGGGGCGACAACGAAGCAGCCGTAGAGTGGGTGCGCCGTTGTCGAGGGGGTAAGGAGCCGAGATCTGGCGCATTGATGCGCCTCCTTGGTGTGCTCGAATTGACCTCTGGTTGACACTTTGACGCAAAACACGTGCGGGGAATTTTTAACATGGCAGCTGATGGTATCTCGCGGTGGGATTGTGCTTCCGTCCTCGTTAATTTGCGTGTTGTTCGACCCGACATTCCGTGGCAGGAGCAGGACCTGGGGGATGCGGGCACATCCCTCTGTACTTCGGTGTTGGCCTCGAACTCATGCGAAATGCCATTGCGACCTCGTCTGAACGCACTTATCAGTGGCATTTTGGCGCATGGGTAGACTTTCGGGTACGTTGTGGCATGCCTGTATTCCTCGACCGTTGCGAAGACAGCATGACAAACGTGTGGCATCTGTTCAAGTACGTAGCGTACTCTTTTGCAACCCAAAAATTGCGGTCGGCAACTATCGAGAGCCATTTGTCAGCGATCCAGTTTTTTCATCGTATTTCACGAGGGTTCGAGCTGGACACTACTCATCCTGTTTTGATTAATGCACTCAAAGGCGCCGCTCGTTTGCATGCCGACGCCGGTAACCAAGCAACCGTTCGTCGGCCTGATTCGTGGGAAATGTTGATCGCGGGCGAGAAATTGATATCTACATGGCAGACGGGGGGTCGCATCTTGTGGCTTGCTCTCTGCGCTTCCTTTTGTTTTTTTACCCGCGCGTCGTAAATGTTTGCGGAAACTCGCTCACGTGTGCACGAGACGTATTGTTTGCGACGGGCCGGCGTAGCGTTTTTTCGTGGAAAATTACAGCTCACCGCGGCGCACTGGTCCACCGCAGACCGCGTTGAGGTTCGGTTTCGTGGGTCGAAAGGGGACCAACTGCGGAAAGGGGCCATTCTGACGCGTGTACGTTGTGGTCCGGCGTTGCGCGTGGGTGAAGGTGGTGGTGCTGTCGATCTCATGATCGAATTGATGTATGGGTATCTGTTTCTCCCTCGTCGGCCCCCCTTACCGCTTTCGGCGTTTGTAATATCAGATGGTCCATGTGGACACAGCAGGAAGCGACGACAGCTTTGCGAAAAGTGGTCGCGTTGGCGGGCGGGCGGGCGGGGGAGTACGCTGTGCACTCTCTGAGGATTGGAGGCGCAACACACTTGTCGGCGGGGGGGGCGACACCAGAGGTGTTGCAGCGTGTGAGGGCCGACGGGCGTCCGATGCGTACAAGGCGTATGTTCGCAGTCATGGAAAGGATGCCAGTTGGGTAGCAGACGTTATGGCCCAGGAAGGAATTAGCGGTGGGATCCAGCCGGGCCAGGGCACTGAGTGGGGACGAGTTAATTTACTCATAGAGTTGACTAGGCAGAAGTAAAATTATGCAGAAGTGTGTTATCACATGCGTTCCCTATGAGATTGCAAGTGGGGGGGGGGAGGGGCCGTAAGAATACATCAGTAAATAGGGTCAACTCCCGTGATGGAGGCTGGCGTCGAGAGTTCCATGTCGCCTGTTGGGTTGGGAGTTGACTCGAGTATACGGATGTTTGAGTGTGGGGTTTCCGTTGGGGCAGCCCCGGGGGATCACCCCTTCTCCAACCCCCCTTTTCCGGGCGGGGAGTTGCGCATTAATATAGTATAACGGCCTATATCTTTGACAAGGAATCACATATAGAATACGCGCGCTCGGTTTATCACAATACTTGTAAATTTCGGTAAAAATGGAATATAGACGAGGCGTATTACGCAGCTTGCAAAGTTGATTATCAACTATTTAATCAGTCGAACTCACAGCTGACGCATTTCAAAATTTATAAAATATAACGTCGAAACCAAAGTGCGAAGCAGAGTATTCTCGGAAGGCTGAAAGAATGTGAGTTTTACATGTCCGTAAGAAGTTTAGCCAATCAGATGACTGCGGTGATTCACGGTAGTATGAATCGTAGCCCTTGGTACACACTGCTTCATCGATCTGCAGAAAGCGTACGACTCTGTCGACCGAGAGCTGTTATGGGAAGTACTCACACGTTTTGGCGTACCAACCAAGATGCTGAGAATTACCCGTAATTTCCACGATGGCATGCGGGCTCGCGTGCGTACGGATGACGGCGAGCACTCGGAATGGTTTGATGTCACGCAGGGGCTGCGGCAAGGCTGTGTGCTGTCACCGTTACTGTTCAACGTATTTTTCGCTGCTGCGTTGCACGTCGTACTAGTACGCTTTAGCCATGACGAAGCAATCGTAAGGGATTTGGTCCAACTTAGTGATGCTGGAGTAGTCGGGACGGAGGAGCAGGAGCCGTTGGCGTACGTGCGAAGGGCTGTATGGGGCATGTTGTACGCCGATGACGCAGGGATTGTCTCAAAGTCGGCTGAAGGGCTCGCGAAAATGATGACAGTCATCGTGACTGTCTTCGAAGCAGCAGGCCTTACGGTGTCGGAAAAGAAGACAGAGACTATGCTTCTACAAACGCCAGACCAGAAAACCCTCGCACCACCGCTCGTTATCGAAGCAGCAGGCCAGATGTATAAGCAGACGGCCCAGTTCTTGTACCTAGGCGGCGTTATCCACGAAAATGCTGACCTCTCGCTCGAAATAGACCGACGGATCCGTCTCATGCGAGCATGCCTCAAACGGTTCGGCCCGGAGCTGTATGATAGGACGACCCGCCCCCCTTAGCCTGAAAGTCCGAATGCTGAAGGCCGAGGTGATTGAGACCCTGCTCTGCGGGTGTGTGACGTGGACCCTCAGAGCGGAACACTTTGCCAAGCTTCGAACGGCTCACCACCAAGTCCTGTTGCGAGTCATTGGCTTCCAACGCCGACTTCGTACTGACCATGCCACCCTCTCGTACGCGAAGGCCCTCAAGATGACACGTTGCGAGAGCATCGAAACGACCATCCGCAAACGGCGTCTCTTCTTCGCGGGTGGCACGGCAAAGCAATGATAGATTACCCAGCCGGGTGATGTTCGGGACGATTGCTGGTGGGGAGAACCCGAGACCTGGCGGACAGGTTAAGACTTGGCATATATGCGTAGTCGAAGACCTTAGGGAGTCCCGCGCCACCGAAGGGTCAACGGAACTAGCTCCCTTGGTGTTTGGAGTTGAGACCGCACTGTGGCCCACTGCTGCAAAAAAGGCGGGGAAGTGGTACCGGGGGATCCTGGAAGCAGCCGAACGGTTCATGGTGAGGTGGCACGACGCTGAGGCTGAGCTGAGCAGGCAGCGCCGCGCATCCGCCGTGGGTGGTGTCCAAGGGAATGGGGGGAGGAGGGGCAACAAGAGGAGTAGCAGAAAACCCGACCAAGGGAATGCGGAGAGGGGGGGGAAGAGGGGTAGCAGGGAAACTGCAGTGGACGAAAGTAGGAAGGAGATGGCAGATAGGGTAGCCAGGTACCGGGCAGACTAAGAAGTAGAGCATGCCTATACTACTCGTACCACCAGCTGGTGCAGCTCGCTCGAACGTGGTCTTCCTTTGTCTTCCTGTTGTTTTTGTTTATTTTTATTTCATTTTATTGTCTTCTTTGCGGTGACCCTATGTGATTTTCATTTCTCTTCCTTTCTCCGATTGATCAGCCTTATTGAAGGAGTCGTGTGGCGTGGGTGGATGACGAGCCTGCTCTGCTTGTTTCGTACTGTCTGACGCCGAGGGGCCGGGCATAGTTGACGAACGCTGGACGATGGTGGCAGACAGGGTAGCAAGGTACCAAGCGGGCCAGCAGGGAGACCCCGGCTGTGCTACTCGTACCATAAACTGCTGCCGCTACCTGGAGCATGCCTTGTGCTTTGTTTGGTTTGACTGTTATTTTTACCTTGGTTCTTAGTCTTACTCTGTTGACGACTAGTGGTGTTTTCTTCTTTTTCTTTTTTTTTCCAGCTCGTTCTTTTCAAGTGTCTGCCACGTCCCCTACGTGGGGGTACGATGGTTTGTTGCTATACTGAAGTATATACATATACCAGGTATATTTTAATTTCTTTTTTTGTTTCTTTTCTCTTTCGAATTGTCTTTGTTTTTGTTCTCGTTTTTTCTCTTTGTTTCGTTTTTGTTTCTCTAGGTCATGGAACATGTATGTCGTGCCTGTCGTACGCAGTATGATGACATGGCATTGCATTACATACGTGGCAACGTAGTATCTCTGTGACGTAGCTTTGTGACCACAGAACTTGTATCTCTCTAGGTTTGAAGAATCGGCATGGACACTGGTTGTGCTGGATGTCGACGCGTAGAAAGAACGGTTTAATGTGAAGAAAACAACAACAACAACAACAACAACAACAACAACAACAACACCTTGTCTGGTACGCAGCCGCAACCTACACGTAACAGCGCAGTGAAACAGAGGCAAAACCAGTGACTCGCAACAGGACTTGGTGGTGAGCCGTCCGAAACTTGGCAAAGTGTTGTACAGTAGTATGGTTGCAGCAGTACCAACGAACCAGGTATATATATATGCTCAATCATCGACAGCAAGTCCGTGTCTGGGTGTTCGTGTTGGTACAGCATTACCACGCTGGCCGGAATAATGATTACTTGGTACGTTCAATTTCGATACTACAGCAGTACAGCAGTAGACCCCAAACGGAATTATATTAGGGTCCAGAGTGGTGGTGCAGTACCCAAACAAAACTAAAAACATACCTGGTACCTTGTACGATACGAGTAGTTCAATGTATAAAATATACCGTTGACGTTGTACTTTACGAGTAGTGTCATTCCCTGCAATAACAAGATTGATTGTGTCTTGTTGCTTCTCTCGCTAGAGGTAGCTATCTATAGCTGTAGCTATAGCAGGGGTACTATAAACGAGCAACTAGCCTGCTGTTCCGTAGCAGCTACAACGGCAAGGGAGCTCGTGCCACCACTCTATTCCCTGCTCATGCTGATGCTTGGTGCTGTTCGGTGGCTCTAGTGTGAGAGCTTGCGGGCGAGAGTACGTCTGTGTACAATAAACGACCAGGGTTCAATAGCACTAGCACCAGCCGCACCCGCGATATAGCCGCCACTTCAGGCCACCCGCTTTGCGAGCTTGTGTAAGCCTCTTCTACTGCTGAGCTAGTGGTGTGTGTGCGTGTGTGTTCGTTCGCAGGGCGCTGTGTTCTCTCCGTTGTGATTTCAATAATTGTGCAGGTTTCAACTGGAAATAACGTGCTTTTTGTTGCTTGCAGGCCCTGGACTTCCCCTGCGCAGGCGGATTTACGGCGGCTGACAACACTGCGCTAGATACGTGGATATCGTACCGAAACTTTCGATATATCGTTCGACAAAAAAAAGTTATCGAACCGAAAAAAGTTCGGTATTTCGATACTTGTTGTTGTCTTCACATTAAATCATCCTGTCTACCCAGCTTCATCAGTCACAGTACACCCAGTCTCCGTGCTGATTCCTCATCTTAGAGAGATACTGATTTTGTTTTCACAGGCAGTGATGCATAGAGGGAGACCAAAAACAATAAAAAATCGCAAATTCAAGGATCAAGTGAAGTGCCAGCGTACGGGTACGAGCACACAAACACAAGCAAGTAGACTAAAAAATAAGAGCAAAAAGACTATAAAAATAGATAAATCCTGCAGTGAAACACAATACAAATGACGCATGGAGATCAGAAAGGCTGCTATTAATAGATGGAAAACGTACGTACTCAGGAAGGACAGATAACTGCCGCACGGACGAAAAAACACGAAGGGGGGGGGAATACCGGCATACGGACACGGGGCGGGGAATGGAAACAAAGGGAGAGACAAGGCAAAAGCGAGAAGGAAGAGAGAGGGGGGGGGGGAAAGAACATCGTACTCCAGACGGTGATAGTAACATGCGTGCCCGTCTGACGTAGAAAATCGTATCAGGAACCTAGCCACACCCTTCCTTTGCTGTCTCCTTCCTACTCTCGTCAATAGCGGTGCCAAGTGTCAGTACTGCCGCTGTCGCACTCCCCCCCCCCCCCCCCGTGTAGTTGTTTGCAACGAAGTTGAGGTAAACCCTGTAAATTTTAGTTGGAAGTGGGGAGAAGATGAATTGCCGATCGTAGACCAGTATACATACCTTGGCGTAGAGATCTCAAAAGACTGCTCTTGGGATACATATATAGCAAAAGTAATAGGAAAGGGTAAGGCACAAGTAGGCAAGATGGATGCGATCCTAACATACCCGAACCTTGACACTAGGATTAAGAGATGTACCTGATGAATGTGATATGAATAGTACCAAAGATAGAATATGCAGGAGAAGTATGGGAAGGGAACGCGAAACTCGTAAAACAGTTGGAAACAGTACAAATGACAGCAGCTAAAATAATCTTAAGATGCTCAAGTACGACTAGTAATACAATATAAAAAGCAGAACTGGGAATGCGCCCAATCAAGACAAATAGAGACATGAGAAAGTTGAACTGCCAATATAAAGTAAGGAACATGCCAAAAAAGAGGTTGCCAGCCATAGTTGATAGAGCTGTATGGGAGAAAGTAACAAAAGGGCGAGCTGGAATAAGGTGGGATGGCGTAGTTGAGAAAGTATGGAAGGATATAGGGGGAAACCAAGAAGAGATGATGCCCGCCGGGAAGTTTGGGAGGTACAAGGCAGGAGTAGAAGAAAGGACAGAAAGAAGGGAAAAGCTAGCGCCAAGAAACAAGGTGGAATCGGAAAAACACTTCGAGATATACGGGGGATCGAGGGAAGGAATAAGAATGAAAACGCATTTGCATGGCCCAATGGACTTCGCGAAAACGCTGGAACTGCGCTTTCGTGTAGGGGACCTGGACCTGCCAGAAAGAAGAAAGAGGTACACCAGTAGCCGGGAGGAGGAGGAAGTAGACGCACAGATGTGCCCGTGTGGCAAAGCAATAGAGAGTAGAACTCACATAGTAGAAGAATGTGAAATATACAAGGAGGAACGGGATGTGTTAGAAGAGATGAGGAAAATAGACGAATGTGACATGGAGGAGTTTGATACAATGAATAGCAGCGAGAAAACAATCGCTATCCTAGGAGATAGATGGTGGCCACAGGAGGCCAAACAGGAAGGGGATTAGACTAGCAAAAAGTTTCTTTGTATTATATGGAAACAACGTAATGAGCGCCCAATTGTTGGAGGTGTCTCTATTAGGAGTAGGAACGGTGCTCCGTCTAGACTGGGATGCGTGATCAATGGTCAAATAACTAAAGCAAGCAACAAATGAGTACGCCCCCCCCTCCCCCCATATATTGTATATGGGTTGGGTTGGCGTCGGTTGGCAACGACACTGTAAAACATGCCGCTCACTATGTGAGCTAGACATCCAGGGTACCGTTTTGTTATTTTTTATTTTTTATTTTTTGGCGATCGCCCACAGCTGGTCGTCTAGTTGGATCATTTGTGCGAAGTAAAGAACCTTTACTCTGCACAAGGGAAGTGATCGTATCACGTAGTGTTCAAGGTACGGCACCCAAGAGGCAGTTACATAGTACTCCCATTGCTATCTCTGGAAGTGGCCACACCGGAAATTAAACTAACTCATTGAAGCTGTCATCCATATGCAAGTCCGCCTCACAAGCGGTTCTTAGTAGGATGCAGCTCACCCTTCACGCGACTCGCCGGACACCTCACGGCGCTTCGCGCTTGGTGTAAGCAATGTCTGCCTGGTCGGTGAAAACCCGACATGCTCCGTACCGGCATTGCAGGGATGCGAGGGTCTATGGTCATACGACTACGGCCATGCATGAGATCGAGTACATCTCTCCTATCGAGTACACCCCCCCGCCCCCGCCATGCAACAACTCATTGACAACAAGAAACAAACTAGAAATCTGCTAGACTTCAAGAGCTACGGTAGTCAAACCGATACTAGCCGCCCGATCTATGATTTCGCTTCTGCATTCATTCGTCGACAGCTGTAGTATCAGTCCGGCTGCCCCCCTCCCCACCCCCCCCCCTCCTCCCCTCTCCTTGTCGCTGCTCTTGGCTCCCGCAGCTGCGTGGCTTCTCTGCGCCTCGTCCCTGCGCCTCTTCGCCATGAAACAGTCCGCCGCTTGGACGACCCCCCGGTACCACTTCCCGCTCTTCGTAGCCGCCCACGGCCATAACACCGTCCCTACTCCGAACCGCAAAGGAGAGCTTTCCGCGGACCCCTCGGTGGCTTGAAAAACCCTGTCAGTGAGGAGAGGTCGTCTGCTAGACATTGGGCCCAGTTTCGATAATTCGATAAACGATACGACCATAAGATAAAACGAGAAAAAAGGCCGAACGCCTCCCAGGGTGATCAGAATCGCGGCAACAAACAGCACTATACCCTGGTATACGAGTATAATATCAGGACATGCGTATAGAACACCATCAAATTGCGTGGTCGAGATGTTCAGTACCAGGTGGGGTATGTACGTGGTAAGTTTGTACCTCATAGGAAACGAGCACCAAGAAAAGAAAGCTGAGATTTACAGGAAAACAAGAAATTCGGGGTTCGTTTTGCTGGAATTAGTGGATAACGTGTTACAGCAGGGTACAGCTCTCAGACCGTAAAAAGGACCTGCGTTCGTTAGATCTCTGAGGCCGGCTCACCTGTTGTTTTGGAGGTCGAGGAAGTGCCTTCAAGCAGTAATGACCGGGTCATGCAGAACGTGGACCGATGCAATGCGATAGATGCCAGCAATCAGCGTGAACACTCAACGAAGCACCACAGACACGATGACGGGCACGACGGGCACGACAGGGCCCAAGGGGCTGGGGGTCGATAGGATAGAGGTATCACAGATCACTTGGCTTTGACTTTCTTTCTTCACTCTTGGTGTTTAGTAAACACCGGGTGGTCCCGGAACCTCGTTACTGGCTCTGTACCCGAGACCGAAAGCGTTCCCACACCGGGGATCCTCCCTGCCCCTATAAGATCCGCCCAGAGGATGCTAACCAAAGCTTTTGCCCTCTGCCTATCGAATAGACCCGACGCGTGACCCTGATCAGGACAGTGGTCTCGCGCCGTAATATCCTCCCCATAGCGCTGGTCACGACAGTCACAGCGCTATGAACCTCCCTCCCTGGCGCCACCCGCTGTAACACCCCCCCTGCCCGACACATAACCATTGTCGGCACAAAGCCGGCGCCCCGGTGCTAGCCCGGCGACAGCGTGTGCGCTTTCCTCCTCGGACACCCCCCCAGACCGGCGCATATGAGCGACGGTGCTCAGCGGGTATTACGATCATGGACCGCTGCAGCGCCTGCGCCTTCCACCTCCGCACTTCGCCGTCGGCTCGATGTTGCAGCTCCTCTCCTTCCCTTAGCGCTGCCCTCAGACGGTGGTAAGAAGAGCGGCGGTCCTGACCTTCGTCCAGACGTTCTTCAGCATTCCTCTTCCGTCCATCGCCGTCGGCCCGACGTTGCAGCGCCCTTCCTCTCCGCGGTGTTGCCCTTGGACGGTGGTAAGAAGAACGGCGGTCCTGACCTTAGTCCAGATGTTCTTCAGCTTTCCTCTTCCATCCATCGCCGTCCGCCCGATGTTGCAGCGCCCTTCATTTCCGCGGTGTTGCCCTTCGACGGTGGTAAGAAGAACGGCGGTCCTGACCTTCGTCCAGAAGTTCTTCAGCCTTTTTTCCCCCGTCTATAGCCGTCGGCCCAATGTTGCAGTTCCTCTTGTTCCCGCGGTGTTGACCTTGGACGGTGTTGAGAAGAGCGGCAGACCTGACCCTCGTACAGTCTTCACTTGTAACTGCCAGCGCCACATCTGTCTAACACGCTCGGAGCATGTACTCATCGGCGAAAAAACATGTTTTCTTCTTGGCTCACCTGCATCTGAGGTGGGGGTTCCTCTCCAAGGCCTACGTCTGCACTTTGACAATAACCTACACGTTTAAGCTTTTGGCCAGACATACATTCTACTGAAAGCTACCATCGTCCTACCCCACCACCTAACCTTTAACTGAGACTGCAGATAATTCTGCCAGTCCTGTGTCGTATGGCTATACGTGGCCACACTACCGAGACGCTGCGGTGGCTGTCCACTTTGCCCCTCTATATACATCTGCGGGCTTGACTTGTCAAACCTGTTATAACTGTTCACCGATCAGTATTCCAATATACTCACGTACTTGTTGCATCGATGTGGCAAAACTTCACGTACCTTTGTCACGGTTCAGCGTGCGCAGTGGACTATGTCGATGCTTCCACCATTCACGTGCCTTCGCCAGACGTTTCTCACTGTACCTTCCTTCAACAAATGTTTCTACGTAAGTTAGAATCCATCTGCTACTCTGAAGTTCGTCCAGATATCTCTAGTTTCTTGGTATGGATACACCACATTTTGATATATTGACACAACAAAAGAAACAGCTAAGAGATCGAGGATTTCTTCCCAGCTCATCTTTGCCAGCTTCCACGCTAGTCCTTTGCAAGCTGTGTGTGATACTTCGGTCGCGCGTATCACGCGTTTTATATATTATATAGGCCTTTCTTTTAGTGATGATCTCAAACTTCTCTGCATTGAGAGTAGGTATTCCTTGCGAATGTGGAGGTCGTTTTATGTATACATCCATCACGGGCTGTAGGAAGTTCATGAGTTCTTTCTACTCCGGGCCAAAAATATTATTCGAGTGACTTAGGTCGTTTCAAGGTACTGACGTTCACGCCACATCGACTTGCTGGCACTAGCCAAGGTAAATATTTGATTCCGAGTTAAGTAAGTGTTTGAAGCTACTGGCGTTTGCGGCACCTCTATTCGAGTGACCTAGGTCGTTTCAAGGTACTCCACATCGACTTGCTGGCGCTAGCCAAGGTAAATATTTGATTCCGAGTTAAAAAGTGTTTGAGGGTACTGACGTTTACGCCACCCCCCCAGCACGGACACTGTCCACTCGTGAAACTTGTTCGTGCTAAAATCAATCACGCGTCTTAAAACGGCATTCGTGCAGACCTACTTCCAAATCGTACGCCTCGTATGCTTTTTGTGGAAGTAGTTGCAGCAAGGTGGAGACAAACACCCCCCCAGAACAGAAACTGCCCACCACCTACTGGCATTCCAATCACACCTGTCGATTCGTTCCTTCAACCCTCGACCACTATGCTTGGAGCGACAAACAGTATCCTGTTAGGTTGCGCAGATCATACCAAAGGTCGTCACGTTCCATCTCGGTTTAGCGTCTCACAAATGTGTACCTGTGCATGGTGTGGCGACTTGCACATGCACTCGTTCCTTCCTACATGTGTGTATCCAATTGTTATGATACCTGGTATACGCCTTTTCATGTACCTCCTGTGCGCGTGACGTCGAGTATCTGTATATAAACTGAATCTGTGTGAACAACCCCAAAGCCTGGGTATTATCACGAAAACGTATAGCAAAACACTGATGGTCTGTATCCCCCTGATATTGGGTTAAGGAGCCTGGTCGGTCCTAATAGATGCTTGGCTGTATCCAGCTATACCACTCTCTTAGCTGGGGTTTTGTGTCGACTTGCCTCTTATTCGACAGTCACTGTTGTTGTGCCATCGTGGCGATCAAAGATAGTCACCTGGAGAGCAGCAGTCAAGCAGCGAATGAGTATATGCGTCCTGGGGAGGGTTTTTACTATCGGAAAATGCCAGGTTTTCTCTGCCCAGTTTGGTTTGCCTAGTGTATCTCGAATCCACCGCTTAGGATGCATGTATCAGTTCTCGGAGAGCAGTCGCAATTCCTGCAGGCAAAGCACTCATGATCGGAGCCAACGCTCCGGGGTCCTTTCGGCACGATGTAACAAAGACCAGTTTTCACATCAAGGTTTATATTATTTTCTAAAGTTCTAGCCCGCTCTATGCTGGGTGTACATGCCACGCTCACACTCTGCTCTAGTTCATGCACAGACTATTCTTTCTTTGTCTTTTTGTTTTTAGCTCTATTAATAGGGTGTAAATGTAACAGCATGGACACGTTCATGGTGTCATTCATTTGCGATTGGTACAGGATGGTATGCACCATATCGAATAGCTCGTTGATACCGTTTCTCTCACCTACCGGTACGGCACTATTTCGTACTTGTTTGTTTGCTCCAGTCGCGATGTATTTTAGTTTTACAGCCTGTTCTGTGACCACCGGTGGGATTTCAGGAGATTGAGCTACTACTGTTATTGTGTGAGAACATCACACGAAATGCGTACTACAATAGTATGTATTTGACCACCCCACATTCTTGGAGTTACAGCGTTTACCTGCTGGTCAGATTCGTTCTCGGACAACCCAATCTTCAGATGATACTTACGCAAGGGGTGGACCTAGAACAACAGGCAGTGTATTCTTCAAACCAAACCGATCTTGAAACCCCTCTACGCCCACCGACCACGCAGTGTTTCTTCGTACGCGTTTGCTGATTTTTCACACCAGGTACCTTATATTTTTTTTCGTTACGTAGTTATGTATGTACGATACAGATATATCATTGATTTCCATCCCATTTGTTATATTCGCCCTTTTTTCTCTATCCCTCCTACGTATAGACATCCGGTGTCACACAGCAAGCTCTTTATTCCTCTCCCCGATGTGGTCTGTGCCTTGGGTTTTATTGCGGAAATACTTCAGTTCTTCGTTGCGCCTACACTCGTTAGGCGATCTCAGCAGTTGATTCCACACCTTTTTGTTGTATATATTGCGTGAATCCCCGCCTCATCCATCTTGAGATTCGAGCTCCATGGTTCAACGCTAAAAACAGAAGCGATACTCTAGACCACGCGGGCCTTTAGATGAAAAGAATAGGCCAACCATATCAAAACCAACGAAACTCTTTCAGGGCACGACCCAGATCGGGTATACGTATGTATATATAAGGTCGAACCCTAATAAATACCATGGTATCATCTTTGTGTTTCTGTGCGGACATTATTAACGTAATCTACAGCAGATAATAATGCTTCGATCGAATTTTTGGCCATGGACGGAGAAGTAAAACATTAATGTAATAGTATCGTACGAAGCTCATGCACAGCAGTAATTATCTCATTGCTCACTTCCTCGCCGTAGTGGACAGAATTATACGGGGTATCTGCCAAGAGTAAACTGAGGCTGTGTGATACCGCTCGGTATGCTGAAGATACTGCTTGCTGTATATTATAGAATATGTATGAATGAAAGCAGCATACTTTGCAGTCAGCATGAATAATGTGCGATCTTACGGATGTAAAAACCTTTTTATAACACTACTGGATGTAGAATGTACGGAGACCCCACGGATATGAGTCGTAGGGGTACGCACTTCCTTTATGTGTGTGCCATACCGTTCTATATACCCAAATACATATGTCCAACCCAGTGTCCGTTCTGATTTATTATTATTTGCAGACAAAGCAACGAGTAAAGCAAGAAAGCAAGGGAAATGCCAGCGTACCGGTGAATACCGGGTAAAGCAAGTGAATTGCCAATGTACCGGGTACGAGAATACCGTAACGGGTAGAACAAGTGAAATGCCGACGTACCGGGTACGAGAAGACCACAACACCAGCTATGTTGTGAACATATGAGTCGTTGTATAGTTCTCAGTTTCAACGTAGCTTTCATGCGGTGTTTTCACCCGAATAAAAACCTGATTGCTGTACTGTGGACAGCTGACCGGTTTCACTGCAGTACTTCATGCCGGGAGGCAGCAGTGTTGATACTTTGCTGCGGCAGCAGTATGGGACACTATTTTAGGGCCCAGGATCGAGGGAGATCTTGCCGTACGACTTATAGTATCATCAACTGTTACAGTTAACTTCTTTATAGTAGTATGAATACCATATAGAACGGCTTCACAACAGTACTTTATGCCGAGAGGCAGTGGTGCTGATGCTTTGCTGCGGTAGTAAGGGACAACTATCGTAGGAGCGAGGGAGATCTTGCCGTACGACCAAGAGTATTACCCATATATTTATATACATCCTCCAGGTTGTTTGTTGTCTTGAGTTTTTAGACCAACGTCTTCTACCAAGCTTCACTCTGTTCATCCAGCTTCAAGTATGCCCCGTGTGAATATGGTGTATGTGTGTGTTTTTCACATTAAACCGTTCTTCTACTCGTCGACATCCAGCAATAGTGTCCGTGCTGATTCTTCACCCTAGATATATACATACGGGTGTTGTGTAGTGCATCCAGCAGATACTGCTGTGTAGGTACTGTTTCAACGAGTCAACATGATAACTCGTCAAGATAGGAAGAGAGATAGGCTCAAGGGTCCCTCGGGATCTTGCCATACAATTTTAGTATCATGGATATATTGTATACGTCCTCCATGTACGTTTGTGCAAACAGCAGATGTACTGCGAGCCAAAGGGTCCCTCGGGATCTAGCCGTACAGCAGTTTTAGTATTATGGACATATGGTATACGTCCTCTATGTACGTACGTGTCAAAAGCGTGCTGCGAGCCACCTGCGAGCCAAAGGGTCCTTCGGGATCTTGCCGTACAGTTTTTGTATTATGGGTATATTGTATACGTCCTTTATGTACGTATGTATGTGTAAAAAGCATACTGCGAGCCACCCCCCCTGTACGCTTGTGGTTTAGTATTCACCAACCCCGGATATCGATAAACCAATTTCAATTTAATTATTTCGTACTGGAAATAGAGAG
Source organism: Macrocystis pyrifera (assembly GCA_031763025.1). Classification (NCBI taxonomy): domain Eukaryota; class Phaeophyceae; order Laminariales; family Laminariaceae; genus Macrocystis; species Macrocystis pyrifera. Next base: position 1,095,574 of record JASSKH010000024.1, read on the forward strand.
AATTATTTATTTTCCGTCTTCGGGCACACGAAATCAACCTTGTTCGGGAAATAAATATACAAAAACTGCAGGTACAGCGTACAGCAGCAGTATGGTTCCTGTATTTTCTTCCAAATTACATGCACTTAGACTGATATTAATACCAATAGTGCACGGCAGTGCAGGTCGTCAGCAATATTCTTTTAATCTTTTTGAGCATCGTGCGTAGTGTTTAGACTACTGATAGCATTGTAGAGACGGAGATACGGCTCTTCTGTGTAATTCCGAGTTGAGGCGCCTTTGCTCCGGGCGGCGGTAGGCAAGGTTTCGTGGCATGGTAGGCTCATCAGTAACTACGTCCAGCTTCACACTTAGAACCATCTATGGGAGGCGCTCATCCCGCAATGATATTCAAAAGTACTCCCTACTACTGCTGTTTCGATACCAGCAGCGAGATATTCTTCAACACCAGTACATGTGATATGTGACAACGAAAATACTGACGGTTGATCAGGTTGGGCTGACTAATTGAGTCGTACATATGTTGACAGCCCACAGCAATACTTTCCATGGTAGTCTAAACGAATACAGCACATCAATCAATTTACTACTCGGATTCCATGCCTTTCCGAACACACCGGGCAGCTCGTCGCTGGTATGCGCTATGTCATGCTTGCTACCGGTATCTCATTGGGTCCATGTCCCTGGTCTTACATCGGTGGTCCCGCATATTACGGCATGCGCTGCGCGAGTTTTCTAGCTTTGGTGCGTGACTTGAAGTCTAAGTCAATCAGGGCGACACAGCAGCCTACCCCCCCCCGATTTGTTTTTTTTTTTGCGCTCGAGGAAAAACGTACCAGCAAGAATAATACGTATAGCATTTTCGACTGGATACGACATCAAACAAAGAGAAGCATCACCACGGTTGTGTTTCACCCGCTCCATACCTGTTGCCCTGGTGTAGTGCGTTAGTGGATCCCCTGGCTAAGTGGATCACATTGTCAAAAATGAGTGGTGGATCACCGAGTCAGTGGATCACTATTTCAAAAATAGCTGGTGGATCACCATGTTTAGTGGATCACATTTTGGAAAATGAGTGGTGGATCACCGGCTTAGTGGATCACATTTTAGAAAATGAGTGGTGGATCACCGGGCTAGCGTATCACAATCTTGAGTCGTAAGAGTACTTTTTTTGTCTTATTTTTTATCAAGGGCGACCCTTACGAGTACGAATACGAACTTGAGTCATATGGGAGCTTTTTTTTTGTGCTATTTTTTTTATGGGCGACCCTTACGAGTACGATATCGTACTTGAGTCATGACATTTTTTTTTTTGCCTGATCTTTTATTAAGGGCGACCCTTACGAGAGTACGATATCGTACTTGAATGGTGATATTTTTTTTTTCGCCTTATTTTTTTTTATGGGCGATCCTTACGAGTACGATATCGTACTTGAGTCATGGCAGCTTTTTTTGTCTTATTTTTGATAGAAGGCGACCCTTACGAGTACGATATCGTACTTGAGATATTTTTTTTTGCCTTATTTTTTTATGGGCGACCCTTACGAGTACGATATCGTACTTGAGTCATGAGAGTTTTTTTGTCTTATTTTTTTATCAAGGGCGACCCTTACGAGTACGATATCGTACTTGAATCATGATATTTTGTTTTTGCCTTATTTTATGTTGAGGGCGACCCTTACGAGTACGATATCGTACTTGAGTCATGGGAGCTTTTTTTTGTGTTATTTTTTATAAAAGGCGACCCTTACGAGTACGATATCGTACTTGTGAGTCATGAGAGTTTTTTTTTGCCTTATTTTTTTTCAAGGGCGACGCTTACGAGTACGATATCGTACTTGAATCGTGATTTTTTTTTTTCGCCTTATTTTTTTTTATGGGCGACCCTTACGAGTACGATATCGTACTTGTGAGTCATGAGAGTTTTTTTTTGCCTTATTTTTTTTCAAGCGCGACGCTTACGAGTACGATATCGTACTTGAATCGTGATTTTTGATTATCGTATTTTTTATTATGGGCGACCCTTACGAGTACGATATCGTACTTGAATCTTCATATCTTTTTTTTTTGCCTTATTTTATATTTAGGACGACCCTTACGAGTACGATATCGTACTTGAGTCAAGGGAGCTTTTGTTTGTGTTGTTAAAAAATCACGACTCAAGTACGATATCGTACTCGTAAGGGTCGCCTTTTATAAAAAATAACACAAAAAAGCTGCCGTGACTCAAGTACGATATTGTGATGGGGGAGAGCAGTAAGGGTTCCAAGGGATGATGATCCACAGAAGAAGTGTGACACAGGTGTCTGTGCTTGGTCAAACTCAGACCTAGTTCTTATTGGAGTTCTCGTATTTTATTGGTGCGAAGCTTGCTCAAAAGGGGCAAGTGAGAAGAGTGAGAAGGGAGGGGGGGGGGGAAGCAGATGCTTTTTGAAGCCAGAAGTGTCATCTGGCTTCAACCGGCTATAATCTACTGGCAAGGGTGCATGCTATATCCTCAACTTCAATAGTGCAACACCCCGTAAGGGTGCATGCGTTACCCTCGACTTCAACAGTACAACACCTCGTAGAACCTGACGAACATACCACGTGCGTACATCTCTGTCTCCTCGGCTACTCAGATGCTAGTCTGCGTATCATGTCCGCGAATACAAATATCTTAATCCAAACGGGATACGTACGTGTACGAGGAATACTAGCACTGCGTACCGGATACTATAACTACGAAATATCTTATTCCAGACGGTAGAAGGGATACGTGTACGGAAGAATACTAACCTGCGCACCGGTATTACAAATACAAGATATCTTATTCCAGACGGTAAAGGGAATGAGATCCAATTACTAGAATAATATCTAACGGTCCCTACTGCTGGTTGGTCTACATACTATAAAGCAGGGTACTATATCACATTAGCCCACCCTGAATAGCCATAGATGCAGATCCCACGACGATACAGAAATGGCTACTTAAGACATTAGAAATTCGGAAGAGGGGGTCGAAGATACTGCTATTCAAAACAAACGACAACCCAATGAGACCATAGACCAACCCACACCTCGTAAATGAGGCTAAGACGCCTCTGGTAGGCAGCATTCGTGCTAGAGAAGGAAAACGTGAAGGAAACGAAAGAACAACGACAGAAAAGGATGTCGGCCGTGGTAGAATACGAGAAACGCCGAAGGGGTGGTCGGCTACTGTAGGCCCGATAGAAAAAAAAAATCGTGGCTATCCGCGTTGTAGGCCTATGAGAAAGGCGGGAGAGATCGAGCAAGGTAAGGCACGAACTAGGAAGCTAATGGAAAAGCCGGCAATAGACTTGATGCGGGACTAAGTCCACATGAAGCTAGGGCGAGAAGGACACAACAAGGTCCCTAACTAGGTGTTTTTACCAAAACAAAAAGAAAAACGAAGAAAAGGAACAAAGAAGAAAGGAAAGAAAGAAAAGAAAAAGAACGAGAGACAACAAGGAAGAAAAAAGGAAGAAAGAAGGAAAATAGAAAGACCAGAAGACCGAAAGACCACCCCTAAGGAAAGGCAAAAAGGAGGTGCAACAGAAAGGTATACCCTAGAGGTACAATAACACTTTTTGTTGCGAATTGCGTCCTAGTGAAGCAAACGGAACGTGGGGTGCTAGATGGAATCAACACACAAGGCGAACGCGTGTCCCAGACAGCGAACGCACTGAACATCCCGGCCCGAAACTAGTATACGTCAATCTAACGCATCCGCCGACCATCAGCTACGGTTAACTGGTCGGGCGGATGAGTGGTGGGGGGGGGTGCATTTGCATTTCGTAGTACTCCGCGTGCTGGTCCTCCGGCCTGATGACGCTGAAGGCACCAGGATCCTTGAGTCGCGTTCCGTGAAGTGGTGTAGAGGGACGGAAGGAGTGTGATCTTGATCGGGCCCGGGTCGTCGAGGAAGCGGACGATGTAGGAGTGAGTGGAGGAGGTGTCGGTCGAGGCGCGTGGGGCAACTTTGCCCAACCACCAGAGACCATTGCGGGCCTTGTACCAGAGGTGTGCCCCGGCAGGTAGAGGTGAAGAGCTGAAACGGTGAAGCCAGAGGGTGCGTGGTACGAGGCTGTACCCGGGGGCGAGGAAGATTTCACCCCGGGACCGCGAAAGTTCACGGTGAGCGGCCCCGATGCGCATCTGGCGGTATAAACGGTTGGTCTGGCGGTGCTGTGAAGGGGTGCCCGACCAATAGCGGAGGATGTGGGATCGGTGGAGCTGTAGGTCTCGTTCGTGTTCCCAAGAAGGGCTAAGGAGTCCGGCCCAGTGTGTTTCGTACATAACGGCGAGAACGCCTCCCCGGCCACGAACGAGTTGGTGTCCCGAGATCTGATCGACCTCGAGGCGTTCGGGCGGTGGAGAGATGTCGTCGAAGGTGACGTGGAAGGGCGGGGACTTGGTGGAGAAGGAGCTGAGCACGTACTTAGTTAGGTCGGCCGGTAGGTGTTTGGGGAGATCGTCGATGTCGTCGGGGTTCCGGCAGGGCTTGCAGCGGAGAACGGAGACGCGGTGCTTGGAGTCCCGCCCCGGCATGTCCGAGGGAAGGTCGAAGTAAAGGAGCTTGTCGTGAAGGGGCCGTCCATCCGGAACGGCTGAGGCTGGTGCTGGGCCCACGGCAAGAATCTTGAACGGGCCAATCCAGTTGAAGGAGAGTTTGGTCTTGAGAACGGTGGCGTCGGTGCCTTTCTTGGCGCCCTGGCGAATAGTGGCAGCGGTGTTGTAGATCCATGCCCAACCGCCGACAGAGAACGGAGGGGAAAGGCGGAGGGCGTCCATGATGGGGGCGTTCCGGCGGTCGAGGCGTGAGACGTAGACCGCGTGGAGTTCCCGGACGGCGCGGTAGGCGCGTTGCTGACGACCAGTAGCGAGGTCAATGTAAGCGAGCTGGTCCCGGTTGAGGCTTTGATGTCCGCCGATGTTGGGAGCGTCGAACACGGTGAGGGGGAGGCGAGGTAGTCGGCCAATGTGCACTTCGTTGGGGGCCAGTCCGGTGGCGGCGCTGACGGAGTTGTTGTAGGCGCTTTCGATGTGAGGAAGATGCAAATCCCAATCGTTTTGTAGTTCGTTGCCGACCATGGCGAGCATCAAGGCCATGGTGTGATTGACGCGTTCGACGCCGCCGTTGGTGCAGGGGTGGTAGGAACTCGTGGAGATTTTGTTAATGCCGAGGCGTTCGTAGAGGGCGCGGGAGAGTTTGGCGCAGAATTGAAGGCCGTTGTCGGAAAGGAGAGTGACGGGGCATCCCCAGAGAGGGATGTAGCGATCGACGAGGATGTCGGCCGTGCCGGATGCTGTGAACTCGGCTTCGGTAGTGGCGTACATGTCGGCGCGGCGGCTGAAACGGTCGGTGAAAAGCAGGATGTAGGCGTTGCCCCGAGGCGTGATGGGTAAGGGCCCGAAATAGTCGACGCTGACGAGTATACCGGGGCCGTTAGGTAGCGGCAGGGAGAGGGTGGGCCAACGAATTGTTTGGCGCGAAGACTTTCGCGCCTGACACTTGAGGCAGCGGCGGAGCCACCAGCGGGTGGAGATGTCCATGCCGATCCACCAGTAGAACCGCATAAGCATGCTGAGTGTCCGAGAAACACCCAGGTGGCAAGAGGTGGTGGAGTGGCAAGTGTGTAGGACCCACGGTCGCATCAACATTGGGACGTAAATGCGAGGTGGCGATGTGAGGGGTTGCGGCGTAGTCGTACGAGGTTGGCCCAGGGGAGTCACGTGTAGTCGGTGAACAAGAAGGACTGTGTCGTCGTCGGTTGTGTGCAGCTGGCCTTTCGCGGCGAGGGCGAGGACCTCCGAGAGAAGTGGGCGACGGGTCGAGGGAATGTAGTCTAAGAGGTCGCCCGGTGGTGGTGAAGGTGAGCCCAAGGAAAGATATCGTATGGTAGCTGAGCAAAGGGGTTCGGTGCGTTGTTCGCGCGCCCAATCGGTGGAGGTATAACGCTCAACGCAGGAACTAAGGTGTGGGTCGTCAGCAGACCGGACAACGGGTTCAGGTAGTGGGAGTGGTTGAGTAGGGGAGGGCGGGGGAGAAGGCCCTGGGGCGGTGGACTGTGGTGGTGGCAGGGACACTGGTGGCATAGCCGTCGCTGGTGAGGGCGAGTCTTGAGCGGCGCCGCGACGGGCTGCATCCGGTCGCCGAGGCAGTGGCCTGGGTGCGACGGCAGGTGGACGGCGGTGGGTTGGTGGAGGTCTTGAGACTGCCGCAGTTGACGATCGACGGCCAAATCCGTAGTCCGTTGGAGTAAGGGGGGTCCCTGCAGCAGCGGCAGAACGGTGACGGGTCCGAGAAGAAATTTGGCTTGACGAGGTACGAGGAATGGCCGAAGGTGAGACGCCCAAGGTGGCGATGGGGAGACGAAGGGTGGCCTGAAAGCCACACCAGCAGGAGCGCCAGCGGTCACGGCGGCTTTCTCGGAGCTGGAAGGCGATTCGGCGATGGAGTCAAGGATAGAGAGATGACCGACGAAGGCGCTGCGAAGCGAGTTGACGGTGGGGTCTTGAGCAAGGCGGGGACCGGCGGGAAGGCTGCGAGGCGGTCCAGCGGCGGGATCTTGAGCAAGGCGGAGGGCGGCGGGAGGGCTGCGAGGCGGTCCAGCGGCGGGATCTTGAGCAAAGCGGGGGCCGGCGGGAGGGCTGCGAGGCGGTCCAGCGGCGGGATCTTGGGCAAAACGGGGGCCGGCGGGAAGGCTGCGAGGCGATCCAGCGGCAGTGTCTTGAACGGCGGTGAAAGTCACAGTAGAGCAGGGGGTAAGAACCAAGTCCGAGTTGTTCATACGTGGTCCGTGTCGGCGGAAATCGCCAAAGTCGTTTTCGGTGCAGGGGAGTGGTGGGATGGTGTCGCAGGGAGCGGTTGAGGGTGGGACAAGCCCACCCAAACCGATGCCCGGGGTGAAGGGGTTGATCGGAGTAAAACCGCAGGCTTGGATAAGGTAGATACCTTTGGTGTCGGGAGGGGTGAGGCGGTTGGGTCCGGTGCGGTCGAGATCGGTCGCTGGTTGTGGAAGTCGCGACAGGAAGTCGGCATTACCATTAGCTGAGCCTTTCCGATACTCCAAGGTGTAGGAGTAGGCGGAGAGGAATTCCAGCCAGCGTTGGACGCGAGCGTTGTGTTCACCGACTTTAGCGATACTCTCAAGTGCCTTGTGGTCAGAGTAGATGTGGAACTTGGTGGACCAGAGGTGGCCGCGGAGGCGTTTGATGGCCCAAACGATGCTACCGGCTTCGAGGTCGAGGGGGGTCCAGGATCGTTCGTTGTCGAGAATGGTGCGGCTGATAAAGAAGATGGGACGGACGGAACCGTCGAGTTGTTCTTGTTCGAGAGTCGCGCCAAAGCCGTCGATGCTGGCGTCGCAGTAGAGGCGAAAAGGTCGGGAGTTGTCGGCAACGGCATCCCAGTCTGGATATACCAAGTCCGGAGGGGTAGCAAGTTCGTGGAGGATCTGGCGAACGATAGTTTCCATTTCCGGCGTGAAAACGAACTTAACACCTTGTTTGAGCAGGGCGTTAATGGGTCGGAGCCGAGTGGAGAGATTCTTCAGGAATTTACGGTAGTATCCTATGCCTCCGAGGAGTGAGCGCACTTGCTTGGTGTTCGCAGGCATGGGCATCTGAGTTAGGGCGGCAACCTTGTCGGCGTTAGGGCTAACGCCGGAGGAGGAAATGGTGTGTCCTAAAAAGTCGGCGCTGGTAGCGCCAAGCTTGGCTTTAGACGGGGATAGCTTGAGGTTGTGTTTTCGAAGGCGTTCGAAAAGGGAGCGGATATTGGCGACGTGGGCCGCAGGGTCGGGATCGGAAACTATGACGTCGTCGAGGTAGGCCGCTACGCGGTCAAGGTCTTTGATGACCTCGTTGATGACCTTGACAAACCAGCCGGGCGCGGCGCTGCTGCCTTGGGGCATGACGAGCCACTCGAAGAGTCGGGTGGACGTGCTTAAGGCGGTCAGGGGTATGGTGTCGTTGTCGATGGTGATTTGGTGGAACGAAGACACGAGATCGAACAGGGAGAAGATACGGCCTTTACCGAGGGAGTCGAGAACCTCGTCGACGCGGGGGATGGGCAGTTGGCCCAGGGAGCTGATGGCGTTAAGCTTTTTGTAGTTCACGGTTATCCGAACATTGCCGTCTTTCTTGGGAATGGCGACCATAGGGCTGGTGTACGGGGAAGTGGAGTGTTGGATCAGACCGGCAGCCAGATATTGGTCGAGCACAGCGTCGGCCTTTTTGGCGAGGATAGGGTTGATGCGGTAAGGGCGGGAAAAGACGGGGGCGCTGTCCGGGGAGATGGAAATCTTGAACGGAATAAGGGGGCACGAGCCGAAGTCGGTTTTGGACGTGGAAAAAACGTCGGGAAACTCGCACAGAACGTCCCCCAGAGCTGTGATGACCGAGGGGGACCAACCAGAACCGCGGAGGTCGAAGGAGATTTCGCGGAGGTGTAGCGGAAGTCGGTCCCAGAGGCGGAGGAAGCTTGTCCGTTGGTCGGCAGTTAGGCGTTCCAGGAGTTTGGGGCAAGGGGTCTTGGGGGGATCCGCGGGGGGTGTACCGTCGTCATGCACGGGGATGTTGTCGTGCAGGGCGTGAACGTCGTGTACAGCTGACGCTGGAGGTGACGTTGCGGGGAGACCTTGCAGTGCTGAGACCGGAATTTGTATGAGGGGAGAGGAGGAAGTCCCCAGAAGGTCGCCTGGTTCGAGATCAATGAATCCCGAGAGCGAGATGCTTCGGTAGCCGTTGGCGACGAAGATTTCGGTTTCGGAGTCAAGGCCGTCGCGGGGAAGCATGTCAACGAGGTAGTGGCCGGTGGGTGCCGGAATGCCGGAGGGACGCACCAGATTTACCTGGACGAGAGACGGCGTAGCCGAAAGTGAGATTGCGTGAGCGCCGGCGAACTCGAGGTGTAGGGTGTCGGGGGAAGGTCGGTGGTCGTGGATGAAAGTGGAGAGACCATGCTTGTAAGAAGTGGTTAGGGAGAGCTCGCCAAAGAGCGGTCGCGAGGGGAGGCGAGGCAGGGTTACGTACGTGCGTTGTTCGAACCGCATCCAGCTATCTCGTCCCAGTAGAACGGGGTGTTGCATAGTCCCATGTGGCACTATGCACGCCCATACGGCGAGCTCGGCGGAGGGAGTGTTGTCGTGTAAGAACTGGATGCTGAGTCGGACGGAAATCGAAGTGAGGAGCGGAGCGGATTTACCAAAGCCGCCCCAGGAACGAGGAGCATCGTGTCGTTCGCATATGTCCGACGCAGCGTTGTTGTGCTTCATACGGGCCCAAGCTTCAGCGGAGATGAAGGTCTGGGGGGAGCCGGTGTCCAAGAGAGCTACAAGGCCGTAGCGGTTGGATGCGGAGGGTCCACTGTGTACTCTGATCCTGGTCGTGAAGGAGGCGTCGTCGATGGTAACGATACCACTCGAGAGGCCTGGCCCGTGTTCGGCAATGAGGGAGGGGAGCGCGGAAGGGAGAGCAGCTCCGGACGAAATGGCAGAGACCAATGCGTGCGGAGGAGTGGCCTCAGGAAGGAAAGGGGGCAGTAGGTGATCCAGCGTGGAGTGCGGTGTAGAAGCTGGAACGGTTGCGCTGATCTCATGGATCCCATTTTCGGAGGGTGAAACGCGAGAGGCGCGGGGGGGGGGCGGGTGGGAGTAGAGGGGGGGAGGCAAGCTGGTGGCGGATCTTCATGAGGATGTCGCCCAACAAGTTGAGTCCCGGCCAGTGTGGAGGTTGTAAGGCTCGCGTATCGTTACACCTGAAGCCTATGCCCCAGACGAGGTCGTAAGGACTTGCTTCGGCGAGGAACTTGTCGCCGGTGTCTACGAGTTGTTGTAGTAAAGGGGGAGCCGAAAACTTGGCGAGGTTGCCCTTGAAAACGATGTCGTACCGATGTTGTGCCCAAAGCTCTTGATTAAAATTGGAGACCGAACGGCCGAGGCGTTTTTGTTGTGCGGGATTCGGAGAGGACATGATCATCCGGCGAGCTGCTGTGTCGCCGAAAAGCTTGGCCTTTTCCGACATCATGTACTGTTCCGCACAGTTGTAGTGCTCGTTATCTACGGTGAACGTCGAAGGATACCACTGGGAAAAAACCGAGGAATGATCCCAAAAAAAAGAATTTGGGAGGGGCTCAGGGTCGAGGGGAGTGGAGAGGGGGACGTTGTGTGGGACGTTGTCGGGGAAGGCGTGGGTGAGACGACTTCGCTCCCCGAAAACGTGTGGGGTAAGGTCGATTGTGACGAGGCCCCGGGAGGATGTACGTGACGGAGAGACGCTCGTGACAGAGCACCCTGGGAGTCCCTGCTAACAGCATTTAACGTATGCGGAGGAGGGAATAACTCGGAAGAACATGCGGTGCCTGTAGTAGTCCGTGACCGGGGTGTGGGTGTAGGTACAGGTGGCTCCTGGCATAATCTTGGTGACTTGGTCGAGTCTTCCGCGGGTGAATCCGCGGGAAAACCGTCCCTTGGGCCCAGGGAGAGTGGTGTGGTCAGCACGGGGCGGGCAGCTACGAGTCCAGGAGATCCTGCAGAACCAACGGAGGTCGAAGTATGTGCTGTCCGGGATCGACGGACGCCGGTTGACGTGTGCCGATAACATCGTTCGTCAGAGGACGTAGATGAGTTGGGAGTCGATGGCCCTGGGGGAGGAGCAGAGCCGGAGAGGGAGTGGATACCGCTGATGGCCGTTGTTGTCGTGTCGCCCACAAGATTGGCAAGATCCGCAGACATTTCGGCAATGTTGGGCAAGGCACGGCGTCGCTCATCGACTGGGGACACCGAGGGGAGCGTTGAGGGAGTGCTCGGTGTGCCCGCCTCCTCCTGCCCACACCTCAAACCAACCGCTTGAACAAGAGAGCCAACCCTAGATCGAGGGGTTGATATTGAAGATAGGTTAGAAGGGGGGGGGAAGAGGGGGAGGGGTCGGGAGGGAGAGTAAGTAGAGCCGGCGGCTCCTAAACAATACGCTGCCCGAGGGTCCAGAGAGGTACCTGGCGCGGTCGCTTGTAGTGCCGCTGGTGAAGTCGCGAGCGGTTCTTCACCATCGGCTGGTCAGTTAGTACGGAAGGTGCCCGGTTGCCGGGAGTTTTGATTGCCTCCGTGTTGTGAAGGACCGAGGCGCATGTTAGCTGGGGTAGTGGGGGTCTGGGTTGTGGGACCGGTTACGGTGAGGGCAGAGGAGGGAGATCCTTGAGGGGGGGGGGGGGTGAGCTGTGGTGCCGAGTTATCCCGGGAGTGGTGGTTGTTGGGAGAGTAGTTTGTCCACTGAGAGCCTGCAGTACGGTTGGAGTTGCCGTGGGAGCGCTCGTTTTTAGAATGGGAGTTGAACCGGCGGTTGTTATTGGAATTGCCGGCAGAGTTGTGTCCCCTCGAGTTGAAACGCTTGGAGTAAGAGTTCGAGTTCCGATGAGCATGGCGTTCGTACTGTCCCCGACGGTATGAAAGCATACGTTGTTGCCACTGTTGAAAAGCGTAGCCTCAGTCGTTGAGCTGGCCAAGCCGGGGATTGAGCACACCTGACTTGTTTATGAAGGGACTCTGACACGTCTTTACGCTGTGGTCCTGTCCGCCACAGTTGAAGCATACGCCACGCCAAGTGCGAAGAGCAGTCGCTCTGGCAGTAGCGCCAAGAAGAGGACTCCAGAGGGGGGGGGTCGGTGGTCGAAAACGTGGTAGATACCATGTACACTTCGTCGAAGTGTTCGAGAGGCCAGTGGTTGTAACCCAGAGTGAAAGGGTCAATGTCTGGGGACGTAGAGACGTTCATGACATAGGGGTTGCGTTGGGAGCCTTGTTTGTTTGGGTTGGAATGATTGCGCGAACGCGTCTGCTGAGCAGGGGCCGATGACGGCGGGGACGACGAAAACGTCGTGTGGCCTCCTGGGGAGGTATAAGAAAAACATTTTTCGCCATTTATGGCAGGTGTATTATTCGTAGCGTACACTTCATGAGCCTGCCACATGGCCGAGACCGAAGGGAAAGGTTCTACCGCAGTCATCAATTCACCCGGGTACAAAACCGGAGTCAAAGCAGGAAACTGTCTACTAACACTGGTACGCACTACCTCTAATACCATGGCGTCGCTAGGCTTAAAGACCTTTTCAGAACCTTGTACAACCGCTGTCAACTCCCTCAAAGCCCGCAAATAAATTGAATACACCGTGCCCGTTGGTACTCTGAACGCTTGAAGCTTCTCGAATGCGCGGCCTTGGTCGCCGTGGTCGAAGTGCGTGCTCAGCAGACGCAAGAGTAGGCGAAAGGCAGACGGGCCGGCATTGTCCTTTTCCCGAAGGAGATCGCGCACCTGTTGTCTCCGGAGATGTAGTCTTCGTCGGTTGACGAGGAGAAATAGTCGCCAACACTGTGCTTTCGTGGGCGTTGTTCAGGCCGAGGGGAAGGTCCGCTGTTGCTGGACCGGGGGCGTGTGGTCGAACTGGACGATGACGCGCGGCGGGCCGGGATGTCGGAGGTACGGCTGTTGTGGTTGTTGTCGTTGCCATCGCGATCATGGTCGTCGTCCGGGCGCCTGCGGGTGACCGGTAGACGGCCGTCCGAGCAACCCATCGCCCGCTGTTGGCGCTGACCGCGGGAGGCGTTATATTCTGCCACGGTCGGCCAAGTGTGGTCGTATGTGGAGTGAAAAGCCCTCAAGATGGTGACCAATCTGAGTAGTTTGACACGCACGACGTCGTCGGTCACATTAGGTAGAGATTCCAGGGCGTGCCGGAGGGTGGTTGAGGCGGTAGAATGATAGAACCCTTTGATGGCGGAGGCAGCCGACGAGATGGCTGCCCGCCTGTCCTCTGGGACATGGTGTGACGAGATTAATTGGCGTATGGAAACGTGTAAAAACGCGACGTCAGAAAACTCCAAGACAAACCCCAGCGGGGCAAGGTTTCTCGTGGGAGAAGTGGGGGGGGGAGGCGGTGTGGCGGGAGCTGAAGAGTCGGCCGGGGGAGTAGGGCCGATGCTGGGAGTCGAGGCAGCGGTCGAAACCGCGCGGAAGGGAGTGGGATCGAGGCCTTGAGAGGCCAGAGTTAGGGCATGTTTGGCCCGTAGTGAGGCCACCAGTTTCTCGGCGCGGTCGATCTCGTCCCGCTCCCTCGCCTGTCGCTCCTGTAGGAGCCTCGAAAGGCGCGCTTCACGCCTGGCGCGTTGCACATTGTTGTCTTCGAGCCACGCCTGTAGTTCCGAGATGGACGGCTCGTCCTCCGCAGGTGTGTTGTTGTTGCGGCGGGAGGCGCAGCTGACGTGGTGTCGGCCGAGGCCGGGGGTCGCTCTGGAGAGGGAGTGGCGAGGGAGTTTTCCGAGGTGAGGAGTGTCGGAGCAGGGGGGGCTGTTGCGGTGGCTACCGGGGTAGAAGGTGAGTTGTCCATGTCGTTTGTGTGAATGCCGTCATCCTCATCACCGGAGGACTCCGGCCCAAAGTCCACGCCATCCTCTTCATCTTTCACGTTTACCATTGTTGCTGTTGGCAGAAGCCGACGACAAGGGAGCGAAGGGAGGGAAGGAGGGAGGGGAGGAGAACATGTGTGAGCCCTAAGAGATCGTGCCATGTGGCGTAGCGAGCGGGGTGTGGGGGGGGGGGGGGGCTTGGGGGTGCTGTTATCCATGTGCGAGCGAGTTTTATAGTGACCGGTCGCGGTGATGGAGTGTGTTCGTGTGCGCCCTCCGTCCGTCTGAGTGTACTGTAGACTCTTGTGACGCTCTGGTTGAAGCCTAGTTATATTTGGGCTCAGGTGGCCCCGCTCGTGTCCCGTGGTGGAAGGAGGTATAGAGATACGACCTTTTATACCCGTTTGAAGAGGAAGTGTAGAGACACTTCTGCGCACTTGACTGTAGTAACGGGGTGTAGAGACACTCCGTTTGTTCGCAACAGTATCTTGAATTTCTTGAACGACGCTGGCTGGCCCGGGGGTTTCGTACTGGGAGGGGTGTAAAAGGGACCCGTGCCCGGGCTGGTTTGGGAGGGCGGGAGTCGTATACCCGGGAGAGGAAGGGGAGGGAAAAACCGAAAAAAAAAACAATCAAAAAGAATGCAAAAGTCCGGAGGAAGGTGGGCACGGGAAGGTGGTGTCCGTCGAACGGGGGTGGAAGAGGGTACCGTACCAACCATGTACTTGACTCGCTTTGTGATTCGAAGACAAAACTCTCGGCAAAATCATCCTCCAATTGTTGACTCTGTGTCTGAAGACAGCTGTCGGTTGCTGTCAGATTCAGAGACCGAATATTGTACTGGTATTCGCGTCTTCTACGTCGCGAAGTGTGTTAGTAGTCGTCAAAAGTTCCACTGAATTTTTATCCGGAAAAGAATTTCCATCCGTACGGCTCAAAATTTCTCTCATCGCCGAAGGTTCCACTATATTCATCCAAAACTGTACAAGCGTGTACTTCTGGAAAAAAAATACGATTGTGCCTGTCCAAAACGAGTGGTGTAACGTTGAAAATTTCGTCATAGTTTTCCAAAGCTGCAAAAGTGTGCAAATCTGGAAAACAATTACGATTAGGACGGCTGGAATTTACGTAAGGTTCGTCGAAAAGTGTATCACTCGGGGGACCTGCGTGTTTTGGCAGATCTGAAAAAAAAATGCGATTACGACGGCTGGAATTTACGTATGTTTCGTCGAAAAGTACAGCACTCGGGGGACCTGCGTGTTTTGGCATACCTGAAAAAAAAATGCGATTACGACGGCTGGAATTTACGTGTGTTTCGTCGAAAAGTACATCACTCGGGGGACTTGCATGTTTTGGCGAATCTGAAAAAAAAAATGCGGTTACGACGACTAGAATTTACGTATGTTTTGTCAAAAAAAGTCATAACTCAGGGGACCTGCGTATTTTGGCAAATCGGAAAAAAAAGTGCGATTAGGACGACTAGAATTTACGTATGTGTTTCGTCAAAAATTTCATCACTCAGGGGACCTGCGTATTTTGGCAGATCTGAAAAAAAAAATGCGATTAGGACGACTAGAATTTACGTATGTTTCGTCAAAAATTTCATCACTCAGGGGACCTGCGTATTTTGGCAGATCTGAAAAAAAAATGCGATTAGGACGACTAGAATTTACGTATGTTTCGTCAAAAAATTCATCACTCAGAGGACCTGCGTCCAAAAATATACTCTCCTTGCGAAGTGAAAAGCAGAGAGAGTAGTATTTTGCGAAGGCGTCCGATGAGTCATCGGTGCAAAATATGCTCTCTAAAACGTCACGCTCGTGAGGTTCCACTAAGTTGATGAGGGAGGCGGGGGGCACTGCGTTCAGGGTTTTTCTGTGACGCGATACGTACGAGGTCCAGATAATTTTCAAGCTCATCAGGGCTAAACGAAGACCAATGAACTGCGTGCTCTGTCTGAGGGAAATCGGACAAAAATGTAGCATCATCAAACTGTGCGTTGTCCAACTCATCATGACGGAGCGACTACGTCCGTGGGTGGAAGCGGGTGAGGTAACTGCAACCTGTCCATTACACGCGCAAAATGACTATGGTGTGGAGAACGAGGTGCCGGGTGTTCGCAAAAAGTTTTATACAAGGCCTCATCGCGAGGATATGTTATATGAAAATCGTATGGGCTACAAGCGTCGGTCGGCTCTGTGGGGGTGTACGACTGAGATTTTTTTGTCTTCAGCCGTGATAGTTGGTGTGAGTAAGCGTTTAACGCAGCGATAGTCGCTGTCGGTGTCGACATGAGCTTATTTGCATCAGCAACAGAGATGTGCTTTTCAGCGACGTCTGGTTCGTCGTCGAAATCCAAACTATAAATAGCTTCATGAAAAAGGATGATCTGAGGTGAGATCACTACGGAAAGCTCGTCAGACCGGTCGACCATTAGAAACGCGCGGACGCGAAGGCGGAAGTTATTGCACAGGCGCAGGCGTGCGCGCTACGGCGGTCGTCTCTAGAAGTGGGCGCAACGCGCGCGTTGCGTTACGGTGCAGTGCTACCCAATGGAGAACACGAACGCTGGTAGACAGAAAGACAAAGACAGAAAAAAAGGAAGAAAGACAAGGTACTCTAAAATGCAGTGACTCGACTCATGCCAAAACAAGAAAAAGGAGGAAGGCTCACACCTAAAAGCAGAGGAAGGCTCGAAGAACAGGTCGAAGCGGTGGCCACGAGCAGAGATGTAGTCCGTAAGACGCCGCCAAGTGTGATGGGGGAGAGCAGTAAGGGTTCCAAGGGATGATGATCCACAGAAGAAGTGTGACACAGGTGTCTGTGCTTGGTCAAACTCAGACCTAGTTCTTATTGGAGTTCTCGTATTTTATTGGTGCGAAGCTTGCTCAAAAGGGGCAAGTGAGAAGAGTGAGAAGGGAGGGGGGGGGAAGCAGATGCTTTTTGAAGCCAGAAGTATCATCTGGCTTCAACCGGCTATAATCTACTGGCAAGGGTGCATGCTATATCCTCAACTTCAATAGTGCAACACCCCGTAAGGGTGCATGCGTTACCCTCGACTTCAACAGTACAACACCTCGTAGAACCTGACGAACATACCACGTGCGTACATCTCTGTCTCCTCGGCTACTCAGATGCTAGTCTGCGTATCATGTCCGCGAATACAAATATCTTAATCCAAACGGGATACGTACGTGTACGAGGAATACTAGCACTGCGTACCGGATACTACAACTACGAAATATCTTATTCCAGACGGTAGAAGGGATACGTGTACGGAAGAATACTAACCTGCGCACCGGTATTACAAATACAAGATATCTTATTCCAGACGGTAAAAGGAATGAGATCCAATTACTAGAATAATATCTAACGGTCCCTACTGCTGGTTGGTCTATATACTATAAAGCAGGGTACTCTATCACAATATCGTACTCGTAAGGGTCGCCCATAAAAAGAAATAAGGCGAAAAAAAATATCACGATTCAAGTACGATATCGTACTCGTAAGGGTCGCCCTTAATAAAAAATCAGGCAAAAAAAAATATCATGACTCAAGTACGATATCGTACTCGTAAGGGTCGCCTTTTATCAAAAAATAGCACAAAAAAATGCTGCCATGACTCAAGTACGATATCGTACTCGTAAGGGTCGCCCATAAAAAAAAATAAGGCGAAAAAAAAATATCACGATTCAAGTACGATATCGTACTCGTAAGGGTCGCCCATAAAAAAAATATGGCCAAAAAAAAAAATCACGATTCAAGTACGATATCGTACTCGTAAGGGTCGCCCTTGGTAAAAAATAAGACAAAAAAACTCTCATGACTCAAGTACGATATCGCACTCGTAAGGGTCGCCCTTAATAAAAAATAAGACAAAATAAGTACTCTTATGACTCAAGATTGTGATACGCTTGCCCGGTGATCCACCACTCATTTTCTAAATTGTGATCCACTAAGCCGGTGATCCACCACTCATTTTCCAAAATATGATCCCCTAAACATGGTGATCCACCAGCTATTTTTGAAATAGTGATCCACTAACTCGGTGATCCACCACTCATTTTTGACAATGTGATCCACTTAGCCAGGGGATCCACTAACGCACTACACCACTTCTGACTTTTTTTGTGCCAGTCAGTACATTCATCCACCTTGCTTTTCTGAGCGTATATTATAATGTGATATATTCCTGTAGCACATGTTACTTGTGTGTTTTAGCCCAAATTAAAGAGTTTGGGCGCGCTTACGTGTGGCGCCGTGCGTTCATACCTCAACATTTCACAGCTACTCCCAATACTTGGGAGTAAAGCAAAGTATGTGTTCGAGAAAATACTGCTATTACCGTAGGTACTTCGTACACTCGCAGTATTTTTCGGGGGGTTTGTACTCGAGACACTGCGAGTACTCGCAGTATTTTGAGGTTCTCTGTAGATACTACTGCGTATTCTTTCGGGCTCGCACTAATAATGCGGGGTTCGCTACTGCTGCTGGCATGGATACCGCCTGTTACAAGTATCTCGGGGTTCTGTACCGCGGGTACTACAAGTATACCAGTACTAGTCTAGTAGTACTTCATCCGCTGGTAGTGTTCGTACTGCTGCTTCTGCGAGACTCAGTACTCGCACAGGTGGCTACGTTGCGGGACGTTGTGGCGAAACCACAACCTTAGCACGTTGCGACGACAGGAAAAACGTACATCGGAACGCTTGCCTAACGTAACAAATTCACCTCGATCGTGAGACGTCCTGTCGTGAACTTTTAGTTACATGTGACGGTGTCGTTAGGTTTGCGGATGTTCTTGCAAAGATTGTTTGAATTTTTTTTCTCCAAAACACCTATGACACATTTTTCGATTAATTGTATACTGCTTGTTGTTGTGTGTGTATGTTGTTGTTATATGTATTATATATTGACGAAACATAACATGGAATATTGAACGAAGGAAATTTGGGGCTTGCAAAGGGGTACTGAATCGTTGGCATGATTGAGAAGAAGGAAGGGATGGGGAAGAGGGGCATGAAGTTGACAACGGGTGCAGTTCAACTGCGAATTGGCGTCTACCAGGTGTGTACTATATATCTGCAATAATGATGTTTGCATCGTACAAGAGGTGAGTTTCGCGTCGATCGCATTTTTTTATCACAATATATTTGTAGTGTTATTTTTGGCAAAACTTTTCGTTTATTGCAGGATAGACGCGGAAATTTTTTTTTAAGTATGAAAAATAGTACAAAACATTCTTCTTCCCCGAACGTGGTATGTATGTGCCGAAGTTTCGCATGTAAAATTCGCTTAATTTTAACGTACGTTTTGGGTGATTTTTTCGTGTAGAGCACGCGTCGCACATGGTGTCGGTTTTGTGCAATGCAAAACAGCAAGGGAGACCAGAAAAAATGTATATATACAGGAAAACACATAACATTGTTCACCATATACAACAAGACTTGTTGTGAATTGGTGCAACATGCTGTGGACGTATGCACTGAATTTGGTCTATGTCGTCTTCTCCGATTTCATTTTTTTTCGTGTACATATCACTTTTCTCCATCAATTTCGGTATTTTTTCGTGTTTCATTTTTTTGCCCGGATTTCATGATTTGCTTTGTTTTTGTCGTTTTTCATTTTTTTGTGGTTTGTTTCTCGATTCGATTTCGATTTTTTATGTTGTGCTGTCAGCCGTGTAACAAAAAACACAGCACCTTGATCTGGTACGTTTCCGAACCTGAGTACATTGAGACGCGTACATTCGACAATCCGGGGACGTTGTGAATGTTCGCGTTGGGCAATGATCGACCTTGAGATTTGCGGCTCAAGGTGTTTTTGCTTAATGCGATGGTATTACCTACTGAGCTATAGGGGTAAAAGATGGATCGATTACCCAGCCCAGGGTAATCCGTATAACACTCTCCCCCCCTCTGAACGGCGGGATCTTTGGGGCGTCAGAACCGTATACGTCTGTACCCGCTTCGTTCATTACCTGGGGAACCAGGGAGATGTGTTCTTCTTTTTTGTTTTTTCAGGCACGCGCAAGCGTTTCTGTACAAGAAACGTTCGAAGTGAGGTTCGAACCCGTGACCTGGACGACGCCAAATGTGATGGTATTACCTACTGAGCTATAGGGGGAAAAGATCGATCGATTACCCAGCCCAGGGTAATCTCTGTAACATTAAGGTCCACCAGAGTACGCTCTCAAGGTACTCCAGTGGCTACCTGCGCGCAGTAATGAAATACCCTCAATATGCCCAGTATACTTCGGGTATGAAGTATATTTCTACCGTCTGTGCACCGTGTTAACAATTCTCAGGCCCAGCGTTCGGCACAAAACACACCCAGATAGTCCCACACGAGTGGGAGTTGGAGCAAACTACTTTCGCTGGAGACAACTTGAGCACTTGAAGCAGTCTGGCAGTATTTCGAGATAGGCAATTGCAAGGAATATATATTCGTGTACTGCGAATACTCTCAGTATCTCGAGGTTCTGTACTGTGCATATTGCCTTTACCCCGAGTATTTCGTGTTTCGATACTACTACGGGTACGTACACACTTACCTGTATTCTCGGGGTTCGGTACTGCTCACACTCTCATTACTCTCAGTATTTGGGTCTTCTCAGTACTCGCAATATTTTTGCCGCCAGTACTCCAATACTCTCAGTACTCGGACTACGATTTGTTCTCGAGCATTTATCTGTGAAACCTTGATATTACCCTGAGCACCAAGAAACATCTATTTTGGGGGAACACAATTGTAGTACCAGTATGTATGTGCTGTACCTTACTCAGCCGGTCGCAAGAAGTATTATGGCGCAACCTCGACCTCGCGCCACTTTTTTGTACTTACGAAATATTCGCCGCCCAACAGCTGGATCGAAATATATATCCACTTACCGATACCCTATTATATAGTATTGTAGTAATGATCCCACACTAATTCCGCAAACAGTATATTAGTCTGTCCTCAAAAACATGTTGTGTGTGTTATTCACGTTAAATGATGGGTGGATGCAGGTGCTACTTCTAAACAAGTGTGCAGGGTTTCATACGAGTATTATTTCGCTCTTGCGCCACCCCCCTAGTGATACAACACCTCCCGGAGGGGAACCTTGTATACGTATATTTGTCAAATTTTCGTACTTTAGCCAACTTTTCTCTTCGTACAAACCACTTTTTTTCGGCGTAACACCAAGTGCTCGGACACAGGAAGCCCGGCCGGACACATTGGTCGAGGTCTCGGTGCGATCCGTGCACTCAGGAGCACGTGGCGGGCGCCCAAAGTTTTTTTTCCGGCGGGAGTGGATAAGACGATTTCCCTGGTTTCAGTACGAGAGGTCTTATTTTGTACATACGTATCGGTACATGCTCTCTGTTTTCTCCCCCCGGCTCTCATGAGCTGTGAGCACAAAGCTCAGGCATATACCAGGTACACAACAGACAACATGAACAGATCCCATCGTTCTAACGCTGCCGCCCACACGCCGTGCGTGTTCGACACACCCTTACGCGCAGTGTTGCTGTGGTTGGTTGTGTTTGTCGGAGCCTGCCGTCCGCATTCCACGGTCTGCCGTATATTATTTTATCCGTATGTATCCAGGATGACGTACAATATCCCTGTACATTTTTTTTTGGGTTGTTGCACGGAGCACGGACCACCGCCTAGAGAACAACACCCACAACAGTGCACAGAGCGTGCTTACCTCCAGCGTCCTATAGCACCACAACCCCGCTGCCCAACAGCAGCAGCGGGCACACCTTGCGCGTATGGATGAGATCGTACTGCGGCTCATTCGTACAGCAGCGTTCGTACAAACATACTTACAGGAATACAGTAGTTCTGATGGCAGTGTGTCCTACATTGCTGACCGATAGATCCTAGAGCCAGCTGAAAGGGGATCAGTACACGTACGTTCTTCGCGTGTCATTTTACACCAGTACTGCTGTATATGCAGTCGTACCTGTACAAGCTACTCTACTGCTGTAGGAGATCGTGCAAAGTGTTTAGATTGCGTATAAAACACGACGGGCCAGTTGTACGAGCACTGTTCTAGCATAGACGTTTATACTGCGCTGGATAACATTTTCGTTTTCGAGGTTCGACTCGCACCATCCACGCTTATATTTGGGCAAATGCTAAAATCAGGTATACCTGATCCGTTTGAGCCAAAATCAGGTACATTCTAAAACCAAGTAAAAAGCGCGCGCCACGAGCGGTGTGATGTCCATGACAATCCGGAAAAAAAATGAATGCGCCTAAAGCATTAAGCGTGCCACATGGCCTCCAAAATCTGAATTGTTTTGTTTTCTTCAGGGTGTAGGTACCACGGGCTCGACTTGGACCTGCAGAGAGTCACTATTAATATGCTTCGTTTGTTTCGCCACGGCGGGAGCGCCAAGAGTATTTACTCTGCTGGCGCCCCCCCCCCGTTGACAGCAAGCAGCTTTAAAGCTTCCAGACCGTCGTCGCGGAACCGCCTGCTCGGCACGAAATTATCTTGCCGTACCAACAAACCTGAGACCACCGTGACGCGGGGTGGTGCAGACGAAACGCCGAGTGTCCATGGTGCTGTAAAGACTGTGAACATAGAAAACAACAGAGTACACACAACAACTAACTGAAGCACATCGCACACCCCAAAGGAGAAAAAGTGAAACCAGCGTACGCATGTATGCATGTATATACGTGCTTTTACGTACAACGCACGAGCACAGAGTTTATACGTCAATAAAGAAGAATTTCAACCGAGGGAGGGCAGACGCATACGGAGAGAAAACACAACAGTGTACGTATGGCCTCTCTGATTCGTTCAAAATTGCCCAAAATCAGTTGAAAGCTAGACAGAGTAGAAAAAATCAGGTGTACCTGGGCCTTTTCGTGCCAAAATCAGTTACAATGTCAGCTTGGCCAAATAGCAGGGCTCCTGATGTGTGTTTTGTACTTGATTTCAGTATGTAACTGTTTTTGGCCCGAAAGTGGCCAGGTATACCTGATTTTGGCAGAACCCTTTTTTTTATTTCACTTTTGACTTTTTAGTACCAGGACTGCTGCTTGCAAACAAGTGTGCAGGGTTACATACGAGAATTATTTCGCTCTTGCGCCACTCCCCTATTAATACGGCACCTCCTGGAGGGGAACCTTGTACTTAGTATAAACATACATCGAAGAACACTCTGCGTAGTATAATAGAAGGAGTACAGCAGTACAGGATGCCTGCTAAGAAAACGAGCAGAAATGGCAGCCTGAGATTAATGTTATGATACTGCCTTGTATGAGGTTGAAAGCCCGGTAATTACCTGGGTTCAGGCACTGGGAACTTATTTGTAGTACTTGGAAGGCGTATCTTAGGTGGAAAACCAGGGGGTTTTCCAGAGACGCACGAGCTTGGTCTTAGTCTTCGCGTGCATGAATGGAATAAAACTGCTCTTCTTCTATCTCTAAGCAAGCAACACACGTGAGTACCAACGAGTACCTACTGAATAGGCAGACCTGTGTCCAGGGATACAAAGTGTCCCGCATGCTTGATCTTAACAAGTGGCGTCTTGGGCTTAGGACTTTTCGCTTTTTGGTCGGTTCGAGTTGTTTCGTCACGATTTTGTTTTGTTTGCTTTCCTACTGTGGAGTAAGTTTGTTCCGGCCACTGCACGATGGAGACTCAAGAGGTAGGAGGGTCTGCTTCCCCTAACGGTGGCCGAGTCACTGAGGCCCAGGGCCCCTCAGTGCCCCACCGCCCGAGGCCCGTCGATGTGGATCGAGCGCCTTGTACTACAGACCAACAAGAGAAGCACGAGTCTAGGCAGGAGCCCCATGAGAACGATGTGGATCAAGCGCCTTGTACAACAGACCATGAAGAGAAAGAGCTTCGACCGGAGCCCCCTGCCGGGGCCCTAGCAGCCTCGGAGCCCCCTGCCGGGGCCCTAGCAGCCTCCGCCATACGGACTTCATCCAAGACCCCTTCCGTGCCTCGTTCGGCTGAGCGAGCTCTGCTGCCCAAGACAACTGGACGCCCCCGCTCCATAGAGCGCGTGATTCGCGCCACCAGCCAGGCCTTGGGTCTTGCAGCTTTGACTCCCCACTCCTGCCCTCTGCCGTCCACGCCACCTGGAAAACCCCGCTCCGCTGAGCGCGTACCCAGCCAGCCCGTGGAGCCAGCTGCGTCTGCTCCGGGCCGGGGCACGTCGAACAAACCTGGATGCAGTGATCTCCAGGCAACCCAGCTGCGCTCTTCGCTGTCGGGTCTACCTGCGTCTGGGCCAGATGAGAGAGTATTTGAGACTGTTTTTCCGCCTTGCATTCCACTGCTGTCCGACTCTGTTCGTACTCGTAGGATGGTCACGAGTGATGCTGCCACTCGTGAACATTTGTCCGTGCCGCGGCCACGCGATGGCACACCGGATTTCAGTGTTGAGCTAGCTTCCCGCACTGCTCTAGGCACAAACAGAGATCCTGGAATTTGCAGTACTGCTTCGAGTTTTCATGTTGCTGTTAGAGGGAGCGCTACGGCCGCTCGTGAAATTTTTCCCACCCCTCGCCCACAAGACGGCACACTGGATTTCAGTATTGCGCCCGTTTTGCCCGCTGCTGTAACCACCCACGCCGATTCCGCTGGAAATTCCACTACTGCTGCGAGTTTTCATGCTGCTGTTAGAGGGAGCGCTACGGCTGCCCGTGATTTTTTTCCCGCCCCTCGCCCACAAGACGGCACACTGGATTTCAGTATTGCGCCTGCTTTGCCCGTTGCTGTAGCCACCCGCGACGGTTCCGCTGGGAATTATCGTGCTGATGCGAGTTTTATTGCTGTTGTTACCGGGGACGATGCTTTTGATAGGCCCTCCAGTCCCGGAGTGCCCGCTGCTGTAGCCATCCGCGACGATTCCGCTCAGAACTATCGTGCTGATGCGAGTTTTAATACCGCTCTTAGAGGGGACGATGCTTTTGATAGTCCCTCCAGTACCGGAGTGCCCGCTGCTGTAGCTACCCGCGACGAATCTGTTGAGAATTCTCGTCCTATTGCGAGTTTTAACACTGCTGCTATTAATAGAGGAGACGGTGCTTTTAATAGGCCCTCCAGTACCGGGGACGTACCAAAACCAAGTACACTTGCTGTTAGTACACATACAAACCGTGACGACCACCACCCTATCGGGACACCTTCTAGGGTCGAGGTTCGCTCCCCAAGCGCACGTAGCGCCCGCCGAATGGTGCGCCATGTCTTGATCACAGTTATACAAGTTGCTGAAGCACAAGCCGCGACTACTGCCACCCCTGTTTCTACGCTCCATGACCCTGAGAACCGCCGTTTCCCATACCCCCTTGCCCCGGTGCCGCCCCTTGCCCCGGTGTTTTCCGCCCGCCCCCGCCTCAGCATGTCACGGGCATCAAAAGCACGGGAGGAGTCACCCAGCCCAGTCAGGTCTCCCAGCGGCCTGAGGACTTACGGCTCCTCTCCCTCGTCGGGAAAGGGGACACCCGGACCCACGGGCCCCACGACTCTGGACAACGCCGTGGACTTCGAGCCCCCTGGTTCAGAAGACGAGCGGCTGGCTACCACCAAGGACGCAGGACTGGCGACCGAGGACCCGGACAATGCCCAGCCCTCCCCCCCTCGACTACCTGGAGCATGGACCTCCCTCTCAACGGAGGACCAGGCAGCTGTGTTCCAGCATTGGTCCATCATTTCGAGCTTCGACGCGGGGCCACAGCACAACGCCTGGCGTCCGATCAAACCGACGCTGTCGCGGCCGCGCGGACTCCTGCTGCCGCTGGTAACCACCCCGACGTCATCGCGGCCGAGCGGGCGTTGGCTGCCGCCGAGGCCTTCGGGGCTGCCTCGGCCACAACGGCTAGACGTCGGGCGCAGACGCGCGTGTCGGCCGAGCTTGCGGCATCAGCTACCGCCCTGCCGCCGCGGCCTCCAAGGCTACCACCGAGGCCTCCGAAGACGCCGCACGCTCCGCCTCGTGTGTGCGAGACTCCATATATCGTGCCAATGAAGCTCTGCGGGCTGCCCGGGCGAACATCGCCTTCCAGAACCGTCGGGCCGCCGAGACAAGGGCCTCAGCTGAGAGCCTTCCTCTTGCCGCGACCACGACGAAGGCCGCTCCAGCCCGCACTTCAACCCCCGGCCTTGCCCTCACGGACTCGTTTGCCCCCGCCGCGATCGTGATAGACGCCCGGACCAAGCGTACCGGGGATCTGGACTTCTTCCAGGGGAGTGTCGCCTGCATGGCGGCCGAGCCCAACCCGTGCTTCCTCCCCCAGGCGTGGTCTCTGCCGCTCGCCGCCTCCGATGCGAGATGCCGGCAAACGACTTCTCCGTCCACGACGCTTGGATCGGGATGGCGGACGATTCCTGGGCGGCCCAACAACGCCAAGCGTACTCCATGGCTCTGGTGGTCAGCCTCTGGAAGGCGCACGACGCTTTTTTTCCACCACCGTTTCTTGGCCTAAACCTGCCGCATATCTCCTCCACTACAAGCGGCGGTCACTCTCCGCCCACCAGGGATCCAACCTCCCCTACACGGGACCGGATGCTGGACACCACCCTGCCTCCTTCAGCAGACACTCGGGAGTTGACGACAGCTCTGTAGCCTGGGACCGTTCTCGCTGCCGCGCTGGCGACCAGGACCGCCGGCGCCCGAGGGTTGGAGGGGGTTCGGCCGGTCCGGACGGCAGGTTCCGCCGGGGCTCGGGCGCGGAAAATGGCGGTAGCACGTCTCGGCGAAACGGCGCTGGACGACGGAGAAACCGCGGAAAGGGGAAGGAGAGCTCGAGTGACGGCCGATACGGCCCACGAGAAACTCTTCTCGAGCCAGTTCTCCCAGTTCCTCCTCGAACGGCAACAAAAGAACCCCCGTCCTCTAGTTTACGGGCGCTACCAGCAAGAGGCAAGTGGTTCCCTCGCTGAATGATGTTGCTTCTTCCGCCGCGTGTCTTGGTCATTTGACCATGCCCGATGACCGCACCACGCCCGTGTCATCTATCCTTGCTCACGCCCGAACATCGGCGATCGACTCGGCCGCCGCTGCCTCCGCGAAACAGCACACCGCCGACGTTCAACGGGCGTAAAAACACCTGGGACTGAAGGACATTTCGCGCATTTCTGTCCTACCTTTTCCCTCATCGATCGACCCTTCCGATGCCTCACAACAACTCACTCGTTCGGTCAAGGCCTTCGCCTCTGATATCCTCATGATGTGCAACGATGGCAGCCATGAAGGCCTTAGTTTTACTAGTTGGATCTCCGGTTGGGAGTACCCTCTTAAGAAATCCTTAGCGCGCGCCATCGCGCCGAGCAAGCCCTCGACCGCCCCTCTCACTACCTTGATGGATAATTATTTAGATAGGTGTCGCACGCCCTCGAAGCCGGATCGACGGGACCGGAGGCGTTCACGCTCCTCCTGAGGTTGCTGAGCAACCACTTCGACCGTACCGACACGGGGGGCAGCTACACCAAGTTGCATAATTTTGGCGTGTCTAACAGGACCCCTTTTTGCAATCCTGGCCGCGCATTTCGAGGAGTGATGTCGGCAGCGACGGGGGCTGAGAGTGTTTTGGCACCTGGGGTTGGAGTTGTTTTGGAGGTGGTTCGGCTGGCAATGAACGAGCAGTGCCCCAGCTTGATGCCCACGCTGTACCCGGGAGTTTTGGCTACGGTATCGAGGCCGTTCGGCACTTTGGACGCCATGTGGTTGGATATCCTCTCGCGAATAATAAGACACCTGCCATCAACGGCGAAAAATGTTTTTCTTTGCCTGCTTCTTCGACGGGCGTGCCGTCATCGGCCCCGTCGGGGGTGCGGTCATCGGCCCCGTCGGGGCCCCGGCCCGCCAATAATGGTCGGGGCCAGGGCCGGACGTTTCCCCAGTCGCCTTCTTGGCAGACGGGATCGCGCAACAATCCGCTTGTGATGAATGTCAACAAATCCATCCCTGACTGCCTCGACCCGTGGCTTGACAGCTCTTCCCACTGCTGGCCCCTTGAAGAACGCCACTATGCTGAAGTTCACGCCGTTTGCATGCCCATCCAGACCGAAGACCTTCCCCTCTGGACCGGCCGACTTTCATCGTCCGCTCGCGCAGCCGCCCTCAGCGAAAACCGAGGGCACTGTTTAAACTGCCACGAAGACACACACTCTCTCCGACAGTGTAGACACCCCTTTCTAAACCATAGTGGTATCTTAAACCCCGACCTCGGGACGCTCGGCGACGACGGCGAGGCGTTCCGTCGTTGGCAAGAACGCATCATCAGACACCGCCGCGAGAATAATTCACGACCGAACAAACACAACCAGAAGAAACAAAGACATCGTCCCGGCCACTCGTGTGGGCCACATTACGGCCGGGGTCAGCAGAACAGACAAGGTGACGGCTACAACACACACGCGGAACGAGGACACCAGCAGTCGAACTCCGGTCATCACGGTTGGTGGTTCGACCGCCCCTGCCTCTTCCGTCCCGGCTCCCATCTCGGGGGTTCGCTACGGTGCTTCGCATAACTCGGGCGGAAACCCGAACGGACGCCAGCCAGGCACCTTCCGCGCCGGCAGCTGACAGGTTGGCGGCGGTGCGGCTCCTCATACCCGCCCGCCGCCAGCATTGCCGGGAGAAAAAACATATTTCACAAGATTCTCGCGTCCCAGGCTTGCTCAGCACTCAGCGTCGACCTACTCCGCTGCCGCCCCGCGCGCTACTCCGTACTTCGGACCGACACAGCGACTCAGCTCCACTGCTTTCTCCGGGGAGCCCTCGGGCGCCTTCCTCGAGGTCGAGAGCCCGCGCCTCAAACGCCGCTCTCCTCAACCTGGGCACGAGAGCAGGCGCGATAAACGCCACTCTCCCGAACCACGTACCGCGCAGCATGACGAGTGTTGCGCCGCCGCATCGTTTTTTTCAGCGAGGGTGTCCCCCTCCTACACCTCCCGGCCATGCGATGGCGGTCCGTTTGAGGTGCGGGAAGGCAAACGCCGAAACCCCGAGATCTCGGTTAAAGCTCGACTCGGCGTTTCTTCGCAATAACGGTGGCCGCTCCACCCTTTTTCCTATTAAGGAGGATTCGACAAAATTAGCTAGCTCGTCCCCCTTCCCCACCAGGTCTACAGGACGGAAGCCCTCTCCGGTGGACTCTTACTTGCCCCCCGCCCGAGCACCGTTCTTGAAGACGGCTACAGGGTCTGGGTCTGCAGGCCCTCTTTCGTCTTCGCGCACGCTACACCACGTGCGCAGCGCTCCTTCGGCTCGAGTGGAACAGGAGAAACCTGACACTGTCCGTCGAGCCAGTGGTGACTCCACGGCCTCCGGTCAGATCAACCGGACAGCATACCCGTTAAATTCGGAAGAATCGCAGCTCTCGTCAAGCAGAACGGGCTCAGAGCCCCCTGCCCCCTTTGGTCCAGGACAGAGATCATCGGGCGCAGCAAGAGAACCTTCTGGCGATTTTTGGCCCTCGGGCAATGGTGACACAGAGCCAGTATACGTGGAATCGGACTCGTCTCGTGCACCAGGCGCTCAGTGTGCTCAGAGAAGCACGCTCCCCGCCACACACACCGCAACTGCGGCCACCGCCGACTCGGCACCGTCGGTCTTCGACCCTACTCTCGAGTATTCAACGGAACGGGTGGTACTGTTCTGGCAGCCCCCCTTCTATTTTTCGCAGTAGTCCCCCTCGTCTTTCGTCGTCGACGATGTGTCATATTCCTGCGCGGAGCAGTATATGATGGCCGAAAAGGCTCGCCTTTCACAGGACCACGACACAACGGAGCGGATTATTGCCTCGCCAGACCCAAGCGAGCACAAACGCCTCGGTCGAGGCTTGCATAACTTCGACTGCGCTAGCTAGGACCGCGTTCGGGAAGACGCCGTCCTTGTTGGTACTTTTGCCAAATTCTCGCAGAACCCGGTCATGAAGCAGCACCTATTAAGCACTGGCACCAAACTTTTGGCTGAAGCCAGCCCTTTTGATGCCGGGTGGGGCATCGGTCTCCGGGCAGACGACCCCGAAGTTCAAGACCCCTCTCGGTGGCGTGGGAAAAATTTGCTCGGTAAAGCTATTTCCACCGTTCGCGACCCCCTCAGCTCAAGTGAGGCCGGGTTGGCACACCCCGCCTCCTCTCATTATTTTTTCACCCCAACCAGGACTGCCAGAATTCATGAGATTGCACCAGCACCGCCCCGCCCTTAAGCCGTGTCCCGCGCTTGCCCAGGTCCTCCTTTGGAGTTTTCGACTTATTTTTCTGACGAGCCGGCTGATCACAGCCCCGAGGTTTCGGCTGTCGCACCTAGTGTCGACCCCTCCGCCGCGCTGCCAGAACACGGCTCCTGCCTCGTCGGGGGCACCATTACCCTCGATGACGCCTCTTTTACAACCAAAATCGCAATTCACAGCGGAGCTGGCGTTCTTGCACCTTTTGGTTGCGTGGCGCTTCTTGACACTGGCTCCCAAAAGACTTCCATCCGACGAGATGTTTTGGATCGCATGCACTCGGTTGGTGCGGCATCCCTGCGTGCGAGCAGAAATGCGCCCCTCGTTCTTGGGGGGTTTTGGTGAATCGGCCCCTCGGAAGACTTCGACGAGTGTGCACCTGAGCGTCCAATTTTTTTGAGGAAATGAGCCTACTTGCTCCCTCGCAGTTTGGGCCTGCGTGGTTCCCCCCTCAGTGATGCAGCATGCAGTACTATTGGGACGTGACAGCTGGATGCGTTTTAATAGCCGCTCCTACCGTTCTCTGCCACCTCGGCCGTCCGATCAACGCGTTTTTCGCGATGTGGGGTTAGTGCAACACGCCCCGACAGGCATGTCCGTGTACGCCATCGACCCCCGCCGCTTCGGGTGGGGGCTTCCATCTACGCTACGAGGGCGTGGCAGGCGTCACCCTGTCCGACGACCTTCAACTGCTTGCTGATAATTTGGTTCGAAGCGATGGCTCCCCGGTCCTCACTGGACACTACTTGGTCGACATGATGCCCCAGCCCGACCTACTCTAGGTCGAGGAGCACTTCGTCTCCTCCGGACGACAGGTTCTTCCCCTCGTTGGAGTGGCGGCTCTCGAGTCGGGGGATCTCCTCGGCGTCGCTCACGTCCCACTGCTGAGCGTCCCGCTGGACGTTTTGCTGCATGACAACCGAGCCCCCAGCCCTCCCTGCGGACTATCTGAGGTGTGTCTGGTCTCATCAGTTACTACTCCCCCCCTCGTAGCTCCAGCCTCGCCCTCGCCTGCACTGGTTGAGGGTTTGATCTCACAACAGCGCGCTTCGTTCCTGCGCGTCTGGGCATGCTTGCCGTCACATCTGCGGGAGGTGGATTTTTACCTTCACGGCACGGGCTGGACCCCTGGGGTCATCGAACAGCTGGGGGACGTTCTCTGCGAACTTCCTAACGTTTTCTCGAAGTCCAAGTCTGATTTTGGTTCCTGCTCGTTGATGCCTTTCGTGATCTCGATCCCGGAAGGAAGTGCTCTTGTCACGTCCAGGCCGCACCGCATCAATCCCATCCTGGCCAAGGAAGTGGAGGCCGCCTTGGATCAGTACCTAGCGGCAGGTCTGATCCAGCACTCAACTTCTCCGTACTCGAGCCCGCTGGTGGCCATCCCAAAGAAATCTGGAGGCGTTCGGATCACCGTGAACTACAAGAAACTCAACCAGATCAGCAACCTAAGCCAGCTGCCTATTCCTCGCGTGGACCAAGTCCCTGACTCCCTGAGGGACGAGTGTTTTCCCTCTTCGACTTGGTCTCCTCGTTCCACCAGATTACCGCGCGCAAGGACACCGTCCCTCTCACGGCGTTTTGCACTCCCACGGGCTTTGACGAGTGGCTCGTCATGCCCCAAGGCAACAGTGCTTCGCCCGGTTGGTTAGTCAAAGTGATTAACGAAGTCGTTAAAGGCCTGGCACAAGTGGCGGCCTACCTTGATGATGTGATCGTTTTCGACTCTGACCCGACGGCACACATCAGGACGATACGAGCCCTCTTCGAACGCCTGCGCAAACACAACCTCAAGCTCTCCCCCTCGAAGGCTCGCCTCGGCGCCACGGACGCCAATTTTCTGGGCCACTTCATTTCGCCCGCGGGTATAAGCCCTAATGCGGAAAACGTTTCGGCTTTGATGAGAATGCCCATGCCCAAGCACCTCAAGCAGATCCGCGCCCTGATGGGCGGCGTAGGATATTGTCGCAAATTCCTGCCTGACCTGTCGAAACGGATACGTCCTCTCAGCGCCCTTCTCCGGAAGGGGGTCAAGTACGTCTTCACGCCGGCTAAGGAAGTTATCATCCGCCAGGTCCTCGCCGAGCTCGCTGCCCCCCCCATTTTGGTCTTGCCTGACTGGGACGCCGTAGCCGACGGCTCCCGCCCCTTCCACGTGTACTGCGACGCCTGCATCGACGGTTTTGGTGCCGCGCTCGAACAAGGACAACTGGACGGCTCGGTACGGCCCGTTGTTTATATCAGCCGCACTACCCTCAATTCCGAGAGGCACTGGACACCGTTGGACTTGGAAGCTGGCAGCATCGTCTGGGCCATCAAACGACTCCGAGGTTACCTGTGGGGCACGAAGTTTTGAATACTTTCGGGCCACAAAGCACTTGAGAGCATCGGTAAAGTAGGGAACCACAACGCGCGAGTCCAGCGGTGGCTCGAGTTCCTCACCGCGTCCGACTACACCCTCGAGTACCGCAAGGGCAGCGCCACCGGAAATGCTGACTTTCTCTCCCGCTTGCCCGAGCCCGCCACACAACACGACCGCAGTGGGTCTAGTTGCCCCAACCCCGTCGAGGATGGTGATACCTTCTTCATCCGAGCCTGCGGGCTTCGCACTCGCTCTTCGCCGACCCCTGGTGTCGGTTGGGTGGGCAGGTGTCCCGCAGTGAAAGTGCCGTCTTGGGTAGGCTACCATTCACCTCTTCGGATTTTCGCGGTTTTCGCACACACGGGCCACGTATGAGGATATACGACCTCTCTGATCCTTCGGGGAGATTCGTCGCCCGTGTATCTGCTTCCGTCGCCACCATCGACCGCCGTCCTGGCTTGAGGGCTTTTTCACCCCCCGCCAACGCCGCTTTCGCTTCGGTTTTTGTTGTTCCCTCCGGGGGCGACCAAGGCTCTGCAGAAGCCTCCGCTGCAGCGATGATTGTCGCCCAGCGCGCTCCTCCCCCGACGAGCACTTTACAGGGCGAAGATTCCGCCGTGAGCACTGCTCCGGCCGCGTCTTCCCTTTCAGGCCAGGGCTCTGCAGAAGCACCCGCTGCAGCGACGATTGTCGCCCAGCGCGCTCCTCCCCCGACGAGCACTTTACAGGGCGAATATTCCGTCGTGATAACTGCTCCGGCCGCGTCTTCCCTTTCAGGCCAGGGCTCTGCAGAAGCCCCCGCTGCAGCGACGATTGACGCCCAGCGCGCTCATCCCCCGACGAGCGCTTTACAGGGAGAAGATTCCGCTGTGATCACTGATCCGGCCGCGTCTGCCCCATCGCCGCCTGGCAACCCGGCGCCTCTGAACGATGTGCTGTCTTCAGGCCGCATCTCAACTCGGACGCGCCGACGAACAGCCGCCGCCGCTGGCACCGTGCCGCCTGCTGTTTGTTATGGCTTCGGGCCCGGCGAAGCCCCTAGACCATCAGCCCGGTGTGCTATTACCCCGCCGCGAGCCCCACGGCCGCGATCGCCCGCACCCGTCGTTTTGGCTCCGACTCCTGCCGCCTCGTCCGTCCCGACGGTACCCATCCAGTCCGACCGCGACCGCGCCGAGCCCGTGGGAACTCCTCTTTTACGGTTTCCGCCGCCAACTTTCGCACCTCCCGTCGCCTTGACCGACTTGGACGCCCTCGGCGCAGCTGCCGAATTTCAGTTCGGTGATTCCGCAGCGCGCTATTCGCACGCCGACTGGGCTCAGGAACAACAGGCTGAGCCCGAGTGCAACGCCGCCATGCGCTACATAGCCCTTGGCCGGCCTGACGTTTTGCCAGACGACTTTTCGTCGGGTTTCTCTTCCCACCAGCGCCCTCCCTTTTCGGAGGAGCTGGCTAACAAAGGCCGCTTGCACACCACCGACGCGAGCATCGTTGTACTTGTCTGACAGCCGTCCCCCCCCGCCCTGCGTCGGATACGCAACACCCGATGTGTCGTACGGCCTGTTTATTGAACGACGATCCTATTCGCATTTATGGTCCGCTACTCACGCGCTCCTGGGTCATGCAGGCTTGCCATTCCACGGCTTCCTGCCACCTAGGAATCGCGCGCACCCTACGTATGTTCGAACGTTTCTACTGGTGGATCGGTATGAGCATCGGCATCCGGTGGTGACTACGCAACTGGTTAGAGCGCCAAGCACGGAAAACGCCGCGGAAGACGGTCCGGTGGCCCTCCACCACGTTGCCCTTGCCCGACGGGCCCGGTATCACCGTCAGCATCGACTATTTCGGCCCTATCCCGGTGACGCCTCGAGGTAGTGCCTACATCTTGCTTTCACTGGCCATTTCAGCCACCGATCCGACATGTACACCGTCACAGCGGCATAGTTCACCGTTGAGGGCACGGCTAACATTCTCATCAACCGGTATATCCCTCTTTTGGGGTGCTCGCGCAGCATCCTCTCGGACAACGGCCTCCAGTTCTACTCCAAGCTTTCGCACGCCGTATATCAGCCTCTCGGCGTTCGAAAAATAGCCACCAGGTCCTACCACCCAAACGACAACGGTGGGGTGGAACGTGTAAACCACACGATGGCCCAGATGCTGGCAATGGTCATCAACGAGCTCCAAAACAACTGGGATGAACAGCTCCTTCACGTCGAAATTGCGTACTACAATTTTGTTAGTGCCGGCACGGGTTTGGCTCCCAACGAGGTACATATGGGTCGGCTACCACGCCTCCCTCTCACGATTTTCGAGCGTGCTGGAGTCGCCGGCCACCAGAGCTTGACCCGCGACCACCCCGCCTACTGCGACTTGGCGACGGACCGCCAGCAGCGCGCGTACGATATCGTTCGAGAACACCACGCTCTCACTGTTGCTAGCGTGAACCGCCGCAACGCCCTCTCCGATGCTCTGCGCCCGGTCCCTAAATTTGGGATTGGTGGTTGGGCGTGGGTGTACAATACCGCTGCCACCATCCGCCAGGGCGCGAAACCCGACACGGACGCCAAGGTCCTCAAGGCCAAACTCTCACTCGACTGGACGGGCCCCTACAAAGTTCTCGCAGTTGGCCCCTGCTCCTCGGACAGATCTCCTCCCGGAGCAAGGCTCCTGTATTTGGATCTTCCTTCCGATATGCCCGGTGCTGAGGATCGCCGGCGCGTATCAGTTCAACGCTGCAAGCCCTGTGCC
The DNA here is from genome assembly GCA_031763025.1 of Macrocystis pyrifera. Taxonomy (NCBI): domain Eukaryota; class Phaeophyceae; order Laminariales; family Laminariaceae; genus Macrocystis; species Macrocystis pyrifera. The sequence continues at coordinate 1,130,287 of JASSKH010000024.1, forward strand.
AACCCCCACGACCGTGGCGACATGCCGAAGTATTTGCCGGTGGGGTTGACGCAATACGTGCTCAACAACTTCTCCAAGAAATCCCCCCCTTACCATGTCACCAAGGACGACGTTTCGACCCCTCTTCAACGACTCGAAGTGGAAAAGATTACCTGACATCAATCGGTTAGAGGTCGAGGTGGCGTCATCGCGGGGATATATACGAGGCACACTGGACAGGACTTTCCCATCCATCCTCGGAACGGGAAATGGACCTTCAGCTTTCTCGCCACGCAATTTTGCGCTACTGGGCCAGCACCCCGAACCAACGCCGCCAAATCAACCGCCTGTACCGCCGAATGAGAATTGGCGCGGCACAACAGGAGCTTTCTCGGAGTAACGGCGAGCGGTTTCTGGCACCCGGCTATGGCTGTGTGTCGCACGCCAATTGGCTCCGCCGATACAGCAACACTGTACTTCCCAATGGGGCCCACTTTTGGTACAAGGGCGACGACGGTCTGTGGTGGCTCGGGAAATCAGCGCAACTACACCAACGGATGGAGTATATTTGGTTCGATTTTTGGACGACCCGGGACCAATCAAGCTTCTTCTTTCTCCGGCGCGCTACACGACTTCGACGAGAGCTGTACGAGGTTCTTGATGTCTGAAATTTCACTTGGCTAGCGCGTTTGCACCGGGAGTCCAGTGTAACGTAGATGAATCTCGAGGCGCGGCCGTGGATAGCTGATTTTGGCTTCTTGACTGCACTCGATATTTATATTTTTTGTCGTTTTTCTGGACTTTGGGGGGTGTTTTTTTTCTGCTCGACGTGTTTTTGGTTTGTTTTCTTTTTTTTTGGGCTGGATTGGGAATGTTTTTTAGCGTATTTTGTCCTGCCTACCCCCCCCGCTCAGTATCGGGACTGGTCTGGGTAGTCGACCGCTCATTTGCGGCCCAGGGCGTGTTTTCCGAGTTATGGACTGGGTTTAGGTGGTTCTTGCCGTCTTGCGTGTTATTTTTCTTTTTGTTTCCGTATTCACTTTTCGCTTTTCCATTCATCTTCCTCGCCTCCCCCCCGTGCGGGCGGCATGGCGACGGCTTTCATTGACGATTTCTTCCTGCCCCTTAAGGCTGAGTCTTCCCTTCATTTTTTTACGTATTTTGCCGGCTTCGTTGCCTTGCCGTTCAGAGGTGTGGGAGTGGGTTTTGAAGAGCCGCATCTTCGACTCATGTTCTAGTTCGTGGAATCGGGGTTTCCATGAATTTCCCATAATTCTGCATATACGGCTCATCAGAGTGGGCTAGTGTTATGATACTGCTTTGTATGAGGTTGAAAGTCCAGTAATTACCTGGGTTCAGACACTGAGAACGTATTTGTAGTACTTGGAAGGCGTATCTTAGGTGGAAAACCAGGGGTTTTCCAGAGACGCACGAGCTTGGCCTCAGTCTCCGCGTGCACGCAAGCAGTAAAACTGCTCTTCTTCTACCTCTAAGCAAGCAATACACGTGAGTACCAACGAGTACCGACTGAAATGCAGACCTGTCCAGGGATACAAAGTGCCCCGCATGCTTGATCTTAACATCAACCCCAAAAACATAATTCATTACTATGCAATATATGTACTGAAATGAGTGTGTAACGCACCCATTCTCATTCAAGAAATCCATCCTGGGCCAGCTTTCCTGTTTCTTATTGTTGAGTGTTTGCACTCTGGATATCAATGACATATAACAATACTACTACGATGAGTGGATAGCGGTCTCATTATAATGAGGCGCGCAAGCGCGAAGCGCGAGCCTTTTTTTCTTGGTGTTCCAAGGAAAATTAGGCCTTTTCATAACGACTCGCATACGAGGGTAGGGTGCCTCGTTTGGAGTTTCTCTGTTTTTTAATTAATAGTAGTGTGTATGTGTGTGTCAGTCACCATGATTCAACTTATTTTGTGGCCAAGTCTGCCGACCGCGCTTTACGCACACGGCACCAATTCCAGTCCCGGTGGGCTCTGTGCACGCACAAACGAGACATTCTCTTGTGCTGGTGCCGTGGTAAAAGTCGTTCACAGCTCGTTGAGCTAGGTGCGGCAACGTTTGTAGGCACATGGCTGGGCCATGGTCTTCAAAAAGCAGAACCAGCAACTGTAAAATATCATACGTAACGGCTTTTGTTTGTTTTTACGAAGCTCTACCCAACGAAACCCAACTCTACGAGTACTCGTAGGCAGACTGTGCCTGTCTGTCCACAGCGACGTTCGGGCCATGTCTCCAAGATAATATATATATGTTGCAGGTGGTATTGTCAGGCTCACTGCCCTCCTACTGAGGAGGGGACGGAGAAGCCGGCTAAGGTCTTCTGTAGATGTTGTATAGCAGCAGCAGTAGTAGTGGTGGCACCTTCTACGAGGATCTCTGTTGGACACATGTCAAGTTGTAGATTGTACGTCTTCAAGTTACGAGTGCGGAACCAGGAAACACAAAACATCGAGTACGTTTACAAAGAGTTCAAGGGTTAAACCGACACAAGAAGAGCGTACTGCGACGCTGACCCTGGCCTCGTGTGCCCTACTGCTACTACTGCTGCTGTTTTGTTGCTGGAGAAGCTCTGCTGTAGATGTCGTACATCAGCAGTAGTGGTGGCACCTGCTGCTACGAGAAACTCTCTCTGTTCGACTGTCAGGTGCAAATTTTTCGTCTTCAAACAATCTTCCGGCCTTGTTCTGGAGAGTATCATCTTGAATTTTCCTCAAACTATATCCATCCGCTGTGACTCGAACGCCGGGAAACAAAGGCCCAAAAAGTCGGGGCTGGTGTTATGGTTCGCCTGTTGGCTGTTTACGGGGGGGTCTACGCGGCTGTGTTGCGGTCCTAGCTGCGGGTTGGATACTATGTACGGTGGTCCTGATGTGATATTTTGACGTGACTACGCTGATGTGATGTGGGAGAGATGGTAAGGGTTCCAAGAGATGATGATCCACAGAAGAAGTGTGACACAGGTGCCTGTGCTTGGTCAAACTCAGACCTATTTCGTATTGGCGTTATCTTGCTTTATTGATGCGAGGCTTGCTCGAAGGGGCAAGTGAGACGAGTGAGAAGGGAGGGGGGGGGGGGGAAGCAGATGGTTTTTGAAGCCAGAAGTATAATCTGGCTTCAACCGGCTATAGTCTACTGGTAAGGGTGCATGCGTTACCCTCAACTTCAATAGTACAACACCCCGTAAAACCTGACGTACGAACATACCACGCGCACACATCTCCGTCTCCTCGGCTACTTAGATACTAGCCTGCGTATCCTTTTAGCAAATAAAAGTATCTTATTCCAAACAGTAAACGGGGTACGTATGTGTACGAAGGAATACTAGCCTGCGTAACGGATACTACAAACACAAAACATATTATTCCACCCGGTAAAAGGAGTAAGATCCAACTGGAATGATATGTCGAACGGCCCCTACTGATGATTGGTCTATTGACTACAAACCAAGTTACTCTATCACATTAGCCCACCCTGAATAGTCGTAGATGCAGATCCTACGACGATATAGAGATGGCCACTTAGACATCAGAAAATTGAAAGGGGGGGGTCGAAGATACTGCTATTCAAAACAAACGACGGCCCTACGAGATCATATACCAACCCACACCTCGTAATTGATGCTAACGCGCCTCTAGTCGGGGCAGCATTCGTGCTAGAGAAGGAAAACACAAAGAAAACGAAAGAATATAGACACAACGGGATGCTCGTCGAGATATAATACGAAACTAGATATACCACGAAACCAGATATACCAAGGGGGAGGGGGGTAACTGTGGGCCCGATGTAACAAGTTGTGGCTACGCGTGATGTAAGCTCTAAGAGAAGCGGGAAAGACCGAGCAAGGTAAGGCAAAGCTAATGAAAAGCCAGCAATAGACTTGATATAGAGCGAAGTATACATGAAACTAGAGCGGGAAGGACACAACAAGACCCCCACATGTTTGTAATCAAAACGAAAACGAATAAAAGGAAAAAACAAAAGAAGCAAGGAAAGAAAGAAGGACTGCAAGAAACAAGGAATAAAATTAGAAAAAATTATTAAAGACTGAAAGACTGCCCCGAAGAAAAGGCGAAAAGAAGTACAACAGGAAGGTAGACCCTGGAGGTACAACAACACTTTTTGTTGCGGATTGCGTCCTAGCGAAATTAACGAAACGTGAGGTGCTAGATGGAATGAACACACAAGGCGAACGCGTATCAAAGACAGCAGGCGCACAGAATATATCGGTTCCGAAACCAGTACACGTCAATGTAACACATCCGTCGACCATCAGCTACGGCTAACTGGTCGGGCGGACGACTGGTGGGGTGGGCTTCAATAGCATTACGTAGTACACCGCGTGCTAGTCCTCCGGCCTGATGACGCTGAAGGCACCAGGATCCTTGAGTCGCGCTTCGTGAAGTGGTGCAGAGCGATGGAAGGAGTGTAAACTTGATCGGGCCGGGGTCGTCGAGGAAGCAGACGATGTAGGAGTCAGCGGAAACGTTGTCGGTCGAGGCGCGGGGAGCAACTTTGCCCAACCACCAGAGACCATCGCGGGCCTTGTACCAGAGGTGTGCCCCGGCAGGTGGAGGTGAAGAGCTGAAGCGGTGAAGCCAGAGGGTGCATGGTACGAGGCTGTACCCGGAAGCGAGGAAGATTTCACCCCGGGATCGCGATGATAGTTTACGGTGAGCGGCCCCGATGCCCATCTGGCGGTGTAAACGGTTGGTCTGGCGGTGCTGTGAAGGGATGCCCGACCAATAGCGGAGGATGTGGGATCGGTGGAGCTGTAGGCCTTGTTCGTGCTCCCAAGAAAGGCTAAGGAGTCCGGCCCAGTGTGCTTCGTGCATCACGGCGAAAACGCCTCCCCGGCCACGAACGAGTTGGTGTCCCGAGATCTGGTCGACCTCGAGACCTTCGGGCGGTAGGGAGATTTCGTCGAAGGTGACGTGGAAGGGCGGGGACTCGGTGAAGAAGGAGCTAAGAACGTACTTGGTTAGGTCGGCCGGTAGGTGTTTGGGGAGATCGTCGATGACATCGGGGTTCCGGAAGGGCTTACAGCGGAGAACGGAGACGCGGTGTTTAGAGTCACGTCCCGGCATGCCCGGCATGTCCAAGGGAAGGTCGAAATACAGGAGCTTGTCGTGAAGGGATCGTCCATCCGGAACGACTGAGGCTGGTACTGGGTCCACGGCAAGGATCTTGAACGGGCTAATCCAGTTGAAGGAGAGCTTGGTCTTGAGGACGGTGGCGTCGGTGCCTTTGTTGGCGCCTTGGCGAATAGTGGCAGCGGTGTTGTAGATCCATGCTGAACCGTCGACAGAGAACGGAGGGGGAAGGCGGAGGGCGTCCATGATGGGAGCGTTGCGGCGGTCGATTCGCGAGACGTAGACAGCGTAGAGTTCCCGGACGGCGCGGTAGGCGCGTTGCTGGCGAGCAGTGGCGAGGTTGATGTAAGCGAGCAGGTCCCGGTTGAGGCTTTGATGTCCGGCAATGCTGGCAGAGCCGAGCACGGTGAGGGGGAGGCGAGGCAGTCGGCCAATGTGTACTTCGTTGGGGGCCAGCCCGGTGGCGGGGCTGACAGAGTTGTTGCAAGCGCTTTCGACGTGAGGAAGATACAAGTCTAAATCATTTTGTACTTCGTTTCCGACCATGGCGAGCATCAAGGCCATGGTGTGATTGACGCGTTCGACGCCGCCGTTGGTGAAGGGGTGGTAGGAACTCGTGGAGATTTTGTTAATGTCGAGGCGTTCGTAAAGGGCGCAGGAGAGTTTGGCGCAGAATTGAAGGCCGTTGTTGGAAAGGAGAGTAGCGGGACATCCCCAGAGAGGGATGTAGCTATCGACGAGGATGTCGGCCGTGCCGGATGCTGTGAACTCGGCCTCGGTAGTGGCGTACATGTCGGCGCGATGGCTGAAACGATCTGTGAAACGGAGGATATAGGCGTTGCCCCGAGGCGTGATGGGTAAGGGCCCGAAATCGTCGACGCTGACGATAATACCGAGTCGTTTGGTAGCGGCAGGGAGAGGGTGGGCCAACGAATTGTTTGGCGCGAAGACTTAGCGCTTGGCACTTGAGCCTGCGGCGGAGTCACCAGCGGGTGGAGATGTCCATGTCAATCCACCAGTAGAAGTGCATAAGCATGCTGAGTGTCCGAGCAATACCCAGGCAGCAAGAGGTGGTGGAGTGGCATGTGTGTAGGATCCACGGTCGTATCAACATTGGGACGTAAATGCGAGGTGGCGATGTGAAGGGCTGCGGCGTAGTCGTACGGGGTTGGCCCAGGGGAGCCATGTGTGGTCGGTGAACGAGAAGGGCTGTGTCGTCGTCGGTTGTATGCGGCTGACCTTTCGCAGCGAGGACAAGGACCTCCGAGAGAAGTGGGTGACGGGGCGAGAGAATGCAGTCCAAGAGATCGCCCGGTGGTAGTGAAGGTGAGCCCAAGAAACGATATCGCATGGTAACTAAGCAAAGGGGTTCGGTGCGTTGTGCGCGCGCCCAGTCGGTGGAGGTGTACGTTTACCGCAGGAACTAAGGTGTGGGTCGTCAGCAGACCGGACAACGGGTTCAGGTAGTGGGAGTGGTTGAGTAGAGCAGGGCGGGGGAGAAGGCCCTGGGACGGTGGACTGTGGTGGTGGCAGGAACTCTGGTGGCGTAGCGCCGGCTGGGGTCGCTGGGGAGGGCGGGTCTTGAGCGGCGCTGTGACGAGCTGCATCCGGTCGCCGAGGCAGTGGCCTGGGCGCGACGGCAGGCGGACGGCGGTGGGGTGGTGAAAGTCGTGAGACTGCCGTAGCGGACGTTCGACGGCCAAGTCCGTAGTCCGCAGGAGTAAGGGGAGTCCCAGCGGCAGCGGCGAAACGGCGACGGGTCCGAAAAGAAATTAGGCCCGACGAGGAACGAGGAGTCGCCGAAGGTGAGACGTCCAAGGTGGGCGATGGAGAGACGAAGGGTGGCCTGAAAGCCACACCAGCAGGAGCGCCAGCGGTCACGGCGGCTTTCTCTGAGCTGGATGGCGATTCGGCAATGTGGTCGAGGATAGAGAGGTGACCGACCAAGGCGGAGCGAAGCGAGTCGACGGTGGGGTCTTGGGCAAAGCGGGGGGGGGGCGGCGGGAAGGCTGCGAGGTGGTCCAGCGGCGGGATCGTGAGCAGGGCGGGGACCGGCGGGAGGGCTGCGAGGCAATCCAGCGGCGATATCTTGAGCAAAGCGGGGGCCGGCGGGAAGTCTGCGGGACGATTCAGAGGCGGTATCTTGGGCTAAGCGGGGGCCGGCGGGAAATCAGCGAGGTGGTCCAGCGGCGGGATCTTGAGCAAGGCGGGGGGCGGCGGGAGGACTGCGACGAGATCCAGCGGCGATATCTTGAGCAAAGCGGGGGTCGGCGGGAGGGCTGCGAGACGATCCAGCGGCTGTATCTTGGATAAAGTGGAGGCCGGCGGGAAGGCTGCGAGGCGGTTCAGCGGCGGTATCTCGAGCAAAACGGGGCCAGCGGGAACGCTGCGAGACGATCCAGCGGCGGTATCTTGAGCAAGGCGGGGGTCGGCGGGAGGGCTGCGAGGCGATCCAGCGGCGGTTTCTTGGACGGCGGCAGAAGTCACAACAGATCGAGGGGTATGAACCAAGTCCGAGTTGTCCAGACGTGGTCCGTGACGGCGGAAATCGCCTAGGTCGTTTTCGGTGCAAGGGAATGGTGGGATGGTGTAGCAGGGAGCGGTTAAGGGTGGGACGAGCCCACCCAAACCGATGCCCGGGGTGAAAGGGGCAATCGGAGTAAAACCACAGGCTTGCGTAAGGTAGATACCGATGGTGTCAGGAGTGGTGAGGCGGTTGGGTCCGGTGCGGTCGAGATCGGTCGCTGGTTGTGGGAGTCGAGACAGGAAGTCGGCATTGCCATTCGCTGAACCTTTTCGGTACTCCAGGGTGTAGGATTAGGCAGAGAGAAATACCAGCCAGCGTTGGACACGAGCGTTGTGTTCGCCGACATTAGTGATACTCTCAAGTGCCTTGTGATCAGAGTAGATCTGGAACTTGGTGGACCAGAGGAGGCCGCGGGGGCGTTTGATGGCCCAAACGATGCTACCGGCTTCGAGGTCGAGGGGGGTCCAGGATCGTTCGTTGTCGAGAGTAGTGCAGCTGATAAAGACGATGGGACGGACGGAACCACCGGGCTGTTCTTGTTCGAGAGTCGCGCCAAACCATCGATGCTGGCGTCGCAGTAGAGACGAAAAGGTCGGGAGTTGTCGGCGACGGCATCCCAGTCTGGGTATGCCAAGATCGGAGGGGTAGCGAGTTCGTGGAGGATTTGGCGAACGACAGTGCTCCATTTCCGGGGTGAAAACGAAATTCACGCCTTGTTTGAGCGGGGAGTTAATGGGTCGGGGCCGAGTGGAGAAGTTCTTCAGGAATTTACGGAAATATCCAATGCCTCCGAGACGTGAGCGTACTTGCTTGATGTTCGTAGGCATGGGCATCTGGGTTAGGGCGGCAACCTTGTCGACGTTAGGGCTAGCGCCGGAGGAGGAAATGGTGTGCCCCAAAAAGTCGGCGCTGGTAGCGCCAAGCTGGCTTTGGAAGGGGAAGGTTTGAGGTTGTGTTTTCGAAGGCGTTCGAAAAAGGAGGGGATCTTGGCGACGTGGGCCGCGGGGCCGGGGTCGAACACTATGGCGTCGTCGAGGTAGGCCGCTACGCGGTCAAGGTCTTTGATGACCTCGTTGATGACCTTGACGAACCAGCCAGGCGCGGTGCTGCTGCCTTGAGGCATGACGAGCCACTCGAAGAGTCGGGTGGGCGTGCAGAAGGCAGTCAGGGGTATGGTGTCCTTGTCGATGGTGAATTGGTGAAACGAGGAAACGAGATCGAACAGGGAGAAGATGCGGCCTTTTCCGAGGGAGTCGAGAACCTCGTCGACGCGGGGGATGGGAAGTTGGCCCAGGGAGTTGATGGCGTTAAGCTTTTTGTAGTTCACAGTTATTCGAACGTTGCCGTCTTTCTTGGGAATGGCGACCATAGGGCTGGCGTATGCAGAAGTGGAGTGCTGGATCAGGCCGGCAGTCAGATGTTGGTCGAGCACAGCGTCGGCCTGCTTTGCGAGAATAGGGTTAATGCGGTAAGCGCGGGAAAAGACAGGGGCGCTATCCGGGGGGATGGAAATCTTGAACGGACTAAGGGAGCACGAGCCGAAGTCGGTTTTGGACGTGGAGAAAACATCGGAGAACTCGCAAAGAATTTCCCCCAGGGCTGTGATGACCAATGGGGACCAACCAGAACCGCGGAGGTGGAAAGGGATTTCGCGGAGGTGTAGCGGAAGTCGGTCCCAGAGGCGGAGGAAGCTTGTCCGTTGATCGGTAGCTAAGCGTTCCAGGGGTTTGCGGCAAGGGGTATTGAGGGGATCCGCGGGAGGTGTACCGTCGTCGTACACCGGGATGTTGCCGTGCAGGGCGTGAACGTCGGTATCAGCTGAGGATGGAGGTGACGTCGCGGGGAGACCTTGCTGTGCTGAGACCGGAATTTGTATGGGGAGAGAAGAGGAGTCCCCAGAAGGTCGCCTTGTTCAAGATCAATAAATCCCGAGAGCGGGATATTTAGGTAGCCGTAAGCAACGAAGATTTCGGTTTCGGAGGAAAGGCCGTCGCGGGGAAGCATGTCAACGAGGTAGTGACCGGTGGGCACCGGAATGCCGGGGGGACGCACCAGACTAACCGCGACGGGAGAGGGCGTAGCCGAAAGTGAGACTGCGTGAGCGCCGGCGGACTCGAGGTGTAAGGTGTCGGGGGAAGGTCGGTTGTCGTGGATGAAAGAGGAGAGGCCATCCTTGTGAGGAGTGGTTAGGGAGAGCTCGCCAAAGAGAGGTCGCGAAGGGAGGCGGGGCAGGGTGGCGTACGTGCGTTGTTCGAACCGCATCCAGCTGTCGCGTCCCAGTAGAACGGGGTGTTGCATTGTCCCATGTGGCACGATGCACGCCAATACGGCGAGTTCGGTGGAGGGAGTGCTGTCGTGCAAGAACTGGATGCTGAGTCGGACGGAAATCGAAGTGAGGCGCGGAGCGGATTTACCCAAACCGCCCCAGGAACGAGGAGAAGCGTGTCGTTCACAGATGTCCGATGAGGCGTTGTTGCACTTCATACGGACCCAAGCTTCAGCAGAGATGAAAGTGTGGGGGGAACCGGTGTCCAGGAGAGCTACTAGGCCGTAGCGGTTGAAAGCAGAGGGTCCACTGTGTATTTTGATCCTGGTCGTGAAGGAAGCATCGTCGACTGTAACTATACCGCTCGAGAGGCCCGGTCCATGTTCGGCAATGAGGGAGGAAATGTAGGGGGGAAGAACAGCTCCGGACGAAATGGCAGAGACCGATGTGTGCGGAGGAGTGGCTTCAGGGAGGAAGGGGGGCAGCAAGTGGTCCAGTTGTGGACGGCGCGGTGGGAGATTGAACGGTGGCACTGATCTCGTGAATCCCATTTTTGGAGGGTGAGACGCGACAGGCGCGGAGGGGGGGCAGGAGTGAAAGGAGGGGATCAAGCTGGTCAGGAATCTTCATGAGGATGTCGCCCAACAGGTTGAGTCCCGGCTAGTGTAGAGGTTGTAAGGCTCGCGTATCGTCAGACCAGAGGCCAGGGCTTGCTTCGGCGAGGAACTTGTCGCCGGTGTCTACGAGTTGTTGCAGTAAGGGGGGAGCCGAGAACTTGGCAAGGTTGCCCTTGAAAACGATGTCGTACCCAAAGCTCTTAGCTAAAATTGGAAACGGAGAGGCCGAGGTGTTTTTGTTGTGCAGGATTCGGAGAGGACATGATCTTCCGGCGAGCTGCTGTGTCGCCGAAAAGCTTGGCCTTCTCCGACATCATGTACTGTTCCACGCAGTTGTATTTCTCATTGTTGACGGTGACTTCGAAGGGTACCACTGAGAGAAGACCGAGGATTGGCCCCAAAAACATAAAAATTGGGAGGGGCTCAGGGTCGGGGGGGGTGGCGGGGGAGATGTGGTGTGGGACGTTGGCGGGGAAGGCTTGGGTAAGATGGCTTTGGTCCCCCGAAAGCGTGTGGGGTGAGGTCAATCGTGTCGAGACCCCGGGAAGATGTACGTGTCGGCGTGACGCTCGTAACGAAGCACCCTGGGAGTCCCTGCTAGCGGCATTCAACGTATGCGGAGGAGGAAGAAACTCGGAAGAACGTGCGATACCTGTAGTAGTCCGTGACCGGGGCGTAGGTGCCGGTACAGGTGGTTCCTGGCATAATCTTGGTGGCTTGGTCGAGTCTTCCGCGGATGAGTCAGGGGGAAACTGTCCCTTGGGCCCAGGGACAGGGGTGTGGTCAGCACGGGGCGGGCAGCTACGAGTCCGGGAGAACTTGTGGAACCAGCGGAGGTCGAAATATGGGCTGTCGGGGGTCGGCGGACGTCGGACGACGTGCGCCGATGACATCGTTGGTCAGAGGGCGTAGACGAGTCAGGGGTCGATGGCCCAGGGGGCGGGGGGGGGGGGCGTACTCATTTGTTGCTTGCCTTAGTTATTTGACCATTGACCACGCATCCCTTTCGAGACGGAGCACCGTTTCTACTCCTAATAGAGACACCTCCAATAATTGGGCGCTCATTACGTTGTTTCCGTAAATTACATAGAAACTTTTTGCTAATCTTATTCCCTTCCTGTTTGGCCTCCTGTGGCCACCATCTATCTCCTAGGATAGCGATCGTTTTCTCGCTGCTATTCATTGTATCAAACTCCTCCATGTCACATTCGTCTATTTTCCTCATCTCCTCTTCCAACACATCCCGTTCCTCCTTGTATATTTCACATTCTCGTACTATGTGAGTTCTACTCTCTATTGCATTGCCACACGGGCACATCTGTGCGTCTACTTCCTCCTCCTCCCGGCTACTGGTGTACCTCTTTCTTCTTTCTGGCAGGTCCAGGTCCCCTACACGAAAGCGCAGTTTCAGCGTTTTCGCGAGGTCCATTGGGCCATGCAAATACGTTTTCATTCCTCTTCCTTCCCTCAATCCCCCGTATATCTCTAAGTGTTTTTCCGATTCCACCTTGTTTCTTAGCGCTAGCATTTCCCTTCTTTCTATCATTTCTTCTACTTCTGCCTTGTACCTCCCAAACTTCCCGGCGGACATCATCTCTTCTTGGTTTCCACCTATATCCTTCCATACCTTCTCAACCACGCCATCCCACCTTATTCCAGCTCGCCCTTTTGTTACTTTTTCCCATACAGCTCTATCAACTATGGCTGGCAACCTCTTTTTTGGCATATTCCTTACATTATATTGCCAGTTCAACTTGCTCATGTCTATATTTGTATTGAGTGAGCGCAATCCCAGTTCTGCTCTTAATACTGTATTACTGGTCGTACTTGAGCATCTTAGGATTTTTTTTAGCTGCTGTCATTTGTATAGTTTCCAACTGTTTTACGAGTTTTGCGTTCCCTTCCCATACTTCTCCTACATATTCTAGCTTTGGTACTATCACATTCATCAAGATACATCTCTTAATCCTAGTGTCAAGGTTTGGGTCTGTTAGGATGGCATCCATCTTGCCTACTTGTGCCTTACCCTTTCCTATTAATTTTGCTATATGTGTATCCCAAGAGCAATATTTTGAGATCTCTACGCCAAGGTATGTGTACTGGTCTACGATCGGCAATTCATCTTCTCCCCTCTTCCAACTGAAATTTACCGGGTTTACCTTGTCTTCGTTGCAAACAACTACTGAGCAGGGGGGGAAATAGAGCCGGGGAGGGAGTGGATACCGCTGTTGGCCATTGTTGTCGTGTCACCCACAAGATTTGCAAGATCCCCAGTAATTTCGGCAATGTTGGGCAAGACGCGGCGTCGCGCATCGACTGGGGACACCGAGGGGAGCGATGAGGGAGTGCTGGGTGTGCCCACCTCCTCCTGCCCACACCTCAAACCAACCTCGTGAACAAGCGAGCCAACCCTAGATCGAGTGGTTGATATTGAAGATAGGTTAGAAGGGGGAGAAAAAGGGGGGGGGGAGGGGTCGGGAGAGTGAGTAGAGCCAGCGGCGCCAGCAAAATACGCCATCCGAGAATCTATAGAGGTACCCGGTGCGGTCGCGTTTAGTCCCGCTGGTGAAGTCGCGAACCGGTCTTCACCATCGGCTGGTCAGTTAGTAAGGAAGGTGCCCGGTTGTCGGGAGTTTTGACTACTTCCGTGTTGTGAGGGGCCGAGGCGCATGTTAGCTGGGGGAGTGGGGGTCTGGGTTGTGGGACCGGCAACGGTGAGGGCAGATGAAGGAGGTCCTTGAGGGGAGGGGGGGAGTGAGTTGTTAGTTATTGGGAGAGTAGTTAGTCCACTGGGAGCCTGCAGAAGGGTTCGAGTTGCCGTGGAAGCGCTCGTTTTTAGAATGGGAGTTGGACCGGCGGTTGTTATTGGAATTTCCGGCAGAGTTGTGTCCCCTCGAGTTGGAACGCTTGGAATAAGAGTTCGAATTCCGGTGTGCATGGCGTTCATATTGTCCCCGACGGTATGAGAGCATACGTTGTTGCCACTCTTGGAAAGCGTAACCTCCCTCTTTGAGCTGACCGAGCCGGGGATTGAGCACACCTGACTTGTTTATGAAGGGGCTTTGACACGTTTTGACGCTGTGGTCCTGTCCACCGCAGTTGAGACATACGCCACGCCATGTGCGAAGAGCAGTCGCTCTGGCAGTAGCGCCAAAGAGAAGACTCCAGAGAGGGGGGTCGGCGGTCGAAAACGTGGTAGACACCATGTACACTTCATCGAAGTGTTCGAGAGGCCTGTGGTTGTAACCCAGAGTGAAAGGGTCAATGTCTGGGGACGTAGAGATGTTCATGACATAGGGTTGCGTCGGGAGCCTTGTTGATTTTGGTTGGGTTGATTGCGCGAACGCGTCTGCTGAGCAGGAGCCGATGACGGCGGGGACGACGACAACGTCGTGTAGGCTCCAGGGGAAGTAAAAGAAAATTATTTTTTTCGCCATTTATGGCAAGTGTATCATTCGTGGCGTATACTTCATGAGTCTGCCACATGGCCGAGACTGAAGGGAAAGGCTCTACCGCAGTCATCAATTCACCCGGGTACAATACCGGAGTCAAAGCAGGAAACTGTCTACTAACACTGGTACGCACTACCTCTAACGCAATGTCATCGCTAGGCTTTAAAATCTTTTCAGAACCTTGTACCACCGACTTCAACTCCCTCAAAGCCCGCAAATAAATTGAATACAACGTGCCCGTTGGTATTCCGAACGCCTGAAGCTCCTCGAATGCACGGCCTTGATCGCGTGGTCGACGTGCGTGCTCAGCAGACGCAAGAGTAAGCGCAAGGCAGATGAGCCAGCATTGTCCTCCTCCCGAAGACGATCGCGCACCTGTTCTAAAAAGTTCACACCTGGGATAACGTAGCACTCGGATAACACTTATCTACGTTATGGGGCCTAACACAGGAACGTGGAAACGTACTAACATAGTGTTAGCACTAGAGGAGCGATCACGGTAACGCAGTAACACAGTGTTAACTGGAAACCCACGAACGTGCACGAGCCTTAACGTTATGTTGCTGCTTGGTCTCGTCCAGCTCTGGTACAGTAACATTATGTTATGCCGTGATCAGTCCTTGAACTAACACCGTAACACAGTGTTAGGCTTGGACCAAACACGTACGTTATCACTCTAACATTCCCAGATCAATATCCGCATATTTACTAACACGATAACATAATGTTATTGTCGACGCAGCGTTAGACGTAACAATAACATTATGTTGCCCTTAGGAGGAGTGTTATACGTAACACCCTAACATAACGGTACCATGTTCGCCAGCATTACTAACACATAACATTGTGTTACAGATAACACACTAACGTAACATAACGCAATGACCAGCACTCCTAACACTACGTTATCTGGATCCCCCATCTGATTGCCTTAGGGTCGGATAACGTAACGCTTAACGTACGTTAGATACGTTACAGTCTTAGCCGGCCCATACGTAACATTATGTTAGGATGTTAGCCTAAATGCGGAAGTCCCCGTAACATTATGTTACGGTGTTGCCGTCAGTAAAGATCTGATGGTAACATTCCGTTACCGTGTTACCATAAAAACTAATCCGGGTCTAACTTTATGTTACTGAGTTACCGTTGGGGCCGAAGTCGTTCTAACGTAATGTTACTACGTTACGCTTTGGATCTTCCCGAGATCTAACATGTGTTACCTGTGTTAGTGGTAAAGCGGGCGTGTGGGAGTAACATAGCGTAGCCGTATTATCCAATTTCGCCGACATTCCAAGAGGGGATACCTACAAAAATATCCCCGAGGGGGAGGATAGCATGGCATCCCCGTTAAAAAAAAAAAAACGCCTCCATATTTTAAAACCCCAAAACAGGGGACATTTAGGAGGGATCCCCGCAAAAAAAACGCCTCCTTTTTTGTGTGGAAACCCCGCCAGTACGTTATCCATCTATAACACATGACGTTATCCATCTATAACGTAATCTGCACACTCGCACGTACGAGTTGACACGGCAGTAACATATTGTTGACTTTAGATTGGGGTTGTACGTTATCTACTAACTTGTGTCACTACATATATTGCATACGAGTTAACAACATTAACATAATGCTATTAATAGTGTTTTATCGATCATACCTGGTATACGTTATTATCCGTTTGACGTATGTTATGTTGTTATGGTAGCAAGACTTCCGTAATACTCTCACATAACGTCGCTCGAAACGGACTGCTGCTGCGGCTGATACAGTAACATAATGTTAACGTATTGACCATACACGTCATCCCTCTAACGTGTGTTACGATGGCCTCTAGGAATTTCACTAACACACTAACATAGTGTCATGTACCTGGTACGCGTTTATATGGCCGTGTACGTTATCCGTCGAAAGGGTGTTACGGAAGCACGAAGAATCCCGCTGACACACTAACATAACGTTACTCGCTACGGGCTGATGCCGCTAACACGGCAACATAATGTTAACGTTTAAGTGACCATGTACGTTATCCCTTTAACGTGTGTTACGATAGCCACCAGGAATTCCGCTAACACGCTAACATAGTGTTACTCGCTATGGGCTGCATACCCTAACACCGTAACACATATACTGCGGTCAGTACGGGATCAAGGTAACACTCGAACACAATGTTACGCGATCGCCTGCTAACATCATAACACACTAACACTATGTTATCACAAAATCCATAAAGCAGTTAACGTAGTAAAGTAATGTTACGTGTTTTTTTCGCTGACGCCTAACATTAACATAAAACGTTAAGTGTTACGTTATCCGAGGTGTGAAAAAGTTGTTGATAAGGAGGGACATTGGCAAGTTGGTGCCTGTCTTGATTGCTTTCCGGAAACACCGGTGAAGCGGGGCGATCCATCCTGGTAATCAACGCAGGGAGTTTAGAGTACCGTTCGGGGAGTCGTCACAGCGTGAGATAATGTCCGTCAATACAAGTTTGGCGCTAGCCATGAGTTGTTGAACATCTACACAGTCGTCGGTTCCCGCGGGAAAATGGAGTGGGCCGATGAGCTCCAATTTTCGAGAGTCCAAGTCGATGTACTCGCGGTTGAAATCAAAGTCGTGGGTACTAGCTGCAGTGGTTTGGGGCGTAGTCGGAGTTGCGACAGGGGGGGGGGTGGTGTGGGAGTGGGGGTGACCGGTGTGGAAATGGGAGCGACTGGGTGTTGAGGGAGTAACGACGTAGTGGGTATCGTGCTTTTTGGGAGGGTGTTGGAGCCTGCACTGGTCCAATGGAGATTGCGAGGCCGGGCGCCGTTGGAAGCTGAGGTGCCTGGGCTGCAACGCAGGTTGCATGGTTGAGCAAGGGGGTGGGGGTCGCTGGGCAGTGTGGAAGTAGTGGTGCAATGGAGATTATGTTGTTTTGGGGGGGATTGGGAGCTTAGGGGAGCTGTCATCCATGTGGTAGCAAAGGTTAGCGTGGCCGGGTGTGGCGTCTGCGTGTGGCCCTGTCTGCTCTCCATTCGTGTGGGTGCACTGTTGTTTGAGTTGGTGCTTTGGTTTAAACCTGGTTTATATGGGCTAAGGTGGCCCCGCTCGTGCTCGGTGATGGAAGGAGGTATAGAGATACGACCTTGTAGACCCGTATGAAGGGAAAGTGTAGCGAAACTTCTGTGAACTTGGCTGGAGTTACGGAGTGTAGAGACACTCCGTTGGCTCGCAACAGTATCTTGGGTTTTTCGAACGACGCGGACTGGCCCGGGGGTTTCGTGCTAGAGGGGATGAAAAAAGGACCGGTGCCCGGGATGGTTTGGGACGGCGGGGGTCACAAACCCGGGAGAGGAAGGGGGGGGAAACACCGAAAAATAATCAAACAAAAGGCAAAAGTCCGGAGGAGGGGGGGCACGGGAAGGTGGTGTCCGTCTAACGAGTGGAAGAGGGTACCCTACCAACCATGTATTCGACTCGCTCTGTGATTCAAAAACAAAGCTCTCGTTAAAATCATCCTCCAATTGTTCATTCTGTATCTGAAGACCGCTGTCAGTTGCCGTCAGATTCGGAGACCGATTAATTCTACTGGTGTTCGCGTCTTCTACGTCGTGAAATGTGTTACTATTCGTCAAAGGTTCGGCTGAATTTTCATCCAGAAAAAAATTACCATCAGTACGGCCCAAAATCCCAGTCGTACCGTTTAAAATCTCGTCACATTTATTCAAGGTTGCAAAAGCGTGCAAATCGAGAAAGAAAATGCTATTACAGTAGGACGGCTCAAAATTACTTTCGTATCGCAGAATATTCTCGGAAGAATGAGAGAATGTGAGTTTTGTACGTACGTAAGAAGTTCAAGCCAATCAGATGACTGCGGTGATTCATGGTAGCATGAATCGTAGCCCTTGGCAAACACACCTTGTCTGGTACGTAGCCGCAACCTACACGTATCAGCGCAGTGAAGCAGAGGCAGAGCTACAGGTCCAAGGTGTGAGACTAGTTTGAGTTTGGGATGTCCGACGAGAGCAAGTCGCCGGAGGTCACGGCCAGTGCGTCTACTATTGCGCGCGAGGCGCAGGCTGCGAGGTTTGCTGCACAAACAGAAGCTGAGGCGAATGCTCATGCTGCTGTAGCTGCTGTGCAAGCGGAGGTAGGCGCATGGCGTGCTGGGATAGCCGAGGCCGAGGCTCGCCAGGCCGCAGAAGAAGCTGCGTCCGTTCGCCAGGCCAACGCTGCGGCTGCTGTTGCCACCACTGCGGCTTCGGTTGGTCCTTCATCTATGCCGGTAGCCTCGGGGGGAGCAGTATCGACGGCTGACGTTCTGCATTGGCAGAACCAGGTGGCATCCGAGTTTTCCCGAATAGACACGGATATACTAGGCGTCAAATCTACACTGGACAACGTGCTCCTGTCTGTGGCTGGCCTTCCGGACGCCGTCACCAGCAGCGTATCCAAGATCGCCAACAACGAAGTGCTCCTCCAGCGGTTTGTTGACAATTTTTCCGACCGTGAGCCTTCTGTGCGGGACAGCGGAGATGCGAGGGAGCGCCATGTACAGAAATCGCAGCTCACCGACGACACGGCCATGTGGAAAAAAATGTCATCTCGCAAACACTGGCTGCTTCGGGGACGCTTGCCCCCGAACCTCGGCGAGTCGGCCGCGGATATCCAGTCGTTTGTGGGGGAGAGCGTCGATGTTACGGCGGCGGTGGCGGCTCAGCTTCGTGCCGTCAGCAAGTTTGACGTGGCCTTGTATGGGCCACGTGCCGATCGCCCGGTTGACCACCTGGTGATGGTCGCGGACCGCCTGGATCTCTTGCGCCAGGCTGTTATGGCGGTTCTTACAGTTGAACTCTCGGCGGATGTCGCCGACGACCGCGCGTGCCTGGACCGGCTGGCACCCGTCAACGCCTCCTTTACATCCGCGGCTGCTGGTCTTCGCCGTCACACTCTCAGCAACATCTTTTTGCTTTCCAGCTCCACGGCGAGGGCCGTCATGAGCGAAATGGTGAACGACGACTTACGTCTTTGGGTGAACGACCTGATGAGGTTCGCCCAGAAAGTTCGTCCGTTGACCGTTCCCGCTCAGTCTGACGCGGTGTTTGACGCGCCGCCTGTCCCTGCCGTCAGTCGCACGCTCTCCTTTTGCTCGTCCGGGGGCGACGTTCTGAGGCTTGTCGAAGGTCTCCAAGGTCCACGCGACAGTCGGGATGGGGCATACAAGCGGAGCCAAAGCCTCGCCCCCGCCAGGATGGGTCCGCCCAGAAAGAAGAACGCCCCGCTGTGCAGGATGTTTGCGTCCACGGGCCGATGTCGGTTCTCCGACTGCAAATTCGTGCACGCTAATACCCCGTCCGACGCCTCGTCTCCTACGGCGCTCCTCGATGGTGGATCGGCGGCACCGGCGGGGGTAATGCGAGGAGGCGCGGAGGCGCAGGCTGGGGGGTCGCGGGCTATGGTGCTCCGCCCAGGTGGGGGTCGCGGGGGGGCCGGGGCAGGTGGCGGTTCTGGTTCGGGATGAAGACACGGGCCCTTCCTGTCGGTTGGGCCAACACTGGGGGAGGCGGCGGCGGCGCGGGCAGGTGGCGGAGCGGCGACGGCGCTTGTCGCCAGCGGCGGAGCTGGCACTCGGCTGGAAACCCACGAAGGAGGGGGGGGGGTTGCGTGGGCGCGCTTTAGGTGCTCTGGCTGACGACGGCGGTATCGGGCGAGATCGCGTCGCTGTGACTCCGGGTTCGGTTCCCTTCTCAAAGCAAGGTACGGATATGGGCGTGCGTGCGAGTTATTTGCCCGGTGACACGGTGTGTGTGCAGGGTGATGGGTCCGTTGACCCGGTGTGCGTGCAGGGTGCGGTCGGTGACGTGCGTTTGGATGCGATCACAGATGAGGTAGATGCGTGGATCGCCGCTCGGGAGGTAGTGGCGCAGGCAGTATCTGGGCGAGGCTCAGCGAGCCTCGATCAGGTCGCTTCGCTCAGCTCCTCACTCTTGCGACAGTGTCAAGGCAGTGTTCCTCTTTTCCTGTCCACCATCGGCGCCTCATTGTTCGCTTCACATATTAACGTTGCCGTCGTACAGCACTGGTTTGGTGAGATCAAGAAATTCCCCCGTATTTCTTTGTTGCTTCGTGTGCTGGCGCCAGACGCGCCTGTTTGCGTCGCACGGGGGGGGGATTTGACCACAGAACTCGCGTATGGTAATCACCCGGGCGTTGCCATGCATACTGTGGCTCTCCATGATAAGATATGCGCAGACGTTGTGCACGGACGAGCGGTGGTGTTTGAATTGCGATTTGCAGACGAGATCCAGGGTCTTCGCATTTCACCGCTGAGCGTCGTTCTCGAACCCAAGTTAAGGATTATTCACGATCTCACGTTTGCGCGCGGGGATGGTCGAACCAGTGTTAACGGTGACACTGACTTTGACTCCGCGCCATCGTGCGAGCTCGGACATGTGCTTCGTGATGTGATTTTACGGGTGTTGTTTTTGCGACAGACGCACGGTATTCGCGCTCGGATCCTCCTGTGTCGTGTGGACGTCAAAGACGCTTCTCGACAGGTTTTGGTTGATTCGGCAGGCGCATCGACCTTTGGATACGTTTTCGGCAATCACGTTGTCGTGGATTTGCGCTTGCAGTTTGGTTGGCGTAATAGTCCTGGGTTTTGGGGGTTGATGGCCTCTGCGCTCGAGCATGCTCACACCCACACTACGTTTCAAGGCGCAGATGTTTCCCCACAAGGGGCTGCCGCCGTTTCGCACGTTGAACTCTCCCCGCCGCGGGGAGTTCAGGTTGTTGCTATTCCGCGTGATTGTGGGCCCGTTCCTGGCGCAGGAGGCCTCACCGGAAGCGATCTTTTTGTGAGGTACTACGTTGACGATGGCATTCTTGTCGAGTTGCAATGGTGGCCGGACGGCCGTCGTTGCTTGCGTGCTGTAGAGTCGCTGGCGTCGGACCATTTTCGCTTGTTGGGCGAACGTGGTGTTTCCGATCCACCCCTCTTGTCAGCCAAGAAAATAACTAACTGGGACACGCAACTCGAAGTCTTGGGATGGATCATTGATACTGAAGCGCTTTCTGTTACGTTGCCGTCGCATAAGCGCCTCAAGCTGCACAATATCCTCGCGGAGCGGCCCTCGTCTCGTGCGTCCGCTTCAGCGAAGCAGGTGGCACAGTTAGTTGGCTTTCTCATGCATGTGTCCTTTGCTGTTCGTCCGGGGCGTTTTTTCGTTAACCGCTTGTTGGCTTCAGTTGGTATGCCGCGCATTGCCGCCGGAGCTGATTTTGATTGTCGTATGGCAAACCCCGGGCGGCGTCTCGCCCTGGGACCCGAGTTCCACGGTGACCTCGAGTTTTGGAGGTGGTTCGTTGAGGAAGGGTTGGACGCGCGCGGCGGAACCTTGTCGGTTCCGATGTATCATTTGCTTGGGCGCCCCCCTAGACGTACTCTGTTTTCGGACGCATCTAAAACCGCTGTCGGGGGGTTTTGTCTTAAAACTGGTGTGTACTGGCGATACGAGCTTGACGCAGGAGAACGGGCTCGATTTTGTGGATCGAGTAAGTCCGTTGCAGATGAGAACGATATATCAATTAATGTCCTCGAACTGCTGGGCATGGTGGTTTCTGCATGGGTTCTCGTCTCTGCTTGTGCTGAAAGTCCGTTCGAAATGGGGGATTGTGTGTTATTGCGGGGCGACAACGAGGCAGCCGTAGAGTGGGTGCGCCGTTGTCGCGGGGGCAAGGAGCCGAGATCTGGCGCATTGATGCGCCTCCTTGGTGTGCTCGAATTGACCTCTGGTTGACACTTTGACGCAAAACACGTGCGGGGAATTTTTAACGTGGCCGCTGATGGTATCTCACGGTGGGACTGTGCTTCCGTCCTCGCTAATCTGCGTGCTGTTCGACCCGATATTCCGTGGCAGGAGCAGGACCTGGGGGATGCGGGCACATACCTCTGTACTTCGGTGTCGGCCTCGAAGTCATGCGAAATGCCATTGCGACCTCGTCTGAACGCACTTATCAGGGGCATTTTGGCGCGTGGGTAGACTTTCGGGTACGGTGTGGCATGTCTGTATTCCTAGACCGGTGCGGAGACAGCATGACCAACGTGTGGCATTTGTTCGAGTACGTCGCGTACGCTTTTGCCACCAAGAAATTGCGGTCGGCAACCATCGAGAGTCATTTGTCAGCGATCAAGTTTTTTCATCGTATTTCACGAGGGTTCGAGCTGGACACTACTCATCCGGTTTTGGTTAATGCACTCAAAGGCGCCGCTCGTTCGCATGCCGACGCTGGTAACCAAGCAACCGTTCGTAGGCCGGTTTCGTGGGAAATGTTGATCGCGGGCGAGAAATTGATATCTACGTGGCAGACGGGGGGTCGCGTCTTGTGGCTTGCCCTCTGCGCTTCACTTTGTTTTTTGACTCGCGCCTCGGAAATGTTTGCCGAAACTTGGTCACGTGGGCATGAGACGTATTGTTTGCGACGGGCCGACGTAGCCTTTTTTCGCGAAAAATTACAGCTCACAGTTGCGCAGTGGTCCACCGCAGACCGCGTAGAGGTTCGGTTTCGTGGGTCGAAAGGGGACCAACTGCGAAAAGGGGCGGTTCTAACGCGCGTACGTTGCGGTCCGGCGTTGCGCGTGGGCGAAGGTGGCGGTGCTGTCGATCTCATGATCGAATTGATGTCCTGTTATCTGTTTCTTCCCTCGTCGGCCCCCCTTGCCGCTTTCGGCGTTGGAAACGGCAGATGGTCCATATGGACACAGCAGCAAGCGACGACAGCTTTGCGGAAAGTGGTTGCGTTGGCGGGCGGGCGGGGGGGGAGTACGCTGTGCACTCTCTGAGGATTGGAGGCGCAACACACTTGTCGGCGGGGGGGGCTACACCAGAGGTGTTGCAGCGTGTGAGGGCCGACGGGCGTCCGATGCGTACAGGGCGTATGTTCGCAGTCGCGGAAAGGATGCCAGTTGGTAAGCAGACGCTTTGGCCGAGGAAGGAATTAGCGGTGGGATCCAGCCGGGCCAGGGCACTGAGTGGGGGCGAGTTAATTCACTCGTAGAGTTGACTAGGCAGAAGTAAAATTATGCAGAAGTGTATTATCACATGCGTTCCCTATGAGATTGCAAGTGGGAGGGGAAGGGGTAGTAAGAACACATCAGTAAATAAGGTCAACTCCCATGTGTGATGAAGGCTGGCGTCGAGAGTTCTGTGTCGCCAGTTGGGTTGGGAGTTGACTCGAGTATACGGATGTGAGCGCGGGGTTGCCGTTGGGGCAGCCCCGGGGGGTCACCCCTTCTCCAACCCCCCTTTCCGGGCGGGGGGTTGCGCATTAATATAATACAACTTCGAAAGCAAAGTGCAAAGCAGAATATTCTCGGAAGAATGAGAGAATGTGAGTTTTGTACGTACGTAAGAAGTTCAAGCCAATCAGATGACTGCGGTGATTCATGGTAGCATGAATCGTAGCCCTTGGCAAACACACCTTGTCTGGTACGTAGCCGCAACCTACACGTATCAGCGCAGTGAAGCAGAGGCAGAGCTACAGGTCCAAGGTGTGAGACTAGTTTGAGTTCCCACCCACCCGCCCGTGCTTTTGAGGGAGTCAGTGGGGGGGAGTTCAATAGTCGCAGTAACGTTTGCGTTTGTTGCTGTATGTTATACGTACCCGGTAATTTCGCTGATGGTGCGACCGGGTGTCGTAGATTGCGCGAGTGGCGGCGTGGGCAAGCCGCCTTATTTGGCGTTTGGTATGGTTCGATGCAAGTGGGGTTTCTTTATATCATACTATTATAGTTGATAAAAGTAAACATGGCGCTGACGTGGTGTTGCATCGGCTCGGATTTTAAAATCTCGTCACATTTATTCAAGGTTGCAAAAGCGTGCAAATCGAGAAAGAAAATGCTATTACAGTAGGACGGCTCAAAATTACTTTTGTATCGCCGAAAATTCCACTAGTTTTGCCCAAAGCTGTACAAGTGTGCAATTCTGGGAAAAAAGTGCGATTTTACCTGTCCAAAATTATTTTACTCTTGTATCGTCGAAACGTTTGTCATAGTTATCCAAAGCTGCGAAAATGTGCTAATCTGGAAAAAAAAATGCGATTAGGACGGCTGGAATGTACGTACCAGGTATGCTTCATCGACAAAATCGTCACTCGGGGACTTGCGTGTTTTGGCAAATCTGAAAAAACGTGCGATTAGGACGTCTATAATTTACGCATGTTTCATCGAAAAGTACATCACTCGGGGACTTGCGTGTTTTGGCAAATAATAAATCTGAAAAAAATGCGATTAGGACGACTACAATTGACGTATGTTTCGTCGAAAAGTGCATCACTCAGGTGACCTGCGTATTTCGGCAGATCTGAAAAAAAAGTGCGATTAGGACGACTAGAACTTACGTGTCTTTCATGAACAAATTCGTCACTCGGGGGACCTGCGTCCAAAAATATACTCTCATTGCGAAGTGAAAAGCAGAGAGTAGTATTTTACGAAAGCGTCGGACGGGTCATCGGTGAAAAAATATGTTCTCTAAAACGTCACGCTCGTGAGGTTCCACTAAATTGGTGAGGGAGGTTGGGGCACTGCGTTCGGGGCTTCTCTGTGACGCTGCGTGATACGTAAGACACGCTCATCGCTCGTCGGGCTTTTACAATACCGGTGGCGGTTTTGATGGGGCTGGGCCCTGGTCTACTATGTACTGCCAGTTGCACTCGTTTCTGGCAACAGCATTACCCGTGGCAGAGGGTTACTGGAGCCTGTCCTGTGATCACGGCCTGTTGTGGCGATGAGTTAGTATTGGAAATATATAATCAGAATGAAAAACAGCTGCGTGATAAGACATGCCCTAATATGCGGTGCCCCGCTGCTGCTGTACTACAGTAGGAGCAACATGATGTCAACAATAAATTGACCGATATGTTTCGATTGATTACAAGCGACCAGCGTTGAACCTAATTACCTGGTTTTCATGTTTTGTACCGTAAACTGAAAAAAAAAACACTGGTTGGTGAGGTTTTTAATTTTGCTCCTAGAAACCCGAGGAATTCGTATGAATATGAGAAAGCGTTTGTATTCATGCACGCGTTTTTTTTGTTCGTAATTATACGCTACACCAGACAGTGATATTTTTCCGGAAAAAGGTATACGTGGTACGATGAAAGAACACGTCATCTAACTTGGGTTTGGTGTGCCCTGATTAACTTCGTGTTATTTCTTGGTACCGTTAACTGGAAAAAAAACACTGGTGTACCGTTTTGTTGCCATTTCGTGACTCGGACGGACATTGATATTTCATCAAAAAACGGTACGTCGTAATCTAACTTGCGTTGGATGCAGCTTGATTATCTGCTTTGATTTTTTTACCGTAAGCTGGCTATAAAAAATCACTTGTAGTGTACCTTTTTTGGCATTTTTATCAGTGGGATATGTTATTTATTTTACTCCTAGAAACCTCAATTACGGGGGCCCATAGTAAATGGGACCAAATATTGTTATTACGGGGGGCCATAGTAAATAGGACCTGTGGCATACATAAAAACCTATATATTTACCTATTTTTACTAACAAATTTTGGTCCCGTTAACTATGGACCCCCGTAATAGTGAAAATATGTATATATATATATATATATGTTTTGGTGCGTACCGTAGGTCCTATTTACTATGATGGTCCTCCGTAAGAGGGAATTCCCTCGGCTAGTAGGTTAATCTAACATAGAGAATTCTTATGAATACGAGAATGCGCTTATTCATGAACGTGGCTTTTGTTCGTAATTATAAGCTACACCAGGCATTCATACTATACCAGAAAAAGGTATATCTGGTACCATGAAAGAACACGTCATCTAACTTTGGTTTGGTGTGCCCTGATTAGCCTCGTGTTATTTTTTTGTACCGTAAACTGGAAAAATACACTGGTGTACCGTTTTTTTTTTTTTTGTCATTTTTGTGACTTGGACGGACATTGATATTTTACCAGAAAACGGTATACCGTGACATAAAACGTCATGTATCTTGCATTGGGTGTACCCTGATTATCTGGTTTGAAAAAATTGTACGTGAGCTTGTTTTTAAAAATCACTACGTAGTGTACCTTCTCGGGCATTTTTTATTAGTGGGACAGGTTTTTGTATTTTGCAACAAGAAACCCTAGGTAATCTTAGGGAATTTTCCAACGATGAGAATCCAGTCTGCAAGAATGGAGAATAATAATAGTTGAAGGAGTACAGCTCAAAATTCTCTCCTCTTGTGATGAATTGATGGGGGGGGGTAACAAGTGAATCTGTCCCATCACTACTGGTATGCTCGACACACTCATTACTCAGACTGTTCGTTGGATATAAAATAAGTTAGCTCTCGGTGACCCCGGACCGCTCCCCTCCTCCAGCCCTCTTGCACCTTTTTGCCGAGGAAAAAGTCGTTGCTGTTCTCGCTGCTCTCTCCTAGAGGGACAAATCAGACGGGAAAAAGAAGACGCAACCTGCGTCCACGTCAACAACAATATTAAGAACATCGTCCAGGTGGGAAGAAACATACCTGGTACATCTTCTGCAAACACCGTCCGCGTCAACAACTAGAACAAGAACATCGTCACGAAAGAAAAAACGAATATCCGGCATCGTTCTCCCGTTCATCCGTAAAGCAGACAGGGCACACCAACAAGAAAAAAAGCACCGATCGATCTCCTTCCCAGCTACTCCTACTACTGTAGTTACTCTACTACTGCACTGGTTGTTTTATCATAGCGCTGAGCTCCCACCGCCAACTTCAACGCCCAACGTTCCCCGTCAACTGCAACATAATCAATTTCAACACGAACCATCAATCATCAACCATCAATCATTTTCAACTCCATACACCACACCGAAACAGTACCGCTACAAACGCTCTTTCTTCTCCTGCCCCCCCCCCTCCCTGCGTGCTTGCTTGGAGCAGCTTGAACCATCAACATATTGCTTATTGTCGGAATCCGCCCAGCTCCGCTAAAAAAAAACAAAAAACAAACCGACTCCGCCGGTGGCTCTCAACTAAAGTACGTTATCTATGCCTCTCATGCCACCGAGGGCAGTATTTCGGTGCTATGATATGGAGTATGTACCTGGTCACCATCGTGCTGACTGGATCTGCAGCAAGCGCGACGAACGGGATCGTAGGAACTATCTGATAATGCAGTGGGGGCGTTTGCCGCGAGCCACCAGTGTCAGACCACCAGCTAGCCTTGGCGTGAGGCAGGCGAGACAGTCTAGCCTTCCTCGGAGAACGCGAGACCCTTTAGCCTTCCTATAGGAAGCACACGACACCCTCTAGCTCCCCTTTTGAAGCACGCGAGACCCTCTCGCCTTCACTGTAAGTTCACGAGACCTTTCAGCCTCCCTGAGTGAAGCACCCGAGACCCTCTAGCAATCTTTCGAGGCACGCGGGACTACATCTAGCCTGCCTGAGAAACACGCGAGACCCTGCATCCTCCCTTCGAGGCACGCGATCCCTCCTAGCCTACCGACATCGGGCACACTTGCGCCCCCGCATACCACAGCATGGAATGTATGTTCGGTCGTCTGTATGTGTGTGCCCTTTTCGTTGTCGGCAAAAGAGCGCGCCCGCTAAGCCAAGCACGCGATGTCGCACCGAGCGAAACTTACTACCTCGCTCCGCTCCCCTCGCCCGGCTGCCTCATTCACAGCCTGTCCGTCCGCAATCCGTAAAAAAAACTAAAAGTATATCTGCTCCTATCCTCCTCTTTCTTTTGTCCTTGCCCCCTCCTACACCTGTCAGCGTGCTTCCGGTTGTTGCTCCTATCCCATCCCACACGAATTTCGTGTTAATATTTTCCAACTCTCACCCTTTTATCCCATCGGAAGCAATACCAAGTGACCGTCTGGCTGTCGCGGGTTGTACCCGCGTTGCTGGATGTTGCCGGGAGCGGTGTGATAGACGATCGAACAAAAAAAAAACGGCGACAGTAGGAGGGGTAAATACCGGTGGCGACATCGCAGCAACACACCAAGGCGCAGCACCGCACGCGAGTCGCAACACCGTTAGGTGCAACGCAACACCACACCAAGAGCGGCACAAAACCATACATGCGCGGCAGCACAGGTACAGGGTATCACGCGAGGCAACGCAGGCGCAGCAAGTACCACACGCAAAGCAACACCCGCGAGGCAACACAAGCTAAGACAGCACCTCCACGCGTAGCAACCTATACACAGCACCACAAGCGCAGCAACACAGGCGCAGCAGCACAGGCGGAGCAGCCTAGGCGCAGCCGGCAAAAACAGAACAAGCGTAGCAACACAAGATCGGCAACGACTTCGAACTACAAACCAAAACACCCTACTCCCCCCAAAAAAAAACAGTAAGCCATAGACCCCATGCACCAACCAGGGACCAAAAACGAATAAAAAACAATGTACCACACTGTCCAGAAAAGTAAGCAAAGTATGGATAATAATATGAATACCAAACGGTCTAATAAATATCCGAAAGGTCCTCACATTTCAAAACATTTTTGGTACGAATGATACCTGGCATGTATCAAAGTACAACCTTCGGGACCCGTGCACCACTCCTCAACAAACGGTGCGAAAGACAAAACAAGACACAAGAGCATGCAAATAGATTACACCCCGAAAATGGGCACAACACAACACTACCAAGGCCGACGGATCGATTGAACGAAGCAAAGACTAGCTTGATAAAAAAAAATAAAAAAAACGTGCACACGGCGGACAGATCACGACGTGCCGTAGATCACCCGGGTCCTAACTTTGCCGCTGTGACATGTTTGTGCAGGATCAGTACTGCATACCTCCAACACAGTAAATGCGTCCTAGACCATGCAGGTTGTACGGCCTCCACCCGGTAACATGAGCTAGATCATAAAGATCATACAAATCAGAGATCTGCCCTGAACGATCTAGACAATTCAAGCATCGGTGATCTATCCCATGTGTGAAACCGTGGACAGCCTGAACTTGCAGCGGACGTCCCGACCCTTCCTCCAAGCGCTATTCTTCAGCTACGACAGAATGCTTTGTCCCAACTACCTACACGCGTTACTTTGTAGCTACGATGTTTTTTCAGCAAATATCAAGCGTGCCTTTTCTCCAGCTACGTACGGGCGGTAGAGCGTTTTTTTTTTCAGCTACCAAGACAAGCCAAGACAAGCCAGGCTCTTCGCATCGGCTACTTTTCTCTCCAACCCAAAAACCTTGCAGCATCCGTTCATCAGCCCCCGCTGGCTTTTTCGCTGGCCGGAACTAACACCCTCAGCGGCATGACACACATACACACTCCCCGCTGAAAACGCCATACAGGGCCCCATAAGCCCCATCTCTGCGATCTCCGCTAGAAGTGTGAGTGCTATTTTACACAGCCGCTGGGCTTCTAGTAGCGACAACGCCTGAATCCCCATCCCCCGAACCCCCTTCCGATACGCCACCCCCCCTAAGGTTTCTACGTACGGCGGAACACGACCTAGAAAACACGCGTGATAAGCAGGGCATAGTAGCAGTGGAGAACACGCAAAAAGTTCCTCGAAACGGAAAAAAAAAAAAACAGCAACCCGAGAAAACAACCATGGAACTCAAGGCCGACGGAAGCAACTGCTTAGCCGCACCCATGGCTAAAAGTAGTCTACTGCTCAGCCACCCCCACAGCTGATGGTGAGTAGTCGTGGTGCCAGATCGACACCGCAAAAGCCACCGTGCCCGCCCTACGGCCGAGGGACTAGTCCGGGTGGCCGCCCCTCCCTCAACAGCTTCCCAAATTCAACTTCCCAAAACCAACCTTGCGCTCCAATAACTGGCATCGCATGTGGATAGCCAGCTTAGGGAGATCGACCGCCACGGCCGCCGCTGGTTTTGCTGCTGCTAGCCCTTCTCAGAGTGTATCGCGCCTGCTCCTGCACGGACATACCACACCGCGTCTGCCGCTGCCTGCACTGCCCATATCGCGCCTGTTGCTTCCTACACAGACCGCACAGCATCTGCATCTGCTTCTGCCATATAGACTGCGGCTATAGCAGAGCTCCGCCGCAAGGGTTAGCCGTCACCTCTCGACCTGACTCCCTCGCCCGCCCCCCACTACAGTGACCGCTAGAACATCCCACAAACGTTTCCAGGACACTCCAATTGGAAAGACATCCCACACGGGCAGCCCACAATACTTGATAGGACATCCCTCTGGAGCCGAAAGACACCACGCTGGCATCCCACGATAGTTCTCGTGAGGATATTTCAGTAGAACTGCTGAGATACACCTACAAGGAAACACCCAACAAGTGTAGAACCGCTACGACATCATTACAAACGGAATGCCCACAAGAGCAGAGCCGCGAAGACATCCCACGCGAGACACCCCATAAGACTCCCTAGGAAGGACATGCCACCAGAGCTGCTGCTCAGTCGTCGTACACGCTCTCGTCCATAAGGTCCATGAGCTTCGAGTCGGCGCGGACCTGGTCGAGGTCCACAGAGGCCTTCACATCTTCCCGCGCTAGCCGCTCCGCCTGTTATACCGAGCGGCCAAAGAAGGTCCGCGCATCGAACGAATCAGATCAGATCAGATTGATCAGATCGGATCAAATCAGATCGGATCAGAGCGGATCAGATCAGATCAGATCAGATCACATCCCTGTTACGGTGGCCCATAGTGAACAAGCCCCAAAAAAGCCCAACACACCCACTTTGGTGCGTGTATATCGAGAACTACTGCGTGAATCGAACATGGTGTCTGTGTAAACCATGAGGTCGATGATAGGCTTCCCATCGGTGCTATATTTGTATTCTTCATGAATACATTTGGAAGCTTCTCTCTCTCTTTTCTGAGCCTATATAATAGGGGCCACCGTGATATTTGATTATGTGAATACTTTCAGGGGCAGATGGATTCTTGACTACTATACCTAATATACGATATAAGATGTGCGAGATCTAGATTTCTTTTTGCGGGTGCGGCCTCGGCCATGCTCGCATCGTGTACAGGGGGCGTGTGCTAGTATCGGGGTTTTTTTTTTTACTGGTTGTTCCGACATCAAGAGTCTACTCGTAATAAGGAAACACATTAGTCTACAGGTCACATATACAACATGTCCAGTGGTACAACGGTACAACTTGACTTCCTGGTGGTATTTCCTGGTGCTCGGGAGGTAGGAGGTTCAAATACAGGAAAACTTGTGTTTTGTAAGTTTGGGTGCCCTTTGTTTTCCCATTCTTTTGTTCGGCACGATGTATTGGCTACGCTGCTGCCGTTTGTTGTTGACACCAAGGTTGCGTTATCACGTTGCCTCATCTTGTATCATACGAGCATATCCCTGGCATGCTGTGGGTATACGCTTGTCTCACCGAACAGCCTGGCAATAAATTGTTGTTACATACGCTGTGTCACGTAGGTACGGTTACAGATACTGTCTCCTGGAATCACCTACGAGCACTCTCACGGGTATGTACGAGTAGGCACTGCATGAGGAGATTTTTGTTATTCGGCTACGAGCTGCTGTTTATAAGCAGTGGAGAGTTGACCCACGTGCTCACTCCACCTTTCCCCCCTGCATTCGTTTGCCTCCTTCCGGGCCGACATAGCAAGATACCTTGAACTCTCTTCTCCACACTGCGTGTTGCAGTGGCTAGCTTACAGTCTAATGCGGCTGTGGCAACATATCCAGTGGTTAGCTCACAGCCTACAGTAGTGTGGCTGTTGGAGCGGGTCCATTCATCGCACATCATCGCTATTTGAACATACGAATGTACAGGTCCTCTTATTAAAAGCAATGCTGTTGCTGTTGTACGAACAGGTAAAGTGGCAGGCAATAGTAACAACAGCACCTTAACGTAGGGGCCCAAGAGGGGAGGCGGCCAAAACAAATGGCAGCGTAGATGAGAGCGATAACTTATGGAAATACTCGAAACGCTCCAGTCGGCTTTTCGTGTACTTTGCGGCCAACTGTGTCCTGTAATATATACCTGCTACACTTACTACGTGATGGAAACGTTGTTGCTGCATTGAATCTGATTGCAGTGTTTTATTTCTCTACATCCGAACCCGACGTATTCTTCATCTACCCCTTGGCGGCATTCCGACAATTACGGCCTCGACTTGCTCACATCCTTACTTATTATGGTCATGCGCGGAGCCAAGGCCGGCGTCATCTCGCCGCGGCGAAGCCCCCCGTGTGTCCCCATTTTTGTACCCACCAGAGTTCATTCTAGACATATGTTCCCCCGCAATAATACCTCCTTCTTGTCCTCCAGTTCCTTCTTCTCGCGGTTCTGCTTCTCCAAAGCCGCCGCCTCCACCTTGGCCTTTTCCGCTGCGCGCTCGCGACGGAGCTTCTGTCCCTCCTCTACTCGCTCCTTCTCCCTCTGTGCCTGCTGCTTCAAGCGCTGCTCCTCCAGCGCCTGAAAAAAACATCCAATCCGTCCACACATCGGTCAGATAAGATCCTCATTCCACACATCGGAAAAACCAGACCAGATCAGATAGATCTCCATTATACAATCGGACAGCTCAGATCAGAAAAGATCCCCATTTCACACATCAGACGGATCAGATAAGATACATCCCCATTCCACAATATCGACATATTCCGATCAATCCCCACGACGGACAGCCCAAATTCGGAATGCAAAATCCCGAATGACTGCCAAAATGCGAAAAATCACGAAACGCCGAAAACGACTCAAATCATGCAATACATGGCAGCTCTCGCCCTCCCCCTCCCCCCCTTGATCCCCACCCCCCCCTCCCCCCCCGTGCATGACATATGTACACCTCCCCCAATATATATATATGTATATGTCAATATGTATATATGTATATGTGCAATGCCAACTCCCGAATAACTGACTAAATGCCGAAAGTGCCAAACTCACGAAAACGCCAAAAACGCCTCCGTTACCTTCTCGCTGGCAGCCCTCGCCCTCTCTCGGTCCTCCCTCTCCTTCCTCTCCGCCTGCGCCTGGGTCCATTGCTCGTCCATCGCGCCACCCGACCCGTTTCCCCCCGCCCCTCCACCCGACCCCTCTCCCCCGCTCCCCGATTTGCTTCCGTCTCCATTCCCATCCTCATCGTCTTCGTCGTCGTCTTCGTCTCCCAGGTCGAGATTGAGGTCCGCCTCCTGCTCGAACGGAATAGTGCAGTGGTACGTGTGGCCATAGGAATACACGGTAATACATACCATTAATAATCAGAATCCACGGTGGATCCAAAACACTGGTATGTATCCCCGTATGTTTGCACGCCATGTTTGTTTCTGATGTTTTGACTATAGTAATACGGGGCACCACAGCAAATAGGAACTACGGTACACACAAAAACCTATACATTTACCTGTTATTACTATTACGGGGGTCCATAGTTAATGGGACCTATGGTATAGATGAGAAACCTACGAGTATATGTTCACCTATTTTTACCAACAATATTTGGTCCTATTTACTGTGGTCCCCCATAATAATAACAGTTGGTTTTATTTACCATGGTCCCCCACAATACTGTGCTCCCCCGTCAAAGCATTCGATGTCGGCACCCAAATCGATATTGCGGGCCTAAAATACGATACCTGGTATCTGATAGATACACGACCCGACTCATCGGTTCGGTTTGGTTCGGGTCTGGTCGGGTCGAATCATTACCAACTCCGATGTCTGTACGATAAACGCTACGATATGCATGTGAGGCGGAAACACGATACTGCAGGTAGCCTCGTAAGGTACGTACTGATATACCATGCAACAGGGGCATGGCACCAGACGTACCAGGTACCTGGTACAAAATAGTCCAGGCACCGAAAGCAAGAAAAAAAACAGGACACTGCCCTACTACCCCAAGACACTACGGTACTAGGTGTGAAACAACCCGAGCACCAAAAACAAGAAAAAAACGGGCCACTCCCTTTTGCCTCACCTTAAGGTTGGACGCGGTGGCCTCAAGCGTGAGCCTGGAGCTGTCGACCCTTCCGAAGGACGGCCTACGGCTTGGAGGGACATCGCTCTTCTTCGACGCCCCGTCGTCCCCGCTAAGCGACGCACCCTGAAACATACACGAGTACAAAAAAAAAAAGGCGAGCACCGCGAAAAAAAAACAAAACGAAATAAAACTGCCACCATAGTGTACGTAACCAAGGATAATATGGAGTACAGTATCGTGCCTAAGAGACCGGCCCCTTGAGGCGCGTCAAGCCTTTTCTAGGCCTCAACTTCCTAGTTTTCGTGTAGGGGACGGTTAGTCGAGGTGCCAAACCGCGGTCTCCTAACGTACTGTATACTAGTTTTAGTGTAGGGGGCAGTCAGTTACGGTGTCAAACCGCGGTCTCCTAGCATCTTGTATGCTAGTTTCAGTGTAGGGGACGGTCGGTCGAGGGCCCAAACCGTGGTCTCTTATTAATAGCACCTTGTATAGTTTTGATGTAGGGGGCGGTCAATCAAGGTGTCAAACCGCGGTCTCCTAGCATACGGTATACTAGTTTTAGTGTAGGGGGCGGTCAGTTAAGGTGTCAAACCGCGGTCTCTTAGCATCTTGTATGCTAGTTTGGGTGTAGGGGACGGTCAGTCAAGGGCCCAAACCGTGGTCTCCTATTAATAGCATTATATGGTTCTAGCGTAGGGGGCCGTTAGTCAAGGTGTCAAGCCACGGTCTCCTGGCATCGTGTTTATTAGTTTAGCGTAGGGGACGGTCAGTCAAGAAGTCAAACCGCGGTCTCCTGGCATATTTATACTCATTTTCGTGTAGGGGGCGGTCAGTCAAGAGGGCAAACCACGGTCGCCTAGCATCTTGTGTACCAGTGTTCGTGCAAAGGGCGGTCAGTCAAGATATCAAACCGCGGTCTCCTACTCATACTGGAAAAAAAACGTAGCACCTCCGAGTGCTACTACACTTTTTGTAAAGGACTACAGCAACATGCGCAGCAATACCAATAGAATCAGATAGGACAAAAAAAAAACGCACACATACCGTACGCGGCTCTCGCTACGAGGAACTACTAATAGGAACCCGCCGTCGTGGACATGGACATCTGTACCTCTCGTCGACTACTGGTGTGACTGTGCACTAGTGGGAATCATGGCAAAAAAAAAAACAGGGTTAACCACGGGTCGGGTCAAACCTCGCGGGTCGGGTCAGGTCGGGTCGGGTGGCGTAAGGGTGACCCGACCCGGTCCGTGAGATTTTGAAAACCTCCGGACCCGGCCTGGCTCGGCCCGTGATATTCGAAAGGTTCCTGAGTCGACCTGACCCGTGGAGAGCCCTGAAAAAAAAAGACATGTTTTCGGTGGAACGGCGCGGAGCTCCGGCGTCCCCGAGCTCAAGAGTAAGGCATGTCCTATCCCCTATCCCCTACCAGGTACTGCTCTGTCTCGAAATGTAAGGAGCGTGTTGTTGTTGTTGTTGTTGTTGTTGTCTTCTCATTAAATCGTCCTTTCGACCCAGCTTCATCAGTACACCCGACGTCCGTCCTGATTCCTTAACCTAGAGAGATACTGATTCCGTGGTCACAGACCGTGAGACAGAGCAAGACCAAAAAAACAAAGCAATAATCGCAAATTCAAGGGTCAAGCAAGTGAGTTGCCACCGTACGGGGTACGAGAACACAACAACACAAGCAAGACCAGAAAATAAGAACAAGAAGACAACAACAACAAAAAAAAAATCTGCAATGAAACAGAATACAAATGACGCAAGTGAGATCAGAAAGGCTGCTAGACGGGAAGCATACGCACTCAGGAAGGACATATAGCTTCCGCGCAGACGAAGCAACACGAAGGAGAGGAAGACACCGGCATACGGACGGCGGGGCGGGGAAAGGAAAACAAACGGAAAGACAAGGCAAAAAAGAAGAGAACATCGTACTCCAGGCGGTGATAGTAACCCGGGTGAATACTGGAATAAAAATTGAATACTAATGGTCCATCTATGTCGGGACAGTAAAGTGTACCAGGTATGGTAATGGTACGTTTTTTTTCGGCGGGCGTGTACAAACAGCAGCACACCTCGCTCGGACAGAAAATCGGTTCTCACTTGACGATCTAGATCTATCAGGACAGATAGATCCCTGTTATGTACCAATAAAATACATAGCTCAAGTTGCCGGGCCCGTATTTTCTGCACGGTCTATGACTAGCACCTGTGTCCTGGTTTGGATGTGTGCTATCTATGCAGGTCCTGAACAGCACCGCACAACGGCAGGTGAGAACTACAGTAGATCGTCTTACAGATAAATAAGTACATAGATCATGATCTGTCCGAGGTGTGAACAATAGCAACTTGCTTCGCTCGCAAAAAAATACCTTCGAGCCCGCCGAAGCCCCCGAGCCGTCTCTACTTCTCTTCGAAGGCGTGACATCGCGGCCCTCATCGTCCTCTTCCTCTTCCTCCTCGTTGTTGTCGGAATCTTTGCAAGCGCCGCCCCGTATAGGGTAAAGTTGGGCGGTGGGGGTGCCATCCAAGCAGGCGGTGTTAACAAGGGGCGCCTCGTAATCGGAAAGTAAACGTTGGGTATCATACAGCAGTATGAAAAAAAACGAAATACCACGTACCGATATTGGATGTACATGTATGTAGAATGACCATTGGAGGTTGGCCCTCAGTCGTTTGGAGGTCGAGTTTGTACCACGTTTAGAGCCGAAAGATGCCTAACTTAAGCTGAGGTTCATCTCTCGACCTTGTTATGGCTGATTCTGAACGAAAACTGAACCAACACTTGCTACCCTCGGTAATACTTTACGGGGGAACATGCGGAGTGATTAGAACCAACTACGGTGTGTAAACACAAGGGAATCTATGGCTTGTGGGTCCATCGTGCGTTATGATTACTACATTAGCCCACCCGGTAATATGTATCGATATCTAACCATGTGAGGGCGTGACCCTTGACTTTGTTCACATGCGGGACAGATCACGATCTACAAAAGATAATCTGCTGTAGGTCCTACCTTGGCCGGTATGAGAAGTCGCGCAAGAGCCGTATCACACAGATCTCACCCGATTAAAAAGTGCGCAAGAGCCATACCATACAGATCATGTAGATAACATCGGGCGAACATGCTTATAAATCGTGCAGCTCTTTCTACGAGTCATTTGGGTGTTTTCGTTGTATATACGCGAGAGAAGAACGCAACGACGGGCGGGCATGACGATTTTTGGTTAATATCTGTGTTTCTTCGGGCAGCGAAAGACTTGCGGCGGTAGTGTGAATCAAGAACATACAGGTTTATCTGCGCCGAATTATCTAAATGACAAGATGGTGATCTGATCTGAGCCGATCTGTCCGATTTGGTGAAGGCGTTGCACTCACCGCTGAGGTCGCTTCTCGATCGCTTCCTTGGCCCGCCGGAGCTAGCCCCTTCCACGCGGTCTCTGCGAAAATGAAACACAAAACAAATCCAAGACAACGTCAAGACCGGCGGTTCAGGACGTATGGCCCAGCTGCACAGCTTGACCCGTCCTTGATCGGGGACACCCTTTACCAACTGACATACAGGAACCGAAATCTGAGCATAATTCCAAGTGTTTCACACCTCGGACAGAGCATCGATTCCCAATTCATGGATCTCGATACTTCAAGGCAGCTCTGTTCTCGGTCTTGTGTGATCTTCTACTACTAATATTAGTATTAATATCATAATACCTCATGTTATCAGGTGGGAGCCGTAGAATCTGCATGATCTACTGCTGTAGCACATGTTTCCTGGGTTGGATCTGCTCTATAAGGCAGATGGATCCTGCACAACCCCTCACAACGGCAGGTGAGGAACTATTGCAGATGATCTATCTGTAGATAGACAGATCATGATCTGCTCGAGGTGCGAACTTTGGTCCCCGCAACGGGAGTGCAGTCCCTGAGGGCTTAAACCCTTTGGGGCTTGTTTAACTTAATACGAAGGAGAAGTATAGAGGGGCAAACAGTATGGAGGGGGAAAGGACAATTTCAGCATCGGCCATCGGTGACACGAAGCAGTCCAGGCTGATGAGGTACATGGAGGAGGGTGCACCCGAGCTACGGTGCAAGGATATATCCCACATATGCACGCAGCACGGTGAGTCGTGCTGCTGCACGCTCTTCCTTGGCGATACAGCAGCGGTCCCTCCATCGTGCCGGAGTGCCGGTTGCCCGCTTGTAGTGCCTGTGGAATCGCTTGGCACAGACATATGAGATTCACCAAGCGTGGTAGTGTACGGAGTAATGCCGGTTGCCGCCATATTGCCGGTATTGCCAATTGGTGCATACCCGCACTATAGAGGGATCGGCACTACTGCATGCCATAATCAGGAGGGCTGTGAGTAGGCAGAATTTCACGGCTAACAACTACCGGTAGTCGCTACTTGGCGAACCCGGCAAGCCGACTTTGGTGGGTAAGTCGGCTGGTAAAGCCAGCCGACTTGCGGCTAAGGTCAAGCCTCCCCTCCGGCCGAGGGCGCCCCGCTGGAGGCGCACCGGGAGGGCCCGCCGGAGGCGCCTCCGGAAGACCCCGCTGAAGGCACCACGAAAGGAGAACATTACGCTAGTTGGCTTATTTTTTCATGAGAAAAGCGCAATAAATACGTGGCATGCGTAGATTCACGGCAGTTTCAACACAACAGACAAGGCTCAATTTACACGACAAGCAAAGCACTAAAAATAGAGATACAACAAGAGTAGTTAATCTACCCCGGACTAGCGGACCGTGACAGCACGTGCTTCAATCGCAACACTACCTGACGTGGAAACGAACGAAACGGCGAACTCATCACCAAGCCAAGAGTACAGATCAAATCCAGAAACCATGTCCTAGAATAATGCAGGTTATACGCTCCACCCCCCAGACAACGCAAGCTCGATCATACACATCAGGAAAACATAGTCCCTGAAAGATCTAGATCATCACGTGGGAATGCTCTGTAGATGATCTGTATGATCTGTCCGAGGTGTGCAGTTCTCCTCGAAGCCGATTTTTGGGCGAGGTGCAGAGCTTGAGTGAGGACCTTCAGAAATTTGAGGTGCATCCCTCTACCATACCATGCGTTGATACCATCATACAGATGCATAGTGTGGACTATCATCAATTGTATCAAAGCTCAAGCTAGTTCTTGGTACAACAAAAGCAGTACGGTAAGTACACTCGTTCGTGTGCTGTTGGTACAACAGCAGTATGGTATCTACACTCGTTCGTGCTCAAGAACTCTGCGCGGGACATGCTCTTCTTGTGTCCTCGTATGGCTCTGCGGTCAGACAGCTGACGGCGCTCTGCCATCGCTCGTCGCGCGCTTGCTCTTCCTGCTCTGTCGCCCTCAAGGCTGCTCTTGTGTACTTAACGGTCAACCGCTTCTTACAACATCGGCCACCCCTGCACGAGCGTCACCTCGGCTTCCATTCCTCAACCCGACTCATGCTTCCTCCAGAGAAGCAGTCCTACAGATGGTTAGAGTGCATTATCAACAACATTTCCAAAAAAATGGGTCAACTACGCCATATTACACCGGCCACCCCTGCACGAGTCTCACCTCGGCTTCCCTTCTCCAGCCCGACTCTTGCTGCTCCCTCCAGAGGATAATGCCTCCGCTCCTTCGACGGGCGCCGGGTCATTTTTACTGTCCTCCAAGAAAAAGCTGACAACGTCCCTCAACTGTCGCTGCCGCATGTGGTTCAACGCGTCCATCTTCATCAACAAAAGAAACGCCAGGACATCAATATCGAGGAGCTTTTAGGAATAGTGCAGAGTCAGGCAGATCACTGATCCGCACTTCATGATGCTAGACAATCAGGGCAAATAGGTAGAATCCTTACCTGTGTGATCTAGCTAATGTTGCCAGGCGGGAGCCGCATAATCTGCATCATCTACAACATGTTTCCTGGGTTGGATTTGTGGTGTACATGGTACAGGTCTTGCACACCGTCGTATCACGGCATGTTAGGACCTACTGTAGATGATCTAGTTCGTGATCTGTAGGGCGTACCAATCTGCTGTTGGTTGATTGCCTCGTCTATCTCCCGTCGGTTGATGCTGTTGTCTCTGTCTCTGCTGCTGCTGTGGCTGCTGCTGCTGCTGCTGCTCGTGTTGTTTGCCTGCTGTTCGTAGATGCTGCCGTGTGTCCGTTTCTGTTGCTGTTGCTGCTGCTGCTCGTATTGCTTTAGCCTTTGATTGGTGACGCTACTCCAGCTGCTTGTGATGCTGCTGCTGTTGCTGCTGCTGTTGATATTTCAGTCGCTTGCGTCTTCGTACTGTCGTTTTTCTGCTGCGGCTGATACAATCCGTCGCTTGCCTGTTTTCATTGTCATCTGGCTGCTGCTACTGCTGCTGCTGCTGCTGCTGTTTCAAAGAGCACTCACCCTTATCTCGGCCCCCTTGCCACCGTCGACGATAACCCGGTCCTTATCCTCCACGTACGCCTTCGCGAAGCTCCAGAGGGCATACACCCTCGCCTGCGCCCGCTCGTTGGTCGGGTTCGCGTTCCCCACCTGACAATGCAAACATACCACCAAGTTCGATGACACAACGACACCATGAGGGGGAATCGGGTGTAGGGGGGGGGTGAGTTTTGCCGCATGACTCCGGAAAGAGTGAGAATCGGGGGGGGGGGGGGGGGGGGGGGGGGGGGGGGGGGGGGGGGGGGGGGGGGGGGGGGGGGGGGGGGGGGGGGGGGGGGGGGGGGGGGGGGGGGGGGGGGGGGGGGGGGGGGGGAAGAGGAGCCAAAGGGGCTTGGCGACACGATGACATAGGAAATGCAGGAGAGGGGGGTAGACAGGAATAACACACGTAATTTTCCCAAAGGCGCTTCTTATTAGGATGCAGCTCAACCTTCCTGAGACTCGCCGAACACCTCACTTGGTGCAAGGAGTGTCTGTCTGGCCTGAGAAAACCTGACGTGCTCCGTCCCGGTATTGTAGGGATGCTAAGGTCTATGGGTAAACGACTACGGCCATGAACGATATCGAGAATCCCCCCCCCCCCCCCCCCCCCGCTGCGCCCTCTTTTAGGTCTACTACCCCTGGCAGCACACGAAACAACCAAAACCTTGACAGAAAGAGCCCTGCTCGAGGCCAACAACGAACAACTCCCGCCTCTACTCCCCCACAGTTACACCCCCCTGCCGCTTC
Source organism: Macrocystis pyrifera (assembly GCA_031763025.1). Lineage (NCBI taxonomy): Eukaryota > Phaeophyceae > Laminariales > Laminariaceae > Macrocystis > Macrocystis pyrifera. Next base: position 1,171,289 of record JASSKH010000024.1, read on the forward strand.
CCCGCCCACATACGCCACAAATGCATCGCCCCGTCTTGCCCCGACACAAACAAGTCAACAATGTCCCGAGGATCTCACCCCAGAAATTCATTGACGTCCATTGGCAACTGATCCCCGTTCCCCATAATTACACCGCCTCCTCCCGCGCCCGCGCAAACAACAAAAAATGCTCAAAAAAGCCTCCGCACACTCACTCAAAATAATGAATTCACGTCCACGCCAACTGCCCCCCCCCCCCCCCCCCCACTAACACGGTCCGCTCCGATGATCACACACTCTAGACAGAACGTTGGAAAACATCACAAAACGCACCCGCTGACTTACTCGAATATAGGTATTGACGTCCTTTGTCAACTCATTCCTTCCCCCCTCCCTCACAGTTTCACCGCCTGCTGCCGCGCCAACAGAGACAAAACAACGAAAATGTCTCTGTTCACTCACCGTAAACAATCCCTTGACTTGCTTCGGCAACCGACCCCGCCCCCCGCGCGTGCGCCAAAACACGGTCCGCTCCGACGCTAACACACAAGACAAACCGCTCGAAACGTCCATGTTCAAAAATTCGCTCAATCAACCTAATCAATGCCTTGACGTTCTTTGCCAACTCACCCTCCCCCACTACAACACTGCCGCTTCCCGCCTCCACAAAAAACGCCTGCGTTCACTCACCCTAAGCAATGCATCTAAAGTCCTTCGCCAACCCATTTTGCTCATCAACTATTACACCGTCACCCCCTCCCACAAACAAACGCCTCCCGGCTCTCACCCTGAATAATTCGTTGACGTCCTTCGCCAACTGGTCCTGCTCCTCCAGCGTCAACACGGGTGGCGCAGCCGCGGCAGCAGCAGCAGCACCACCACCACCACCACCACCACCACCACCACCAGTGGCAGCGGCGTTATCGCCCTTAGCCCCGCCCCCCCCCCCCCCCCCCCCACACCACCACCAACACCGCCACCCCCAGCAGAGACCGAGGAGGATGGCGGGGTGCCGAGCCTCTTCCCCGTGGCACCCGCGGCCGACGCGGAGAGGGCCATGGACGCGGCAGGGGGCGAGGGGTTCGAAGAGTTCTTGCTTCCCGCCGCCGAACCGGAACCGTCCAGCCTGCAACCATTGGGTAAAAAAAGACAACACATAATAGGGGGGAGAGGGGGGTTAGAAAAGGGGGGAAGGGGTCCCGATATCATGCATAGCCGTAGCCGTATGACCGTATAACCTCGCATCCCTACAATGCCGGGACGGAGCACGTCGGGCTTTCACGAACCAGGCAGACATTTTGCTTACACCAAGGAAGGGGGGGAGGTGAAAAAAATAAACGAACAATAAAATGGCAAAACAAAAAAGGGGGGGAGGGGGGGGGGGGGGGGGGGGGGGGGTTAGAGGCTAAAAAAAAAAGATCGAAAGAAACCGTCCAGTCTGCAACGAAAAAAAAAAAACGAAACCGTCCAGTCTGCAACCATGGCTATGTGGTAAAAAAAAAAAATACGGGGGGGGGGGGGGGGGGGTCCCGATGCCATCCACGGCCGTAGTCGTATGACCATAGACCCTTGCATCCCTATAATGCCGGGACTGAGCACGTCGGGTTTTCACCGACCAGGGAGGCATTGCTTGCATCAAGCGCGAAGCGCCGTGAGGTGTTCGGCGAGTCGCATGAAGGGTGAGCGGCATCCTACTAAGAACCGCTTGTGAGGTGAACTTGCATATGGATGACAGCTTAAATGAGTTAATTTAATTTTCGGTGTGGCCACTTGCTGAGACACCAATGGGAGTACTATGTAACTGCCTCTTGGGTGCCTTACCATAAACACAGTAGCACCAATCGTAGCTGTGTCACGAAAACAAGACAGGGAAGTACGGTTATTGCTGCCTGTACCATGGATGCTGCACCGTCAGACGCTATAATAGCTTTTACACCAGCAGTCAGTGGCATGCCTGCACAGGCAGGCACCAGGTACTCTAGTACGCAGCAGAAGCAGCAACAGCAGTTGCATGACAGCACAACCCTCTGGTTTCCTACTGCTATAGGACACACACATGCACACGCACGCTCACACCCGCAGCAGCAGCAGCAGCAGCAGCAGCAGCACACGTTCGTGGCTGTCACAAAGGGAAAAGCTTGAAGCACTGCTGTTGTACCGTGGTTGCCAGCCTTCGAGGGCCGCTGCGGTACAGTACAGAAAAAGCAGCAAGCAGCAGTGGTAAAAAATCGAACAATAAAACTGTGATGGAAATGGATTCCCACACCATGACCGCTCGGGGTTTGCCATGGGCCTGCTTGGCTCTAGCAGGTCGAGACAGCTCCCCGTGGCTATTTGCCAAATTTTCGCGACTTCAAACGCGCGGAGCACTCGCCACGGAACCCGGCCGGGAACCACACATGCGCCGTGGTGTCCACGCGAGCCCTCTGCGTGCCCCACGCCGAGAGCGCGAAAAAAGGACCCGCGACAGGAGCAAGAGGTGAAAAGTAAAAGCATTCCGGAAAAAAAGTCAAATTGGTACATACAAAATGTATAAGGGAGGCGGGAGGGGGGGGGGACAGAGGGGAAAAAAAACGGGTGAACGGACGCGCTCACTCACCCGAGAACACCGCGGTGGTTCGACAAGAAGGCCTCGAACTTTCCGGAGAGGGACGCGGCCAAGGCGTGCACGGGGTCAGTGTCCGGATTGAAGTCTTTGGCGTTGAAGAATACCAGTCGCACATCTGCGACGCACTCCATAACAGTCCTGAACGGAAACAATAGATAAAACAAAGAACAGGAACAAGAACCGGGGCAGGAGCGAAGCAAAAGAGGGATGCCAACGTTAGGAAAGAACAGGGACATCAAGAACAAGAACAAGAAAATAACATGAAACCGAACAGCAAGGACAAGTACAAGGGTGAAGCGAAGAGAAAAGAGTCGTGCAAGTCAATATCAGCAAACAGGGACAGCAACAAGAACAGAAACAGGAAAGCTCGACAAGAAGCAACGAGCATGAAGGGCTACGACATCAGCAACGACGAAAAACGACAAAACTGATGGCATAAGAATCAGCGAAGAAAGCAGCTACGACACAAATAGCAGAGAAAACAACAACGCAAACAACACCAATAAAGCAACAACGATGAAGACGACACTCATATCAACAAAATCAAACTCAAGCAACAACAAATATTTTCCGAAACGCGAGCCGCTTCGAAACATACCCCACCTGTACTTGCTGTCGATCTGCATGGAGACAGTGCCGAGATCCATGGGTGACTTGATGACGTCCGAGTAGTAGCCCTTAAGGCCTCGGAAGGTGGGGGGCACGGGGAACTGGAAGACGTTGTTCTTGTCGCTCTTCCTCAACATGGCCAAGCAGTCCTTCAAAGTCCGCACGTGCATGCCGGGGAGCCCGTTCTTGCTAGCCCTGCGCGCGCCACGATGGGGATCATGCGTAGCGTTGCGGGTCAATGCAGATAGTTGCGGAGTAATGCGGAGAGATGCGGTGAGTTTACAAGCATTGTTGCAGTGGTGTTGATAGGTAATACCTGGTAGTGCTGGATTCAAGCGGCGAGGGGCCAATGCGGAGAGTTGTGGGACCGTGTTTGGAGGGACATTGTTCTGCCGTGGTGCTGATAGGCGTTGGCGAGTGGGCTCAACGGTACGCCGCCGCGAGGGAGTGGGAGGGGTATTCTCATCGCAGATTCTTCTCTATTGGTACAATTCATACTCGTCATCATCATCACCGCCTATCACGACCATACGTACACACGCCAAGTCAGCGGTAACTCGTGGTGGAGGCAATGGCACGCTCTCAAGCCTTGCTCGACGATCATTTCCTCGCAATGGCACCTACCCCTCAAACAGTACCCCAACGTACTGCAACACCACTCAATAAACCCATCCCACCAAACGTCCCGTAGTAGTACGAGTACGGCATATGGCCAAGCAAACCATATGCGTGGTATATATACATGATTGGAGAGATATGTGCAGGTGTGAAAAACTGGTACCAGTAGTCGTTTAGAGCGGTGCAGAGAAACAGAGACAGATTGACGGCTGTGCGATGTTACACAGCAGCAGCAGCAGCAGCAGCAAGCAACAGCATCCTTTATACCGGCCGCATACTCCTTATCCACTCAGGGGACCCGGGGATGTACCGAGGATGTCCCCTGACAACCACGGGCAACATCAACCGACACCACCAACACAATCCTAATCCCTAACAACCCGGCTCGGCGCAAACTCACGGTGGCGGTAGCGTTGCGCTCTTAGACTTGCTCGACGATTTCTTCTTCGTGCTGCCCCCGCTCTTGGTCTTCGAGCCCCCCCCGGGGGTCCCCGCCGAGCCCCCCATGCCCCCTCTCGCGTTGGGCATCCCAAACGATTTTGCGGGAGGGGGTGGCGGCGACGCAGCTCTCGGGTTAGCCGGTCTCGGGAGCTTGGGGGCCGGCTCATTAGGGTCGGGCTGGGTCGTAGTTCCAGGGATCATCTGCGGGATTGGATTGAAAAAGTGGAAGAAGAAAAAGAACGGGGTTGGTCACCAACGGAGAAAGCAGGGGGGGTGCTTTCTGTTTTAGCAGACGAAGTATAGGGAGACTTTTTTTTTAACAAAAAAAACAGGAGGATTGGATGAATGTCTGTTTTCAAAACAGAAAGCAGGAGGGTGATTTCTGTTTCTAAGCAAAAAAAAAAAAAAAAGTGGTTGTTTTTTTTTCCTTGAAGAAAAAAACAGAAGGGATATTTCTGTTTCATACAGTAAAACAGCGGGGGGGTGATTTATGCTTCATGTTCTCAAGCGCAAAAGCATGAGGGACTTTTATCAAACATAACAGGAAAAAAACAGGGAGATGTAATTAACAACAACGCTATCACTAGCTGCCAGCCTGACACCTATGGAATTCCCTTAGGCTTGCTCAGTCTGCAATATTTATCCGCTCCGAACTCCTGTCTGTGGTGTGGAGCCGGATGGTCCTGTTCAACCCAGGGCCAGCACAGCAAAAACACCCGAGAGACGATCACCCTCGCCGACACAAATAAAACGTACCGTACACTATAATTAGTTGAAGACGAAACAAGTGAATGATGTGCGCAATGTGCCCAGCACCAAGCACCAGCATGCCTATATAACCTCCGCAAAGATCCATATTCACGTATGAAACCCGGGGATGTACCCCGGTATTTCCGTGGCTACTACTAAACAGCCCGCACTTACTACGCACACGACAGGTGAAGGCGAGGAAACAGCAGGCCTACAACGAGGGGCCAACAGATAGTGGGCTGCGAAAGGTCAGCCTTTCATGAACGAAAACGACGAAACAAACAATGAACACGTTCTACAGCAGTATCGAAAACAGAACTGCAAAAAAAAAAAAAAAAAACAAGAAGAGCCATGAACTGAATGTAATGAGAATGTGAACGTTTCAATGCGAATAATTACATCCACGAAACGGCCCTCAATGGCTCGTCAACTTCTCACAGCCAAAACCAAGAACACACATACACTATTCTACATCGTCGGGTTCAGTTGATGAAGCTCCCAAGATATCTATTAATAAATTTTTGGGACAAAAGTCCGACCGTCCGACATAACTTGAGAAAATAATAAAATAAATAAATGTCTGGTAAGAAAATAAGAAAATAAACAATCTGACCTTAAAGATTTCCATTTTTCCGCTCTGCGTGACGGTTCCCACGATTTCGTTTTTCCCGAAACGATTCTCGCCGTGACCGTAGACGTTGTAGCCATGGTTGCTGTGTCCGCGGAACGTCAGCGTAAAGCTTTCGTTGACCCTATACGGCGACGGGGGGCATCGGGAGGAGTGCAAGGCAGGCGAGGCATGTCGTGATCGAGATAGGCCGCTTCATCATACCGCGTACACACCATTACGAGGTATGCTGTACCGGTTAACACGTAAGATAACACACCTCTACACGTCGTGGGACGAATTTCGGAGCCGAGTTTCTCTAAACCATGTCTTAAGGGGGGCACACACAATGCATAACGGAAATGGTACTTTGGATAGGTCTCGACAATGTATTTTCATAGACACATCGCTCGGCGTTTACACCTTCTCCATTGTCGACATAATCAGCTTCCAAATTCGTCTGAGGGAGTGTGGTGTCACACGAGGTGTACGTACGGTAGTTGGGTTAGGCCGCACCATCAGTAAGCAGGACAACAATAGCACCACCACTACCACCACTGCTGAGACCGATAACAGTAGCATATGGAACACCACAACACAACACAACGCAGCCAAGCCTTTCGGCAGACTACCGCATACCTGGTACCTGATGTAGCTCAAGCGGAAGGAAAAGGCAGCACATCACATCACAACACAACACGACAAACACGGCGCAAAGCAAAGCGAAAGGACCAAACCACACACACAACACAAGATACACAACAAACACACCGCATAACAATCAAACTATTCTTCGACTACCACTCGTAGCTCAACCCCGACCAAACAACACTACACAGTACAGAGCAGTTAAGCCCACGAATAGGCAGGACACCGCCGATAGCTCAAGTGGAAGACATAAATAAGATATCGCAAACACAACAAAACACACAGCAGTTGCTATCAACAGTGCGACTATAACTAGACTACCGCCAATGCCTCAAGTGGAAAGAATACACAACACAACACAACACACAGCAGCTCAGGACAAATAGCACCACCATCAAAATCCTACCGCCAACAGCTCAAGTGGAAGAAACAACAGGCTACGAAGCAGACGCAGAGGCGAACAGACAAACACCCAAGATGAACAGACAACAGACGAAAAAAAACTCACGTCTCCGTCTGGAACCCACTGGTGAGCTTAAAGTATCCCTGGTAGTGCCCAGCGAATACAGGCATGCCTATCTCCTCCTCCTTGACGGACTCCATCCTCACCACCTTAAAGTCGTTGGTATGCCCGCTCTTGTTCACATCCGCGTGCGTCATACCCCAGAAACCCTTTTCAAGCCCATACGGACGAAAAACGAACAACGGGGAACGGGGGAAAAAAAAAAAAAAAAAAAAAACGTCGGGTTCCGGAAAACGAAAAAAACAGGCAACGAAAATGGGGCATATTGCCATCAGAACCCGAAACCCGGCCGGGTGATACAACAATTGTCATCAATTTACAGCGACAAAAAAAAACAGTCACACTCTAACCAGCTTCGTCTCCAAAACGTGGGTGCAGCTGCAAGAGGGGCTATAGCTAACATTCAGCGTGCGCCATACCCTAGACACCCGTTCGCGCCAGCACGCGCATGCCATATATACGCTGGTTCGCAAAAACGAAAAACGGAGGGGAAAAAAAAAAAAAAGACGGGGCATCGATTGCCATCAGGGGCCAAAAGCCGGGCGGGTGTTTTAGAAACCCTTTCGCGCACACATACACAAGGCAACGCGTCAATGCAAACGAGCTACGGGAAAACAGTATAGGGGCCTTGATTGCCATCGCCAGCCGAACGCCGGGCAGGTGGCGACAAACCTTCTTGCGCCTACACACACATGGCGACGTGTCAGCACAAAAATAAACGCGGATGACAAGAGCAGGGCACGTATTGCCATCAGGTGCCGAAAGCCGGGCACGTGATAGAACGTGAATACCCGTACGTACGTAGCCCATGTACGACAGCAAGCTTGATCCAACTCAAAATGTAAGCCGTCTGTCCCGAAAACGTGGGTGCAGCTGTAAACGGGGTTATATTTAAATGGGGTGGTTACCAAAAGGAGATATTTGAGAACTGGCTAATTCGCAAAAGGGGTTTTCATTATTACGGAGGACCATAGTAAACAGGACCTACGATACACACAAAAACCTACATATCTACCTTTTCTACTAACAAAATTTGGTCCCATTTACTATAGTCCCCCGTAATAGTACAAGTGATCTTCACGGTTGATACGGGTCGGGTCTTAACCCGTTCACGATTGCAGTCCCGTTAGGGGACAAAGTATTTGGTACTTCACTCAGTTGTCTCAAAAAACGACTGCGGTCTTGAAAAGGATTGTAAACCTATCACGGGGGTCCATAGTTAACGGGACAAAATTTTGTTAGGAACAATAGGTAAATATATAGGTTTTCATGTATACCATAGGTCCTATTGACTATGGACCCCCGTAATAGCGGGTTCAGGTCGGGTCGGCTCGGGTCGGGTAAGGGTGACCCGACCCATCCGATCCATATTAATGTGGTTCAAAAACCTCCTGACCCGACCTGACCCAACCCGTGGTATTTCGAAGACCATCTGACCGGTGAAAAGCCCTAACGTTGAGGGACCCTAGCGCGTCCAGGCGGAGAGGGCCTCTACTTACCAATGTCCCTCTTCACATTTACAGTAGCTCGACTTGGGCCCCACTTGGGCTACCTAGCCGATCGTCCCTTATTGAGCGTTATCCCTAAAAGTGGTAAAACAAATGGTGTGCAGAAAATTGAGGTATTTTTCGTGGGAACCTTTTCTGCCGTTTCTCCCTCAAAACGTTCCTTTTAAGGAGGGCCCCATGAAAAGTTTCCTTTGAAGCGGGTCCCTGAAGAAAAAAAAAAAAAATCTTCGAAAGGGATCCTGACTTCGAAGGGTTGTCCCTCTAAAACAGGCTACTTGCTTGTACCTGAAAGGTGGGCTTTTGCGAGGCGTCCACATAGATCTTGCCCTTCATCATGGGCCTCTGCATGGGCGTTGGATGTAAAGGGGTCTCCATCACGCGAACACCGCTTAGGCTCAGCCCGGCACCGCTCCCCCGTTGCTGCTTCTGCTGCTGCCGAAGTATTTGTAGCAGTAGTAGTAGTTGTTGTTGTTGTCGATCGTTTATGGCACCGTTCAAAGGGACGAAAGAGGGGAGGAGTGGGGAGGAGGGGCGGCGAGCGTTGTTATAGTAACACTGTAGCACCGTGGGAGGCGATGTGAGTCGGGGGGGGGGGGGGGGGCGTACTCATTTGTTGCTTGCTTTAGTCATTTGACCATTGACCACGCATCCCTTTCGAGACGGAGCACCGTTCCTACTCCTAATAGAGACACCTCCAACAATTGGGCGCTCATTACGTTGTTTCCATAAATTACATAGAAACTTTTTGCTAATCTTATCCCCTTCCTGTTTGGCCTCCTGTGGCCACCAACTATCTCCTAGGATAGCGATCGTTTTCTCGCTGCTATTCATTGTATCAAACTCCTCCATGTCACATTCGTCTATTTTCCTCATCTCCTCTTCCAACACATCCCGTTCCTCCTTGTATATTTCACATTCTCCTACTATGTGAGTTCTACTCTCTATTGCTTTGCCACACGGGCACGTCTGTGCGTCTACTTCCTCCTCTTCCCGGCTACTGGTGTACCTCTTTCTTCTTTCTGGCAGGTCCAGGTCCCCTACACGAAAGGGCAGTTTCAGCGTTTTCGCGAAGTCCATTGGGCCATGCAAATACGTTTTCATTCCTATTCCTTCCCTCAATCCCCCGTATATATCTAAGTGTTTTTCCGATTCCACCTTGTTTCTTAGCGCTAGCCTTTCCCTTCTGTCTATCCTTTCTTCTACTTCTGCCTTGTACCTCCCAAACCTCCTGGCGGACATCATCTCTACTTGGTTTCCCTCTAGATCCTTCCATACTTGCTCAACTACGCCATCCCACCCTATTCCAGCTCGCCCTTTTGATACTTCCTCCCATACAGCTCTATCAACTATGGCTGGCAACCTCTTTTTTGGCATGTGAGTCGGGGGGGGGGGGTTGGTAGCACCGTGGGAGGCGTAAGGTGGGGGGGCGGGGTGCTGTTGTGTTTTAGGTAGCACTGTGCGAGGCGATGGTAGGGAGTTGTTGTTGGTAATAGCACAGTGCGAGGCGATGGGGATGAGGGGGGAGGGCATGCGCTAGGCGGCATCCTGCGCCTCCACGTCAGCAGCTAGATTGGTTGACGTTCACTTCATCAGTGGCAATGCACCAGCTGGCCCCATGTCGGTACACGTACAGCACCAGTATGGAGTTGGTACGTCACTTTCGCAGCATGACGGTACACTGCGGCGCGGTCACACTAGATAGCTAACGAGACCGAACGTCTCTTTAGTCTGGGTCCTTGTGGTTAAATACCGAAAATGCTCTTAGTTATTTAGGGGAAACCCTTTTGGGACCGACCAGGTAATACCGACCTAAACAGCAGCAAAAAAAACGGCCAAGTACCGTTATGGACCCAGACCTAAAAAAACATTAAAAAAGTGTAAAAAACACTACCGATTGCGGTGTTACCTACCTTCGCCTTTTAAAATAGCAAGCGCGTCCAACAGGAACTAACGTATCATCCTACATACATACAGCTGTACCTCTGGTACATCAGTTTGCTGCGCGCGCATCGTACATCTCCTTCCGCTGCACCTCGGACACACTGAAGCACCCCCTATTCCCCACCCTAGCAGAAAATGCATGCTTTGCACCGTGTAGCCTGTGTCGTAATCGTCGATTTTTCAGACTTTTCTCCCTTTGAACTAACGTCATTGATTTACAGCGACCAAACCAATGATAACTTTGGTGTTATCAGCCGTCAACGAGGAGCGTGAGCGCCTATTATTATAGCAGTATAACATATCATACGGGTAGGATTACGTTGCGCCAAGCCGTACTACTCCTTGCATCAACCATTCTAACTCGGATCAACAAAGGCCGATGACAATGGGAACGCGAAGTTGTAATAATATTTCTCCAAAAAAATATTGCTTTCAAGAAACAGCTGAAGATATTCTCGTGCCGCCGCTGACTGCGAAGCAAAAGAGACAACTGTATAGATTTATCTTATTTTTACCAGCGAATGAGAGTCTCTAATTTTGACAACGCCGACAAATAGGGTGCCCACATTCAAAATGCCTGACGCCCTCGCCATGACGTTTGTTACTATTTGTTGAGGCGTTTTATGGAAAAAACATGGGGTTTTGTGTCCCCGGGTTTGAAAGACGGTAACAAAAAAAATGTCAGTATGTATATGATATAGTAGTAATAAAAGTAGCGTGTTGGAGCCTGATCCGATATCTTTTGTCTTGTGACCGAACAAGCCACAACTGTTTTACAGCGAATCTATATCTGACGGCAGTAGTAAATATCCTGCCGAGAGTTCGTAGCGACAGATATACCATCTTCAAGACACGGCTTGTGGAGACGCAATTTATTTTTTCTCGTTGGCAATAGTCAACACGCTGCTAAAAAATCAGCTCGTGCGACGATAGACCTTTGATCTCGACCTATCCTAAGCCCACGGCAACCCGCTTGGTGTCGGGAAACGTCAACGAGTGTGGATGACGGCCTCGAAGATACCAGGGTGGATCCATGGTCTAGGGGGCGAGAACTTGCTCGCGGCGTCCTACGCTCTTCTCTCGAGCCTGAAAAACAAATCATTTTTCGCCATTTGAGACGGAATGAAAGATTTTGTCATCCGTCTTCTGCATACCAGCGAGCCATTGATTTTTTTTCATCATACGCCTGGCCAGCGCCCGTCACACATCACCGGCCATTGTGCGAACACGGTGACCCCAGGGTGGGTCGGAGCCCCCAACAAGTGCACCCCGTTCAGAGTTCATGACTCCGTCTTTAGTTCTGTCCATCGATGTCTTTCGCTGCTTCTACTAAACTTGCGCCTGAGTTTTTCTGAAGTCGATCTTGGCCCAATATCTGCCCCATAATTGCTTTTTCCGGGAGTTCCCAAGAGTTTGGAGTTTTTCGTTTGAAGAATCGTGCTCATAGCAAGCTGTCCTGAAAATTCTGGCGTGTATTCTTGAAACTCAAACTTTTCATGCAAACTCTGCGTTCGCATTGTCATACATAGGTCCCACCTCTACTATTAATATTAATATTAATAATAGCAAATGATGAGGTCCCTGTAAATCGAACATTCGGCAGATGACCGCATTAGGCATCACAAGAGAGGCAAAATCAGCAACACGACTCACGCATCACCCACCATTGTTGATTGGCCGAGCACAGAGGCCAAGCAGCCCGTGCATGGCATGATGCTGTGTATGGCCCATCTCCTCAAGTCAGAACCTACTGCAGCTGCTGTTGTACTTGTATGACTTCTTACGTAGCAACACCGAACGATCGGCGGAACTCCTTGCTCAATCTCCGCTTGGATCGAAGACGACACCAAGCACTATTGATATGATACCTGTGCGCCTTTGGCCGAAATTACAACCACGGTTTGATATTCACATCAGTTTCAATGCGGGGCCTATTATACACTCTCGGCAGAGTGGTGACATAGGGGGATGTACCACGGCTGGGACTATATCATAACATACCAGGTGTTGTGTACCACTTTGGCCAAGGAGATGATCCCCCTTTCATATCGTATTCAGATCATACTTGTACTCTAAACGGGGGTTACTTTCGCGGCCAGAATACTATACTGCTGTTAATGTATACCTGGTACTGCTTTTTGTACGAGTTCGTACGTAGTCATCACTCATTACCTGGTGATTGCACACGTGTCATCCGTTTGTTTTATCACCCTACCTACTGCTGCTGTACTGCTGTCACTTGACACACCTGTACTGCTGCAGTCGTGTATTTACCAGTATACATTAACTGATGTGCCTTTTCGTCAGCACGGGCTATATTACCGGTACAACTGCTGCTGTAGGATAATATCAACAATATGATACCACAGACCAGGTATATACCGGTATGAACACGGTTATGGTTTCACGGTTCATGATGTGGCTACGTATGTACCAGGTATACTTCATCACTTTTACTTTCCAGCCCAAGTCGTAGGAGGCTTTACCCTCAGCGATCTTCTGGACAAGCCGTGTGTGTGTGTTCTTCACATTAAACCGTTCTTCTACTCGTCGACATCCAGCAAGCCCAGTGTCCGAGCTCTGTGGTCACAGACTACGACACAGAGATAACACACCGTAATGCATTAATAGCCTACGCAATACCATGCCTTCGCACTAGGTGCGGCCGACACAACATACACACATACGCCAGCAACCAAAATACACCGGACAAGCCGTGGTCACAGGTGTCGTCCCTTCTCATCCCGGTACGTTCTTTTGTTTTTTCAGTTTTAGTCGCGCATAGGGTTCAGCATTCCCACGGCTCGTTGATTTTCATCGAACGTATATAGCTAACTCACGCTCTCGCGCTTTCCGCTTATCAATTTTTATGCAAGAAAAGTCTCTATTAATACGAGCATGCACTCGGCAGTCGGTGAGACTTGAACCCACGAAAATGATCTTGATCGGCACGCGGACCACCTACAGCCTACTCAAGCCACCGGGGACGTCGGCTGTTATGATGTGCGTAATATATGTGGTTGCAGCGGTACCGTATACCGCCGTATATACTATTAATAGGTCTACTATACCGGTATGAAACCCATCAATATCAATGGCAACACGCAAGATCAGATGACACACCTTCCGGGACGACTTTGAGAACCGAGTCTCTCGAACACATGCCGCAAAAGGCAAAAGGTGGAACACACAACGAAAATGGTGGATTTGGCTGGAAAGACCTCGACCCCGGAGCTTTGCATAGATGCATCGCTCGGCGTTTGCATCAGCCCCAACATGCCAACATGATACGTACCAAGTTAATCAGTCTCGAATTTCGCAGTTCCACCAACGGGGATTGCCGTGTATTATCAAGCGAGTTACTGGTATACCGCAGGGGTACCCACCCTACGTGGTAAATACGTAAGCACCAGCAGGTATGGCACCGAGTATGATACCCGCGTGGATACCTGGCACTGAACATCGCGCGCCAATCCGTAACCACTTGTCCGGAAATGTAAGGACCGTTTGGGTATAAAAGTGACCCTTATTAGATACAATCCCGGACAAAGTGGTCGTACATTCTCGTACATATTCAAACGCTCAACATGGAACTAACTACAACAGCACCAGTTTATACAAGCCTGAAGCCTGCCAGGTTATGATAAAACAATGTACCTGATATTAGGCCAGGGTATATCCACACAACAGCAGTAGTCAGCTACCAGGTACAGCAGTATAGAGGGTAGAGGCGTAGCGGCACGACCTCATCATACGTAGCGTTGACGGGATGCTTGCGTATGAAGAGCGCCGAGCGAAAAAAAACCGGAGGCAGGCATTGTCTGGCAGGGAGCAGCGAGTTTTTATTGCCGGGCAAGCGAGGTTTTATTGACCCGTGGTGGGTGGTGCTCTTTATGCCTTTGGCGCGTGTTGCCAAAAATCAGCATCTCACACACTAGGACCCAAACACTACAACGACGCAAAGCAATGACGATGGCAAAAAAAACATACGGCAGCCGCAGCACAGCAGGAGCTGCTGCTCTGTTGCTGCAGCTTGCCGCAGCAGCAGCAGCAGCAGCTTATTTTGAAAAAATGACGAAAGCACAGAAAAACTGAAAAACTGAAAAACCGAGTGATGCAAGCGAGTCAAGTCAAGTCACGTTCTTACTTGCCCTGCGGCGAAACGACTGGGGATTCAAAAGAAAAGAGATTGGCTCTATATACTCGTATACGAGCGCCACGTTTCATCTGAGCGATGGAAAGGCTGCCCTATAGTATGTGGCACTAACTTGTAGAACAGAACCTCACCGGCTTCGCTCTGGCATGAGTATTGATTGACACGTGAGCTAGACAGAGGCTCGTTTCTCTTTCCTTTCTCTCTCTGCCACTCTGTGGGTGACAATAACAAAACGTTTCCTGGTACTTCAGACGTCAAAGGCAGGGGCTGTTTTCTACCGCACCCTCCGCCAGCAGAGCACCACCGCGTGCTCAACTCACCTGTCACAGGTATTACTCGGAGTGTCCCTCTCCCCTTTCTATATTTCTCCGTATTCCGGGGCGCTGTGATGATTGCCCTCTCGGGAGGAGACGGTGTTCAAGCTCTGGGGTAGCGGGTGTCAGGCACGGTTTCACGTGTAGAAGGCGTGTATGAAAGGGATCGTCGCTTGCTTCACCCCCTGATTTTGGGCGGACCGAGTGCCGCAGAGAAGCGGAGGGTTAAACAGAAGTCCCGCGAGAGCAGTTAGAGACAACAGCAGTAGTACCGCGGAGCAAGGCCAGGCAGGAGTCACCGACGAACCGAGACCGAGTCAACGGAGCCTGATAACTCACAATCAACGAGACAGGCGCTTTTCGGTCCAAGAAGAAGGCGACGGGAACCATCCCAACGTTGTATTTTTAGGTTCTCTCTTCTATTCGAAGCATCATGGGACGCGTCGATACTTGTGAGTAACCCGGCGAGGCATTCAGCCCTTCTCGTGAACCCGCGAGCGAAGAAGTTAGGCTTGGCTCTCGTTACCGTGTTGGTGGCCTAGCCGGCTTTCAGGAGTCGTACGAGCGGGATGTCGTAGGCCCTTGATCGGTTTCTTCTCAATTACAAACTTTTCGCAGCACTCCGGCAGCAGCAGATTCAAAGAATGCGAGCATGGAGAACACCAAAAGGTCGCAACCTTTTGATCCATATACGTTTGGCCTAGAATATAATACACGTTCTATATGAGCACTCAACGTGTAACGCTTATTATTTTCCCGTTTGTTTTTCGTTCAGCCACCGCATCAAGCATCAGACCGCTGCTGTCGGTTACGGAGCAGATGTTGCACAAATTTGCAGCTCTGTGCTCTGTCGGAGACCCTACAGCAGCAGCCAGCCAACGCGAACCCATCTTGCTCCGCATGCATGCGCGCCGCTCATATGTGCACCCTGCCACCCTACACGACCTGTAGTTTGGTAACTCGATATGCTGCACCTGTCGCCAGAACAATCTCAGGTTTTTGTTGCACAAAGATCGATGCTGCAGCAGCACAGCAGGCAGTATCTTCGGGTGTGGTGTATGATTTGCAGGTGGTGAATTCACCAAAGCCTCTGGCTGGTGGATCAAAAGCCTCCTGACGAAACAGAATGTGTCTCACGTAATGAGTCACACTATGTTCGTAATAAGTATGCGAAAACTTGGAAAGCTGTACCATACGAGTGCAAAGCAGTCCTCGTAGTGCAAAGCAGTGCTCGTATTAATAGTGCAAAGCAGTACTCGTCAAACATGTCAGGAGACATGCCTGGTCAAGCAAGGCAAAACGTGCGCTGTCAAAGGTGTAGGGCCGAGTGTTCCACACTGTGAAACCTTTTAGTTTGAGATTGGTCGAGGCATGTCAAGGGCATGTCAAGGCAAAGGGAGGGGTGGAAACGCTGTATCCTGACATCTTTGGTACTCGTATTGAATGCTCACGTACCTACACACACTGA
This sequence comes from Macrocystis pyrifera, assembly GCA_031763025.1. Taxonomy (NCBI): domain Eukaryota; class Phaeophyceae; order Laminariales; family Laminariaceae; genus Macrocystis; species Macrocystis pyrifera. The sequence continues at coordinate 1,187,459 of JASSKH010000024.1, forward strand.
GTACGTACTATGAATACGTACAATAATAGTCGACCTGGTAATAAACATCACGAAAACAGCCCACAGCCACAGGCCTAATATTATATTCTGGTCTACGAGCACTCTACTTGTTGCGCTTTATAGGCTGATAGAGGCAAATATCAACGTATCATATCGGACATATCTGGATCACGGCATTAATTGACTTGTTTCTGTGGCGCAACAGCATTTGGGTTGAAATGGGTGTTTCCCGCAGCACTCTCCGAAGACGATTTGCGGCTTGCCGCAACACGGTGTTTTGGCCCGGCGGCGTCGTCGTTGCGGCCTCTGATTCGCCGCAGGCCCAAAATACATATTTTGGGCTCTGTTTTGTCTTCGCCGTATCCGAAGAAAAACATGGGCCCTGTTTTCCATTTGCAGATGCAGGCGAAGCACCCCCAGGGGTATTGTTTTTGGGCATTTTTTTAATACCTGGGGTGGCGAATACAAGCACAAGGTTCGCAACGCTTTGCAGCAGTGTTAGTAAGTGCTTTGTTGTTCTTCGTTGTTTCTGTGATCGCTCTGTACGTGGTACAAGTACGTCCTGTTTGGAAACATTTATAATGCAATAAAGCTGAATGTACGAGTACAAGCATTTCTTTGTACATTTCGGTGAAATCGTTTGCAAGTCACCCTGGAGAACCAAACACCACACGAGCAGTACACACGTCCTGACGCTCTGTTTCGAGGCTCGGGAGTACACATATCTGGTAAGTGATTGTCGGACGTATATTCCTGTTCACACACATGTTGAAAAAATGCTCTCCGGCGGCGGCGCGTGTTGCGGGGGCCTCAACACGGCTTGCGCAACAGCCGCTCAAGCCGTAATTAATGCCCTCATCTGGATTATCTCGTCTTCCGTTTTTCCGCTCACTTTCTTTTCATTGATTTACTCTTTATTCACACTGCACATGCGTTCACCAAGAATTACAAAGTCTGCATATTCCACGAAGATTCATCATCGGGCTTGTGACATCAGCAGTATACTGGTATTGCGCAAGATTAGCTCTCCCGGGAGATCCCGCGCTCCGCTTGCGTCGGGTTTTACCGTCTATCGTTGTTGAAACCAGGTCCTCACCCTAACCCTAACCCTAATCCTGACACCAAACCGCAGCCTAAACGGGCCAAAACTGGCCTTAAGGGCCCGTGTTAACGAGACACCTTTTTCATGATAAGCAAGTAGGAAAAAATAAACTTGATTTGATTGAATAGAATTTGGTGAAAAATCTGCCTTTGCCGTTTTTTTTTTTTTTTTTTTTTTTTAATCATCACTTTTAGTTTCCACCCCACTCGTAGGAGGTTTTACCCCCGACGATCTTCTGGTCGTCCCTTCTCCCCCCCGGTACGTGCCTTTAGTTTTTATCGCGCATAGGGTTCAGCATTCCCACTGCTCGTCGATTTTCATCGAATGTACAGCTAACTCACGCTCTCGCGCTTTCCGCTAATCAATTTTATGCAAGAAAAAGTCCCTATGAGCATGCACTCGGTGAGACTCGAACTCGCGAAATGATCTTGATAGGCTCGCGGACCACCTACCAAGCTGATTCGAACGTGATCTTCCTTTGCATTCCTTTTTTCATCTGCGATTGTCCTTTATGTTTATTCCTTTCTCTTCCTTTCTTCTATTGATGAGCATTAAGGAAGTCGTGTGGCGTGGGTGGCTGACGAGCCTGATTTGCCTGTTTCGTACTGTCTGACGCCGAGGGGCGGGGCATAGTTGACGACGCAGGACGGAGACGGCAGACAGGGTAGCAAGGTACCAGGCGGACTACTGCTGTAGCAGGGAGAGCCTGGCTATGCTACTCGTACCACAAACTGCTGCCGCTACCTGGAGGGTGCTTTGTGTTTTGATTTGCCTGTTATTTTCCCTTGGTTCTTGGTCCTACTTTGTTTTCAAGAGACGGTATTTTCTTCTTTTTTTTCTTTTTTCCAGCGCGTTCTTTTCAAGTGTCTGCCACATGCCATGCGGGGGGGCACCGACAATAATTTCTTTCATTTCCGGACAGAGTACTGCTGGTACTACCACTATCCCCGGAAATATGACGACTGTTTGGGGATTGATACGAGTATCAAAACTCTCTTACATTTCCGGACATGGTGGTTATATTTCTCCGGTACTGCTGCTGTTTGAAATTTGACAGGAAACCCGTCCTAGTCACTGCAAGCACGGGGTTTGTCCGCTGCTGCATGCAAGAGGGTCGGAGGTCGGATTGACGGAGAAGAAGCTACTGCAGTTGCTGCTGGTATTATAGTCTGGTCCAGGTGTTGCTTTGGTCTGGCTATGCGCACGCACTCATAACTTACTCCTGCGGTCTCTGGGCGGATGAGGGTACATAAAGGGACAGCAGGCCGCGCAGGCGCCGACTTTCTACCCTCTCACAGCGACATAGCGTACATAGACTCCGAGACACAACCAGGCACATACTATACGTATAAGGGGGAGACGCCGCAACACGAGCATAGTGTTGGTGCCGCCCTCTGTTGCGTCAATTGTCTGCAACAGAGGTCTCTCTGTTCCCCGTGCGCGCCACCTCTCGTCTGGTGTGACAAAGGCGGCGCGATCGTGGTGCCAATCATCGACGTTTGTCCCAACAAAATCCCTACATAACTCGTCTGTGACTGGGGCTACTTGGCAGCAATTCCAGAAATTTCAAGATAAATCCCGACAAAAATTGCCTCAGGTATAGCCGCTGTGCCGAACATGCCACGTCGAGTTGGACAAACTCCCCAAATTGATAGCCGCTGTGCCGAACATGCCACGTCGAGTTGGACAAACTCCCCAAATTGAATAACACGAAGACCAAAATATGTCCAATCCGTTTTTTTTTTTTTTCGATTTTGTTTGCGCCGCGTTTGCATGGAACCAGGAAATTTCTCGATTGCGGACGACGATTCTGAAGTGCAGACCGCGGTACCCAATTTTTAAGTCAAAAACATCCCTAAAGATCCGAGCTCACAGATTGTAAAACCTACTGGAACACTGCTGCTCTACACCTCTACCAGGTCACAGCAGTCTACAAATACACACATGGTGTATCATATACCTGGTACATGTGCGGACATTAAGCACGTGTATGTTACTTTTTAGCATGAATCATTTTCTTCGTAGTAAGAGCAGCTTTGTAGCCTTTATGATCCCTTTGTGTCACTTGTATTATGTTCCATTTCACATTTATTTTTGATTATTTCTTGTTGCCTTTTTGTTCTTACGAACTGGTCTGGCTTGTGTTGGTTGTGTTCTCGTGCCCGGTACGTTGGCATTTCACTTCCTTTACCCAATAATTTGCGACAAATTCTGTTTGTTTTTTCTCTGTATCACTCTCTGCGATCTGCGACCACAATATTACTACTACAGTAGTAGCACCAGGTATATCTCCAGGATAAGGAATCAGGACGGATACTTGTTGTACTGGTGTAGTTGGGTAGACAGCACACGTATCCTGGACACTTGTATTAATAGTACGAGTATTATACCTGTTAAATAGATACAAACGCTACGCTCGCTCACGAGGGAAAAGAATGGAATGGAACAGACGGTCCCAACAATTAGGTGCAAACAGGAGATTTGCAAATGATACGAGCTCCATGCTCCATCCAGGAAAAGAACCCGAACGCCGCATGCCGTACGTACGTACACGCCCCAGGTACTCGTAGGGTACTTATTTTCTCATTTTGATATGCTGTATGTACGAAAGAGAAAGCACAAAACGGCAGAGTAGCATTGCAAAAACAATGAAAATTCAACCGAGAACTTCAGAAAGGAAAAAAGTCCCCGTCCCCTCCCATGTAATTGTTTCTGTCTGCATTGGAACACCTTGTACCGGTCGAAAAGAAGAAAATCGAGCAACAGAGCTTCTCTCTCAGCCTCGTTCGCCGCCCGACCCTCTCGCGACCACCTCGCCACCGATTCAGTCCGGGTAAAGCTTTCCCCCCTCTCTGTCACAGTGAACGCCGTCGCCCACCTTGCGTGAAGGCCGGTGCTCAGCGCAGCCCTCGTTCGCCAGCTCGACAATGTCGGAGCTAAGACTGCGTAGCTCTTTGTGTGAACTTCAGCTTGGTCGCAAAAATATGCACCGCTTGAATCTTCACTTGCAATTCCGAACGACCCTTATAGACTCGTACATACTCTACAGATGGGGGCCAGACAGAGCCCATTCATGATTCCCTCGTGTCTCGAGGCACACCCGACGCTTAGCCACGAAAACGGCGACCGCGCTCCTTGCAACCCCCCCTCTACCCGCCAATATCCGTTGACAACCCGCGACGGCGCCGGGCTCGCCCGCGGTGCCGTACTCCGCGTGCACGCACGCACACGAAACGAAAAAAGAAAAAAGGAAAGAATAGATGAAAGTCCAAAAAAAATAGAGAAAAGAAAGAACCGCAGGAAAGGTCCGGCAAGTAGTAGAAGGAGGCGGTGTCCAAGTGGGAGCTCTGAGAGGCCAGGGATGTACCAACCGAGCACGCTCAGAGCGAAAGATATATTTCAAGTAGTTTTATTTATAGCAGTCAGCCGTAGGCGGCGTAGGAAGTACAGCAGCGGAATGGGGATTGTCTCCGTGTACACATCGTGTGTGCAGCAGCATACCAGGTGTTCTTGTTGGTGTTGTTGTTGTTCTCGCATGAACTCATCGCCACAGTACAAAAATGCAAATGCAGTCCATGGTCGCGAGGACAGGCCCCGATATATATTGAGTGAAAGAATCCCTCTGTAAAAATAAACACAAGCGAAGAATAATACACATGATAACTGAAGCACATCTACACCTCAAAAAAAAATAAAAAGTGAGATTCACGCACGTACGTATCAGGTACATGCGGCACGCTGTACAAGTCGGCACAGAACCGAGAAGACCGCATACTACCCAGAAGGAATAGACAGAATGAAAAAACAACTGGACGTCGAAAAATCGAAATCGAAATCGAAAAAATTAAAAATCGAAAAGGGCAGAGAGACAAAAAAGTTAAATTCAAGCAAAAGAGAAGAGAGCAAGAAAGCTAGAGCAGAAACACACAGGAGAATGCGCAGATTTTCGCAGATTGCAGGCTCGCCAGCTACGCGAGAGGTGTAGAACAGAGATGTGAACCAAAAAGAAAAAAAAACTCCGCTACTCCAGGGAAGCAAAAAAAGAAACTATTAGACAAAAAACGAAAAACAAGACGACGAAGCGAAGCAGAAAGAAAAGCAGATACATAGAGATAGAATAGTACTGGTATATACAGTTGTGGTATAAGCTGGTATATACTGATATATGGGCCCGCCAACAAGAAATACTCAATATTGTAAGAAGTAGGAAGACTTGAAACCTAAGCCCTATTGTGGCCCCAACCTTGAACACCCTTGACGTTAGTTAGGTTCGCTTTGCTGTACCATTAACGTACATGGTAAGGTTTAGTGTGGCGATTGCTGTTGAGCACGCTTTCTGAACAAAAATCCGAGAAAACCTATTAAAAGGAGTATCCATAGTGTCCGCCCCAAAGGAGGGCCTTGAAACCTTTTTATTAAGAATGAGGCGCGCGAGCGCCTTTTTTTTTCGTGGTTTTCCAAGAAAAAAAGCCTCTTCGTAACGGCTCACACACAAACGAAACCTTCTCGTGCTGGTGCGGTGGTAAGTCGTTCACGGCTCGTCAAGCTAGGTGCCGCAACGTGTGTACGCACATGGCTGGGTCATGGTTAATAAAAAACAGAAACAACCGTAAAATATCATACGTACGAGTAACGTTTTTTAGTTCTACCCAACGAAACCCAACTCTACGAGTACTCGTAGGCAGACTGCCTGTCTGTCCTCATCAACGTTCGGGCCATGTCCCCAAGACATGCTGCAGATGGTATTGTCAGGCCACCCCTCCTACTGATGAGGGGACGGAGAAGCAGGAGAAGATCTGCTGTAGATGTTGTACACCGGGTTTGGTGGTTGCACCTGCCACAAGCTCTGTTGGACACGTGTCAGGTTGTAGATTTTACGTTTTCAAACACACAACATTCAGTATGTGTACAAAGGGTTCAAGGGTTAAACCGACACAAGCCGAGCGTACAACGACGCTGGCCCCTGCCTCGTGTGTCCTACTGCTGCTGCTGTTTTGTTGCTGGAGAAGCTCTGCTGTAGATGCCGAACATCAGTGGTAGTGGTGGCACCTGCTACGAGAAGCACTCTCTGTTGGACAAAACATGTCAGGTGCAGATTTTTCGTCTTCAAATTATGCCGAAGTTCGAGTTCGGAACCAGGAAACACGGCAAAATCGAGTACGTGTACAAAGGGTTCAAGGGTTGGACTGCCAAGCCGAGCCTACAGCGACGCTGACCATGGCCTCGTGTGTCCTACTGTTACTGCTGCTGCTGTTTTGCTGCTGGAGAAGCTCTGCTGTAGATGTTGTACATCAGTAGTAGTGGTGGCACCTGTTGCGACGACAAGCTCTTTCTGTTGGACTAAACATGTCAGGTGCAGATTTTTCGTCTTGAAACGAATCCCGACCTCGTTCTGGAGGGCATCATCCTATATTTTCCTCAAACTATATCCGCTTTGGCTCGAACGCCGGGAAACAAAGGCCCGAGGACGTCGGGGCTGGTGTTGTGGTTCCCCTGCTGGCTGTTTACGGGGGGGTCTGCGGCTGTGTTGCCGTGATAGCTGTGGGTTGATGCTGTGCGCGGCGATCCTGATGTGATATTTTAACGTGGCTGCGCTCACGAGTAGGACGCGCTGAGTTGTTACTGTTCGTATTTTCAATATGGTTTTCGATTTCCAGCCGTCGACTTTTTTTTTTAGCATTGGGTTGTAAATCGTTCATTTTCTCGGAACCTAAAATTGCGAACGGGAACGTGTTTGGGCCAGGGACCAGTCAGCGCCAAGTTTATTATGATCATTTCGATTGTCGATTGTCGATTGTCGATTTTCGATTCTGTTCAGACACGCCCTGAGCCCAAACGTCACGGATACGTACGACCGCGTACGTACGTACGGTAGTAGTACGTAGATGTTCGTTCGTGTTGGTCCAGCACAACACAGAATAATCCGTATTCGCACAGCATGATGCATCGCAGATATGACTACTGCTGTAGGTATTCTTGAGGTCGCGCCTCATTACCACCCATTACTAGTATTTAGAGTACTGCACTGCTGTACAGAAACCTTAATCTTACTCTAATCCCGAGTAAACTGTCCCTAAAACGGGACTGCGGCCCCAAAGGCGCTTGCTGGGCTGTTTCTTATTCCTGACTTTCTAAGTGTTACTATTTATAACTGTTTTGCAACCTTCGTCTCGTCGACGCCATTGGCTATTATTAACCGGAACAATTATTGGTCATTCGTTATTGACTTATGTACTTGAAGTCCGGCCCTCGGATGTCTGGCTCCGTAAATTCTCGCACCTCACAGCCCTCCTCAGCCCGTAATTTCCGACGAAACTAATGTTTGTTGGGGATCGATCCGCGAGTTAATTCGTGCCGATTGGGATATAATCCTTCTATTTGTTGTTGGTGAGCTTTTTTTCCCTTTTCCAGACTGTTTTTGGTTTTTTGCACGGACGAGCATGTTGTCGTCGAACATCTACCGCAAGCGCAGCCCATTCGCCCTGCACATATTAGCAACAAGACAGATACGTGCCGATCAGAGCGTGACAAGGCAAGCCAGCGGACAAAGTTGGCGAGAGCCAGCAAGTCGTCGAGTATCTTTACAGCTCGCTGAGTAATGACGATCGAAGACATGTAAATCTGCCCGGCCTCCCGGGAAAAAAAAAAAAAAAAACGTACTCGTGCTTGGGAGCTCTTGGCATTTGCAAGTAGGCAGTTTTCATTCACTTTGCTGTACAATCAATCGTGGACCTCTCTGCCCGCTTCACTCCCTTCTAGTCTTCTTCCGTGTGAGCGAGCGTTGCTGTAGTATACCAAAATGTAAAAGCATTGAATGCGCGATTCGATCACAACGTCAATACCTTGTTTCAGTTTGTCGCGCTTCGGAGGAGGCTGTAACATTGAGAGCGAGTACGAGTAGTGTTCGCAACGCCCTCAGCAGTACAATACGGAGGGTATACTCGTACGCTTGAGTATAGGGTATTCCGGGTATAGCGTTGGTTGTTTATTTCGATCTCTGTATACACTACCGAGTAGGGTTGGTTGTTTGCTCAGAGGTCTACACTCTACCGTGAAGACCGTTGAGTTCACTCGAGCGTGCGTTCGTTCTTCAGTGCTCCTTTTCTCGACAACGACGATCGGTAAGGGTCCTAAAGTCCAACATGATATTTTGGGAAGGCTCTCTCGCTCAACTGGATCTTTCCGGCAACACCCTCTTGTTGTTGATCGGCGTTGGCAACCTTCCTATTCATGCCCGTTCTCGGCATAAACGAGTGCTGAAAAACAATCGTAGCACCCCTGTGCCAACTCAACGTTGCACGTTTTCGGTCAGAATGCTCATGTTATCCCGCGGCTGCATTGATTATGGTACGATGGGGTGGTGAATTGAACCCCTGGTCGTCGCACACCAGATGGCACATGTGCTGTGTGACGTCCAGTCCGGATCACGATCTCCGTTTTTTTTTCTCCTTGCTGGCTTACGGCGGAGTGAGAACTGACTGCTCGAAGTTCGTAAGCGTGCAAAGTGTATTGTTGGTCGTTTTTACTACCCAACGCCACCAAGCACTCAGCGCATCCAGTGTCCGTACCCGGATACCCGCTATTTTTGGTGGGAGGGGTACCGTACTCGGATACCGCGGGTATTCTCGGGTACTTTCTATTTACGGCGGGTATGCCTTTGGCAACCGGATGTTGAACCCGGTACCTTTTTTGGCCTGGTGTGGTCGATGACGTTAGAACAGCCAGTCGACAAAGGAATTGCCACAAAAATTTCCATACTTGCTGTGTATCATGCGTACAAAGAGATCCGAGCCAGCGAGCGACCCATGGACTCATTGCGCTGCCGGTCCGGCACTCACTGCGGTCCTCGAAGTTAGTGCGGCGGTATCGTGTCGTGTGTCGTTATGTTTGAAATGTGAGGATATGTTTTAGGTTTCTGAAGGTTTCCGTTAGATTTGGTCCGAATTCGTGCCCAGGGGACTGATTTAGGTTTATGATGAGTTGCCATCCCCGGGGTCCATCTAGCCGGACCGGCACGAAAAGCGAAGCGCCCGGTGGTATCGTGATCGTGAGCGCGTGAGATGTTATATGTTTGAAAAGGTGTTTCATGGAGCTTTTGTATGAAACACTGCCCAGGGGACGTGATGTAGGAGATGATAATTTCCATTCCTTGGGTGTCCAGGGGGAAACATGACGTACTCGGGTACCCGAGACCCGAAATCCGGCCGTGGGAATGGAATGCTACCTTATTCATCCCATGTCGGGTATTGGTGGATCGGGTATTACCTGCGAGCACCTGGGTGTTTGGCGTAAGCAGTAGACGATAGTCCTCACTTGATGATTCTCCGTTCTAACGATAGTCATCAGGTATCGTGAGCAGCTTGCTAAAATGAGTTTGAACGTTGTCCTCGATCTCACGGCTGATGTTTTTTTTCCCTGATTTTTCAGTTTACACATCCAATTAAAAGTTGTGTCGCCACAGACTCCGAGACAAGGAACACCAGCTTGATCGCACATTAACCGAGTTTGGCAAATGATTTGTCAAACGTACGGGTTCTTAAACACCACCAAAATAACAAACCTCACCAAGGAAGCAGACAGTATTACCTGAACAAACACAAGAGGAAGCAAGACAAGTCCCGAACTGAGCCCCGAAAAAACGCGAGAAGGGCTCAACAACTGCTGTAGTAGTACGAGAGCGCGTGAAGAGAAACTGCTCCCAGAAACGACCAACACGCCTTTAATTGATTGAGAGGCATATTAAAAAAGCATTTGCTTTTGTTGGATGTCTATAACCAACAGCAGTTTATACCCCAAGAACAAGAAATTGCCCATGAACATGACGCTCACTTGTTGGGGGGAAGTAACGTACTGTAAGATAATCGGATGTAAGAAATCATGCTCAGCGACGAGCTCTACACTACATCCTCTAGCACTGTGACCAGTAATATAATATCCGTTTGATGTTCATATTAGATTCCAACGTTGATTATATTCCTGGTCAGCGTTGTGTGTACAGCAGTAGTCTATGCTCAAGGTTGTTTATACGATCGTGCCACAAGAAATTTCTGAGGCTTGTCCGTACTACTCGTAGCAGTAGCTGCTTGTTTTTTTTGGTTTTTTTCCTCCGGCGGATTGGTAAAAATAAATCTTAAGCTCACCACACTTGCGCGTTCCAATTTTGTGTCGTGTGTCAATTTAGCCCGTAACTCCCGTTGCAACATCAGAACAGGCTGCTGTTACCCCAGGAGTCTGGGCACGTTGACCCGACCTGACCCCGCAGAGGAGCAGGTGCGGTGGAGATAGCCACCCGGGAGAGTCTTCTCTCCCGGGTAGTGTTGGACTTGCGCGAGCTCACTCACTAACAAAAACCGAGGCTATAAGGCCTTCCCGCCGGACTTGGTCCAGTTACGGTCCATCCTACCCGTTGGGGCGTTGGTCATGGTGGGCCCATACTGTACCTGGTGCGGTATGCTGTACAAGCAAGAGCTCCGGGATACACAATTTTCCTGTAAATCTCAGCGTGACTTTCTCAGTGTTCGTCTTCTTGATGTTACACAGTAGTACGTGTTCAATTCGACCCGAGTCGACACGGGAACAATAGGCTGAAGTATTCTCTCTCGCGATAAAAATAGAAGGCATGAACCGTGGTGGGGGGGGGGGAGGAGAGAGAGAGAGCCTGCAATGTATGTGACCCCGGATCTGAGTTACCACTATTAACAGGAGGAAGAAAGAAAAGAAGGGCGAACATAAAAATAAGATGATGGAGACAAATAGAAAAATCGTACTGGTATGTGTTCCCACTATGGCCGGAAATATAGTCCCCGTGTGGATTCTGATCTCAATATCATACAGTAATTATGTTTCCGGTCGGGATGATGTGTATAAATACCAGACTGGTGTCCTGTAGTGTTGCAGTAAAGAGTTGCACCTTTCCAGGTGTGCTTTGTTTTTTATACAGCAAGGGCAGTAAGGAGTAAGGTATGCTTGTGTGTGCACTTGTACCTGGTATTTCTAGTCTCGTGAGTGCAGTTGCCCTTCAGCTGAGAGACGACGTGGTTACGTCACGTTTCATGGCATTCATACCCGTGACGATCTTATGATGCACAAATTTACGATGTGTAATATTATGTCGTCCAATTTTAAAATCAAGCACACATGCGAACCCCATCCTGTCAACATTTATAAAAATAAAAAAAACGCCTGATGAGGATGCTGCCTCTTTCAGCTTGCGACACCCCTGAGATTCCAAGCCAACCACATCCCAAAAGGGATCATTGTGTGATGTATGATGTGTATTATTGTACCGTAGGAATCAGATGGCGCCCAATCGGCCCATCTCATCGCCGACGTCGTGCGTCCTCCCCGTTCCCCCCCCCCCCCCCCCCTTCCGTCTCTTGTTTACTTGCAGGTGCGAGGCTTTGCATCGGGCTATCCATCCCAGGCGTAATTTTCCTGACGATCGTCGGTTTCTTGTTCGACAAGCAACCGCTGTACACGTCTGTAGATGTTGACGACCCCGACGCCGCTGCGACCGAATGCTACTTCGCAGGTGAGCACCGGTGATCCACAGCACTCTTGATGGAAATGTAAGGAGAGTTTGAAACGATAACATCAATAGCAAACGGTCCTTATATTTCGGTCCAGAGTGACACGAGTGTCGTGTAAGGTCGTTTGAATAATGTTGCTGTTTTTGTTTTTGTTTCGTCGATTGCTTGTTTTTTTCTTCCGCTCCAGAATTGTTGGAGTCTGTCTTTTGAAGACATACTCGATCGTGGCGATAGGTACGTACGAGAACACCGACAACAATAACAACAGCAACAACTGTCTGGCATGTGTGTACTCGTTTAATATGTGCCTATGTTCCTTTCTTGCTCCCTCCCGCTCCCCATGCCCCTCCCCCCCGTCCCTTCCTCCTCCGTTCGTATATGTTCCAAATCCTCTGCGCATTGCTGATAAACTTTAGTGAGGTGGCGCTGACCCTATCCCTACCTCCCTCCCTCCCCCCCCCCCCCCCCCCCTCTTTTCCCTCTCGCCTCCCCCGCACACTGTTGTTGTTCCCGCTGTGCTGTTGCCCGCGTTCCTCGCCCGACCCGCTTTTGCCCTTCTCTCCCCAGCGTTGCTTTACTTGGTCGCGATCGGGGCTTCTTTCGGAGGGATCTGGTACGAAAAGTCGGGGAGAGGCCTCCTGGCCACAACGCGGGTGAGCGCTCCATACCAGGTACCGGTGAACTTGATGGGCGCAAGTAGGATCGTAGAAACGAACCTGTGGAAGGAAATCACAAAGATCGGACAACATTCAGTGTCGTTCCTGTTTTTGCTGTCGCCGTTCTGGTGGAGAAACCCGATTGTGGTGGATCATGTCGCGTGGGACCAGGGTGCCTTGGTGCGCCCTGCCGGCCGCTAGTTATATGTCGGGACTACTTAGTGGGAGCAGGGAATCATTTTGGATCAGGTTCGGGTGGGGTCAGGGTCCCAAGTGGGAGCAGGGTCGGTAGCAGTGTCGACCTGTGAAATTCTCCGACAGGCTCACGTCTGCCAACATTTCCTGTCGGATTTTCAGGTGTGGGGTATTTAACGATATTCAACTAGGTGTGCATGTAAGTAGGTTTCAGGTACCAGTATACGACAAAGGGTTGCCTACCACTTATTCGAGAAAACGATTGACGCACTGCTGTGTAGAGGCGAACATCACTAACCCTAACCCCCAAGCCAATCAGACCAAACCTCACCTAAGTGGTAACCTCTACTACAGTAATACGATAAGGATACTTGTCGTATTTGCTCTTCGTTCGGTACGTGGCGACGACGTGAGGGAGGGCCCCAGAGTACAATACTGTGGGCACCACCCTGGCCGGTAAATATAATATAGCTATTTGATATTCAAATTGGAATGCAAACGTACATTCTATTCACCGCCAGAATGGTGACAATGTTTATAGGCTGTAGTTATGGGTTGAAGGTTGAGAGTATGACACACAGCGAAGGTTAGTTTCGACGAAATTTTCGATGTCACGGCTGGTTTTTTTTTTCATACTCCGGGGTACCAAGGTTCGACACTTGATTGTTTTAGTCATACTCAAGTAGATATTTGGGTTTCCCCGTGGTTTGTTGGCTACTTGTTAATGAAGACATCGTTAGCTATCGTTATACATACGTGTATGTCACCAGGTAATAAAGCATTACCAGTAGTACATATCAGGTAGATAATGGGTCCGTTTGTTTATAAGTGCCCGTAATACTTGAAGTAGCCCGCCCGTTCCTGACCATGTGGTTGATACTCTAAATAGGATATGTTGATCTGTCGGCACAAATGTGTGTTCTTTTGGAAGATACTGATACACCTGGTACATGTAACACGCAAGATAACACACGCCCCTGAGATGAATTTCCGAGTCAATCTTGCCCAAAGGTGCACGTGAGGACCTCAACAACGAAAACGGTGGCTATGGGAATATCTCGTCGAGATAAATCCGTAGACGCATCGCTCGGCGTTTGCGCTTTCCCTGTTGTGGAGAGAAAGAATATCCTCCGAGGGAGTGCGTTACTATATCGCACGTGTTGCAAGGTATCCCAGGTATCTATACGATGGATGTGTCCGTAATAAAGTGCCGTCCGTCGGTATACATACCTGGCGACGACCGTCCCCGCGCCATCACACAGAGAGCAAGCACTGCACCAGCGCAAAAATTAGTGGGATATGTTTTGAACCGATGGGCGATCAACTATCGCGTATGTATCACACAGAGACAAAAGCATCTAGCCTCGGCCGTCATCAGGCTACTTGCCGACAAACGTACCGACGGGTGGACTAGAAGTACCAGTACGTACTCACAGAGACATGCATCTACTCTAACGTTTTTACACGTTAAGCTGTCACCCGGATGAGTAATTTTCCCTTAATCACTGGTGCCACGCTTTTTGGCGTTGTGTACCGGAAGTCGGTTTATATACCCTTTTACTTCTGCAAAATTATCGAGCTGTAGATGCCAAGTAATGTCTCTACGCAACGTGGACGCAGTATCGGCCTGGTTAGGAGACATGGTTGGGCCGTCGGGCAGCTTGGCTAGGCTTTCGTCTCACGAGCCGTCCAGGGTCTTTGTGTGCACCGGTGATTGGGAGATTCTGCATGCCTTCTTGGAGGCACCCCTTCCAATAGCACCAGTGCATCGTTCTGCATTGTTTCTCGCCTATGTGTCAGCAATACCCTTTCTGACGGTATCTCACCCTTCGCCCACCTGCCAACGAGATCCCTTTGGCGGCATTTTTTAAATCATGCAACCTATCTTATCTCGCGACACTTGTGCATCGTTTCGTATACCATGTATGCCAACAGATTCCCTTCGGACGATATTACGACCCCTTCTGTGAACACCATCTCTTTTTCGAACACATGTACCGTTTCGGTAGACCACTCATACCAGTCCACCATTCGGTTGTGATTCGGCATATTCCAGCATGACCCCTTCTAAGGATGTATCACCCCTCATCGCATGTACCAACAAGATCCCTCCTGATGGCATCTCTACCCTCGTCCCACGTGCCAACAACCCCCCCCCCCCCCCCGACGGTGTCTCGACGCCTTCTTGTCAACTGTGTATCATTTTGTACTACGTATATACCATGTGTTACACCATTTCAGTAGACCCAGGAGTCCACGCAAGAAAATCCCGACACCTCACAGCCCGTTTTCGGGGTCCAGACTGAGGGAGGGTATACTAAAACCAAGTAAAATATTTATATGAAGAATATCGTTCTTGGTCGTTTCGCCCACTAATTCCAACGCACTCGTTTGTTGTTCATTTTGACACTGGGAAGGAGTATAGGTCGTTTTTTTTTTTTCATGTCGAACACGCTTGGTAGTCCAATACTATCAATCCACCACTCTGTGTTATTGCGCCGTGTGCCAGCAAAGCCCCTTCTGAAAGCTGGCGATATCCGACCGCTTGTTCACGTGTCAACAAGATCCCAGTCGAACCAAATCACTCGACTACTATGTGTCGTGTTTTGTCCATGTGGCAAGAAGATCCTGATCGTATCAGTCGGCCCTTTTTTGTCGTTTCGTCTACGAGTATGTGCCAACAAAATCCTTCCTGATGGATATCTCGAACCTCGTCCACGTGTCAGCAATGTATCCGATTTGGCGATATCTTCATAATCAGCCAACCGACCGTATCAGTCCACCCTTCCCCGTTGTCAGTATTTCGCCGTTACTGTGCGCCCATATGTCAACAAGGTCCCGCCTGACGATATCTGCCCGCTCTCCACCTGTTCCCGCTGCGCCTCACACCACCTCAGGAGGAACTCCTCCATGGGGACGAAAGCTCAGGCCTCTTGGGCAGGAGCGACTCGGGATACGGGTCTCTCGCTCGCCTTTCCCAGATGCCGCTTATGCCGCAGGGGTACTCGAGAAGCGACAATTACGAGGAGTAACTGCAACAGCGCGGGACAGCTTGGGGGCGGGTTGGCATAGCGACCATTTTTTCCTTCCTCCCTTCCCTTCCCTGCCCCTCCCCAAACCTCCCTGCTTGGGTTCACCCGTCTCCCTTTACTTTTTTCAACGGGCCACATGTTCGTGTAGGGGGGAGTAGCGATCGGCGTGGTCTCTCTCGGTGAGGAGCAGGCCGCCAGGAGCCGAAGAGCTTAGGATGCTCTGTGTTCCCCAGAACGTTCCTCGCAATGTCCCCGAAGGTGGTATCGCGACGCGGTTGTGTGAAAACTGTCGGCGAAGTGCCTCTTCGGGTGTGGGGCCATCCGACATTGTGTTTGCGTACGGTTAGGCGCGGCAAATTATTTACGTTTGACGTTGTTTGGAGTACCATTTGGACGACAGATGAGTCACACGTATGACGCGTTCGTAACCGGAGTTGATGATTCATTTTCCCCAACAACCGTTTTTTTTTTTTTTTTTTTTTTTTTGTATGATTTGTTCCCTTTCTTGTTCGCCGCTTTTCTTTCGTTGCCATTCCTTGGGCTGTGGTTGCCGCTGAAATACGTAGTGGTTGTCCGGTAGAAACGGGCTCTGCGAGAAGGAGAAAACCTTATGATGCACGTTTTTGTTCTCGCTGCGAACGGCTCTTGCTTTTGCGGAGTCTCTCTTGTAGCTGTGTGGTGCTTGTCGCTGATGAGTCATTGATGGTCAATGGCTAACAACGAGGGAAGGAAACCGGTGTTTTGGGACCGAGGCCTTGATACACTTCGTTTTAGTGTAGGGGGCGGTCAGTCACGGAGTCGAACCGCCGTCTCTGAGCATATTTGAGGGCTGATTATGAGTTTTTTCACCCATTACCCTTTTTGCGGCCGTCCGTGCTGTTTTTATTTTGATGTGCGGGTGGCAACCTTGAGGGCCTGCTCCCACCGGTGGCTGCCTTGGCTGCTGTGTGAGGGAGCATGGCCTCACCTTGCAGCAGTACATGTCAGCCTTTGTTTTTTCTCGCAGCATTGCGTGTGAAACAACCTTGGTTCTTCCAGCTGGTTTGATCTTTGCGGCAGCAGCGCATCCCAATTTGTTTTTTTTCACCCAACTGGATTAATGTGTTCACCGCAACAGTACGGATCGACGTTTACGCAGGCGTTATTGCCTGTTTTAAGTGATGTTGTTGGTGTTGGTGGTGAGTGTTAGTTCCGTGGGACAGATGTGGGGTGGCATAGAGCTAAACATCGAAAAAATGGGTGCAATGGCAATGACGGTGAATGATATAAACGTTGAAGGCGCCACAACAGGTATTCACTTTCAGCGGGTACAGTATTATATGATCTACCTGTCGTACGAAACCGGGATGCCGACACAGGCTAGGTTTTTTTCTCGGAGACCAAAGGATGCTTTCCACGCTAACTTCAGTATATCCGGGGCCTGGCCCAAGGTACAGTACGTACGTCTATTCTTCGAACACGCGGGTGTTTCTACACTACGCCAGTAACACCTTTTCTGGTTTTCTTCAAAGATGCCAGGAGACATGTCAAGCAAGGAAAAACGTCCTCTGTCGAGGGTGTGTAGGGTTTAGGGCCGAGTGTTCCCCACTAGAACATACCTGGTAGTATTTTTGGTGCCAGTCAAAGTATGTCGAGACAGAGTCGAAGGTTATACTTTCTGTCAAGAGGTGAAAGTGCGCTCGCCTAACATCTTTGGGTTTTCTTGGTCCACCGGAAATCTAAGGCTGAGTGTCTTACGGGGCCCGTTCTTATGAAAGGGATGATGGACTACTGTAATAGTCCATACCAGGTATAGGCTAGTTGTGTACTCGTATATAGCCGCTTATTAATAGTCGCTTACAGTGAGTAGTGTACTACTACAGTAGTGGTGGTGTGGGCTGAGAACGCTAGCCGTGGCTCGGACTGGAGGTCGGTGCCTTTGGGGCTATGGGCTGGTGTGCGTAGTATGTAACCATGTGATACATGGCAACTTACTACCGCAGTAAAGCAGTTGTCGCAGTCTTCACACACATGGGCCAGATCATGATGTATCGACAGCAGTACTTACTGTGGGCAATAGATCCCGTATTTGGTTGCCGCATCGGACGGTTCACGGTCATCTAGATCATCTACTATTAATAGGTGGATAGATCCTACATTTATTTATTAACCGTTGTAAGGTGTTGTCCTAGAGCTGGATTGTAAAGCTCACACCCGGCAATCATGTGCGCAAGAGCTGTCATACGGGTAACACAGATTAGGCCAGCCCCGGGCAAACATTGTTCTACTGTAGATCGTGCAGATAGATAATGAACACCATGGATCTAAAATTATATACAGTAGGAAGTGCAGATCATGTAGCACATGGATACGTTTTTATCCCCGAAAGATCTGGGTCGTGAACTGGGGATGGATCTGATCCATCTGTCCGTACATCGTGCATCTGCATGAAGCTAGTCAGGAGCCATATTGTCTTGAGCGGTCGCCGATGGCGCGAACGTCGAAAGACAGGACACGTTTTTGTGTTCACAATGTTTAGTTCGCTTGCGTACGAGGTGATCGCGCGAGGTGTGTATTATTATTGGTGCCCTTGCCAGCGGCTCCCTCTTTCGATCGTCCCCGATGGCATATGTATGTCTTCTTGCTCGGCGCGGTAAAGCTCTCTTCTTGGTTGGGCGCGCGTGATGCCATCAGGCACCATGGTCACTCTCTAGCTATTATACTATCATCTCAATTTCGTGGTAAAAAAGTCAATACATAAGGCTGGGACCTGGTAGCTCCAGCCAGTACTACAGTATATACTGGCTGCATCGGATGCCAGTGCACTGGACCCGAACAGTGCAGTGTGGTCGCGGCGTCCCCCGCCCCCCCCCCGGATTGTGAGCAGGCCCCGCCGAAGGCGCCCCGGAGGGTCCCGCTGGTGGCGCCCGGTCAGAGACACGTTTTTACGCGACTGTTTTCGTCATCCCATTTAATTATCTTCGCCCTTCTTTTCTCCTTCCTACTTTTATTAGTCGTAACTCAGATCCGCGGTCGCAAGCCTGGCCCTCCTCCCTCCTCCCCACTACGGTTATTGCCTTGCATATTAATCGCGAGAAGGCTTCAACCCTTCGTCCCTCGTCGACTCGCATCGAACTACTGTGCCCACCCATGTTACTACAGTAGGCGCTCTTGGGAGTTGATCCGTTTTTCTTTTTTTTTTTTGGCGAAGAAACTCAAAAGTTCGACCCGCGTGGGATTCGAACTGTAGTATCAAGTCTTAGCAGCATGCGAGGGTACCACTAGCCCACCCAGCATACATACGCGCACAGGCTCCAACAATACTAAAATTACCAGGTAGTAGAAGAGCTTCGTTGAAGAGAACGTCGATTCTGGATCATGATTCAAATGTAACAGCGAGTTGTAGATGAACTTAAGGAAAACAAGAGTAAAAACGCACACAATGTATGAATAGTACAGAGGAGAGGGATCCACAGAACTCTCAAGCCCTCACAACAGTAGCGATGGTTGCTGCATGCAGCTTTGTCTATCGTGCTCACGACCTCCCTCTCCCTCTCCTTACCTCCTGTCTCTCTTCTGATTTCGTGCCGCTTTTTTTTGTGACGCGCACTACGATAGGGTTCCCATTTAGGAAGCGTTATGATGAGCGTAGGGCGCATCAGAGTAGCCGGGCAGGGGGAGGGGAAAAGGGCGTGGTGGGTGTCCCGGCAAGCAAGCGTGAAAATTGGGTCAGCACATACGTACTTTTCCCGCGTCTGAAACGGTGGGCGGTATGTTGACTGTTTTTTTCACCCGGAAAAAGGTCAGGGTATAGTACTGTATGTAGTATAGGAATAGTGTCATTTTGTATTGTATTGTTGGTTAATGTTTTTTATCCTCTCTATCCAACACTCAAAACTCCGAGGCAAATGTCAGAGGAGACACAGAAGCGCTTTTTTTTCGCCCCCTGACAAAGAAAGGGTAAATTTCAGTTTTTACATCTAAACGCGTAAACGACTATCAGGTTATTAATATAGCGTGTAACACTCGGCTCTACAACCAACTTTTACGGTCCACGAGACGGACGGACATACATGTCTCCTGGCATGTATTTGTTTGCTTCGAGGTAACGACGTTAGTTAGCGAGACTCTGCATCAACAACACACAACAATACTTATGTCGAGCCGCGAATATGACTCCAGTCTTCTTCCAAGCAGTTTTGTCCCCGAACTGTGGGCGCGATGGCGTTGGTTCATTTATTATAGTAATATCGCGTACTCGAAAAAAAAAACTGCATGTACGTCAACTATTCAGCTCTGAGATTCTACAGGTCACAACAATCGTATATTCATATGGCAGCCCCATGACAAAATATTGTTGCGTGCCGCCGAACGGTCTTTATTTCCCCACACACTCAACTCGCTCTCTCCTCGTACGGATGTACCTCCCCGCGCGTCCCAGTCAGTGTGAAGCAGTACTCCCCCCCCCCCCTCCCGCCGCGCGCCCCAGCGTGATGCATGCAGTACTAATAATACTTGTTCAAATCTCAAACTGACTACTACTACTATTATTATAGCAAGTAGTAAAAGTAGTAGTATAGTAGTAGTACTACTGCTGCTGTAGTACTACCGTAGTAGCAGCAGCAGTAGTCGTAACGTAGCATAGTACTGCTGTAGGATTGGACTACCTGGTATTACGAGGACGTATGTATAGAGAAGCTACCTTCCAAGCCAGTTTCAGATAGTTCCCGCCTAAGCTTCCATTTATTTCCTCCCCTCGATTCTCGGGCTTTATTACTATACACACCAGGTACACGTCGTTTTACGCACAACAAACATGGAGCACAACAACACCAACCGACACAACAACCGCAACAACAACAAAAACAACTCACTACAATCGTCAATCGATCAATTATTTTATCATTATTAATAGTATGCTTGCCATCCATCAATCATTATCATGTTATGATGTTATCAACGCGAATCAAC
The DNA here is from genome assembly GCA_031763025.1 of Macrocystis pyrifera. Classification (NCBI taxonomy): domain Eukaryota; class Phaeophyceae; order Laminariales; family Laminariaceae; genus Macrocystis; species Macrocystis pyrifera. The sequence goes on from JASSKH010000024.1 coordinate 1,207,923, forward strand.
CAACTACTACTATCAATCATGAATCTGATCAAGATGATGGAGTAGGAGTGTTGAAGTTGAGATTCACTTGTGTATTTGTGTCCGCTACAGCAGCAAGGCACTCGCCATCTAAGCCCCACAGCACGACAATCGGGTCTTTCGGCTTTCCTGCCGCCGAGTGGATGACCTACTGATGGACATGCGCCAACTTGGCAGCGTCATACATATATCCTCAACCACCACTGCCATTCATTCATTTTCAAGACAATGAGGGGATATTTTTGAACATCCCCGAGAAGATATTTGAGGTGGAAACCCTTTCGAAAATGATCTCGCTGTCCCTGCTGGCTAGGGCCCTGCACTGATCTTGATCAGATCTACTCCTCATAAATCTCAAGCAGTACACCCCACGGCACCACTTGCAGCAATGAGTGACGAAACACCAGCGATGGAACAGGCTGCCGAGGGCATGGAGGCTGAAGAGGAGACGTTCCCAGTTGAGGAGCCTCAACAGAATGGTGCAAGCGCCGGCAGCGACGATGATGCCGGGGATGCTCGGGATGCTGCTTCAGATGTTGCGGATGCTGCTGCTGCACCAGATGCCGATGCTGATGCTACCGATGTTGTGGATGCTCCTGCTCCTGATACAACCGCAGATGACGCCAACGCCACCGAGGCCGATGCTACGGTAGTAGAAGACGAGCCCGACTCTGGTAATGCTGCCGCCGCTAGCGACCCTCCTGCAGAGGAAAAGGAAGCTCCGGTGGCTGCCGCCGCCGCCGCAACAGCAGTAGTTGCAGCAACAGCAGTGGATGCTACATCATCAGATGAGCCCGCAGGCACGCCCGCTGCTGCTGCTGCGGCTGCTGCTGCTGCTGCTGCTGCTACTGCCCCGCCCGAAAGCGAGGATGCACCCGCAGAAGCTGCTGCTGATGATGAGAGTACCCCAAAGGCTGCTGCCTCTGCTGCTCCTGCTGCTGTTTCTGCTGTTGCTGTCCCGACCCCTGGGATAGAGATTCAGGATTTGCCGGCGGCTGTAAGAACGCGAATGGACGAGGTGCTGGTTGGGGGGGAGCACGAGTCGATGCGAGACGATGCGAGGCTGGTCAACTTCCTTGGGGAGGTAGCGGAAGCGCAGGTGTGTGTTCGTTTGTTTTTTGTTGTTGTATACCATGTCTGCAAATGTAAGGGCCGTTTGGGTTTTCATATTAATAACTAAACGGTCATTACATTTCGGGACAGAGTTGGTGTGTAAATAACACTGCCGTACGAGTAGTATGTTTTTTTTGTTTTTCGGGCAAGTTTTTTTCCTTCGTTTTTGTTTTCGGTTCATCACTCGGCTGGTGTTTCTTGTTACTTGGGCGGTGCTGGCTGTGTTGCTTGCTGGCTTTCCCGGCTGTTCGTTTTGCTGAGCAAGATCAAGTGGTGTTTTCTTTGGTTCAAATCTCGATGCGAGTACACCAGCATACGGCTACAGCGTTGGTACCACCGTAAAGCAATACCGGAGTATGTCATGTCGAATGCAACAAAACAACCTCAAGAAAAGACGAGGCTCATGCGGGCACATCGGTTACAGGTTATCTCACCCACGTCTATGGCGACTAAACTGCTTGAAAATGTGATAACATATAATTAGTGCCTGGTAGGCCACAACTACAGCAGCAATATTAATGGGGCCCGCCAACAAGAAACACGAAGTCTGAGCAAGCCTTAGAATCTTACACAAGTATATTATTAATAGTACATAGTGAGACCATCCTTGTGTAACCATGAGCACAGGCTATTATATACTTCTATTTTTTCATCCATCACTTTTACTTCCCAGCCCACTCGTACGAGGTTTTACCCTCGACGATCTTCTGGACAAGCCGTGGTCACAGGTGTCGTCCCTTCTCCCCCCCGGTACGTGCCTTTAGTTTTTATCGCGCATAGGGTTCAGCATTCCCACTGCTCGTCGATTTTCATCGAATGTAGCCAACTGGAAGGGTTTGAAGCGCTCGCCACTGAGCACATTTTGTCAACTTTTTTTTTTTTTTTTTTTTTTTTTTTCTTTTTTTTCATCCTCCGGCGGATTGGTAAAAGTAAAGCTGACGCTCACCACACTTCCACTTTCCAATTTCGTGTCGTGTGTCAAATTTGCCCAGATGTAGCTCCCGTTGCAACGTGAGAACCCTTTTAGAGAACTGCGGTCTCGTTTTCGGGACAAGTTGCTTAGAATTTGACAGGGTTTCTCCCCAAAACAAGACTGAAGTTCTGCCCTAAAAGGGTTTTCTTATAATAGCGCCCTTCACAGAGTGAGCCTACGAAATGGTCTTTTGTTTTATATTACCGGGAACCATAGTAAATAGGACCTGCGGTACACACAAAAACCTTTATATTTACCTATTTTTACTAAAAAATATTTAGTTTTGGTCCCATATACTATGGTTCCCCGTAAATAGTCCCTTTCTTATTCGTCGTCCAACATACACGCACTGCTGTACTGCTGTATATGCACCAGTTTGCCCGTCAACCCCAACCGCGTGAATGCTGCTGTGTGATAACTGTTGCACGACTGCTGCAAACTGCAAGAGCTTTGACTCTAATTCTACACCGATACCTGGTACTGGTACTCGCACCTAGTCCACAGCAATATCCACCTGCCAAATACTTCGCATTCCCCTATGACCAAAGATGCCACGAAGCCGGTCATTTTGCACACGTCTCTTTCAAGACCGCAGTCCCGTTTTGGGGACAAACTACTTAGATTTTGAGTGGTTTGTGCCCAATACGGGAGTGGAGTTCTAAAAAGGTCAAGGCTTTTTTCTGTGCTTAATATACTACAGTTTTAGTGCGGCGGGCGGCCATCTAAGGGTCAAACCGCGGTCGCCCAATGTGCCTACCCCAGATGAATGATACAGCAGCCGTTCCTACCGTATACTACGATCACGATAGCACACCCCTCCGGGACGAATTTTGAGAGACGGTTTTATCCAAATCGTTGGGGCACTCAAAACGAGAAAGGTGGCTGTGGAAATATCTTGTCCTGATCTTCCTGGACTGCGTAGATGCGTCACTCGGCGTTTACGCTCTCCCCGTTGTTTAGAAAATCACCTTTGAAATTCGCCCGGGGGTGTGCGTTATCTTGTACCAACCGTATGGTGCTGTAATCCCTCCAGGGGCATCTTGGAAACTGCTGATGGATGATGGGATAGATGACGTTCTCACATGACAGCCAGTACTCCTGTACTACTACTACAGCTGTAGTATTGCTCTATCGTTGTACGATTGTATACGTGGCTCATTTCTCAGTTCCCTGAAATCTAACCCGTGTGGTCTCAAGGCAGACTACAGCAGCAGTACGTCAAACGCGTATCGATTGAAGAAGAGGAGTACAAAATTTATGCGTGCGTGCACCGCAATACCAGTACGTAAGGCAACGGCGGTACCAACGATCTGTGGTATGTTGTGAATATCATCCCGTATCTCTTGTATATAACTCACAAAATATCAGGGACATATCCACGGTGTGTGTAAATACGTACACCCGAAAAAAGTAGAAAAACCGAAAAAGGATACGGAGATCAACGAAGAAGGCAAAACTGACAACCCTCTATTATTTCCAGTAGACAGTGCTGCTACATTTGTTTTGTACGAATGTCGGCAAGGTACGAGTTACACCATTTTTATTCCGTATATACCTCGTACACATGCTGCAATATGTACGAGAAAATACGAAAAGTAAAGAACTCGATGACAATCGACGAGCAGTGGGAATGCTGAACCCTCTGCGCAATAGTACTGAGGCGTGCGTGTATTACATTGTACCGGGGGGAGGGAAAATGGTAGACAGCAGTATTAATAGACACCTGTGACCACGGCTTCTTCAAGAAGTCAATTTGCTGAGCGTAAAAGCTCCGGCGAGCCGAGCTGGAGAGTCCAGCTGATACGATCACCTTGGGAGTATACAACGCCAACAGCAACAACACCATGCATGCACACGGACGGCGGTACATACGATGCCACGCAACGTATACATCTAAATATGCACTATTAATAGGATACGTATATACATAGGTTTGTTCCACTCCGCGGGTGCGTTCGAAACAACACCATGCACAACACGATACGGTATACGTAACAGGTATAAATATATAACCGTAGTCTACAGGTTTATTTCACTCCGCCCGTCCGTTTGGTTCTGGAGTGGATTCCAAGTTGAGCGCTTGCGTGGTTCAGTGATGTATTCATGCCGGGTGTCGGGTGTCGGGTGTCGAGTCGGGTGCTACAGAACAAGTCGACGAGGTCGAGGCTGGAACAAGCTGCGTATGGCATACATACCAGTATGGTGTAATTGTGCATGGTGCCCAACTGACTATCAGCTACCTGGTATACACGAAGACCGTTCTCGTCCCATGCGAAGCGAAAAGATGCCGGCGCGTTTCAGGCTTGAGCAGACTACGTATGGTGTGTGTAGTGTATGGTGCCCACCTGACCATATACGAGGACCTTGCTCGTCCACAGAAAAGCGTAGCGACAACTGGCGGCAAGGTACCGTGTTAACACTCACACGGGTGAGAAGACATCACACAACCTCGGACGAGTTTCAAAGCTGTGATGGGTTTCCTCGACAACGGGGAGAGTGTAAGCGCCGAGCGATGTGTCTACGGATTGATCTCGACGAGATATTTCCAAAGCCACTATTCTCGTTTCGTGTGCCCTAGGCCCTTCAGGCATGCTTTGGAGAAAATTGCCTCGGAAATTCATCCCAGGGTGTGTGTTATTTTGCGTGTTGTTATGTACGGCATGCTATCAACTACAGCAGTAGTAACTATTAATAGTACCAGGTATTGACAATGGGATTGCTGTGTGGGGGGGGGGGGGGCTGGTGGCTACTGCTATATGTGTGTACCTCGGGGCTGGTTGAAAATGAAATATATTCGGAATGGGGGAACTAGAAATCGAACGACTATCGAGTTCGATGCGATACTGATGCGCGAAAATACGAGTCGATTCGATTTTGATACAGCCGGATTTGATATCGTGGCTTCTCCCCCTGAGTCCACAGGTTGCATCATACGCATCGTTGCGACTTGGTCTACGTTCGGCCAAAAGGTTGCTACTAGTCCGCACCAACTCTTCGTTGCGTCAACCATTTTCATTCCGAGAAATTTCCCAGACGGTCGGGTTTAGGGCTATAGGGTTGGCGTTTTTAAAGTGAGGTACTCGTATATTGAAACACTTTTGTCGAAACTGAGCCAAGGGCTACAATTATTATACAACCCTTATGTATATTGTATACGTGAAGCTCAAGTTTTTTTTACTGTATAGTCAGTGTATATCCACTTCGCTCTTTTATTTTTCATCCATGTGGAAGACAGGGTACGTGATACCGTCAATCTCCATCGCACATGCCAACTATCAAGATGCGTTAACCAGCGGTCCACGAGACCTGCCGTCATGGTTGGTCTTCATGGAATAAAAATTCTGAACACTTCCTGGGAGCAAAGGGTTTTCTATGAGGACGCCCATGTCCACTTCATCCTATAGGATCTTGTTGGGAGTACGAGATGCACGCGATGGTTTTGTGTATCCGTCTGGAGTACGTCGGGACAACTGGCATTGTTCTCCTGGGTACGTTTCGTATGTGACGGGGAGATGCCGCAGTAATGACGCTTTGTGATCGATTCTTCTATATTCTACTCTATGTCCTCATGTACCCCGTGCGTCCTGCTACCATGAGAGCATGAGAGTCCACCCGTGAACCCATCCCGGCCCAGCCCATCACACCAGTGTGTGATCTGGACACGCTAGCGTAGGTCCAGTTGGAAGTACTCTATTTATAGTACGCGCTGGTTGGGACTTGCTGGGAGAGATGCTTGGTTCGACTATGAGTGGAAGCGAGATGGCCACATTCGGCACGGGCGAGATCCGATGGACGCGATGCGAGCGGGCTGGTCCCGCCCAACCGCCGTTGTCGCTACCACCGATCAGCGACCCACTGCTGGGGTGGTAGGGATGTTATCTTGGCGCTGGTGAGGATACGACTGTAGTCAATGCAGTGGTAGCCGAGCTGCAGTAGTCCAGCGTCTAAGTAAGCATGGAGCGGCGGGGTCGGAGCGTCCATGAGTGTCACCACCGCCCTTGTCGGGCGTGACCAGTCCGCTCGCACCGTCTCGCTCGTGCCGAATGTGACTATCTCGCTTCCGCCTGTAGTCGAACCAAATGCTTCTTGCGAGACGTGCGGGCGGTCTTGCAGAGGCACCTTGTTGCCTCTTCTCACGAAAAAAAAAAAAATGCACGCCAAGGACTTGTTAGCCGAACCCATCCAAGACTCGGACAAGGCGGACGACATCGAAGAAGGCGACTTCCATATTGGCGTCAACGCTTTTTAATACATGCATTGATACCTGGTAAGGAGCGTAAAACAAGGCACTCTTTACGTGTATGCTGACATGTTTTGCCTCACTTACGCTCCCTGTGCTCGAAATACTGTCAATTATAGCCTGATTATCCGATTGTGCTAGTTGCAAGGTATGCCGAAATAGTGGGGAGCATAATGGATGCGAGGTATAAATACTATCAATGGGGCTGTGAGTTGGCTGACTACAAGTCGCCAGATAGCTATAAGATGGCCAGGTATTTGAGTTAGTTGCTGCGGTGCCAACTATCCGACTGCTTGGCAAATTTTATTCGTCACGGGACAACTTTCGCGGACTTTAATTGCGCGCCGCCCAATGTTTATGAAACCCCTGTTCTGGCAGGTTAGCTCGATCGGCAAAACCAACGACACCGTCATGAAATATTAACGAAATGCGCTGGTTATGGTCTCCGACTCACCCTAGTGTCACAGTGCTCACACCTCGGTCGGTGATAGGTGGCGTGGGCTGACCAGGCGTCTGATAAAAAAAACATTTTGGCGCTGGTCTGTAGAAGACAGACGACAAAAAATCTCGACCCCTCTCCGATGGCAAGAAATAGGCCATCTTTCGGGTTTGACATCGATCGACAAACCCAACGACCACGTCACGAACTCTGAATGAAGCGCGCTGGTTAGAGGCTCCGACCCACGCTAGTATCACAGTGCTCACACCTCGGTCGGTGATATGTGACGTGGGTGGGCCAGGCGTCTACTAAAAACATATTTGACCGCTAGTGTGTAGAAAACATACGACAAAAACTCTCGATTCCTCTCCGTTGGCACAAAACAGAACCTTTTGGATGTTTTGACGAAGAGCGTAGGACGCCGCGGCCAACCTCTTCCCACGCATTGCAATTATACCTCCGAAGCCATCATGTGCACTCATTGGCCTTGCCCGGTACGAAGCTCGTTGACCGTGGGTGGATTATATGTCGAGATCGAAGGTCAATCGTCGCGTCACTGCCGGTGTGTGAGCTGCGAGCTGTGTCTTTCTTCTTATTGTTTGTGTGCGGCTTGATTTATCGTGGTTCACGTGGTTCCGGTTAATGCAGCGATTTTATTGGAAGATGGCTCCCATCGTTCGCGTGATTTCAGCCATTTGATTGGAAGATTGCTGGGGTCAACTGCCCCGTATTGTTTTAGACTTGCCTGACTGCTTTGTGTTTTTGGGTTTCCTTGGCTGTAAGTAGGCTTGTTTCGTATGGGGCACGCATTTCTCCGGGACATACAGGAGCCCACATTTGTGCGAACAGAGAGGGGTCTACTGCAGCTCATGGTGCATCAACCTATCGCCATCGACGGTGCTGGTGCCGTTCTGTTGCAAATCGTACTACCCGTAACATACAGTAGTAAGTATCTGATACCAGGTATCTGGTACGTATGCACGCTGGTGTTTCTTTTTAGTTTTTTTTGGTTGTGTTACAATAATAGTTTTGTGTTATTATTCCCTCAAATACTTACCGGTAACAGGTAGTATTCAGTAGAGTTTTTTGTTTTTTGAGCCTGACTTGTGACCTCGGAGGCGGTTTTGGCGATGAGGGAACGTGAGAACAACAAAAAGATTATCGTTAATGCGTGCTGTGCGAGTAGGTGCAGGTACGACAAAGAAACAGCAGTGAGGGGTGTCCGCAAACGGGACGGCGTATCCATGTTTGTGGCATATCGATGTACCCCGTGTGATTTATTTTACAGATACGGAATGAAGGCTTCAATGTTTCAAGTATCGAAATCATATCGATTCGTTTTTTTTGGTTTATCGGTATCGTATCGAACTATTTCCCGATATCTAACACCAACGATGGTGCTCGTACTGCTGCACGGCGGTCTTCCTCTGATACCTTTTCCACGAGTGACAACATGGATTAGACGTAGACGCTTGATGGCTTCATAATATCGCACTACTACTGTTAACAGTCGTGTCTTATTGTCGATGTACATTTCCAGTACAGTACAGGAATCCCTGAAGGGTTTATTAATAGAGTGCAACGTTAAGTTTAGTACTATGTGGTGCCAATGTTACGGGAGAGCCGGGTCGTCGTCTAGTCTGCCTTTTGCGGACCGTTATGATCGAATAATTTTTTCGTCCTCAAAGTGCTGTTTTTCTTCTTTTTTTACGAATACCTGGAAAAGGAATGCTACGTAAAAAAGCGTTCGTGTTTTGTTCCCCACTGTCATGTTCCCTGGTTTAGGGAAATACTTCCTGTACAAATGCGTTCCTGCTTTTCAAGAGACAGAGGGTGAAAAAATAAATTCAGAACGTCCGTTTTGTCCTCTTCTCGCCCGTCACTGGTGCATTTACAGCAGTACGAGTAATACTGCTGTCCTACGTACCAGCTGCCAGGTATTGTGAATGAATGATGTGATACCAGGTTTTTTTGATGTTTTCATTTTGATGGTATAATATGATCATGCATGTTGATATGCTATTTTCTATTAATGTATGAAACGGTACTATATGGTCGTGCGATATCGTGCAGTATAATGAGCGTTTCATATCACATTATGTGTATGATCATACCATCATGCGACATAGAGTCCACGATGATGGCTTGTGCGGAAGAGCAGTTGCAAAGCAGCGGGCTTGACAATCACATAGGTCCAGCCCGATCCCGCCCGATGCCCGAGACAAGTTGGACATGGCGGTCATGGTATGATGCGTGGCATGACGGCAGGCAGCACCGTCTATTAATAGCTATTGGGTATCATGCTAAGATATGTTGGAGGTGACTGCTGTTACGACGCTGTGATGCATGGCATGGCATGATAGTCCACGCTCTATTTTTCCAGGTATATTTTTTTTGTGCACGAAGAGTGGGTATGTTCCGGGTTCTGCACACGCCGACTAGGGACGAACTATTTGGGACTACGAAAAGTTGGTTAATTTTTCCATCGCAATCGTGTGCAGAGGGGTCACTGCTGTGTTAACATCCCCCCAATTGTAATTTTATCGTATTTGTGTGCTGAAGGTAGGCTCTAGCCTTTTAAGGCACGCCGCAGGCGAAAAAAAATGAGACAGGCAAAAAGATAAGCATTGTGCCTGACGTGCCTTAATTTGCCTTAAACGTGCTTACCTACTGAAGGCATTTGCCTTGAAAAATACCTGAGATGTGCCTGAAACCTTTTCGGCGCCCGGAGACAAACCCCATACTAATTTCAAGTATTTTTGTGTGAATGGGCATATTCCATTCGAGATAGGCATAAAGTTAGGCATATCCTGACGTGCCGTAATTGACTTCAACGTGCCTATCTACTGAAGGCATTTGCCTTAAAAAATGCCCGAGACGTGCCTGAAACCTTTTCGGCGCCCGGAGACAAACCCCATACTATTTTCAAGTATTGTTGTGTGAACGGGCAAAATGCATTTGAGATACGTAAACATAAAGATATAGGGATACATACGCCTGACGTGCCTTCATTTGCCTTAAACGTGCGTATCTGTTGAAGGCATTTACCTTAAAAAATGTCTGAGACGTGCCGGAAACCTTTTGGGCGCTCCAAGATATACCCAATACTAATTTCGAGTAGTTTTGTGTTGTTGGGCAAAATGCCTGAAAAATGCCTGAAACTTGTCCAGCCCCCCAACGCTAATCCTAGACTAGTTTCAAGTACTTTGGTTTCAAGTGGTCAAGTGCCTGAAAAGAGTATTTAGGCCTGTTCAGTGCAGCATGGAAGATTCCTATAATAAGATCAAGTATTATAGTTTCAAGAGGTAAAAGGCCTGAAATAATGCATACAAACGCACGTAGCATGTTTGTGTTTTCGTACCGGTATGGAACGAGCCGTGTTTCGATACAGCAGCTTCAGCTGGCATAGAACGGGATAACGGCAGCAGCACAAAGATTTACCAGTACCTGGTATACGTAATACCATTGCTAATATGATAGAGGTAGCATATTCATCGATCTTCGACGGATCCAGTGTCCGGGGTCAATACCCATTCGTAGAAAACGGAAGACATTATATTTTCGTGTGTGTGCAGCGAACACTCTGCCAAGATAAAAAAACAAACGAGGCTCGATTCGCACTGTTGCAATGAACTCAACAAAACCAAATGTGCGCATCTTGCATGTGTGCACTGCATGCAGGGTCGAGAACAATACTAAGCCCCAGTGTCGGTTCCGACCTCAAATCACACTTCGGCGACGTCATCATCAATCATCAGTCTACTTACCGGACACACAAACGACCATGCCCGCACCCCGCACTGTCCAATGCGTTAAATGCTTGCTGCCTACTACTAATTTATTGTACGATGTGCCTGCAAAGTGGCGCTGCCAGAGCAAACTAGTCAATCTTATGCACGACTACATCGTAGTGTCCCTGTTATCAGAGCTGTGGACTGTGCGCTGTGTGGCTGCTACGGGCTACGGGGACCCTACAAAAATGTATCCCCTTTCCCCTGATTTTGGGAGTTCCAGACAAACGGCGTTGTTTTTTCATGCCTTAAATGCCTGTAAGCGTGCCTGACGCGTGCCTGGCAAAAGATAGGCAAGATAGGCACGAAACCAGTAATTCAGGCACGCCTGTTTCAGAAACAGTAGTTCAGGCATTTTTTCAGGCATGCCTTCAAGGGTAGAGCCTTGCTGAAGGCATGCCCGTATCCCATGCTGCTTACGTACGTATACCAAGTTTATGCGCATGATGTGCCTGAGGTGTACGATTTGCTTCAGTTATTAAGTGTAACTACGTACAAGTATTTTTCTGTTTTGTGTTTTTTTAAGTACTGTTTCACTCCAGAACTGTTGAAGCCTCTCCTGTGATCATGGGCTCGATTTTTGGCGATAAGTTAATGCGAGAAGACTATTAATTTATATTACAGCTGGCTTGAGATGGGCATCATGACTCACCGATTTTTGAAGCGAAGCAGCACACGTCTGAGGGCTGCTGTGGAGGCTGCGCCGGGTGGTTCTTACTCTTTTGCCTGACGTGGTGGTTTGAATTTGTTCGGAACATGAAAAAATACTATGGTCAGGCCACGTCTTACCAGCCAATATATCGGTTGGAGGTACTCTTGCCCGCTGGCGTACCGCCGTGAAGGAACTCTCTGTACTATAATTAGTATATCAAGTGTAGAGAGGCCTTGACAGACCCAAAGGAAACCGTCAACCCCCATTGCTTACGTATCAGAGAATTTCGTATCCCGTAGAACTTAAAAATTGACCCGAATTTATAGTTTTTTTTGCGTTTTGTTTAGTCGAAGAATAACCGAATCAAGTTTGATTTGATCATAACAATTTGTTTTCCTTTTCGCAAGAAGCACCTTGACCCGTTTATACTTCGCACTGGCCACATATCGGAGAGATCATGATGTACGAAACAGTAGATCATTCTGTGGATCGTCTAAATCCCATATTTGCCCTCGTGAAATGTTGTTGAAAAACCGTGTCCTACAGACCCCACCCGGCGAATACGTGTGTGAAAGGGTTGTGTCACACAGATCCCATCCAGCAAACATTATCTACAGTAGATTGTGCAGGTCGTACTAGTCAGGGATCTACAGTAGCTGCCCCGAAATATGTAGATTGAGCAATGGAGATCTGATCTGCGTTATGTGCGGAAGTTTGACATTGTTGTCAGTTTCGAAATATATACCTGGCACAGTATAAAACGGGGGGGCTAATGTTGTAAGAAACAGAACCCACGATGGACGCAAGAACCATGTAATCTCTACAGATCATAGTTGGTTCCGATTTCTACTGTATATTCCCCCGTAATAGTTTGTGCGGCTTAGGGTCGAAGTTAGGGTTAGTGTTTGGGGTGTGACAAAATGTTTTTTTTACGATAGTGTAACTGTCGCTATAAGAGGAGCTCGTGCAGCGGGGTGTTTATAACTGTCATCAACTTTTGTGCGTTGGTGGACATCATACAACTAAACAGTGGACACTAATTACTGTAGTTGTTGCTGGTTGTCGTCTCATGGCCATCAACAGGCACGTGCTCCTACACACGGAAGCACACAAAAAAAAAAGCAGGAACCAAATAAGAAATTAATAGTATACGAATGCGTGGCGTGAGGCACGGCGACGGCCACCACCACTGCCACCAGGCTTCGCGCCTAGCTGCGCTCCGCAGTCGAATCCTCTCCCTGGTCCGGCTTGTCGCTAGTTGGCGAGAGCCTTCACCTCGGCCTGCAGCGCTTCAATGCTTCTGCTTGCAGCAATGTAACAAGGTAGGGAAAACGAAGCTTACCACACACCACCACCACCACCACCACCACCACCACCACCACCACCACCACCCGCCATCACCACTACCAGGCTTCGCACCTAGCCCCGCTCCGTAGTCGACCCCTCTCCAGTCTTGCTTCGGCCGACACTAGCTGCCTGTGGTTGGGTGGCTGTTCTGCTGTTGTGATGCTTTCGTGACAGTCAGTCTAACAAAAAAAACGGGGACACTAAAACCCAACTATTATGTATTTGGTAAACGCCGCACCATAGTTTTGAGACCCCCGACGGCGACGGCGGGTGTTGCATAAAGCTCAAAACGGGTGCGTAAAAAGAAGGCGCCCTTAGAATTGGGACGTATCATTCGCTCGTACATCATGATACTGGAACCGCGCGGGGGCGCACGACATCCTCGGAATTGCATGCCGGTACTATAACTGAAAGCTGTATGTACAATTTCTATCGCGTTTTGGAGCTCAGTGGTGGCAGTTGGGCGTCGTGATTGTTGTGGTGGTTGTTGTAGTTGATGATGATGCTGATGATGATGCAGTTGTTCTTGTGGCTGTTTCATTCTGCAATGCTGTTTGGTGTTCCACCAGGCCCCGGTGGCTTTGGACGGCACGATGCGACGGTTTTCTGAGACGAGCTGGTGGTGGTGGTGGTGGTGGTGATGGTGCTGGTGTTGTGGGTGTTGTTGCTGTCGTCGCTGGTGCCGGTGCTGGTGCTGGTGATGGTGCTGATGTTGCCATGTTCCATGTCGTGTTTTTTTTTATGTTGTTCCACCAGGCCTTGGCGGCTTTGAACGAGTACCATGCTGCGGTGTCCGAGACGAGCGTGACCATCAGGAATAAGCCGGCGTACCTCATGGGGATCCTGCGCAAGTATAAGCAGGGCCAGCGGGCGCCATTGGGGAACGGAGCTACGGGAGGCATGGCGACCACGCCGAACGCCATGGGCCGCATGGGGGTGAGAGCCGTGTTTTTTTGTTCAGTTTTCTGGTATATCCGGCGTGTACGATCTGGTGTACGCAGATCGTGAGTTCTCCGACGTCTACGATCCAGGTCAGACATATCATGATTTTTACCAACGTGTACGATCTGGTCAGGTAGATCATGATCTGAACCGACGTGTACGATCTAGGTTGGGCAGATGATCACCTGTCAGATGTACACGATCTAGGTTTGGCAGATCATCACCTGTCCGACGTATACACGAATCTTTGCGCTTTTGGATTTCCCCCCCAGCCCCTCATCGGTTAGGCGCTCTTTGCCTCGGCCGCGCCTTTTCCCCTCCCTCCCCAACGCTGCTGTCCCCCTGTGCTGTGCTGTACTGTACTGCTAGGCGGGAGCTGACGGACTATGCCCGTCCATTGCCAAGCGCTTGGAAAAGCTGTACGCGAGCAACTTCATCCAGAAAAGCGACGTCGATCAGAGGTGAGCTTTGAATATACCTGGTGTACCATGTACGTACCAGGTACCTAGAAAAGTGTTTTTTTAGTCGTATGGTGTTCACCTGGTGCCTTATAGCATTTTATAACATTGGCGCGAACACAAACTGCTTTATAGTGTGGGAAACGTGTCCGTGTGTACATAGCTTACGTTTCCGGAAATTGCCATGTACTTGGTAGGTAGTATTATCCGATCATAGTTGTATACGTGGTACTTTTCGTATATTGCAGGATAAGAAGCTCTGTACCTCACGCCAAAACCGACCATCAAGCAGGCTCTCCTCCCCCCTCCGTACCACGGCGGTTTGTGCCTCGCTTTTTTTTAAACCGCGAGAAAACTCCAGCCCTTTTTTACCTCATCCTCTCGCGTCGAATATGCCGGCCTGGCTCTTCCAATGTTTTGTTTCCGTTTTGTGTCATGGCGCAGGTGTTTGGTTTTCTTCCGAGACCTGACACAGGAGGAGGCGGAGGCGGCGATGGACGAGTTCGGTCACAGCGATATAACGTCAATCCGCAACAAGAGCGCTTTCCTCATGTCGATACTCAGGTCTTGAGGGCGTTATTATCGAAGACTGTTTTCTCCTACATGTCCTGGATTTTTTTTCTGTTTTTTTTTTTTTTTTTTTGTGTCCCCGATTTTCCTGATTTTTTGTTCCCAGAAGAGGAATCATACGTAAGCCTTCCTGTTTTTTTTTTGGCCCCCATCATTTTTCTAATTTAGGAAATATGTCCTCTTTTTTCCTTTTATTTTTTTAAGACAAAGAGGAAAATCAGGGAACAAGTTTATCGATATTAACGGCGCTTACCCGCTTAAGAATTGCAACCCTTTTTTTGGGACATAGTACTTGGAGTTATTGTGGGACTCTTTTTTTTCAGTGGTATAAGGGTTATTGCATGTCTAGGGCAGTACTCCCGTTTTGTGGACAGTTGGGAACGGATTAGTTGCTATTAGAGTCATGATTATGTTTCTGTGCAGTGCAGTTCAGCAATAAAAGGGAACATTGGCATTCATTATATATATTCTCGTACCAGCTTTGCTCAGAACGGTCTGTGATGGGGTGTTGTCGGTGTTTTTTGTAGTTTTTGCTTTATTTTTGTGTCGGCAGGCTCGTCGTTGTTTTTGGTGGTGGTGGTGGTGTTGCTGTTGTTGGTGGTAGTTTTTGCTGGATGTTGGTTTGTGTTGATGGTGGTGTTGGTCGTGTTGATGGTATCGGTGTTGCCGGCGTTGTGTGGTGAGCGCGCGTTTCATGTCCATCTCAGGTGTGCGTTATCTACAGCAACGGTATGACGGTATGTGCTGTGTTTCTGTTGCTGTCTTGTTTTGTGCTTCATATTACGGGGGAGCATAGTAAATAGGACCAAATATTGTTAGTAAAATTAGGTAAATGTATAGGTTTTTATGTATACCATAGGTCCTGTTAACTATGGACCCCCGTAATAGTTGGTGGTGGTGGTGGTGTTGGTATGCGTGTTGGTGGTGGTGGTGGTGGTTGTGGTGGTAGTGGTGCTGGTGTTACGGACGTGGTGTCGTCGTGCTTACTGCCGTACTCGCGTTATAAAATCGCCGCATCTGCCTGCTGGGTCCGCTTGTTTATTCTACCTGTGCTGCCTCTGCTTGCACTGTCTCTACCCCCTGCTTGCTGCGTCTGCTGCCTCAGGCGACATCACGAGGCCAGCAGCAGGAGTAGGGGGGGGGCAGGAGGAGGGCGGGGGGGGGGGGGCAGGATGGGAGGTGGGGGTGGGGCTGGAATGTACGGCCCCGGTGGTTACGGGGGCTCTCCGGGGGGCTATGGGTACATGGACGCTGGAGTGGGGGGACACCCCCCGTACTCGGTAAGCCTCGTCCGGTGGAAACCGTTAGCCGGAGGTCCGCGCCGTCAGACCGAAAATATAGGGACCGAAATTGATTTGTATGCCTACACTTTGAAAATAGTTGCCTTCCCCCAACGGCGCACACTAGTTAGCGACGCACGCTTACAAATACATCCACCAGCGGCGAGCTTCTGGCGTGAGGTACGGACCCCATCTTCATTCTTTTTACTCAACATGTTTCGGGTTCTTCCGTTTTCCATCGTTTATAATACTGGTATCATACGAAGCATGTACTCTACCAGAGTGTTAACTCATGTTTCAGATTTTTGTTCTTCCTGTGTCACTGCTGTATCTAGTACCAGGTATTCTTTTATGCCTGGCAAACTATTGTAATCTAATTGTAGTCTTGAAAGTCCTGCTTCACTGCTGTATCTGGTATTCTTTTCTGCCTGGCAAACCACTGTAATCTAATTGTAGTCTTGAAAGGGTACATACAAGTAGGGTTGACCCTTTTCCCGACGTGCCGCTGCTGGCGTATGTCCCTATACTTCTGCCCGGAGACGTATTTATTTTTCAGATTTTTTGTTTTTCGTGTATTCTTGTACCTGGTAATCTTACGTATGTATGCTATTAGTAGATTACATTGGTCGCAATAGCTGTGAAAGGGTGAACGAGTACGTACGTAGGGTCAACACTTTATTTCGACGCGCCGCTGCTGGCATTGGTGCAAATCGGCAGGACTACTACGGAGGGGGGTACGGCCACCCACCTCCGGTTTTCAACGCCTACGGCCAGCCAATTGGAGGCTACGGCCATCCCCACATGGGCATGGCTCATCACCCCGGATCCGCGGAGATGCTGCCGCCGAACGTTCAGATGCGGCTAGACCACCTCGTGTCCACCGGCTTTTGCTACCCGGCAGATATTGACGACAGGTCCGAGGGCGTTACTTTTTTATGAGGGGCCGTTTGTGGGGCGGCGAGCTATGGTTTCTCTAATTTAGTTCGGTTTTATCGTTTTACGAGCACCGTTTTTCGTTTTGTACTTTTGTTTGAACTTCTGTCTTCGTAGCTTCTCTATCGTTTCTTCTGCTCCCGTTTTTTTTTTTTTTCGTTCCCCCGTTTATTCCGTTTTTTTTCGATTTTCAACAAATTCTGTTGTTGGTTTTGTCGTTTGTTTCAAACTCAGGGACGGCGATAGAAGGGAGTAGGGTGGGGTTCGGTGGGATGTCGTTGACCCTTTCAGTGCTTCAAGAATAACCCGACACCAATTCCAAGCGTAAATAGGAGCGATGACAGGTGGACCGGTCACTCCTGGGATAGCTGTAGAGCTGCCTACACAAAGGTCGAGAGAGTGTGAGGGTCTTGCTGCATTGCTGGATCACCCCAGGTATTTTTTGTGACGATCGCCCGGACGGCACAAATACTGAAACTGGTATCACCTTCTTATTTCTGCAGGTGCCGCAAGTTTTTGCGCGAGGTGCCCGAGCACGTGGCGCTGCAAGCGATCGACGAGTTCATGGCCGCGGAGCGGCACAACATTCGGAAGGTTTCCGCCTACTTCATGGTGCGCTACTCACTGCTTGATTGCTGTTCGTATTCATACGCGCGAAGCCGTTTCAAACTACAGCAGTACTTATGCAGAGTGCGCTGTATGCGTGGGCATGGTGCAGCGTGTTTTGTATGCGCGGGGCAGGACATTTAGTTGTAAAGTTCTGTATGTGCGGGGCAAGGACATGGTATGTGTTGTATGCGCAGGGCAGGACTGTGGAATGTTCCGTCTGCGCGAGCATGGTGCAGCATATGTTGTGTGCCGGGCAGGACTGGGATGCTCTGTATCCGCGGGCATGGTGCAGCATGTGTTGTATGCGTGGGGCAGGGCATTTAGTTGTAATGTTCTGTACGTGCGGGGCAAGAACATGGTATTTGTTGTATGCGCCGGGCCCGACTGTGGAATGTTCTGTATTCGCGAGCATGGTGCAGCAGGTGTTGTGTGTGCGGGGCAGGGCTGTGGAATGTTGTGTATGCGCGGGCATGGTGCAGCAAGTGTTGCATGCGCGGGGCAGGACTGTAGTGTGTGGTGTATGCGCGGTCATGGTACAGCATGTGCTGTATGCGCGGGGCTGAACGGTGGTATGTGATGTATGCGCGAGGCAGGACTCTATTATGTGCTGCATGCGCGGAGCAAGACTGTGGTACGCTCTGTACACGCGGGGTGAGACCGGTGTGTGCTGTACAGTATTCGAGCATACAAGGGCAAGGGTGATAGTCGTACCTCGAACTTGTTAGGTTTCTTCCTCGCATACGGGCGCTCTGTACCTCACCTTGAATCCCCTTTTGATAAATAAATGTACACGCCACCCGAGCGAAGCCAAAAGGCCGTTGATAGTCCAATCACAAATACCCCTAGTATTTTCTTACTTGCGTGATAAATTGATTGACTGAGTGATTGAGTGAGTGAAGAGTTGACTAAGTCATGACTGATCCAATGGTTCATTGATTCATAGGTCCGTTGATAGGTTTATTGACTGATTGGTGGCTGGGTGGGTGGGGTGGTTGGCTGACTACTAATGATTCGTTGATCGATTGATTGATTGATTGATTGGTTGATAGGTTGATTGATATCGTCCGCCGTCTGCCGGCGCTCCCGTCTTCTCGACCTGACAGGGTGTCATCCGCAAGCACGCCGAGAATTTCCGGAGTGGGGCCCCGAGTGGGGGCGGTTACCCCCCGGGGGGTCCGGCGGGGGCGTACGACGTGGGAGCTAAGCGGATGAGGGACTACAACAACGAATCTCAGTGGGCAAACAAGCTGTCGAAACCCGCGGGGGCGGGACTGATGGAGGTGATTGATGCCCCCAGCCGGAGTAGTCGCAGGCAGCGTTACAACGTTTCCCTTGTAATTTTTCATGTCTGGTTTCCCTTGTATTTTGCCATGTCTCGCTGTGTTCGTTTAGTTGTTGTTTGTATGTTGACACTCCATGATTTTTTCCCTCCCCCCTGTGCCTCTTCCATTTTTTTTTTTTCTTGTCAATCCGTTTTCTCGGTTTTTTAGTAGCAGATTGTCGTTTGTTTTGTCAAGAGAATCCCGCGGATGGATGAAAACAAAACTCGACGCTTTCAGAACTAAAATTCGCCCACGTCGTCGGGGACACAGTACAGTAGTGGTCCCTCCATAGTGCCGGTTGAGTAGTGCCGGTTGCCCGCTATAGTGCCTGTGATATCGCTGGGCACAGACAGATGGGATTCACCAATGTGGAAGCGTGCGGAGTAATTAGTGCCGGTTGGTTGCCGCCATAATAGAGCCGGTATTGTTAAGAGGCTGGCGCGTGCATACCGGCACTATTGAGGGACAATTACTGCTGTACTGTGAAGTCGAAGTAGAGCGAAACGCTTTTCGCAGGGGTAAAAAAGGTTATCCTCACCGCTGTTAGACGTCTGCGCCGTGTGTCAAATATTTCCCCCGCTGCAGCGTCTTGCGGGCGCTCCTCAGCCCGTCCAGGCCGGGGTCCAGAGCTTGTTAACGAAGGGTATCGCCTCCGAGTGGGACTTTGACACCCGCGTGTCCAACACGCTGCTGCAGGTGAGAAACGGGCGTCTGATTTGGGCCTGCATCGCCCCAAGAATATGTTGTGTTGGGATAATCCTTAATATGATATGCTGATAGTTTGGCTGCCTGGATTCATGGTCTCGCGATGCAGAGCGCTTCAGCCCCGTTTTGCGCCGTAGGTAGAGAGAGAAGCAAGGTGACACGACGAGTGCAACACTGGGTCTCGTACCTTGCCGCGCCGAGAACTGGCCGTCGCGTGCTGAGCATCGCCGACAACCCCGAGGCGGTCCCCAAGCCATACTCGTATCGAAGGTTTCAGATACGTCGAAAATTCGAACTTCGATATATCGTACGGCCGGCACGCGTGTTGCCCCTCCATCCCCTGGCATGCCCTTATTTTTGACGCTGATGCTGAACGTCAATGTTGTCATACATTGGACAGCTCGCACTCTAGACCATCTAGATCCTAACCTGCCGATGTTTGTCATGCTGTGCAGGATCTGTGCAAGATCTGTGCAGGACCGGTATAGCACGTATCCAACCCAGGAGACGTGCTCGTAGATCATGCAGGTTACATGGCTTCCATCCCGGCAACCTGAGCTTGACCATACAGATCGGGAATAGGTCGCTGTTATCGCGTTAGTGCTCCGCGATGTTGTGCGGTCCATTTCAGTATGTTTGGGATTTTACTTGTATGATTACACCAGTTAATGCTTTGGTATTCTCCAAGCCAGCTAACCGTGGCTGATGCTGGAAGGGTTTCGTAGAGGGGTGGATTGGCTAGCTTTAAGTCACCGACATAGTTGTATAAGTTGGCGAGGTTCTGCAGTCAGTGCGTGCGGTAGTTCACGGAGCTCTACTTTTTCATGGCGATGATAATTGTTCTCACACGAGCTCATTCACTTACAATCTAGCCCATTTTTGTAGCCCGTCGTAAAATCTGACTGGCGCGCTTGTGTCTCGTCGTGGGTTGTGTACTGATAAAATACTGAAGCCAGTTACTAGTCGACACACGTTCAGGTGTTTTAGCTGCCCCCCCCCCCCCACCCCCTTCAGATGACTTGCCGATCGTAGACCAGTATATATACCTTGGCGTAGAGATCTCAAAATACTGCTCTCAGGATACATATATAGCAAAAGTAATAGGAAAGGGTAAAGCACAAGTAGGCAAGATGGATGCGATCCTAACAGACTCGCACCTTGACACTAGGATGAAGAGATGCACCTGATGAATGTGATATTAATAGTACCAAAGCTAGAATATGCAGGAGAAGTATGGGAAGGGAGCGCGAAACTCGTAAAACAGTGGGAAACAGTACAAATGACAGCAGCTAAAAGAATCCTAAGATGCTCAAGTACGACTATTACGGGGGTCCATAGTTAACGGGACCAAATTTTGTTAGTAAAAATAGGCAAATATATAGGTTTTTATGTACACCATAGGTCCTGTTAACTATGGACCCCCGTAATAGTAATGCAGTATTAAGAGCAGAACTGGGAATGCACCCACTCAAGACGAATAGAGGCATGGGAAAGTTGACATGGCAACATAAAGTAAGGAACATGCCCAAAAAAAGGTGGCCAGCCATAGTTGATAGAGCTGTATGGGAGAAAGTAACAAGGGCGAGCTGGAATACGGTAGGATGGCGTAGTTGAGAAAGTATGGAAGGATATAGGGGGAAACCAAGAAGAGATGATGTCCGCCGGGAAGTTTGAGAGGTACAAGGCAGAAGTAGAAGAAAATATAGAAAGAAGGGAAAGGCTAGCGCTAAGAAACAAGGTGGAATCGGGAAAACACTCGGAGATATACGGGGGGGTTGCGGGAAGGAATAGGAATGAAAACGTATTTTGCAAGGCCCAATGGACTTCGCGAAAACGCTGAAACTGCGCTTTCGTGTAGGCGACCTGAACCTGCCAGAAAGAAGAAAGAGGTTTACCAGTAGCCGGGGAGAGGAGGAAGTAGATGCACAGATGTGCCCATGTGGCAAAGCAATAGAGAATAGAACTCACATAGTAGGAGAATGTGAAATATACAAGGAGGAACGGGATGTGTCAGAAGAGGAGATGAGGGAATTAGACGAATGTGACATGGAGTTTGATACACTAAAGAGCAGCGAGAAAACGATCGCTGTCCTAGGAGATAGATGGTGTCCACAGGCGGCCAGACAGAAAGGGGATAAGATTAGCAAAAAAAAATTATGTAATATATGGAAACAACGTTATGAGCGCCCAATTGTTGGAGGTGTCTCTATTAGGAGTAGGAACGGTGCTCCGTCTCGAAAGGGGTGCGTGGTCAATGGTCAGATGACTAAGGCAAGCAACCCCCCCCCCCCCCCCCCCCCCCCCCCCCCCCCCCCCCCCCCCCCCCCCCCCCCCCCCCCCCCCCCCCCCCCCCCCCCCCCCCAACCCCTGCATCATCAACGCCTCTGGAACTTCGAAGAAAAGTGGTGTTTCTAAGCTTATTGCTATACAACGCCCGCCAACGACTACAACCCCTCCTCCCTACCCCCGCCTCGACCTGTGCCTGCCACTCAATGTTTCACCCTCCCCTCCCCTTGCCTGGGCCTGTACCTGTCACGTGACGTACCGTGGGGTGACTTGGCGTGAACCGCGCGGCTCGTGTCGGTGTGCGCAGCTGTCTGAACAACAGGCCACCGAGGCCATTGAGGAGTTCGCGTCGTGCGACATGAGCCGCATCCGCAACAAGAGGTCAGGAAACTCAAAAACTATAGAGTCCGGTATTTGTTCCGATACCGCCCTCCCTTTTCCAATACGTAGGCTGGGGGCTATACTCAACTGAAACCAAGTTTGCAAAGACATGCCACCACAAGTGTTTGTTTCTCTTTCGGGCATGGGGGGGATGCGGTGTCATCTTCTCGTTTTGTCGTGTACCCCGGGGAGGACCCCCAACCATCCCGTGCGCTCATGATGGGGGTGGAGCGATCCTTGGGGCATTCGTACATGAGGTATGTGTTGTGCTTTTGCGGTTCGTTTTTTGCTAGTACATCGGTGGACCATAGTCAATAAGACCTATGGTACACACAAAAGCCTATGTATTCACCCATTTTTTCTAACAACAGTTGGTCCTGTTTACTATGGTCCTCCGGAATAGTGCAATGGAACATGTCATGAAAAAAACATGATTCAAATTGTTGATAAGCTGGAAGTTTGGAACATGTTCTGCTGACGCATGTTACGCTACGACCGCCTCTCGTCCGCTTACCCCCGTGCTCAATCAGCACTCGCCCTCACCAGTTGACGATCCTTGCGTTATGGCCCCCCTTCCGATCGCTTCCCCCCGTGCTCTGCCCACGCACGCCCCCGCGAATGTGATTCCAGCGCCTACTTGATGGGGCTGTTGAAACGCTACAAGTCCGGCGCGCCCCCCTCCCCCCGGCCTCGTCCGCTAAGGAGAAACACCTACCGGTGAGGTCCAGTCGTCGCTTCGCTGGTGTGCTTGCATTGTTTTATTGCGCTCGAGCAAACGTGGTACTCGAATGTCATTTCCGAAACGTTTTTTTTTTTTTTTTTCCGTGTTCGCGTGTTTTGATTGAATGTCTTGGATTTTGGTTGTGAAACGCTTTTCGTGTTCGCTCGTGGTGACGAGTGTCCAAGATGGGTAACTAAAAACTTTAGGCGTTTTTTTTTTCTTTCGAGCACGCTACTCAAATGTCTGGGAAGTCTTGAATAGTTTATTTTGTAAACTGGGTTGATCTGGTTTCTGTGGCTACTTACTACGGTGGTCGTGGCAGTGGAGTTTTGGATGATTTACGATTTTCGAAGCTTTTTTTTTTTGTCCGAGCAGTGTGCTGATCGATTGTCTGGGGCGGGTCGTGAAACCCTCAACCATCGTCCTTCAGTAGAGTGGTCTGTACAAGTACCAGGCGTCGCGTTGAGGTTACGGAGTTGCGTTTGAACACCACGACGAGTGTGATGACGTTGTGTTTTTTGTTCGCGACGCTGTATCTTCAGGGCGCGGTGCGGCGCGGTTCGAAAACAATAGACCACCTTCGCGTATATATACATATATATAAAGCTTTGCCACAGGGTTTAATTTGAAGGCTAGCACCTGAACGTGCGCTCGTGCGTGGCCGTCAATTATTGTATATTACGCTCTAGAAACAAGGGTATCTTAACGTAGCTGCTAGTGCCGCTCGCGATGCTGTATGTCCCTTGTGCTCATGCATCTCCTGAGATCGGCAACCCCTGGCAGGTGAATTTTCCCTCTTCACCCGCCCTGACATTCTCGCGATGTACGCGCGTGTGGAACAGCTACGCGCAAGAGTGTGCGCGACGCGGCATTTCCCCGCACCCATCGATTTTTCCTATTTCCCCGCATCCACCGATTTTATGATTCCCGCGCATCCGCCATTTTCTGATTCCCTGCTTTCGCCGAACTCGCTGTATTCACCTTGTTCCGAATTTCCCGTACTCACCGATTGCCGCGTTCCCCGCTTTCCCCGCCTTGCCATCATCCGCTGATATCTGCTTTCCCGCCATTCACCAAAGTATCCGTACTCGCCGATTTCCTACTTCCCCGCGTTCGCAATTTTTTCAGCAATCGCCAATTCCCCGATGTTGCCGATTTCTCCAGATTTGCCGATTACCACTTTCCCCGCAATCGCAGAACTCCCTCCACTTTCATCACCTGCCGAGCATCCCGTGTTCGCCTCCGTCGATTCCCGAGTTCCCCGTATTCGTCGAACTCCCCGCATCCGTTTAGTTCCGAGTTTCCCGTATAATATCCGCCGAACTCCCCCCATTCGCTGATTTAATTATTCCCTTCATTAATCGAGTTCCGAATTTCCCATATTCACTCGAACTCGCCGTATCTACCAAGATTCCCGATTTCCCCCGCCTACACCGATTTCCTCGCATTGGCCCGTTTCCGGTTTCCCTGCCTTCGCCGAATTTCCCGCATGCGCCGATTCCGATTTGCCCGTAGCCGCCGAACTTCGAGTTCCCCGCATTCGCCGATTTCCGAATTTCCCGCTTTCACCGAAACCCTTGCATCCGCCGATTTCCGATTTCCTCGCATTCGCCGATTTCCGACTTCCCGAATTTGCCGAACTTTCCGCATACGCCGATTTCCGATATCCCCGTATCCGCCGAACTCTCCGCACCCGCCGACGAAACTCCGCCGAAATTCTACTCGCCCCCACGCCGCGCGATTGTGTTAGTCGCCGTTTACCGTACCTCGGCGTTTTGATTTCGCCACCGAACGCCCCCACCGCCCGCTACCGCTATCGCACCGTCGCCGCCCCGCTCCGCTCCGCAACACGATAGAGCGCTCAGACGGAGTTACGCGCGGACGGATGCTGTTTTTTGCCGACCCTGAAGAGTGGGCGAACTTGCGGTGCGATGTCGTGCGGTACACTCCCTGCTGGCTCTCGTCAAGCCAAACTCGGCCGACCCAAACGCGGGCGATGGGCTGCTCACGCGGCACAAGAAAATATGTGTCGTCGTGTAATTGTGTTTGTTTGCTCACTTGTTGCCTTGCCCCCGCCCGTGTAGTGAACGAGCGACAACGTGCGCGTGCGCGCGCGCCACAGAGCGATCGATTGGTCGGTTTACCCTTGAAAACAAAACGGAGTGCGGCACTTTTGTTCGCGTCACCGAGCGATAATTGGTCGGTGTACCCTCAGAAGCAAACAAAAAAAAAACGGAATGCGACACTTTTATTCTTCTTCATGTGTGCTTTTTTGCGCCACCGATTGATCGATTCATCGATCATTTACCCTCAAAAAACGGTTTTTTTTTTTTCGTGTTTGGTGATTCGCCTTGTTGAACTTTGTGGTGGTGGCATGGTCACAATGCTCTTGGAGAGGGGGGGGGGGACGCGGACACGGCGGCGGCCGCGGCTGCCGGTTGACGTGGTACTGACATCTATCTACGTTTATCGCCTTATAGACTATCGTAGGCAACTATTGTAGGGCAAGCGAGAGATGCGTAGGTAGCACCGAACACCATGTGCTATTTTGTTTTTGTTTTTTTAGCCCTTGCGTTTTCTAGATTTTTCTAGATTTACCCATCAACATATATAATGTCGCGGCATTTGATTACTCGAGTGTTTTTAGGACGGCTACAACAGAAGTACCAAAGCTACGTGCACGCGCAGTTTCGAGAAATATTTTGTAGAGTTAAGCTACGGTAAAGCTGTCGCCATGGAAAAATGCTTCGAGTAATACTGCCGTCACGTATCAGTTGGGATTGTGGTGGGGGGGGGGGGGGGGGGGGGGCGGTTGCTGCACTGCACTTTTGTACACGAGTGCTTGAGATTTATTTTACCCATTCGCCGGAGGACGAAAAACTAAAAACTAAAAAAGCGAGGGACCGTGTTGTAGTCCCGGTTGTAGCGGGTGATTGCATGTAGTAGGTACCGACGTTTCCATCGAGAAACGACACGTAAAAGGCTCCGTAGGGGCTGTTTCCCAGGAGCGCCGGAGGTGGGTTCATCTGTTCTTGTAGCGTCGCCCGTAGGTATTTGGCGTGGTGCTGTAGCTCGCACTATCGACCCTTTTCTCCTGACTGCTTTCTTTTGTTGTTCTGCTGTTGTATCGTAGGTCTAGAGTTCCGGTTTATCTATAGTGATAGTTATCGTTGTCGGGAGCAGACAGACGGGAGTGTTCCTCTGCGAGGTTTGTGTACACGTTTGACCCTCTCGCATATTTTTCGCGCAGAGAGTGTGGTTGGTTGCATCCCCGTAGGGTTGCATCCCGTAAGTTTGCGCGCTTGCTCGGACGAGAGCAAGGCGCGACAAGATATACCTGGTATACCTTATACATGGCTACAGCAGTCAAGTATACGCGAGTAGCTCGAGGCCGGTGTATAGTGCTCGACGCACCGCTTCCTTTTATATTTGCCGCTTTGTACTAAGGTGCCAAAACGCTGTGCCCGCGATATCTTTGGATTGTATCCGGAAGGCATGGTAAAAAAGTCGCCTGGCGGGAGTCAAGCAACGTTTTTTTTTTAGGGAATACCAGGTTTTGATGTGCAGGTCGTGCGGCATGCCGTTTTCGCGCGATCTTATTAACCCCTTTGGGACTTGAGAGGGAAAAAAACGCGAAGAAAACTGATGGAGATTAATTACAGCATTGGACGCGCGAAGCGCTGGGGCTGCTGAGGTACGAGGGTGTATTCGATATGCATCGGTAGGAGGTAAGGTAGTGCGACACGCGCCCAGCATGACGATACCGTTACGGTTGCACGCTCTCCCTGAAAGATTGGTCAGACCGTACTTTGTCGCTTTTTCGGTCGCCCCCAAAACGGTTAAGGAACGATTTAGCCGACATTGAATATTGGGGCGCTGGTGGTGCGCCACTACGTTTTCGCGCGATCTTTAAGCCCTTCCAACACTGCTAAAATGATCCCACAATGTCAGTCCGTCGAGAAGGGGGGGGGGGGGGTACTCATGTCATGCATGGCTGTAGTCGTATGACCAGCACAGACCCTCGCATCCGCACAATGCCGAGACGGAGCACGTCGTGTTTTCACCGACCAAGCAGACATACTTGCACCGACGTGCCGTGAGGTGTTAGGCGCGTCGCATGAAGGGTGACCTGCATCCTACTAGGAATCGTTTGTGAGCCAGGCGGACTTGTAATGGATGACAGCTTCGAATATATTGGTTTATTTTCTGGTGTGGCCACTTGCAGAGACGGCAATGAGTATACCTTGTATCTGTCTCGTGGGTGCCTTACCATGTAAACACTACGTGATGCGATCCCCTCGTGCGGAGTAAGGGTTCTCCACCCCGCACTAATGACCTAACTCGACCGCCAGCCGTGGTGACCGCGAAAAAAAAAAAAACGGTACCCTACCCTGGTTGTCTAGCTCAAGCAGTTAGAGGCATGTTTTACATCGTCGTCGCCAACCGACGCCAACCGAACCTGTATACTATATATAGGAGGGGGAGCGGGGGGTTCATCTGGTTTCGACTGTTGTCCGTGAGCGGTGGCGCAGCGGTGGCGCACGACTCGAAAGGCACAAATGTTATAATGTCCAAGGACGATGAACTTTCTCACGCTGAGGAACGTTAAGCTTCCTTGAGATGAAGACGTTAAAATTTCTCAAGCCAAGGACTTTGAGCTTTCCTCAAGCTGATGACATCAAGCGTCCTTAAGCTGAGGCTGTTTAGTTTCCTCGAGCTGGGGACGTCTAGCTTCACAGAGTTGAGGGCGTTTAGCTTCCTCCAGCTGAGGACGTTAAGCTTCCCCCACTTGAGGGCGTTGAGCTCCTTCAAGGTGACGCGAAGCTTCCTTAAGCTGAGGCAGTTAAGCTTTCTAAAACCGAGGATGGTAAGCTTCTCTAAGCTGATGACATTTAGCTTCCTCAAGCCGAGGACATTGTCCTTTCTTAAGCTTCCTCTCCGAACGAGGGGGGCAAGCTAATGCTTGTCGTCGTCGGTCCAGTTATTGATTGCAACGCTGCCAATATTCAACGCGTCACTGCAAAATATATGAAGCTGTAGTAGTGAGGCAAGAGTGCCTGGGAAAGTTGAGCCTCCACCAAGTGTCGCTGATATCCTTAGCTCGCGACAACCGTAGCAGCAAATATATGTCCTGGAGAGTGATGGCCTTGACGCGACGACGCAACCATGGTTATAATTCGGCAGGGAAATGTATTTGTGCAGAAGGCCTCGAGCGATAGACATGCCGTCTAGTTTGGACAGGGGGGAAACACGTACGGTTGTTATCGGTATATATGGCAAGCATACAAGCGATGGGCTAAGCATGCGACAAGCGATGGGACATCTCTCCTTGCTCTTTCTTGGCCTTGGTTGGCCTCGATAACTTCGTCACCCAATTCGCATGGATAAAACATTTAGTTGGTTGTCGTTGTGGACTATCTGGTGTACTTGGAAGTATTTATTTGTTAAAACAGGCCTTATCTTGGTTGAAACAAGCGATGGGGCATGCCGTCTGCTCTACTTGCTGACCTTGATGGCTTGGTGCAGACGCCTCTCAGGTTTCATTGCCGATGCTTTGCTTTTATCTCGCATGCCGTGGTTCATAATTTGAGGTCTACTGGAACCTGCCCCCTGCTCTCGGAGGCGAGTGCACCAAATGGTTAGTCTGCATATTGTTGAGTTGCGACACGGACAAACGCTGAGCTCGTTAGTTTCCGTGCTTCTTTGTCCGGGCATTGTATGTTGTGACCACGGGCTACCAGTACATTTTTGGGGGAGCTGAATAATATATGGACGCTGTCATCATCCTCCGATGATGCTGTCGAGTCCAGACACAGACGACAGCTAGCTGTTGTCGACAACGTTCTAGACGCACTCTATGACCAACTTCATGTAGTGTCGCATACTTTAGATGTTCCCACGGATGGGAAGTACATATATAGACGAATTAGATCGCGCACCGCTCGAGGTAGGTGTATCAAACGGTGTCGTCACGGATCGAATCACGGCCGCAAACACCACACATTTCTTTTGCGTTTGTACGCAAACATTCAACCAGCAAAAAATCCCCCATACGCAACGAAACAGGGAAACAGCAGCAATCCACGACAGGCACCACCGAGTCGCAGCTTTCACTTGAAAATATAGGGGTGGGCTGGAGTTGAGGTGCAAAGAGAGAGACCGGCTTCGCGCGGTCGACGTGGATAGGCGCGAGGCCGCCTCGGGTGTCGACGGTCGCTGGCGAGTAGAGGGGGGGTCAGGTTAACGAGGGTAGCCATTTTCGCTCCTCTCCGTCGCCTGGTCATGAGGCACAAGAGAGGCAGAAGTACCTCTGAGTTGAGTTACTGCTCATCTGCATGCACGTAAATGTCCGAGCAAATAAAGTACGTTTTCGTGTGAAAATAAACATTCAAGCGGTGCTTAGATTTGCGAGTCGAAAGGAATATGCGAGCCGGCATCGCAGGTCGAAGACCATCACTGCGTGGGCGAACGAGCTCTACGGTAAGCGCTGTGTCTCACGCACGGCGGCCGACGGGGCTCTCTGGAAGAGAAAGGGTGGGGCGCCGGGTACAGACCGACTCGTCGTCGAGATGGTTGCGAGATTGGCGATGCGAGTAACGAGGCCGAAGGATCTCAGCTGTTGAAAAGTGGAGTACACCTCTGGCTAGGCTTCTGCTGTCAGCATGAACGCCAATATCCGGGCATACACTGGCCGGTATTTGTGTACGAATGAAATTTTATGCTGTGCTTACATTTATTTGCGGATCAAACCGATTTCTAGCGAGCTCGCATCGCCGCTCGAAGACTATATTTTCCGATTGGGCGACCGAGTGCCACGGTGGGCGCTACGTATCACGCACGGCAGACGACGTGGCTCTCTGGGACAGAGGGGGAGGGACAACGGGCAATGACCGAACCGGCATCGAGATTGACGCCAAAGGGGCAATGCGCGTATCATGGCTGACACCGCTGTGTGGTTGCGGTTGCTACAACGATGTTGCTGACAACGCCGAGTTGAAGTTGCAGTTGTTAAACCACCGTCGCAGGCCGTCACCTGTGTGGCAGTATGGCATAGTTTTGATTGCTACACCGCTATGCCTGTCACGGTTGTGTCATGGTTGCGGTCATGGTTGCGCTCGCCACACCGCTATTGCTGTCAGATGAGATCGTGTATTTGTTGCATTTCCAAAGCTGTTTTCGCGGGCTGTCGTCCTCTCATCGTGTTTGCGGTTGCTATACAACTATTGGTGACACCTCTCTGTCATAGTTTTACTGGTTGGTGTCGCACTGATGTAGGTGCGGTGGCTATGCCGCTCTTTGCTAACACCGCTGTGGCACGGTTGCGGTTTATACACGGATATTGCTGACTGACAAGGCTGTGTCGTAGTGGTGGCGACACCGCTTTTTCGGGCTGACGCTTAGTTACGGTCGCCATATTGTTATTACTGACACCACCGCGTCGTAATTGTGGATACCGCATCGCTCTTACTGCCTAGCGGCGCTGTGTCATGGTTGCCGTGACAACGTTGCTGCTGTGTTGCTTGCGGTGGTGGGTCACCGCTGTTGCTAGCTGATATCGCTGCATATATTGTTGGCAGGTGCTACACCTCGTTTTACTGACAACCGCTGTGTCATGTCAGGGTGACTACAGTACATCGCTCTTGCTCAATGACTCGGCTGTGTCGTCGTTGAGGTTTTTAGGCCCCTGTTACTGGTACTGTTGATATAGTAGCTGACACCACCGCAGGGGCTACACGGCTAGGGCAGACACTGCTATGGTGGACTCGGGTGCCTATTACCGACATGACGGTACCCTTACGGCAGCCGTTCTACCGATATTGGTGCCATCGCCGTATGATGCTGGCATCGCAACATTTTAACCCCGCTCGCTCGTAGCGGTCTCGTTGCAGACAGGTGTGTCCTAGCGGCGGTTGCTAAACCACTACCGCTGACGTTTGGTACGCTATGCCGGCTCACATTACTGCCTCGTACCCGACAATGCGATACCGGCCCGGCTGCTTGGAAGCGTCTGCCGCTACACCCACTGCGGAGGTATATTTTAACGGGGTTTTATTCACCGTGATTACTGACGCACGTGTAATATACCAAGTAAGTCATATGTGGCAGTGGTTACACTGCCGTTGGTGCTATATCACGCTGGCAGACACCGCCACCACAGGCGGTTGCTACACCTCTTTCGAGGATGCTGCTGTGCCATGAAAGCGGTTGCTACACCGCTGGTGTTGACTCCACGATCGGTACGAGTACATCGCTGTTGCTGGAACTGCTTCCCTTGCAGCGGCCGTACTTACACCACGGTTGCTACCACATTTGCCTGGCGGTCACTACTCCGCTATAGACAACATTACTATGCAGGTTACCGTATCGTTGTGCGTGACACCGCTGTGTCATACTATGGTTCCGGTGACTGCACAGCGATGCCTAGTACTTCTCCGTTATCGTCCTGCGCCGGTAGCTATACCGCTATTACCGTTGACCCAACTGGCGTTGGATACTGCTGGTTCTGGCCTCGCTGTGTCGTGGTGGCTGCCGCTAGACCTCCATTTCTTAACAACACTACTGCTAACACCGCTCGCTGACAACGATAGTTTCGCAGACAGCGGTACCCAATTACCAATATATCCACCGCTAACTTTGTCGCCGCGGCTGTTTTGTATTGTCATTGCTACCCTGCTGTGGCTAACACGACGGTCTCATAACAGATTTGCTGCAAAGCTGTTGTTGCTCAGATTTCTTCGTAGTCGCTTCGGCTACACCCGCCGCTGTGTCATAGCAGCCGTCGTTACACCGCGATGGCGGACACCACTGTGTCATAGTAGCCGTGGCTACACCGCTATTGCTGGTAAAAAACATAATTGGTGCTCCCATACCTGCTGCTGCCCCGGGGGCACATGGGGCGGGGGCTGCATAGCGGTTGCTGATACGGCTGTCTCGAAGACGGCGACGCTACATCGCCATCGCTGACACCGTTTATAATGGTCATGGTTGCTGAATAGCGGCGGTTGATATTCCGCCATCCGCGTATACCATTGTTTAGAAGCGGCTGCTCACGTTGCTGTCTCGTGCCCGTCGTCACTACTTGGCCGCCTCGCACCGGCCGTTGCTTCATCTTTGTGGCGGACACCGCGAAGTCGCAGTCGCAGTCGACACCGGCCCCACCTCGCTTGATACCGACACCGTGTTGTTGTAATTCTGTCTGCGAGTGGTAAAAATTGACGACAGTCGAGTTACAGTGTTTCCCTTGTCGTACGAGTTTCGAGTTTGTGTTCCATGTGTTGCGAGGCGATGTGTACTACCAGGTATAGCATAGGCAGTAAGTACGTCGTGAATCGCCGTCGAGGGTGTACCAAGATAACCATATCAGCTACAGTACGTGTTGTGCAGAGCACAGACAAGTTCGAGGTAAGATTACAAAGCACAGCAGAAAGCTGCCGATGTACAGTAGCTACTGCAGTCCAAGGGAAACAAGCGGCAGCGGCAGAAAGGTATACCACACACAGATGTGTAGTGCAGTGGCGGCACACTGGTGAGTACTTGATTCCTGAAAGAAAGTCCAAGCAATTCGAGATTAGAAATAGAAGCCCTTTAGCTGGAATCATTTTCATTGCTGGTCTTGTCAGACCGGTGATGGAGCAATTGAGGAGCCAAAAACAAGACAAGACGGGAAGACGAAGAGGGAGGAGCAAACAGGAGCACGCGCACACAACCGCCACTTCTCTCTCACCACGTCCCTCAACACCTCACCTGTCCAACACCTATCCCCAGGACATCTACACCTACAACAACATGACATTCGACGGCAAGATCAACACTGCTCTCCTTTCGAAAAAGGAATTGCATGACGTGCACAGTCGTATCGATCCCAAACATCGACACGACCGAGTATGTTTTGTTGTTCCTCACTCGAAAGCGGAACGGTGTCGATCTTGCCGTTGAATGTCATGCTGCGGTATCATAGATGTAGGTGTAATGATAATAGGGTTGGGGAGGCAAGTTGTTGAGGGACGTGATGAGAGAACAGCAGCTGTATGCTTGTGCCCACGTCTTCCCTCGTTCCTCCTCCGTGTTCCGTCTTGTCGTGTAGTTCGTTGGTTCTTGCAATCCGCAATCTGTTCGATTCTTGAATGTATTGGCGTCTTATTTTACTAAACAACGATATTTTTTATTTAAAAGTAATAAAAACTATTAATAGTTGGAAAAACAGATTAGACTGAAGAAAATGATCGGTTTCCTTTCTTAGTGTGTTCGCATTGTTGTAGGGATTTTTAACTCGCATGTGTTTTTTTCCGGGTCTACGATGCGTCTTGTGAATTGCTTTTGCTGTTGTCTTCGTGAAGAAATCCACAGGCAGTATATATGTGTGGGCTCATGTTGAGTATATGCTGTGAGCTGTGGGTATCGCACTGCCGTGTGCGGTGGAATACGTGGAATACCTATCATGTTGGTAGAAGGCATGTTGAGGGGATATTTGTGTCCTTAATATAACTGTTACTTTGACCACAACTGGCCGACGTCCGAAGTGAACCCTCGCTTACTCCTCGATATAATACAACACGAGAGTTCTTCCAACCTTTACCATTTGTGCTGTTTTTACTTCGCTTAACTGCGTAAGACTTGTCACGCCCCAGACCATCGATCGCTTCATGATGAACGTTGATCTCAATAAGCTCCATGCAGAACCTCTTGCGTAGCTGCAGGTGTTTGGTTCGTGCTGAATATGCCCATTAGTGAAAACAAAGAACACTCCTCCTGAGGAATAATCTCCGATTTCGGCCCTTTTGTTCGCCTACTATTGTATTGTAGATGTTGAACGTGACAAGCTTCCTTCGTGCATAGTGTTCCAGCCACTACAACCACTTTCAACAGCGACTGGAGCGATGAGGCCCATGAGATTGGCACTCCAGAAAGGAGAATGATCTATCCACTTGTCTACCTGCTTGTGTCTGGATCGTTGGCAAACTTGCCTCTGAAAAAGCCTTAAGCTTGGAATACCCGCCCCCTCACGTAGACGATGTTGAACTCCTGTTGTCCTTTGAGGTGACGTAGATTTGCTTTTCTTTTCTGAGAAGAGCCGTTGAGGGTTTACTTGTCGCCCTTGTAAGTTGTAAAGCCGATTTGTGATACATACAAATTCCCTAGGTTTACCTAGGGTTATCTAAAAACAAAATTAATTTCCTGTCCTAACGGACAAAATGACAACAAACGGTACGCTAGCGATTTTTGCCAATTTACGGTACAAAAACTCAAACCAGGCCATCAGGGTAACCCAAACCCAAGTTAGATGACATTTACTGTCAAGGCATTCCGTTTTATGGCGAAACATCCATGTTCGTCCGTCTCACTTGCAAAAAACGCCAAAAAAACGGTACACCATCGTATTTTACCCAGTTTACGGTACGAACAAGTAAAACGAGGTGATCAGGGCACACCAAACTCAAGCTATATGACGTTTTCTGTCAAGGTACACCGTTTTATGGCAACAAAGGAATGTCCCGGTTTAGCTTATATTTTCGAACAAAAACCACGTTCGTTAATAGAAGCGCCTTCTTGTACTCGTGTTCATACCAGGTCCGAGTCAAGCGTTGCTTTACATTTTATGTCGTTTTGTGCGCGTGCGTGTACTCAGAACACGGTACCGCGGGCGAGCCCGCCGCCGAGGCGGATGTCAGCGGGTGCTGGCAGGTAGAGGGGGTGTTGCAAGGAGCGCGGTCGCCGTTTGCATGGCTGGGCGTCGCGTGTGCTCCGAGACACGCAGGAAGCACGAATGGGCTCCGTCTGGCCCCCTTGTGAGGCTCCGCTTGTACCATATACTTACGAGATATAAGGGTCGTTTTGATATGCGAAATAATATTCAAGCGGTGCTTATTTTTGGGACCAAACTAAACTTCAAAGAGACTTCAATGCAGTTTGAGCACCAATTTTGTCGAAGTGGCGAAGAAGGGCCACGGTGAGCACCGGGCTTCACGCGAGGCGGGCGACGGGGCTCACTGTGGCAGTGAGGGAGGAAAACTTTATTCCGAACCGAATCGGTGGTGAGGTGGTCGCGAGACGGGCGGGCGGCGTACAAGGCTAAGAGGGAAGCTCTGCCGTTCGTTTTTTTTCTTTTTGACCGGTGGAACGTGTTCCAATCAGGCAGAAAACTATTACATGAGAGGAGACAACGATTTTTTCCCTCTCCGTGCTTTTTCGCATCGTACATGTTCATACGAATAGCCCGTAAACATCGTGAACTCTCCGAATGTTCTACGTGCACAAATACCTGTATTGCAGTATGTGTGTAAGTTTATACGTGCAGTGCTGTCTTTTGTGTCGAGACGATATCCGACGATGTGCGGCATGAAGAAAGAGTTTCGTCGTCCATCGCCCATAAAAATCCCCGGCAGGACAGAGGGAGAGTGTCTCGCCGAATGTTCTACGTGCACAAGTACCTGTATTACGGTAGTATGTGTGTAAGTTTTATACGTGCAGTGCTGCCTTTTGTGTCGAGACGATACCCGACAATGTGCGGCATGAAGGAAGAGTTTCGTCGTCCATCGCTCATAAAACTGATCCCCAAGACCAATGGCCATGTGGCTTGGGCGACGGCGTTCGTCAACTAGACGACTCCAAGACTACTCATTTATCGCAGATCTCGTGCCTGGCGATTGGTACCCCTGCCGTACTCAGCAAACAGTCCCAATACGTCCTTCTCGGCGTGACGAACAACGCCGACGCGGTAGTCGTGGACATCGAGTTCGACCCGCGAGAACCATACCTTCGTACTAAGGTCACCGGATATCATGTCGAACTACAACAGTATCCACCTACGCGAGTGCTCATCTACATCGACGCCGCCGACAGAGCTGTGCTGAAGCTGGACCGGCTCCCTCAAGGTGTCATCGGCTGCTGTCCGGTTTACAGGAAGTTCTCCATCGTTGGTAAAGGCAGACGGAAATTCACCATCAACAGAATGCAGGTGCCTCTGTCTCTTGGTATCCTTTCCTCAGTCTATCGAGCGCAAGGCGAAACCATCCCTGAACTTGTGCTCGACATTCGTAAGCCAGTAGATGGCTATATGGACAGCGCGGCTGTCTACGTCGCTCTGTCCCGAGCGACCGATGCCAGCAAGCTCTTCTTGCTGTCGCCGGTTACTCTCGACGATCTGACCCATCCATAGGACGACGGAGTAGCGGCTATGATCGACTACCTCGAACGCCTCGACGAGGCTACACTAGCTTTGTTCTTGGATGATCCCTCTACATTCCGACCGGCCACGACGAAAGTCCCCCGGCTAGTTATACATCCCACACCAACGACGGACAAACAGACACTGGCTCCATCCGCCCTTTACCTTTTCTGCCGCCCAATGAGAACAACAATTGCTTCTTCAACGCCACCATCACCTCCGCAATAGCTAGCTGCTTGGGACACCCTGTCCCCTACCCAACCATGGCAACACCTGCTGGAGCCATCTTCTTCTCCACTCTTGCGGCTGTGCGTGCCTGCATGTTGGACGGGAAGCATCTCCAGCGCGCCCTCTTGGTAAGTTCTTGCTTATTTTATTATCTACATCTCGTCGTAATATTACCACCCAATACTTACCGACGCCCGCAAGTACCCATATATATATATATACTTCGTTGTGCTTTCATGTGTTCTCTAGACGTTTTATTGTATCGTTTCGTGCGGTATGCGTCGCATTCTTTTGCGGAATGCAGGATTATTTGGCTCAAGCACGTCACATGATCCTTGGTAGTAGCGGCATACCGGGCGCAGGATCCGTAATGGGAACGCCGGGCTCCATATACGAAGCGATCACCCTTCGACCTGATTATCAACTCCACCACAACAGCGGATGGCCAGTGACGTCGTGGAACGGCATGCTCGTATCATGTACACTTGGACGGCCCTCGGCGCCAGCTGGCACTACACTCCCGATTGTCATATCGAGGACCATGGCCATATCGAGATAACCGCG
Organism: Macrocystis pyrifera; assembly: GCA_031763025.1. Classification (NCBI taxonomy): domain Eukaryota; class Phaeophyceae; order Laminariales; family Laminariaceae; genus Macrocystis; species Macrocystis pyrifera. Next base: position 1,244,660 of record JASSKH010000024.1, read on the forward strand.
TCCCAATATGCACGATGGCGAGATCCCGCACCGGTCTTGATTCCGCACGGACCACCCCAGTCACTCCAGGATGCAGTCAATGCCTTGTTCCTGACCGGAGCCGCCTCCGACTTCTCATTTCCTGGACCTGCTCCGTGCCCCCCCTGCGACGAGAGCTGCGCCCGGCACGTCAGCACATGTGGTCGATTCTTCCTTGGAGTGCGGACAACGCCCCAGATCGCGTTTTCTTCGCATCTGCACGTGTAGTCATCTACGAGGATGCCGGAGAGCCGCCGGCACCGTCACCCATTTTGATGATAGGCGTTGTGTACTGCCTCGTAGCTGTCATCTACTCCATTCCGAACCATTTCGTGACCCAGTTGCGTTCCAGAGGGCGGTGGTTGAAGTACGATTGTATACTCGGGGGGGAGTACCACGTCTTGCGACGATTTCGATAATGACTGGTATCATGGTTGCCAGCATATGTATGTCTACCTTCGAAAGTCTATGACCTTGCCTGTTCCCCAGGCACAAACGACAGCATACCGTAGTGCTAGCTACCATGAGCGCACAAGCCGAGAACGCTCGGAGATATTCGAGGTAACTAGACAAGGACCGATCATGCCTCCGCCTTACCGAAGTCCCGGCCACTACGACGTGGGGAGCGCAGCTTTGCCCTGCCGACTCCGACGTACCGCCGCCTTGAGCGTCTCACGTGTTCTTAACATGTGTGTTGAAACGTTTTGATTTTGTGTGTGATATTGCTTCTCGATTAGGACTGCCTGCCTTCTTCTTTCCCTCTTTTCGCTAGAACGCATTTGGCAGAAATATTGCACGACGCGTCCAGCCCTTCGAGTTCTTCGCAGCTACCTTTATATTATCTGTTTGGTCGACAGAGTTTTGTTTACTGGGTGCATGTACGTCACGATCGTCGGCGAAAAGTTTTCTTGTATGCCTTTTGTCATCTTTGACTTTACTGCGGCCTTTTGTTTGGTATGGGTGTGTTCGCGGCACGTCGAAGCCATCGAAATCTGCGCGATGCGACTGTGATATTATGTTTTGGCTTTTGGCTTCGAAATAGCGGCAACAGCAGCATCTTCAAACAAGTAATATTCTACGTAGCAAGTATCTAGGTCGCGAGAGAATTTCCATACCTCCGTCCACCCTTTTATTATATGGTAACACCTAGGGAACAGCAGGGCAACCCTTGACTTGCTCTACTAAAGCATATCAAACCGTACGGTCATACCGCACCAACATTTTTTTCCATCAACCTACCATATCACATACCATCATACGATACCACCAACATAACACATACAACATTCCGTGTTTTTCCACATAATATGTCAAACCGTACCATCATACCATACCAACATTTTTTCTAAATGGTATATCAAACCGTACCATCATACCATTTTCGTATTCCCTAGGGTTTACCCTAGGGTAATCTAGAAGCAAAATTAATTTCCTGTCCTAACGGAAAAAATGACAAAAAACGGTACACCAGCGCTTTTTTGCCAGTTTACGGTACGAAAAACTCTAACCAGGCCATCAGGGTACACACAACCCAAGTAAGATGGCATTTTCTGTCAAGGTATACCGTTTTTTGGTGAAACATCCATGTCCGTCCGTCTCACTTGCAAAAATGCCAAAAAACGGTACACCATCGTATTTTTGCCAGTTTACGGTACGAAAAGTAAAACGAGGTGATCAGGGCACACCAAACCCAAGTCATATGACATTTTATGTCAAGGTATACCGTTTTCTGTCAAACAAACAATGTCCCGGTACAGCTTATATTTTCGAACAAGCACTGCGTGCGTCAATAGAAGCGCCTTCTCGTGCTCATATTCATACGAACATACCACGTACGAGTCAAGCGTTGCTTACATAATCTGAAGCCATTTTATTTCGTTTCGTGCGCGTGCGTGTAGTCAGAACACGGTACCGCGGGCGAGTCCGGCGCCGCTGCGGGTGTCAGCGGGTGCTAGCAGGCAGAGGGGGTGTTGCAAGTAGCGCCTTCGCCGTTTGCATGGCTAGGCGTCGCGTGTGTCTCGAGACACGCAGGAAGCACAAATGGTATCTGTCTGGCCTCTTTGTGAGGCTCCGCTTGCACCATACACGAGATATAAGGGTCGTTTTGATACGCGAAATAGTATTCAAGCGGTGCTTATTTTTGCGACCAAACTAAACGTCAAAGAGACTTCAATGCAGTTTGAGCACCAACTTTGTCGAAGTGGCGAAGCAGGGCCACGGTGAGCGCCGGGCTTGACGCGGGGCGGGCGACGACGCTCACTGTGGCAGAGAGGGAGGAAAACTTTATCCGGACCCAATCGATGATGAGGTGGTCGCGAGACGGGCGGGCGGCGTACAAGGCTAAGAGGGAAGCTCTGCTGTTCGTTTTTTTCTTTTTGACCGGTGGAACGGGCAAGCGGTACTCGTGAGTCACGTTTAAAAAATCAACTCAGGGGACGATAAGTAACTATCCCCTTGTACCCGCGTCGTCCAACCCCATACAAACATACAAACCGTTGGATACTCCGGTCAGCAAGTCAGGCGATCTTACGTACCGAACACATGCCAAGGCTGAGACTGATGCGGCCACGAACCGCGGCTGAGCAAGATACGAAAGCAAAATCGCTCGCAGTAGCCTTTGTCCTTTTGTGGTCTAGTCTAAAGCGCTAGATTCGAGCAGCTACCTCGGCACGAGCAGCGAGAAGACTAACAATAACAACACAGCAGTCCAGGTTGAAGCATGCCTTCAAAAAAGAGGTGGGTGCAGATGTGCAGATGGTGTAGACTGCTGTAGACCGACCTATCGTTGTATCTATCGCTGTCGCGCGTGACTCTTGACCAGAGGGTTTGGCTGTTGATTCACAGCAGTTTTTTTCCTTGTGTCGAATGTGTCCCTGTTTGGTTGGTCGGATCTGTACGTCAGCTGTGAGTTCAACCGATCGGTCGATACTCAACTTTCTGCACACCCCCGACAGCTCCATGAGCTAGCTCATCTATTGTGCATAGCTCACGCTTCGAAAACATGTGCAGATGAGCTACCGCCTATAGCTCAAGCCGAGGGAAACATGTGTAGCTCATGTAGCTCATATAGCTCATCTCGGGCGCAGATGAGCTACTGTAACTCATGTAGCTCCTATAGCTCAGCCTGGGAAAATGTGTGTAGATGAGCTATCTTCTGTAGCTCAAGCCTTCAAAACATGTGCAGATGAAGTACCACCTATAGCTCAAGCCTTCCAAACATCGACGCCGCCGACAGAGCTGGGCTAAAGCTGGACCGGCTCCCTCGAGGTGTCATCGGCTGCTGTCCGGTTTACAGGAAGTTCTCCATCGTTGGTAAAGGCAAGCGGAAATTCACCATCAACAGAATGCAGGTGCCTCTGTCTCTTGGTATAATTTCCTCAGTCTATCGAGCACAAGGCGAAACCATCCCTAAACTTGACATGTGCTCGACATTCGTAAGCCAGTAGACGGCTATATGGACAGCGCGGCTGTCTACGTCGCTCTGTCCCGAGCGACCGATGCCAGCAAGCTCTTCTTGCTGTCGCCGGTTACTCTCGACGATCTGACCCATCAACAGGACGACGATGTAGCGGCTATGATCGACTACCTCGAACGCCTCGACAAGGCTACACTAGCTTTGTTCTTGGATGATCCCTCTTCATTCCGACCGGCCACGACAAGTCCTCCGGCTAGTTATACATCCCACACCAACGACGGACAAACAGACACCGGCTCCATCCGCCCTTCACCTTTTCTGCCGCCCAATGAGAACAACAATTGCTTCTTCAACACCGCCATCGCCTCCGCCATAGCTGCTTGGGAAGGACACCCTCTCCCCAACCCAACCATGGCAACACCAGCTGATTTTTTATGTGATATTGCTTCTCGATTAGGACTGCCTGCCTTCTTGTTTCCCTCTTTTTGCTAGAACGAATTTTGTAGAAATGTTGCACGGCGCGTCCAGCTTTTCGAAATCTGCGCGGCTACGTTTATATTAACTGTTCGGTCGACAGAGTGTTGTTTACGGGGTGCATGTACGTGACGATCATCGGCGAAAAGTCTACTTGTATGCCTTTTGTCATCTTTGACTTCAAGGCAGCGTTTTATTTGGTGTGGGTGTGTTCGCGACACGTCGAGGTCATCGCAATCTGCGCGATGCTCGACTGTGACGTTTTGTTTATGTGTTTGCTTCGAAATAGCGGCAACAGCAGCATCTGCAAACAAGTAATATTCTACGTGGCAAATATCGACGTCGCGAGAGAATTGTCATACCGCCGGCCAACCTTTTGTTATATGCTAAAACCCTAGGGAACAGCGGGGCAACCCTTGCCCTGCCCTACATAATATTATATAGTACCAAATGGTTGTTTTTTTCCGGAATAGTTCACTTTGCTCGTTTGGCCGCGGGTCTTTTCTCGTGCTTTCGGTTGCGGGGCCCACAGGGGGGCGGCGTGGACAGTACGATGCAAGCGTTGGCCCCGCCGGGCTCCATGGCACATGCTCTAGGTGGTCAAGGTCACGTGACCCAGCAAGAAACTCAGGGGATGGGGTCCCACTTCCGAAAAGCCATCTAGGGGCTTGGAAACCTACCCGGATCTTCGTATTTTTAGCTGAAAAGATTTTGTTCTTCTCGCTTCTTGCTGCAACTGCAACAGCACGCAGCAGTGTTGCTCGAGCTCGTGCTGCTCGAGCTGATGCAGCAGTAAAACTACAGCAAAAACAGGCGTACGAGTACTGCTCGAGTCGAATGTTTCTCGAGTGTCGCTGGGTGCTGCTGCTCTGCTGCTGAGTGCTCGTGTTCGCCTCGTGCTTGTTGCGCTTGAGCAATCGAGTGATCGTGGTCCCGTGTCTTTTTTTTAATATAGACTTGGAAACCTACTCATGATGCTTGTGCACTCGAATGCTGCTCGAGCAGTACGCAGCAGTACAAGAACAGCAACAACAGGCGTACGAATGCTGCTCGAATCAAGTGTTGCTCGAGTGCTGCTGAGTGTTGCTGCTGCTGCTGCTGAGTCCTCGTGTGCTCATGCTTGGCGGCAAGACGTGAGAAAAGGCTGAGCCACCATGTACGCACATACCTGGTGGCATATTTTTGGTATCTCGGTGCGATTCATCATTTATCTGATCTTTGCACCATGTGAATGGCGGTCGAACACCACAAGGGTAGATGGTCTCAGATCTACCCTGGATCCATATTTGGACGAGCAACGGCGTATCGTGCCTGCTAACCCTGGTCCAGGGACGGAAAACATATTCGTCGAAACGCAGAGGAACATTGAATTTCGTCCTTGCAAGTACCCTTTGGTCCGTGGGTTGTACGAGGACTCGAAAAATGGCTGGGTCGGTCGCCTAGGTGATTGTCTTTACTTGAGATTGAAGTTGAGTATGGGCTAACGTGCAGGATTTGGCGTAGCACTGGCTGCTGCTGAAGATACGTTTTGCGAAATAAATCGTCTTCTTCTTACACACGTCGTGGCGTTTTCCGTGTACACGGGTTGTCTATACCACATCTAAAACATTGATGTTCAGGAAGTATTCACGCGTTCGCGCCCCCGGGGTACAATGCGCGCAACGAATAAAGTTGTACGCAACAACTGGCGCATTTTCTTGGAGAAGGCCGAGGGCGACGTAGACTGTGCGTTGGGTGGGTTGTCTAAAATGCAGTGAACTTCGTCAGCAGCAGCAAACCACCAACATACCAAACCACATACCGTGATTTTTCCAAGCAGTATGTCCAACAAACCGTATCATCATTAGGATATCATACCAGAACACAATATTGCATACCGTGCCACACCACACACCATGCCATACTGTACCGCGCACCATACCATACCCATACTGTACCAACACCACCCGAGATCCTCAACCTATGATGCCTCGCGGACGTTTACCACCTTCGGTGTGCCTTAGCTTGGCAGTCAGAACAATAGCACAGCAGAGCTGGCTCTCGACCCAGTTCAACGCGGACGTTTACCGCCTTCGATGTGCCTTAGCCTGGCTGTAAGAGCAGTAATAGTAGCAGAGCAAGGCTGGCCCTCGAGCCAGTTCAACTCGGGTGTTTACCGCCTTCGATGTGCCTTCGCCTGGCAGTCAGAAAAGTCGTATATCCGGGCTGGCCCTCGATCCAGTTCAATTTATAACCCTGACAATGTAAGCATTCGCGCGAGAGGTGTAGGGTGGTGTGCAGCAGCTCAAGCCATGCGATTTCCTCGTCTCGTCAACACGTACGAGTGTCGAATTGTCGTGTGTGCAATCAATCCATTGCGTTCATTTCACACGGTGAAAAAAAATAGGGCCACCTGGCACAAGACATCGCCTGGTGTATGGTGCGGGTCTGTGTGTTCTTCGCACTAAACTGCTATTTCCACCCGTGAACATCCAGGACATTCAGTGTGTCCATACCATATCCTAGACAGAGAAAAGCTCGCGCTAGAGGAAGTTATAGTAGTTTTACAAGGTTTCTGCAGACGCTTATCGCTTAAGTGATGTATTTAGCAACTGCAAAAATCGATTATCTCAATGAAATCGATCCCAATCCTGTAGTACTGGTGCAAGCGCTCGTGCCGCTGTGGTGCGCTGCGGCTGGTAGCACTACGTTTGAAACCGAAGTGTGGTTCCTGTGTCCCCGAGGTCGTCCCTGGTTTGTTGTGCGCTCAGAGTCTCTGTCGGCTGGTAGCACCTGTCGGCTGTTTCGGTCTAGCCGGCGGGACATCTGTCGTTAGTACTATATGACGAGGCTGAGAACGACAACAACACATCCATGACAATACAACAACCGCCAACGCAGTAGCTTAATGCAGTTAGGAGCTTAGCCGCTGCCGTAGATCTGTCACGTTCACCATTCCCACTCTTCTAGTAGTAGTAGGCTGTGGAAGAGTCTGGTGCATCACTACCAACAGCACGAAACAGAACTGTATGTAGGACGTTGAATGCCCTCTACGAACCGAGATGAATATCTCATGTCTCCGCCCAGTACGACCACGAGTAGTACCGACAGCCAGCACGTAGACGCTCAGTCTCAACCAAACCCCGTCTATGCCGGTCCGACTGGCCTCTCTCGTCACTCTCACCGACTCCAACTGCGACTCCATAAAAAAAAGACAAGCAAACTGAGAGAAGCACTCAAACGCATTTCATCGAGGGCAATGATATTGAAATATTTCATCGAAAATACCACCAAATTGCACCTCTGATAGGACGCGTCCCTCCCCACTTGCGGTTCCAAAACACGGGGTCTGCGCTCAAACGATGAGCAGCAGTCCTATGAATGATCGTTGCGCACATTATTGTAGAATGGTGTCGTATAATATCGCGCCCTTCATTGTACGCACACCCGCGACTGGTCACGGCATGTTGCTGTGATGTAGGTAGGAGTGGCCCGAAATTGTGTTGTTGAGGTCTTCGCTTTACCGCTATGTGTTCTCATCGGCTCGCCTGGACGCACAGCATCGCTGCGATGTTTGCTTAAACCCTCACTTCGTTACGTGAGGACGCTATTCAAGTATAGCCCTCTTCAAACGTACGTTACTGGGGTATGTACATGCAGTCCTGCCTTGTAGGCGTACGGTAGGTGAACTCGGATGCGTGGCTTCGGTTGCCTGGCCCACGTGTGGTTGATGCAACCACCGCACCTTCGTCCGCTGACGCAAGGTAAAAGATGGGCAAAAGCTTAAGGTCCGCCGAGCTGTGCGCGCTGCCAGTTTGGGAAGACGAAACTCAGGGTCCGATGCAAGGACCGCTTCGGTGGTTGCCATGGCATACCCGATATGGATTTCTGGGGATCACGGGAGCGAGTTTGTGCGGCGCTCGTGCGCACACACGTAAGATATCATACTTCAGTGACGGGGGTGATCGTGCACGAGTCCCTCATCGGTCGAATAGCACTACCAACTTTCGGTGTCCTGCTCGTATCACGCGCAGAATTACCGGGAGCAATGCCCTCTACCCGTATCCCGCCAGCGCACATCGGCCTCTTTTCAGGCCGAAATGCAATCTCCCACCGCGCGTAGGGACGTCGTGAAAACGGCAGATGTTCAAGACAAGGCGGGTCCCGCACGGCTGGCTGTGGCTGATCCAGGTGCTGACCACCGAAGAGACGAAACTGCCGCACGTCTCGAATACCACAACCAGCTACAGAGACAGCTGTGTGGGAAGCTCTGCTCCATGATGACTACGGTTAGGTCGCGACGATAGCCAAGGTAGCGTCGGAGGGCAGTTTTCCGGGTCCTTAGAAAAACCACGGCGCTGTCTGATCCGTTTACTGTGAATACTCGATACACTCCTTCCGGCCAGGGGGCTCGAGTAGCCATAGCGTGAAGGAGCGGTGGTAAGTGAGAATATGAAGATCGGGATTGGAAGACGGAAAACTAGGGCTGTAGTGCGTTGTTGTAGGCGATCACCAGTTCGCTTGCGGTGGGCACTTCTCAAACGCCCGGCGGATGCCTCTGAGCGGAAGTGCAAAAATGACTACACGACAGTCGTCGATTTTCCACTCCCGCCAGAGCTTCGCCAAGAGAACGCCTGCTGATGCGAAGCAATTTCGGATGAGACAGCCGACCCCGGTCCAGTGGCCAAGGAAGAGGCCTCATACTCCCAAGAGTTTACGATTAGGCTCTCTATTTTGATTTGAACGTTTACCCACCACTACCAGTTTTCGAAGCAAATTCCTGTGTTGATCGCAACCCAAAACACGTTTGAAGCTCCTTTTGTCGAGCCGCTTTCATACTTTAGAAGACGCCTTCAGACAGCGCCTGCAAGCGTGACTCACGACACAGCTCGTGTACCAGAGTATTTTGTTGTTCCCTTGGACACCGGACAAACCTGTTCAGGCTGCTATCCTTGGTGCAAGGTGTCTACATACCAGGTATGTATTTGTATGAATACGAAAAACATCCGCCGGCGACTTAAATTGAATTTACCGACGCTTTTATTTCCGGTGTGTCCGCGCTAACAGCGTCTTGATGGTATGTTCTCCCGTTGACGGATCTCTCCCCCCCGGCGCCCTAACCCTGCTATCGAGCTAGAAGAAGCGTCATCATGTGTCATGAAAAAAATATGGTGCAAGACTCTCTGAAGTAAAACGATAAAAATCTGCAACAACACACGTTTGACATTGCTAACATATTTCCGGTTCGTATTGCTTGTTTTTCTTTACCGTGGCGCCCGAGCTTGGAGCGATTGGGACATCTACACAATGATGATGTGACTCGTGCTACAGCCAGAACATACGGCATCGCCCTTATGGGAGAGTGGACTGCATGTGTGGGATGCTCAAAGGCCAGGGCCCACGAGGTGTGTCCAATGGGACAAGATGTACCGCGTCCCTACGAGCAGAATTTGCCGAACTACTGCAGATAGCTGTGTATGAATTACATCATGAATAATGGGTGCCTACTTCTCTAGGAGCCTTACCAGACGGCGCCGAGCACGGGCTCTCTCGTTGAGGCAAGGTTGCCCTCATGCATACCGGTACACACCTAGACGCGAGCGAGAGTGTGCTATTCTACGTAGTGAAATGTCTGGCCGTAGAACAGCTAGCCTATAAGTTCCAGGCCACATGCTTGAGGTGCGCGCGACAAGCGTACCCTACATGCCAGCGACTCGATAGTTCTGCCTCTTCAAACTGGGCGCGATATCAACACGCAGAAACGCCGAAACCCGAAATTGAGTAACTGTTCCGAAATGGTTTCAGGAGGAACGAAAACTCAGAAGATTTGGCTGTTCGTAGACGCAAGTAGCAGATTAGGCGAACGTGATCAATCCTCATCATATCGGCAAATAAAAACCTATGTCAGAGCGAATCGTCTAAGACTATCGTTCACGGCTAATGAAAACGATCTACCGTTACCCTTGAGCGTTGACCTTCTCCAGCTAGCTAACTCCGAACAGGCAAGGCACCCTTTGTTTCTTTGGTCCGGAACTACCGGGTGCGCACCTCTACGAGTACTACCGCGGCTGGCGTTTTGTGTGTGTGTTTATCCTCCATGCCGCAATGTCGCATTTTTTACTTAAGCGCGTGCCTATACTCCATGCCACTAGGCCGACTTGAACACGTGCAGCAACCACACAACCCGGCATACGTTATGATGCCCTCTCGGCAGCAATTTATTGGACAAGGAGTTCCTCTTTTCCTCTCGACATTGACACTTCCAGAGCCACTCAATAACTCAACCCAGTGACATTTGACACGGGCACAGACAGAGTTGATATGCCCTTCCTATTCGATCGCTTACGAAACACTTCGCCCCCTACAGCCTTTGTTCCGATGGTCAAGCCAAGGGATGGTTGAAACGACATGGCTGAACCAAAGATAGTTGACTATATACAAATTTGATTGAACCAAAAATGGTCAAACCGAAAATGGTTGAACAAACAATGATCATTAACCCGGCATATGGTTTATAGCCCAAAGCTGATTGAGCCAACATATATACCCGGTATATATTACCAAAGTGGGCGTGAAGGTACGAGGCAAGGAAATAGTTCGTACGGAAGAGCGCGGCATTGGACACAACGATAGCCAGAAATAACAAAGGCAGCAGCATCGAAAAAAATATGGAGCCCTTGAAAAGAAAAAGCATCGTAGCTCTCGCAACGAAGAGATGGATGTTTGCCGTTCGTGGATGCCGCCAACGAGAAAGATCGAGGAGCACTGATCGGGGTACGACTGCAAACGCCGATAACCTACAGCGTCCACCACTGCAACACAACTACCGCAATATGACTGTGATGTAGCAACGCGGGCTTTCCACTATTCCATCTACGCAAACCGTACACTTCCTGGTACCGTACAACCGCGTAATTACAAGCAGATGACCCTGCTAAAACTGACTGTGTGAAGCGCGAAGCGGCATGACGACCACAACCCTCCTCCTGCTGCGCGAGAAAAAAAAGCATAAGGTCTCCGCAATCGCTTGTATGGTACCACCCTACCCGCTCGCAATACGAAGCCTTACAAGGTTTAATACGCCGGTGTTAAAATGCATGATACTGCGAAAGGGGTGCACCTATTTTTCCGACGCTCCTCGCTTGAGAATCTGTAGACCTCCCCCCAAAACTAAACCTGATAAAAATGCATGCGTAACCCAATCGACAATGAGTGTGGGCTAGGGAATCAACAAAACGCGAATAAATGCTGTTCCGGCGATATTGGGTAGCTCTTCATTTTAAGGAGCCGCGTCAGAGAGATTTATTTTTCGCCCAAAAGTGCTACCCCTAATTGCAACTCCTATCGCAGCACTTGTCGTGGAATAAGACCACTACCGAAGAAAAACATTCATGTTTCCCATGCTTTGGCAGGCCTCCTAAATACGAAATTTTCTCGCCCCATTGACGTAGAGCCGTGTAAATTCCCAACCCGTGAAAATCCCGTCCCATGCTTCGAAGACCTCTTGAAAATTACGTTTTTCGGGCGTACTCACGGTGTGAGGCCGTACACCGGGTAGATTCTGAGCACCACTGTAGAAAAACGCTTACTCTTAGGTTTCCCATATTTCGAAGGCCTCTTGCCCCCCGCACGACTCGGTTTCGTCCCCTGCGCATGGCATTTCGCACGCCTCGGTGACCTCGTTCAGTTTGAACTCTGCCACCCCCTCGATGAACTTGTCTTTCGACGTTTCTTTTCCGCCGCAAGTGCACCGTATCGACCATTCCAAGCCGTAGAAGGGGTACTCTTCGGAGGCGCAGAGTTCTTGGCAGGAGGATCTTGTCAGGTCTCTGTCGACGCCGATACGGGGGAGCGGAGGTGGATATATCACGCGTGGGTGCGGAGTATAGGATGTATAGTATATACATACTACGATTCTGAAAAATAAGGTGCACGGGAAGGAGGGTAGTAGGAGATACATATATACTACCCTGGTACATCGTTCTGGACAAAATACGGTATGAGCGAATAAAGAGTGGAATATACGTATTAAGCCTTCTTGACAGAATGAGGTACACGGGAAGGGGGGTGGTAATACCGTAGGTAGTAGGTAGTGATGGAAAGACATGCTGCCCTAGGGCTAAGAATACCTACCATTTCCTCGGGTTCCCCACATGATAAGCATGATAACCTACACACCCCACCCACTCTAAGCCATCTTGGACTATCAATCCTAATGGCTACAGTAGTAATATGGACTCATCCCAAGGTAGGTAGGGGTTGCACTTTTAGGCTCGGTATTTTCTGACCGGTGGAGCTCCTAACGTGAGCAACTACCGGTTTGTATGATATATTTTTCTAACAGTGCATATTGTTCTATCACTACTGTAGATGCACACACCACTACCGATGAAATAACTGCATACATACGTAGCGCTGCATCATACATGGCTTGCTGCTGAGCTCGTTGTTTATCTCGTACTGTGTCCCCACCAGGCCGTACGTAATGCAACTACTGTAACGTGAGCACTAAACATACTTCAGTGAAATGATATCGGTGAGGAACCGCTTCTCTAGTTACAACTGATCGCGAGTTTTTCTATTTCACCCGCCGCCTTCGTTGTCTGGGAGCCGTTTTGAAATGGCCGACGTTTTCCATTGAATTTTCATCCGTCGTCCGTGTGTCCGTGAAGCCGCAACTTCAAAATTTGAAACCCAAACGGGGCTGTAGAAAAAGCGACAAAGAGGTGACAACACCGCGACCACCACCACCAAACACCGTCCTGAATCACCGCCACCAGACTTCGCGTCTACCCCGTCCCGCAGTCGACCCCTCTTGCTTCCTGCTTCGGCCGACGCTGGGTGCTTGTGGGTAGGTGACTATTACTATGCTGTTATTTTACTGGGTCTGCTGCTCGAAAACCCGGAAGAGGAAAAACTGCTTGCTCTGTATCGGAAAAGGAGAAACGAGGTGGCACCACCGCGACCGTCACCACTCTCTAACGCCACCCTGAACCACCGCCAACAAGCTTCGCGTGTACCCCTGTTTCACGGTCGACCAATCTTCCTTTCGGCTGCGGCCGACCCTGGGTGCGTATGGGTGTTGCGTTTGGGTGGGCGATCGTTGTTCTGCTGCTTGCTTGAAAAGGTATATATCTTTCTTCGGTGTTTTCAAATGTTTCTGTCAATCAGGCAGCAGACCCAGACTTAGGACAGCAGAACAATAGTCACCCACCAATAAGCACCCAGTATCGACCGAAGCAGCAAGGAAGAGGGGTCGACTGCGGGACGGGGCAAACGCGAGGCCTGGTGGCAGTAATTCAGGGTGGTGTTTGGTGGTGGTGCTCGTCGTGGTGGTACTGTAATGTTGGTGAAGTGGTGGTTGTCGTCATGCCTCTTGCGCCACGAACACGACTTGCATTCTTTATTTTTTTTATCAGTACGTATGTTTCATACGTTTATGGGAGCCTGGCTTGCACCTCTGTATTGTCCACATCCCACCGTTCACTAACGCACACAAGTTGACGACAGTTACAAGTATCCTGCTACGCGAGTTCCTAGCGACAGCTATACCATCTTCTTCAAGTCCGAAATATCCCAGAAAAGCTATGCCTCCATCCAACCTTATGAGATTTAGCAACACCAAGGGAACAGCACGGCACCGCATGTAGTTGGCGCTGCTCTACTGCAGAATGTGTGAGGCAAAAAATACAGCCCCTCTACTGACTCGGGAGGATATGTTGATGGAGAGAACGTTAGCGGCGCCGTCAAAAGTATCCCTACAGTGAGTAGAGCCGAAAGTCTTGCTCAGATTTGTTGCCTCTTCGTGTTGGCGGGCCCATATACTACTGTGTACCTGTCAAGTATGTCGATGCCCTTGAGCAGCGACCCGGTGGAAATGTCCGCGTAGCAGCCGCAGTACCCTCCTTCTTCGGGGCATATCCTCTGGGCGTCGTTCCCCTCCACTACCTCGACAGGGGGGCTGGCTTCGTCCCCAGGCAACAGGGTGTAGACGCTGTTCACGTTCTTCGACCCGCACACTTGGTCTGAGTCGCCCGTGCAGGGATCGTTGCAGGCGCTGGAGACACCATGCTTGCCGTACGAGTCGCCGCAGAAGCACTTGCGGGCGTCTTGCACCCCGAAGTAGGCCGCGTTCTCGACGGTGGAGCAGTACACCGCGCAGGCTGCAGGGGTCATGAAGTCGGATACCGCCTGTCGAGGGGTAATGTGCGCGAGGGGGGCAGATAAAAGCTTAGTTGACAAGCGTTATTGTATTCTCTTGTGTCGAGGGTTAGCCCGCGCTCTCGACAGTAGAGCAGTACAACGTACCGCGCAGGTTGCAGGGGGTCAGGTAATAAAATATCCTCTGCGCAGGTGTTACTATATATGTAGACAGGGGCGGGAAAGATGAGACTAGATGGTGGTGTTAAATTTATCCCTTGTGCGGTGCCTCAGCCCGCGTTCTTCACGGTGGAGCAGTACACTCTACTGGTAGCGCCCAAGCCGCAGGAGTCGAATAACCAGAAACCACCAGGGGGGGAGTTACAAAGGTATGGGGGATAGATACGGTTCGGCTGGCGTTTAACGGTGACCGCTTAGATGGCAGCTTGGCGTAGCTGACAGCATAGCGTGTAGCTGCAAGCTTAGATGACCGCTTCGCGTAGCTAGCAGCCAAGCGTAGCTGGACGCATGTATGACCACTTAGCGTAGCTGATTACTTTGATGACAGCTCAACCGACAGTAGCCGACAGCCTAGCATAGATAACCCCTTAGAAGCTTTCAGCTTCGGCTATTGTAGCTTCAGCAATTGTAGCTGACAGCGTTAAGGCCACACCGCTTCTTATCCACCCCCTATCCCCGAGTTTCCGGCTAACTCCAATCTCTGGATATTTATCGGTAAAGAAGTTCCCGTCGGTAATTTAACACGCTGTGTTGAACGTTGCGCCGGTTCGTACCTTAGCAAAGAGCGTGTGGTATAAGCTAGTGTATCGTCTACAGCAACTTGGGACTCTCTCCAGGTTGTCCGCGCTTTCTCAACGGAGATATGCACCTCGACTTTGCGGTGCTGTAGTGGTTGAGATTGGACAAAATTCGGAAGACACAACACAAGACAAGCAAAACAAACCCCAACAGGACGTTTGACCTTCACGCGTGAACAGCTACATCTCCTCACAAGCGACCATAGCCCGCGAAATTGAATCCCTCTCGTTATGGCGTGCGTAGGGTGTCACGTGCACCGGCTACGGGTCCCACCCGGTAATATGAGCTGGGTCATATACAAGACCTGGAATAGATCGGCCTTGAAGTATCTAGATCATGAAGTGGGAATCGATTATCTGTGCGAAGTGTGTTACAGTATTACAGTATGTCAACAACCCTGACTAACCTCGAGCATAGTCTAGGCCTGTTTCGGGTTTAGTGTAGTGACTTGCTGCTGATTGGTTTTTTTATCGTGTTGGGTTGAGCTTACCAACAAGCAAACACCGCATGCCTGCATGATCGACACAAACCACAAGCTACAAAACTGTGTGTCCGTCCCAGTTTTCAGTTGGAATGTACACGACGTGATGTATTGATTGCTCTTCTTTTATAGGCTACTCAGTACAGTATACCAGGTGCAAGTAGTACGTTTTCGTCGTCTAAAAACAAACTGGAATGGAAGGTCTAAAGCCAACGCATTGTGCCTGGCATATTCTATTATGTACGTATACAGCAGTACGTACGAATGTAGGAGGTACGTAAATATTGCACCAGCATGCGACGGGCGCCCCCGACAAAAAGAAGATGGCACACCATCCCGCCAGAGATCAGAATGGAAAACCAACCACTCGGTAGGAAAGCCTTGCACATACGTATATTGGGTTTTGGTCCTCAGTTGGGGAGCTCCGTCAGTCGAAATTGTTTTTGAGCTGCTATCACAAGTGTCTTACAGCAGTGACATAGTCATCGCGGTGTTGCCACCCGGCAATATGCAGCAATACCAACGGCTGCGATATTCAGGAGACATCCTGGACCCATCCCCGGGTCTCCGGTGTCTTCACATTTGATCCTAAGGTGGAGGGCAACGTATTGCCAATACACAAGGCAAGGCTGTAAAGGCTCGAAGCACAAACCTTATATCTGACGTAGCAGGCGTTTTCGTGTCCACGCCATGGTTGGACGGCGTGAAACAGGTGTTTTTATATGCGCAGGCTTATCGTAAAAGAGACTCGCCAAGCACCAACCAACTGTTGTATATGCGTCAAACTGACGATCAAAGTCCAACGTACCTGAGTACCAGGTATATTATTACTGTATATAGTATGGTGGGGCCTGATTAAACGTATACTGTAAAATAATCGAAACTCAGGGACACAGTGTTCATCGTGAGTAAACCAAAGTACCAAGCAACCGATCAATAACCATTTAGGGCGTACCTTGGGCACGAGAAACATGTCGCGGTCGCCCTGCTTGTCCTCGAAGCAGCCAATGTACGTGTGGTCCACAGGAATAACGTAAACGCTGCTAGCCCTGTCGAACAACATAGCAACAGGATTTACCGATTCGGGTGACGTGGCGAGCGAAGGGAGGGGGGTTGGATCGTTGCGGGTGGGAGAGGGGGGTAGGGTGCAGGCAGGCAGGCGAAGGGGGGGGTGCCGAGGTTGGGGGGGGGGGGAAGGGGGGGGAAGGGGAGGGGGGGGGGGGGGGGGGGGGGGGGGGGGGGGGGTACTCATTTGTTGCTTGCCTTAGCCATTTGACCATTGACCACGCATCCCTTTCGAGACGGGCGGGGGGCGGGGGGGTACACTCAACTACAGCCATTAGCTTCGAGGTACTCGCGCATATGATACCTGATTGTCTAAGCAGAGCGACAAGGGGGAAGGAGGGGGGATGTACTCGATATCATGCATGACCGTAGTAGTATGGTCATAGACCCTCGCATCCCTACAAGGCCAGGGCGGAGCACGTCGGGTTTTCACCGACCCGGCAGACCTTGCTTGCACCAAGCGCGAAGCACCATGAGGTCGTAGCACGCCTCTGCCAGATACATGTTCAGATGAATTAGGTGCTCGTACATAACCCGCGACCGACGAAATGGAGTGGCGGGGCGGCGTTTGTTTCGAAAATTCGCTAGCTGACAAGTCGCCCATGTAACACAACCCCGACGACGAAATCAACGGGAAACATAGCGGCGCGTTGCACGTTTCAAGAGCTGCAGCAGGCCCAGTCTCGAGCGTGAAAAAAGGAGTCGGATCATATGACATGATACTGTCACCGCTTTTCCTGTCAAAGCCGGCGCTCCCAGTCAAGCGTTGGCACCCATCCTCACGACGGGATAGAATATGGCAACGAGCCAACGTGAGATCGGAAAAACAGCAGCTACAAGAACGACAACACCCAGATTGTGGCAACATCTCGTGTGAGATCGACAACAACAGCAACAAAGACAACAGCACCTAGATTGTGGCGAGGAGCTTATGTGAGATCGACAACAACAGCACCTATTACGGGAGACCATAGTACATAGGGCCAAATACTGTTGGTAAAAATAGGTAAATATATAGGTTTGTATGTATACCATAGGTCCTATTGACTATGGACCCCCGTAGTAGATTGTGGCGCGGAGCTCATGTGAGATCGACAACAACAAATGATCATCACCAACACCCATCTAAAATATTTTGATAACAGTCAACACAACACCAACAGCCCTTTTGAACTTTGTGTTATCAAAATGACAACAACAAATCATCTAGAACATTGTTTACAACCACAACGACAACCCATCTGAAAAAGTGTTCACAACACCAGCAACAACCCATCTGAAGCTTTTGTTGCGCTTGCATAGCCAGCGTGATCTGGTCGTTGATCTCACTTTTTCCCTCCGCACGCAACGTCTTCGTCCCCGGGGCAAGGCTTGTCACAGTTATCGGCCTCTCCGTACGAACCCGGACCTGTCTCGCCCATGCCACCACACCAACAGCTAAAAGCGGTCGGCCATGAAGGATGGTGGGTTTCACAAACGGTGGAAGCGAAGTGGTGGGGAGGGATGGGGAGGGTGGTGGTTTTGACAAACGGGAGGAGCGCAGCGGGGGCAGGGAGGGCGGGGTTGATTCAGACAAATGGGAGAGGTGGGGGGTGGGGGGGTGGAGGAATTTACAAGCGGGCGAGGCGAAGCTGCAGGTTGCGGGGGGGGGGGGGCGGGAGGGGCGCAGTGGGAGGGAGCGAAGAGGGTGGGGGGGGGGGCGACAAACGGAAGGGGCGAAGTAGGGGGGGGTGGCAAGCGGCAGAGGCCAAGTTGGGGGGTATATAATCATTGTCGGGCGTGGTCATAGTCGTAAGGCCATAGCCGCTCGCATGTCTACGATACCGAGACGGAGCCCGTGGGATTTTCACGCTCCAGGAAGACGTTGCTTGCACCAGGCGCGAAACACCGTGACGTGCCCGGCAAGTCGCATGGGGAGTGAGCTGGATCTTACTACGAGAACTGCTTGCGAGACGGAGTCTCTTGCATGTGGGTGACAGCGTCGAATGAGTTCATTTGTTTTTTCTGGTGTGCCCACTTCCAGAGACAGCAATTGGGAAGGGGGGGGTAATGAAAGTGAACGGGGGGGGGCAGGCGGCAGGAGGCGGCAGGAGGCGGGGGAGGGGTGGTTTTGACAAGCGCGAGGGACAAATTGGGGGCTATCATGAAAATTGGACGAGTAGGAGTTCTGATTACAGGAGATTATGCGGCATTTTTTCCGAATTGTTGAGGGTGGGGGGTACATGCCCGAATACTTGGTACGACCATTATCTGACGGCAAACACAATACTACACCACCACCCCGGTCGCCATACGTCGTACACGCCCATATTAAGGTTACACGAAGGGAACAGCACGGCAACGAACATCGTTGTCGCTGGTCTACAGTAGAAATGATTTTAAGCCTTGAAGTAACTACCCAAAGGGATTGTATATCTGAGAGTAGTTGACAATATGAATACCGTTCAAAGTCGGTTGATGGGCGAGATATATACAGCTCGTCAAGCGACAAGACGACGAGGGAAGCAAATGATGGTCTCTTCCCGCGATAAAAATAATTGACATATATCGGCGGGGGGGGGGGGGGGGGGGCAGTGCCCGCTATGGAACCTCGGGTCTGAGTTACGACAAGGGGGGGAGCTGGAGAAGCAACCATAATGTATCAGATGGCATGTGGGACAAAAAGCACACGAAAACGTGAGGAGCCTCAGAAAACTTAGTTGCTATTCATACCATTTCCGTACGTACAGTAGTAGCACAGCATCGATACTCACAAGCCACCGTTTTGAAGGCCGAAGAAGGTAGCCCCGGGTTCCTTAGCGCACCGCTTCGAGCACATGCTCGGCTTGTTTCCGCTGAACTCTCGCTTTGAGAGGAGAGCCATGTCTCTCGACTTCCTGCTCGACATGTCGCCGAAGCACCCGACGTAGGTGTACCCGTCGGCCAGCATGATCTCCTCTTCGGTGTTTTTGTCGCTTTCAGGGGAAGGCGATGGGGTGGTCTCGCAGCCCTGCGGACGACAGGTTGAGGAAGGGTGGTAACTGACACACCGCGCCACGGCTTCTGTTGGACAGCGCGACTTCTGTAAGATCCATCAAACTTAACTTGGACAGCGCGACGACTGTACTGATCGATGAAGCGTAACAACTGTTAACCGCACGACTACTGTGCTGACCGATCAAGCTCAACAGTTGTTGGACAGCGCGATGGCGCACGAGTAAAAAATAACCTAACAGGAAAAAGAACGTTCGACTCACTTTTTGAGGGACGCTAAGAAACTTGGATATAATAAGTCGTGCTCAACGGCGAACGCTGCACTAAATCCTGCCGTGTACCAGAATACAAGAGCCTATGCTCAAATCATTCAAGGGTGGTGTCACAATATGGATATTTAGCTTGTCCTTATTATTATGAATAGTGGTCGTTCCTTGATGGCAGGATGTACTGATCCATATATGTATAACAAGCATGGAGACCATCCGGGTCCGTAACGATACCTCGGTATATAGATATGGATAGATATGATCAGCTTCGCAAGTCTGACGATAATCTCTGGAATGTGCGACCCGGCGACTTGTTTGCGTGGTTGTCCAGCAAGGTCACGCTGCTCGTTTCGCTAAATTCAACCTGATAAATATCATGAATTCCCTCGGGTACCCCGGTCTGTTGACCGTGCCCCTTACCCCCTTACCGTGTACTAATCCACGTTCCTCCTCAGTCATAAGCAAGAGTGTTTTGAGACACACTTGCATGGAACATCATGGCACACCATTGAAGAGCGCAATGTTACAAGGGATATTTTCATTTTCATCAGAACCGAATATAATATAGTGTGTAGACATGGGAGGGAAAGGCGCGTTTTCTTTTCGTCCGTCATGGGTTTCGACTGCTATGGTCCCCCGTAGTAGTCTTTGGGGTAACCCGTGCTCCGTCATTGCGAAAAACAACGAAACCCCTCGTTTCTGAGTCGACTACAGCGAAACCCCTCAACAACCATATCAGTCTTCCGGATACATCTTTGCGCAAGCCGCAAAACAGCGTACACTTTGGATGAAAACGGTGCAGGTCGAACGAACCCACCCGTGTCCCACTATGATGTGATCACATCCTGGAGATCTCTGCTAAAGGCTGAAACTTGTATTCTGTCCGTGTATCATATGAACGGTGGCATCATGCTGAGGCTGGGAGCGAGTGACCAGCGAAACCTGTAGGTGATAGAAAAACCCTTCAAGCAACGTCGTAGATCTCTCGTATGACGCAGTCCTTTGAGTCTACGGCGTAGATCTCACATTTTCCATGTTTCGTAGTCCTTGTGTCTACGTGGTAGATCCCACACTCGTCGAACATCTCGCATGCTTCATTTTTCGCGACCCTTGAGCCTACGTCGTAGATCCCACATTTGTTTCAGCCCGCGAGTCTACATCGTAGGTCACAATTTGGCCCCAACACTTTGAGTCTACGTCGTAGATCACACATTCGTCGTAGATTCCGCATGTTTCACTTTGCGTCATCCTTGAGTCTACGTATTAATAGTAGATCTCACATTTGTCGCAACCCTTGAATCTACGTCGTAGATCTCGTGCGTTTCTTTTTCGGAGCCTTTCATCTCGTCGAGCTTGGAAGGGCTGAGAGTCTGCGCGCTGAATTCCCAGCTGTCGAACTGCGCGACTTGCAGGTAAGAGTCGTCGCCACCCCTGAAAATGGCCGCGTACGTTGTTTTCTCCTGCCGAGCGTGGAAGAATTGAAAGAGATGAAAAGCTGAAAAACGGGTGAGCCAAAGCGTAGTATCCTCAACAGAACACGTGTGGCCCAAAATGTGGTACTACATCAGTTGCGAGAGACAGGCAGACACGTTTATAAGTAGTGTGGCCGGGGCGTGGATAGTGCAGAGAGAGCCGCGAATCGTTTCTTTCCATCTATGTTTGCAATCGTTCAAGACCTTCCGTGTATATACCTCATTTTTTTTTTACTACAGTAGTATAAACTGTGAGATCGAGGGTTTCGTCGAAACCCGTCTTTGCCTTCTGTGTGTGTTGTACTACATCTGATCTATGTGAAGCCGCCTACGTTACGTTAAACGTAGGGAACACCAACTCCGCAAAACCAAACACTGTGGTGGAGTACGCAAGAACGACCCCGATGCCGCCGGGACGATGTAGTAAGTGGTACACATGGATGACCGAGCCATCCAGTTAAGCCATGTGATGAGCACTGTAAAACCCCCAGCAACATGCAACAATTGGAACATCATCAGATTCTGACGCCGAGGTACCAAGGGCCGTTTTTAACGACACGCATTGGCAAGTTTTAAGAGGTCCCGTCACAATCTGGGAGGTAGGATCTTCTAGTTGGTAGGCTGTTCAGGTATTTTGGTTGCTGTTGGGATCAAGGTACGGGCGAAGACCCAACCCAACCCCTAACCCTAACCCTGACCCCAAACCACAGCCAAAACGGGCCAAGGTTGGCCATAAACGCGGCTGCGCCGCGTTTGCATCGAACCAGGAAATTTCTCAAATAATTGCGGACGAAGATTCCGAAGTGCAGACCGCGCCACGCTATTTTTAAGTCAAAAACGCCCCTAAAGATCCTACCTCCCAGATTGCAAAACCTACTCAGTTTTAATCATTTGTTTTTGCTTAGTCTCGAAACAGCAAGTACAGCTATTAATAGCAACCGGCAAAAAATATTTTCCATATACTTACGGAATATCTAAGATGAAGTTTGGCCATAATAAACTTGCTATTTCGTCAAGTCCAAACTTCCACAAACTTGATAATTTGGCGAAACAAACTTGCCAAATACGTGCGGTTAAAAACGGTCCCAACTACCATAATCCAGGCTCCGAACGCACCGAAACAGCAGCGAGCGGCTTGCCAAGGGGCGCTGGAAATAATTCATCGTTTAGCCCGAAAAAGCAAAAAAAAAATGTTTTTAATCTTGCCTCGGGCGAGAGTATGAAAAATTTCAATTGGCGTTTAGCCTTCACGGTAATACTTAGTAATACTTGGCAGTACATAGTAATACATCGTAATACACAGTAATACATAGTAATACACCGTGATGCATAGTAATACATAGTACTACATAGTAATACACAGTACTCAGAACCACCGATGCACCCAAAAAGCAGGTATCCCCCCCATGCTTTCGCGCCCTGTTGGGTTCTGATTACTGTTATTACGGGGGACCATAGTAAATAGGACCTACGGTACACACAAAGACCTATATATTTCCATATTTTTACTGGCAATATTTGGCCCTATTTACCTATTTACTATGTTCCCCCGTAAATAATAATATGTCCCCCGTAACAATACTGTAGTCACTTCACGCTGGAGGCTGGTGTTCATGTTAATGTTTGGTTCATGTTAATGTCTGGTTCATGTTGACACGGCGACGTGGTGATATGTTTTCCTGGCATAAACCGAAATAATTGTGGACGTCGGTATATGGCTCCCCAAGGGGAGAGCCAGAATTTTCCCAGACAATATGGACTGGAGTTAATGCACGCTGATGCGCTGGGTATAGAAATCACAACTATGTTTCAGCCATTTCAGCCATTTTTTCGAAGCTGGGCCCAGTCGTAAACAGCTGCCAAGCGTAAACCTAAACCCAGCAAAAAGTTGGAAAATAATAACCAGACACGGGTGGTGGCATGAACGTTACCCCGGCGGCCAATGCACCTACAGCAGTATGTAACGTGCGTACGGTAGGGCGTACCCGATGGGAGTTCGTAGCGATATTTTTTCAAAATATTTCGGACTGTCGTGGCTCTTTAAGGGCACTGAAAAAACTACCGGTGTTGTTTTTGTTCTCACATGGACTCATCGCCACAATACAATGCAGTTAGTGGTCGCAGGACAGGCTCCAATAACTCTGGAGTGGAAGAATACCTCGTTAAAAAATAAAAAACAAGCAGAGAATGGTACGCATGATAACTGAAGCACATACACCTCAGACAGAAATAAAAAAGTGAGGTCCGCGCACGTACGTATCAGGTACATGCGGTACGCTGTACAAGTCGTCACAGAAACCGAGAGGACCGCATACTACCCAGAAAAAATAGACAGACGAAACAAAACAACTCGACGTCGAAAAATCGAAATCGAGATCGAAATCGAAATCCAACAGATCAAAAATCGCAAAATGGGAAAAAACTTCAATTCAAGCAAGAAAACAAGAAAGGAAGAAAGGAACCGCTCAATAGAATGCGCAGATTCTCGTAGATTGCAAGCGCGCAAGCTGGGCGAGGGGTGTAGAACAGATATAAGATCCAGAAAACAAACTTAGCAGGGAAGCGAAAAAAAAAAAGGAAGACAACGAAGCAAAGCCAAAGAAAAAGCAGATTACAAAAAGTAGAAAGCCCTATAAGGCATTAAGGCATCAAGGCTTTGAGGCATGCTTTATCGTTGGAACACCAGTTGTGTTTTACCTGTTATTCGTTGTATACCTGAAAAGTATGCCATCGGGTTGCACTTTCGTTTTTTCTCAAGGACTGTTATGGGTGATGTGTAGAGCTCCTATACTATAATCAAGTCAATAGCCTCCCAGGAAAACTAGGTGCCTCCCTCTATCGATGAGGAACCGCGGCTTACCGAGGGGCGCTGGAAGTATTTCATCGTTCCCGGGCTACCGACCCCCTTGAAGTCGTACACCGTCGTGAAGAGCATGTCGCTGTAATCGTTGCCGATCACGCCCTCCAAGATGTCGAACTCCCCACATCCGCCGTTGCCGCCCATCCCGCGACAGTTGCACCCATACTGGGCGGTGCGTACGACCTGCAACCCATTCGGAAAAATACATACACAAGAATAGGGAGAAGTCGAACGTTACGTAGACTTTTTTTTTGTTCTTTGTTTGGTGAGCTTTCGAATCCCTGATTGTTGAGCCCTGTCTCTGCACTACCACCTCCATCACGGACCTGATCCCCCCTACATAACCTGATCCCTCCCAACTGACCGCGGGTGCGAATTGAGGTGGGTACGACCATCGTAGAGCACGCAAGATAGCACACCCCCTGGGAAGCATTTCCGAACAGGTTTTCTCCATAACGAGGAAGGCACGCGCAACCAGAACCAGAATGGTGCCTTTGGCAATGTCCCACCGAGACCTCCCAGTAGACGTATCGCTTGGCGTTTACAACACCCTTGCCTTTGTCGAGAATCAGATTGGAAATTCCTCCAAGGGGGTGTGTGCTACCTTGCATGCTATACTGTATGATATCGTACAGTATCAAACGCGCAAAAGGACGCCACGATCAGGGAGGATGTGGACTCACTCACGTGAGCGTTCAGCGCCCAAACGACCGGGCGATTCGGGGTTCAAGGTTCCTCCTCCAGAACCTGGGGGGGCGGGGCTAAACTACTAAACTACCGCTGTGGGGCCTATCTCACCTGTACTTATATGCGCGTGGCATTATTGGCAGTGTATACGTAGTCAGATGCGGCGACGACTGTGATATCCATACAGTACGCGACAGCGTTTCAGAAAGTCATATTTTGGGTCAGGCTCCAGTTCATATTACCAGGTTCTTATCATTCTGTCCTTTACATATTCTCATTGTGATAATCATTGATATGTTCTTATTATCATGTTCTTGATATGAAGTTATTCTTACGTGACGAAGGGAGTGTCCTACACCAACATCAGCATAAGCGTCTCTGATGTTTCTTGCAAAAATATCAACAAATTTTCTCAACTCCCAGCTTCTTGATCAACTGTCGCTTGAACGTACTACTGTGTCATAAAGCAAACCGACCGGGAAACTGAACTAAGGAAGAACAGATGGAGTCTCACCCGGGCGTTGAGGGCCCAAATGGCCGGGCGGTCAAATGTGCAGGTTTCCTCCTCGCAGTGCGGCATGTCCACTTCGAAGATCATGACCTTCGTACCATCCGCGCCCCCCGTCCATCCCCGCATTCCTACGTCGCGGAAGAAACTTTTGCACCACGAAATAAAAATGAGGAAAAGAAAACAGTGGAAAACGATGAAACGTGTTTTCCTTGCCCCGGAGTTTCGATCGGCGTTACGTTGTCGAGGGACTATCTATAATGCTTTCCGAGAAATATATGCATGATGACTGGTAGGTTATTCCCCTATCGGACCACTTCGGTTGCACCCAAAACGATGATAACTTTGGAGTTATCAAGCATCTACGAGCGGCGTGGGCGCCCAGCAGCATGTACCGGTGGAATCGTTGTACACCTGTGATGTACGACTCGTTGCATTCAACCATTGTAATTCGGACACCAGATTGTAGCATGCCCCGATCCCGCAGTGGCCGGTGCTGTGATCGTAGTCACTTTCTTATCTCCAATTTGTCCCTCTGAAGTCCCGAGGGGATTGATCTGTGCCCACGCTTTTAGGGTAAAACTACTTAGAATTAGTGACGAATAAAGTTTGCCGTCCGGAAATAGACGGAACGCCAATAATGCGTCAGTCCGCTCTAGTTCGTGCGATGCACGGCGCTTACGGTTCGTTGCTGTGCACTCTGTATCAAAATCGCAAACATTTACATATCACTCTGGGCGAAAAAGTATGGACCGTGGCGGCGTAAACATGAAAACCAAACGGCCGTAACATATATGCCCAGGGTGCAGAGTGATACAGGTTGGGCGATCGCTGCGCGAACCATTGCATCGGGCTCCTCATCTAAACGTCGCAGGGTACGCTACGCCGCTACACTTCTTGGTCGTTTCTCTGCTATTGTTGTGGCAGCGCAGCCTGTTGTCGCTGGCGGGCATCCGGGGGGGAGGACTTGGCAGCTTGCGGCTGGAGGGGCATAGATACGCCGCGCGTGCGTGACACACCCGTTTCCTCTGTGCTGCTGTGGCTGGTCGTGTGTATCGGAGGCTACGGTCTGCGACCCACAATCTACCTACATTGTCTGCTGCATAGGACCACGAGAACAGAGGCACATTTACTTGTAAGATTCCTATTGCGGGGGACCATAGTAAATAGGGCCAAATATTGTTCGTAAAAATAGGGAAATGTGTAGGTTCTTGTCTGTACCGTAGGTACTATTTACTGTGGTCCCCCGTAACAGCTTGTGGTTGTTAGAAGCGTTATTTCACGCTTGCTATTTTCGTCGTGGTCTGAATTTTCAGTCCCTTCATCGTGACTTGATTGTTGCGATCGGTGCCGCTCATGTTGCACATCAAACAATGGCAAACAAAATAATAATGAATCTCGTTTGAGTGTCGGTGGTGTAGTTTGTCCCTAAAACCGCGGGCGAAGCTCGAACGTCTACTATTGCGGGTGGGCTAATGTTGTACTCAGAATCCACGTCGAACCCCAAAACCACATGTCCCCCCACTGTAGGTATACACACGATATTTACCTACGATATGAAGTCCACGCGCCTTTGCTTACGGTAAACATTACCAGTATATGCATACATCCTCAGAGGAAGAAAGGGCCGTTTCTGGTACTGTACCTTCAACAACGAACCAGCACATCTACCCAGCCTTGATTGCAGTACTCGATGCGCATAACCTTACGAGCCCACTTAACGACGGGTTAGGATAGATCCTTAGACACGGGTGTGCCCCCTTGCACAGTGCGGGCGTGAAATTACCCGTGTGGAGACGTTGAATTTTGCTGCACATCGATAGGCGTACCGAACACACCTTGCGGGTTTTGCTATACTTCGTATATGCATCGTTCACTGCCTCCACACTGATTTGTTTGCGCCCACATTGTGCGGGCCAGGAAGTACTTTTCGTGATGGTGCGTGCTAAGAAGCAATTTCGCGACGGTGGGATCAAGGCACGAACCGCCCGTATTTGTACGACCGACTACCCAACGTTCGGTGGTATTTTATATTTTGTGTGCCTAATTTCACGCGCCTTGCCTTGCTTGCTTACCGTACACGCTACTCGCGGACATGCACTATGTTTGAGCAAACTCTTCACTCCTCTCACCCGCACTGCGATTCGGAAGCGCACTCCCAGCCGGTCATGATGTTCACCTCGTTGTCATCGGGAAGGTCTCCGTCGAACTCACTCGGCTCAGAAGCACACCACGTCCCCTAAGACATGCATGCGCCGGAACCGTCGATATTGTTTTGTTTTGTTTTTATTCGTGCGATAGTTTTGGCGTCGAGCGCGTCGAGCAATCTTGCAGCACACCTCGGACAAATCACGATCTACTGTAGACAACTTGGATGATATCTTGCTGTTATGATATCCAGTGCGGGATCTGTACCGAACAGATCCAACCCAGGAAGTATATGTTAGACCATGCAGATTACACGGCTCCCAGCCGGAAACATGGGCTACAGTGGATCAAACTCGTACAGGATCGGGAATAGGTATGCCTCGAAAGACCTAGATCATCCGGCAGAAATCGATTATCTGTCCGAGGTGTGATTTATCGCATGGTTTAGGTATTTGGCGCTTGGGACCGCTAGACAACGACCGGAAAAAAAAAAAAACGAAAAAAATTATTGGTATCACCCTACCCACTAGTGTGATAGCCACGGCGTACGGCCTAACGAATAATCACCGCGCTGCTGCAAGCGTACCGTAGAGCTCCTTGGATGTCGAACTACTTGCTGCACGCCCCCACCATTGCGGGTGGACTAATGTTGTAATCAGAACCCGCGATGGACCCAAAAACCAAGTACCCTCCTAGGATTACACGCCATATTTGGTTATAACTAGTATGCATTACTATTAATATGTATTACTGTGTATCCCTCCCCCGTAGTAGGACCCTGTGAACAGTCTTTTTCGTGCGGCCGACGCTATGCTGTACTGTAATGGGCAGATATTCTCGATTAACTCTGCCCTTTGAGGCACGCCTTCTATTCCAAAAGAGGGTTAACATTGGTGCAACATGGAAACAAAATCAGGAGCGGTAGCGGTAGCGGTCGCGGTAGCGGCAGTAGGCTATATACCAGATATATTATTTGCGGCGCACCGAGGCATCCGCGTAGCTCTGGCTGTTGCCGCCGCAGATGCTCCAGACTCCTGAGCAGCCCGACACTCCACCCCGGTTGGTCAAGAAAGTCAGGTTTTCACTCGTCGAGCTGCCATCGATTGATCGGTGGGTGGGTAGGTGGGTGAGTGGGTGGGTGAGATGGTGGTTGATTGGTTGGTTGGTTGGGTGGCTAATTAGTTCATTGATTAGGTGGTTAGATGGTCTGTTGGTCTGTTGGTTGGCTGATCGGTCGGCTGGTTGGATGGATGGATGGATGGGTGGGTGGGTGGTTAGTTAGTTGGTTGCTTGGTTGGTTGGCTGATTGGCTGGTTGACTGGCTCGCTGGCTGGTGGGAAGAGACAATCGGCTGTACTTGGTCACAACCTACGAGATACAGAGTAAAAGCTTATCGTGAAACAGATACCAGATAAAACCTGTAAGAGGTTTGGATTTGGAGCCCCCGTGACATTTACAATGAAAATCGCGATCGAACGATGGGCACAAAATTGTCCCAGTGTTCTCATGCAGAACGGTAGAGAAAGTTGCATCGTAATCAACACCCGATGACAGGTGATTAAGCCGGGCATGCCTTACCTCGCCTGAACGAGATCACACCACAAGGGCTCACCCCGGTTAGTTTAGACCAGTAGGGAGCCAACAATGGGTGCGGATTAGTGTTTTGCTCTGGATGCGACGCCAGAGGGAACAATCTAAAACCGATGGCCTATCAGATGCGTACGAGCATTCGCGTTGGGGGGGGGGGGGGGGGGGGAGTGAAAGATGCACTGGACATTGGCTGTCGGGTCGACAAAAACGAAACTCTCATAGGGAAGGTACCAGATATAGTGTAGGTGTTGATGGCAAAAAACAAGAAAGTTTTCGGGGGCGATATGAGTTCCAACATCGCACATAAACGCCTTACCCGCGAAACGGTGCTCAACTCGAATAGGCCTGCACTCCCTTTGTGGGGACAATTTGGGACATATGACTTAGGATCAGGGTCAGTTTCGAGTATATGTGCAGCGCAGTACCAAAAGGGTTATTACCCTTTCGGTAATTTAGAGGGAGAAAAGGAATGCAAAACAGATAAGAACGACGGCATCGGCAACTGCTTGATTGGGGCGCAAGAAATATTGTGTCCGTATTTATCACGGGGGAACATACTTTAGTAATCGGAACCATACATGGTGTGCAAAGATAGGAGTATGCATGGTGTTAGGGCCCATAGTGGGTTCAGATCTATGTATTGCTGTACGCCCCCGTAATACAAGGCGAGTGAAGGAGAAGTCGCTCGACACGGGGGCAGGGTGGTCGTACTTTTGCACCGCTGCGCGCTTTCACTATTACCGTGAAGAGCGTTGACTTCGCACAAGGGGTGCTGCCATCGTTTCTTTAGCGCCCCGTTTTGCCAGAGAGGGAAGTTTGCTTAGAATACCGAATGCCAATACCGAACAAGGTGCTTCGGAAAGGTCTGGTCGAGAGCCTTCCTAAAATAGAGGGTTCGACGTTAGCACCCTTACCGTTGTCGAGAAAACCATCTATAGCGCTGAAAAACGACCCCAGCCCTGCGCAAGCTGAACACTCTTTTCACGGTACTACCCCTTTGACCAACGGATGCTATTACCACACTTAGCCGTGTTTTGGTTCCTGGAAGATACGGCTGTGAGTAGGGTGGACTTCACGAATACCTTGTTAGTTGGATGGTGGAAGAGAGTAAGCCAACCGACTGTCCAATTAAAGAGTTAATAGTTTCATCATATAAAAAAAAATACATTTGTCGAGCCTTTGGTTCTACAACACTTGTGCATAATAAGTGTTTTGGTATCTAAAGGGTGCGGCTGTGAGTTGGGGGTAGACTTCACGTCCACGATATTAGTTGGATGTTGAAAGTAGAGTTGCACCCCGGCCTCAAAAATTGGAACCGGGTACCCGACCGGGCGCGGGGCGGTTGAGGCGGAACGGGAACCGGGTACCCGGGTCCCGGCAGACACGGGTACCCGGGTACCCGGGTTACCATACACTATTTGCTTCCCCTTTAGAGTTTGAGTGGCGGCGGGTAAGGCGGACACGGGTAGCCGGGTTAGCATACACTATTTTCTCCCCTTTCAGCGTTTGGGCGGCGGTGGGCAAGGCGTGCACGGGTAACCGGGTGCCCGGGTGACCATACACTATATACTCCCCTTTTTTGAGTTTGAGCGGCGTCGTGGTAAGGCGGACACGGGTACCCGGGTACCCGGGTACCGGGTTACCATACACTAGTTGCTCCCCTTCTTTCTTTCGAACGGCGTCGTGGTAAGGCGGACACGGGTACCCGGGTACTCGGGTACCCGGGTTACCATATTTCATTGCCGCAATTCCATCAATTTCTCTGCGAACAGCGACAAACATCGAAAGGGTTAGACTTCTTGTGATTGATCATCTCCTGGTTCTCTAGGTAAAGTAGGGCCGCTTACGCTGGTAGGGGTATCGTATGTGTAGCGGGTTGTGCGAAGGCAGGCATTCGTATTCTCTATTCTCGGCCTTTAGTCTGCAGGGGCGAGAGACAAGAGTCTAGGGGTACAACTGCTGCAGTGCATGTACAAATCAACGTATGCGTTAGTCTGGGGCTCTGTATAAAACAATTGACGGGAACCCGGGTATCCGGGATACAAACGCCCGCGATCCCGTGAATTAGATCGGGACGGTTCCGGTTCCGACGGTTCCCGGTACCCGCCACCGGGTACCTGGTTCTCAGTCAGACGGGTTGCAACTCTAGTTGAAAGTAAGCCAACTAACTGCATTATTAAATAGTATTAGTTTCACCAGTAATGGACACACTCGAAGCCTCAAACGCGCCAAGTCAGGGGAAAAAAAAAGGCGCGTAAGTCCACAGATGACCGGACGCAGCTATCTGTTGGTACCTAGCCAACTAATGCCTACTCGGTGACTTACAGTGACCAAACTCACAGCTGTACTGAAAGGGTTATTTGTTACTCGATGTTAGCGGCATGGTAGACTGGAGGTAGCTCTTTTTTTGTTCTGAGGCTCCTCTTTGGGAGATGTCTCTGCGGTTAACACTGTCACTACCAATACTGTTAGTATTGTTAGTACTGTTAGCATTGTTAGCATTGTTAGTACTGGCAGTACTGTTAATACTGTTGGTACTGTTAGCACTTCGTCCGAAAGCTGGAAAAAGAAGTAGGCAGCCCGATAAAATGAACGATAATGCATGCCGTGTTGGACACGCCCTCGACTGCAGTGGTTCGGTAGGTCATAATTTCGGAAACGCTCTTTTTTCCAGAGTTTCCTCATTTTCTCGAGTTGTGAATTTCGTATCAAGACGCGGACGCGTTCTGTCACAATTTGTGATTTTTAAGCACAGGGCCAAATGTCAGGAACGATTCGCTTTCACCTATTGTAACACCAGAAATCGGGCACAAAATCTGGTGAGTTGAAAGAAAATGCGAGAATTAAAAAACAGTTGGAAATCTGGAAATCTAGGATAACAGGTCCTTCGATAATACCGGACCTTAGACCCAAAGGGTTGCCTCTATCGTAGAATACGTCCTTATACCCATTTTCTCACCCTCTGGTCCAAATAGAGGTGCGCTCAAGTGTCTCGTCCGTCGTACCCTCGTACCACGCGATGTTGTGAAGCTTCATGGGTCCCCTGAAGGCAATGGACACCTCGTCGAACGGAGCCAAACCTCCGCTAACGCACACTTCCTGAACAAAACGACGCGTGAGTGGTGGGGGCATGATTAAAAAAAAAGAGAGAGGAAAATTCTCGGCATTTTCGCTGTCCCAGATGGAATCGGCCGTCCTGATCCTACAAAAGACACGTGCGTATTGTTGTTGGCCTTCGGTTTCTGCTCGTGACAATGCGCCGTGCACACTAACTACCGCCCTTCGGCTTTGCTTGTGAAGTGCTCTGTATAGCCTAAGGCGTGGCAGATGCAGAAGCAAAATGTTCTCCGTCTGGCAGGCGTTTTCTGCTGAGAATTAGGCACCGCCGTGTAGTGCTGGGATTGGATCAAGGGATATAATCGCCTCCGTCCCAGCGCAGACCCTGGTGTGTGCAGTGTATGTGCTGTGCAGTGTATGTGCGGCGTATGTGTACAGGCACATACGACTAGGTGCACAGGGCCATACAGCGCAAGCGTAGATACTTTTCCGGTGTTCGTCTAAATCTCTTAAGAAAAATGATATATCTCCAACATTAACAAACGAAAAAATTGTATATCCGGTAGATTTCTTCTTAGACAAGAATTCATGCCCTTTGCAAGCTGATGTTTTTAGAGTTTTTACAAGTAATCTCCTGCTACAAATGAGGCTCACCCCAGGTACCAATCAATCTCCTGAAACTGAACGCATCTCCAGTGCCAGTTCACAAGCTTCCCAAACAGAGAACAATAGTTTCCCACTAATCTACTACACATTTCGTCAAAAATACGTAAACTTTGGTATACCCAGACAATAGAAGACTCTACACCAGAAAGCTCGGCAGTAGACTTATTGGCAGTAGAAAGCTCGGCAGTTGACGGCTCGGCAGTAAAAAGCTCGACAATAGAAAGCTCGACAGCAGAAGGCTCGACAGCAGAACACTCGACAGTAGAAATCTCTACAATGGAAGGCTCCAAAATAGGCTCGACTAAAGAAGGTGAACGATAAAAATCTCGACAATACAAAACTCGGTATCGTAGTAGTAGAAGGCTCGATAAGAACGGTCGGCAGTAGAAGAGTCGACAGTAGGAAGGTCGACAATGGAAAGGTTGACGGTAGAAGGCTCGATAACATTGATTGACAGTACGACTCGACAACAAAAGGTCGACAGGGGACGGGTCGACATTCAAAGGCGCAACTAAAGGCTCAACAGTGGAATGGTCGACAGTAGATGGCTCGGAACAGATATCACCTCTTTGACACAGGCGTCCTCATACGACGGGCATGACATGTCCGCCCCGTCCAGCATGTCCACCACGTTGTCGTAGTACCCGGACCCGCCAACGTTGCTAATAACCGCGTTCATGATTACTTCAGCGTCAGGGTCCACGTCCAGTCCTGCCCCGACACCGGAAGGACGGTGGTTGGGGTGGTGATGAGGGGGGATGGTGGGGGTGGGGGTGGGTTGGGGGTGGAGTTGGTGATGGTGATTGTGGTTGTTGTGGTTGTGGGGGGATAGGAGTGGTGGTGGTGGTTGCTGTGGTCGTGGTGGTCGTTGGGGGTAGTGGTGGTGATTGTTGTGAGGGTGGAGGGGGGGGGGGTGGTGGTGATTATTGTGGTGGTGGTGGTAATGGTGGTTATGGTGAAGGCATTATTTGACCTTGCCCTAGCTTCAAAACAACGGTTGAAACGTGCTTGACTTTGAACCCTAACCCTAAACCATAAACCCTGACCCCTGTCTCTTCGGAAGATTCAGGGAATGAAGGTGTAATGTGGAATTAACGTGCACTATTAACCATTTTGTCCACGCTAGGCAAAATCGCAAACCCTAGTGGTGATAGTGGTGATGGTGGCAGAGAAGACGGTCGGGGGGCAATATCTGGGCGATAGCTTACCAGTTATTCGCCACTACCGTTGACGGGCCCTGCGTACGAGAGAGACAGAGCGGACTAGCCCTATAAAAAATAACCATAACCATAGCCCAGCCCCAACTCAACCAATCATCACTACTTGTGGAACGAAAACCAGTGTTTGATCTCCCAAATGAGCGGCGCAGGATAAGTTCTCCTGAATTGCCGAGACAAGGTAACCGGAGGCTGCGAGTTAACAATGCCCCATGAATGACAAGCCTGCCGGCGATTTCCCTTGTACCGCTTTACAAAATATCTTTACGGTATGAGGGAGAAACAAATATCGAACAGTAATGACGATTTCAGCATCGGCGACATCAAGCAACCCGGGCTGCTAGGGCAGGGAAGGAGGGAAGGCTCGGTTCGAACTAGCGACGAAACAACATACGTTATCGTACTCTGAATCGCAAGAGAATACATATAACAGGCGCACCCAGGGGGTGGGGGGTACCCGAACGAGAAACGAAAACAACTTGTTGAATTTTTGTATCACTAGAGCACAATTATTATTGCCGTACCCGATGCTTTAACCGCGCCTGCCCCAATCGCCACCTCCCTCCAGCCCCGGCTCCTCCTCCTCCTCCTCCTCTTCCTCTTCCTCCTCCTCGCTGTTGCCATTGCCTCCGTCTTCAGACTCCTCTTCGGTGTCGCTGTTCGTCACTGACTCCGAGAGCGAGCTGGTGGTGTCTTGAGCATCGCAGTTTTGGAGTTCGGCGTGCTGGGTAACGAACACGTCTCCCACGACGGTGAGCTCCTTGGTGGAGGAGTCGAGAAGGTTGATGGAATCGTCGATCCCATCGCTTTCGTTGGAGATCGCCGTGAACCTAACAGCGTGTCGTATGGCGAGGGGTCGGGAGGGAGGGTGGGGGTGTGTACTCATTGTCATGCATGGCCGTAGTCGTATGACCATAGACCCTCGCATCGCTACAATGCCGGGACAGGGGGGGGGGCTGTACGCATTTTCATGCATGGCCGTAGTCGTATGACCATAGCCCCTCGTATCCCTACAATGCCGGGACAGAGCACGTCGGGTTTCCACAAACCGGGCAGACATTGCTTGCACTAAGCGCGAAGCGCCGTGAGGTGTTCAGTGAGTCACATGAAAGATGAGCTGCATCCTTGGACGTGTTGAGGGTATTGGTTGGCGCTGTTTGATTGAACACCTTCGGATAATAAACATTTGGGCCGCTTAAGATGGGCCCCTTGTGTCACAGCGCAGCTGTGTCGAAAATTGACACCAACTACAAGTAGGCCTCCAGCAATGTTGTGGTAGTTTCAGCTCCGGAAGAAGGTACCAATCCGCACTGCAAGGGGTCCATTTCGTGGTTTTAGCTCTAGAAAAAGGTACCTATTCGACTGCAAGGGGTTGATGTGGTGATTCCAACTCTGGAAAAAGGTACTGATTCGCACTGCAAGGAGTCAATGTAGCGGCTCCCGCTCCGGAAAATATATCAATTCGCACTGCAAGGGGTTGATGTAATGACATAATATCCGGAAAAGGTACCAGTTTGTGCTGCAAAGGATTGATGTGATAATTTCACATTTTCATCCCTAGCAAAAGGCGCCAGGTACCAATTTGCACTGCACGTTTGTTCATGTGGTGGTTCTAGCTCCGGAAAAGGTACTAATTGGCACTGCGAGGGGTTGATGTAGTTATTTCAGCTCTGGAAACAGGTATCAGTTTGCACTGCAAGGAGCTGATGTGGTGATTTTCAGCTCTGGAAAAAGGTACCAATTCGCACTGCAAGGCGCTGATGTGGTGAAATCCAGCTCTGGAAAAAGGTACCAATTCGCACACAAAACGGAGTTGTTGTGGTAATTCCAGCTATGGAAAAGATACCAATTTACACTGCAAAGGGTTGATGTGGTAATTGTACCTCTAGAGAATGTACCAGGTGTCAGTTTGCACTCCAAGGGGTTCATGCGGCGGTTATACCTCCGGAAAAGGTTGCAATTCGCACTGAAAGGGGTTGATGTAGTGATTTAAGCTCTGGAAAAAAAGGTACTACTTCACACTGCAAGGGGTTGATGCGGTGATTTCCATCTCTGAAAAAGGTACCAGTCGGGGCTGATGTGGTGATATCCAGCTCTGGAAAAAAAGTACCTATTCGCACAGCAAGGGGTTGTTGATTTCAGCAGTAGAAAAGGCTTCCACCATGATGATTATGTTTGATGTCCGACATAAATAAGTCTAGAGCGATATTTACCGTAGTCGATCACTCATTAGACACCCCGACGAGAATGACGAAGAACATCAAGACACGCATTGTTGTAACTGTCTAGTTATTATGTTCAGCGTGAGTGTCACTAAAAACAAACGACGAAGAAGCAAAAAAGAGAGACTTCTACGGTAGAAACACACATGTGATGGAATCGTAACACGAAGAGTCTATATATCATACACACCTACGTTAATCCGGCGAGAAAAAGCGAGGACTGTTTGATCGTGTCATAGCATTAACTTCTGCAATACGTAACTAGATTTTGCCTCGTTTTGATTTCCTTGACTTTGGCCAATATCCTAACGCGGCCTATCTGTCCCGACCAGAGCGCCCCACACCACGCTCGTGGGTTGGAAAAGCGTGCGTACTGACAGATGTTTACGTCCCAGAGATTCGCGTGCGTCGTCTGTTTTGTGGCGTGGAGAGGACGAAAAGACTAGAGCGATGCGGTTGACGTCACACTAAAGAGTTTCTTCTGCAGTACCTCACGTGAAAGGGGCTGTCATGGACAAATATGCAAGGTGCGAGTCACTCTCGGGAGGCTAAGACCGTCGCGCAAAATTTTCGAAGGTACAGTTCGATACATCACACGCTGAGTATGATACGTACGTACTCGCCCTGCCTTGGTCGCTGCTAGGGAGCTGTCACGAAGGGCATGCAAGGTTTAACTCTTCTTCGGGTGGTACGCGATAAAGATTGACTGTCACACAAGACGTGTAAGTTTGGCTTTTTTACCTCACAAGTTCGGGGGCCATCACAAACAAAGTAGTTATTTATCTCGGACGCTAGATATTCTTGTCACGCAAGAAACAAGCAAGGTTTGCCACTGCCTCAAGACGCCAAGCACGCATAGGGATTGTCACAAAATGTATCTATAAGTTTTGCGCTGTTACTAGTGACGGCAGCAAACAAATTTTACGCTAAGTTATTTTTGCGATGTGTACCTCTTTCACTTCCGTGTGGTCAGAGGATTTTTCACCTACGGCTGAGACATCGCCAGCCGTTCTCGCTGCGCGGAAACCGAAAACAGGGGACACAAAACAACAATTTCGAGGAAAAAAAAAAAAAAAAAAAAACGCCCCCTAACAACAAGGAACCCCCCTCCATCCCGGAGATCCCAAACCATTCCGGGGGACAAGCAACTACTGCTGTCGGCCAGATTCCTCGCTGACGTACTCTCCCTCTGTCGTTGCCCTTCCCTGAGCCCCACCACCGACCTCAGCGCAGCTCCATATTCAGTTATTTGTATCGATCTATTTTCGTCAAGTATTCAGGTCTGATTGCCAGCATCTTGCGTGTCTGAAGTCGTCGTTGGGTTCTGAATCCCCTTTGATGGTGGATGGTATGGTTGGAACAAGCGCTACACGGTGTCAGATGGCAATTGTAATAATATTAAGGATGATACGCATCTCACTTCCTACTTCATGAATTCCCACCCTAGGACAAACGGCATAGCACCGCACCAGGCGATATCCCGCTAGTTACAACTATGGTATAACCGAAAATCTTGTCGGAAGAATTATTAATTGACTAATTGTTGTCGAAAGGGCTGTCTAACAAAAACAACGATTGCATGGGTTATCTACAGAACGCGCTAATAAGAATGGTTTTTGTTCGATAAAAGTAGAATGTGAGTAGCCTCACCACGCGTATCGGTAGACGTGAGGGTTCAGCTCAAGGTACGTCAGAGCTCCAGACAGATATTCCGCCTGAACGTCGCGCGATCGGTGAGTGGATGATGGATGGGGTGGGAGGGCGGGCGGGTCGGCGGGGTGGATCAGTGGGCGAGTGGGAGCGAGAGTGGATGGGTGAGGTGCGTGAGTTCGAGAGTGGGTGCGTAGGTGGGAGAGTGGTGTGAATGAACGGGTTGGTGAGTTGGTCGATGGACGGATGGATGGGTGGATGAGTAGAGATGAGGAAAACCAGTAAGTTCGACTAGGGGGTGCCGTTCTTGGGTGTCGGGTCACGTAATCACTAATGAATCGTTTTTTTATACGTCAATCGAAAACTTGAAGCACAGTAATTTCATCGTTTCAAGTATATAGGTACCGAACCATTTCGTGTGTTTCACCTTTAATTTCGGAGGGCCTGAAGAACTACTCTTCGCACTTCGAAGTCAGAAGCAGCTACCCTCCTTCTCGGTCTTCCTCCGCCCCCCCCGCCCGTAGGCGCTTAGGTATTCGCTCAACCAACTAAAACAGGCAATGTATACCCCTTTCTCCCCACTCACCCCCCGTACCCCGTCTCGAAAGGGATGCGTGGTCAATGGTCAAAGGACTATGGCAAGCACGAAATGAGCATGCCCCCCCCCCCCCCCCTCCGACAGGGGCTTAGGCAATCGTTCTCCCTTTCTCACCTACAGCGGTTAACCTCACCCTGCCCCTCTACATATTATGTATGGTTGGATAGTCGTCGGTTGGCAACGACACTGTAAAGCATGCCGCTCACTACATGAGTTAGACAACCAGGGTGCCGTGTTTTATTTTATTTTCGGCGGTCAGTCACAAGTGGTGGTCGAGTTGGATCACTTGTGAGGGGTCGGGAACCTATACTCTGCACAAGGGGAATGATCGTATCACGTAGTGTTTGTGGTAAGGCACGCAAGAGGCAGTTACATGGTACTTCCATTGTTGTCTGCAGAAATGGCCACACCGGAAATTCAATTAACTCATTGAAGCTGTCATCCATATGCAACTCCGCCTCGCAAGCGGTTCTTGGTATTACGGGAGACCATAGTAAATAGGACCTACGGTGCACACAAAAACCTATATATTTACCTATTTTTAGAAACAATATTTGGTCCTATTTACTATGGTCCCCCGTAATAGGATGCAGCTCACCCTTCATGCGACTCGCCGGACATCTCACGGCGCTTCGCGCTTGGTGCAAGCGATGTCTGTTTGGTCGGTGAAAACCCGACGTGCTTCGTTCCGGCATTGTAGGGATGCGAGGGTCTATGGCCACATGACTACGGCCATGCATGATATCGAGTACACCCGTGGGCGCCAATGAAACATTTTCGGACCCCGAAATAACGACAGAATATTTTGGGAAGCGTGAGCGCGCAGCAGTGGGAGTGGGATGATGCTGCTTGCGCCCGTGTCGTGCGACACCTTTCAGACTAAAACAAAATGTCATCCTCTAAAAAGCAATGGTCGATGCTGTAATAATCGCTTCTGAAGCCCCCTAAAAAGATTTAGCTGATAATTGTCCCCAACTTCAAACCAGCAGAGGTTGCCCCCCCCCCCCCCCCTGTCCAATCTCCGAAACAGGAAGGGGATAAGATCCGTTAGCAAAACGTTTATACACAGTATAGGGAAGACATATATTGAGCGCTCAACTGTTGGAGGTGTCTCTATTCGGAGTATGACAAGAAACGGTGCTCTGTCTTGAAATGGATGCGTGGTCAATGGTAAAATGACTAAGGAAAACAACAAATGAGTACCCCCCCCCCCCCTATCTCCGCCCCCCGCCCCACCCCCCCTGCCGGCCGCGTGTGATGATCTATGGTCGTACGACTACGACCATGCATGAAAGGAGTCGCCCCCACTCGTATGCGCTTAAGAAATCACTTTGAGCAACTCACTTGCTCTTCCGCGGTCATGCTGTCGGATTCGAAGCCGCAGGCAAACTCGGTGAGCCAAATGGGCAAGCCGTACTTCGTGTAGCTGTGCATGTGCTTGTTCAGGTACTTCACCTGTGAGGACAACGAGGTTTCCACGATTAGGACAGATCAGATCCCCCATTTTTTATTTTCTAGAGAAGGATCTAGATGATTGAGACCATTATCTATCTCTTTCGGACATATAGACCCCATTTAGTCATACATAAATCTGGAAGATCTAGATCATGTTTGCTGGATGGGATCTATCTGTACGAGATGGCTCTTGCGCACGTGTTTATGGGGTGGGATCTGTATGATATAGTTCTTCTTCCACGGCATATCATAGCGGAGAATGTAGGATCTAGATCACCTACAGCTAGCTCGTGATACGTCCGATCTGTGTGGAGACTTCGGTGCAAGGCGCGGGACGGCGGTTTTAAGACGTCATCGCACGGATGGGGCGATGGGAACAGGGTTAAGTACGCTAGCGCCATGACATCCGAGACTGACAGTATCGCAGGGAGTGTGTGCACGAGAGGATGTTTCTCGTGGTGGCGAGCTCGGTTCGATACCAGCGATAGTGGTATAGGCTGG
Organism: Macrocystis pyrifera; assembly: GCA_031763025.1. Classification (NCBI taxonomy): domain Eukaryota; class Phaeophyceae; order Laminariales; family Laminariaceae; genus Macrocystis; species Macrocystis pyrifera. The sequence continues at coordinate 1,284,924 of JASSKH010000024.1, forward strand.
GTGCCCGCGAGGGCTCTAGTGATAGCAGGATCAGTCAGTGATTGTGGTAAAGCGGTCAACAATGGTGGTGAAGGGGCCAGCGATGGTGCGAAAGGGGCCTGCGATCGTGGTATAGGGGTCAGTGATGGTGGTGGAGGGGTCAGCGATAGTGGTAGAGGGGTTATTGGTGGTGGTAGATGTTGGAGGGGTCAGCGATGGTGGTCAAGGGGTCAGCAGTGGTGGTAGATGAAAGCGATGGTGTAAGAGGGGTCATCGATGGTCATTGATGGTGATAGAGGGATCAGTAGTAGTAGTAGTAGAGGGGTCAGCGATGGTGGTAGGGGTAGTAGAGGGGGAAGTATTGGCGGTGGTCAGCGATGGTGGTAGGGGGGTCAGCGACGGTGGTAGGTGGGTCAACAATCAGCAATGGTCGTAGAGGGGTCAGGGATGGTGGTAGATGGGCCAGCGATGGTAACGGGGTCAGTGATGATGATAAAGGAATCAGCGATGATGGAAAAGGGGCGTCGGTTCGATGGAGGTTTTTGGTTTCGCTGATGCCGCAGCTTAAAACTTAAATGGGGCGGCGAATAGTGGGGGTTTGGACCTGGACGTGGTGGTGATGGCACGAAAGTGTAAAAGCGAATAAACAGACGATAATTGGTCAAGGCAAGGACGCTATCGGCGGGCATTCGCAGACTCGCACACAGGTGGTTGGGATCCCCCCCTTGCATAATGTGGGCGTACAAAAAATCTTGTGGAGACATTCAGCAATGTAACAAACCCCAGAAGGGGTCGAAAACCTCTCAATTCGGTACGCCTAATGGTGTGCTACATTGTTCAATGCCTCCACAGGAGTTTTTTACGCCCACCTCGTGCAGGGGGGGGGGGGGGGGTCCCGGCCACCTGTGCACTATTGTTGTTTTACACGCTCCACTACAGTTAGGATGGTGCCAATATTTTGAGGCAATCGGCTAAACTCTATCACCTCGCACGCGTAGGAGTGAACCGCCAGATACTTGATACCACAACCCCCGTCAATATTGTCGCACTCTGCCATGAAGTCGTCCATCCACGCCACCGGGTCCTGAAAAAACGAAAACGAGTGGCGTAAATATGTGTGTGCAGCCATGACCTGTAGCATTGCTGAACGCGAGAAGGAGCTAGGGCGAAACGAAAACGACGCTGTGTAAATGGCGAGGATCAACAATTGGAACAGTAGTAATGGAGAGGATGGTCGACGTCAAAGCTTACACACGTCGGACAGATAGATCACGATCTATCTATTACGGGGGACCATAGTAAATAGGACTAAATGTCAGTAAAAATAGGGAAATATATAGGTTTTTGTTTGTACCCGTAGGTCCTATTTACCATGATCCCACGATCTAGCTATCTATCTATAAATATATATTTACTGTAGATAATCTGATTTCTGAATCCTAAGCTGCCGTAGTGAAATGTTGTGCAGGATCTGTGCAGTACAGCTCGAACCCAGGAAACACATGTGCTACGTAGCTTCATGCAGATTATACGGCTCCCATCCGGCAACATGGGATACATCATACAGATCACACGGATCAGGAATGCGTTTGCCCTGAAAGATCTAGACTAGTGAGCGGGGATCAGTGATCTAGATCATAATCTGTTCCGACGTGTGAAAGGCTACACAGCGCATTGTCGGATGGCAGACATGGCAGAAAGGAAAAGGATTGCGAGGCGCTTCTAGGACAGAGTCGGAGCTCAACCCGTGGTTTGTTGTGAGCGAGAAACAATCGGTCGTAAGCGGAGTCCACGCTATGCGTGACAGACGAGAAAATCCTGAATATCCCATTAACCTATTTACGAATGCACTGTTATATAGAAAAAATATATTTATCTCTGATCCCAAGTGATTTGTCGCCGCAACGGGGATGCCGCCTCAAAAAGGGTCAACAAAAAAACGAAATCACGTCGTCGCCGGCATCATGTTGCCGAAACAGATCTGCAGGATGAATGTTGTCTAAAACTGCTCTAACCGCGCTCCATGGTGGAGGGTTCGCATCGGCGCGGCCGCAAACGACCGCCACACACGCTTGCCTCTTCAATGCATTCCCCATAGCAGAAGTTGATAGCGGGAGACACCAGCTCCATGTCAAACTTATCGGCCTGGTCCTTGACCTGAGACCACAGGCCGGCCGCCTCTGCCGCGGTCAATTCCGACTGATAGGATGGAATACATAGACCATCGGCCAGCAAGCAGGAGGGGGTAAGGTTGGGGTCATAGAGAGCAGAAAAAGACGGGCGTAAGGCACAGGTCGTCAGCAAGCACGGGGCCGACTCGGTCTGACACGATGTTGACGGAATGGGATGGGATAGGATGGAATAGGATCGATCAACCGTCGTCGCAAAAAAGGTGAAGGTTGGGTGGGGTACACAAGCGGTCAGAGACGGTCCAGCGCGGCGTAGACGAAAGTACAGCTACTATTTTGCATGATTCGGAACATGTCGAGAAGAAATCGGAGATGGGTTTTAAGACCCAAAAAGAGGTCATCACTACCACTCAAGCGTATCCAAGTTCTAAGAATCGTGGCGCGTGAACTGGAGACCACAGGTCGGTCACGTTGGCCGTGGTCGATTCGGGCAGAACGGAGTCGATGAAGATCGATCGGCCGCAAGCAAGCAGGGGTGGGTTGGCGGACACAGAAAACAAAGGAAGTCGAGTGTACGTAGGGCACAGTTGACTTGACCCCATTAGTTCCGGCAAATTGTTCGAGAAGAGGCCACTGCTGTCATTCATGAGACCTAAGAAGGCGGACTATATACGTAGGCCGTAAGATTAATACCTGCATGTACATTCCTGGGTTTGTCTAGGAATATCCCATGGGATACTAAATTCCGACGTACGAGTATGGGAAATCCCTTGGGGACCTTGACTTATCATCCATGGGATGTCCCACAGGAATCGAAGTAATGTGCACCACCCTTTATGTCAGGGTAGGAGAAGGATTGCGGCACGTACGCGACATAACGTAATCGAATCCTGGTTAGTAAAGCAGATTGGCCCCAAAAATGGGAGATTCAGTTTTGGAAAGGTTAAGAAGCGCTCTTGTTTTCGGCCAGGCTCGAGTTTTGATCACAATTACAGTAGTTTCCCTTGGTTTTATTGTTGTATCGATGTTTAGATCTACGCCATGGTCTCGACCCTAAGGGTAAAGATAATCGTATACCACATGGTACAGTTTTAGGGTTAGGATGAAGATAAAAGTAAATATTTTAGGATGAAGACAATCGTATATTTCGAAGTTGTATTTTGGATGAAGAGAACCGTACATTATTTTAGGTGAAGATAATCGCATGTTTTCTTACGATGTAGATAATCGTAAAATACTTCAGCGTGAAGACAATAGTATATTTCGAAGCAGCGATGGCAATTCCGGCGATATGACCTAGTTCCGGCCTTGGAATTCCGTGTTTTGGGCAATTCCAGTTCCGGCCGGAAATTCCGGCAGACAGGGGGGCCCAGAACATCGAGGGGGGCCCGCAGATCCAGTATCTCAGTTATTAGGGGTGTTTTTTCTTCTGTATCCTCATGACAGCCTCCGGAAAAGCGCAAATAAAGCCCAACAAAGTCCCCAACGTTGTATCGTCGACTGTTGTGTGTACGTGTGTACACGCCGCCCAGCCGTTTGCAATACTTCGAGCGTAAGGCACCACCGCTGCCTGTGGCGCCGGATTGCATTATTGATGTATGTGTGTGTTGCTGTGCTGTGCTGTGCTGTGCTGCTGTGCTGCTGTGCTGCTGTGCTGATGTGCCGTGCTGATGTGTTGTTTTCTATTTCCTATGCTGCTGCTGTTCTTTGAATGTGCCCCCCCCCTCAGGTAGGGGAGTCTATATATACCGCGGACCCCCTTGAGAATTCCATAATTCCGCGGGGAAAAAAAAATCCGTCCGGCTGGATACAATTCCGGCGAATTCCGGAATCGCCGGAATTGCCATCACTGCTTCGAAGTATTGTTTCAAGATGAAGAAAATGCTTAATTTTTTTGGATGAAGATAATCGTATATTATCTAGAAGATAATCGTAGACCGAATATATTATTAGGAAGCTAATCGCTAGCATGTTTTTTTGTTGAGTTTCACCTGAGGTGCTTTGAAGTTGGGCTCGTTGAATCCGAGTAGGTATGGGGCGCTGTCGCCGACCCAAGCGAGGTGCCGTGTGCGCTCTTCCGTGAGATCGGCCTCCCCCCAGATCATCGGGATGTACTCCGACCCCTGTGCAAGGGAGGCTTCGAACACGCCGTCGGCGAGTGCACCGGGCGACCAATCGTACCTGGAAAAAAACACGCCCACATGTATACATGCCATCGGTAGGGTAAGAGGGAGGGTGTTTGTGCTTTGTTGTTCGGGCGAGGAAATAGGTATTATCTACTATGGTGGTATATTTTAGTGGTATACTTCGTCTTCGTATTGGTGCACTGTTGACGTATGCTATTGGTATACGATTGTTGTACAATCATGCTATTGGTATCCTGTTGTTGTGCAGAGTTGTGTTATTGGTGTACGGAATACTACAATAGTAATGCTGTCCAGTATGATATTGGTATAACTATTGTGGTACAGTATGCTTGTATACTATTGGTGTATTATACAATCATGCTATTGGTATACTATTGATGCACAGAATGCTATTAATAGTGTAATACTATTGTTGCACAACAAGCTAGTGGTATACTATTGCTCTACGGTATGCTATTGGTGCACTGCTTTTGTACCTGAACGAAACGCGCAGTAGTAAAAAAACATCGACACGCCGCCGGTATACACGGGTGAAGCAGAGTTATGCTTTCGTTTTCGTTTATTAAGAGGTATTCATGTGATATTTTTCGTACTTTGTTTTGCCGTCCAAAGCAGTTGTCGTGTGCAGCATGAGCTTCAGCGTGTACCACTCAAAAGCATCCCGACCTACAAAAAGAAAACCTAGGGAACCCAAATAAGGACACCTACATAAGCACGAAGCCTATCACGCCATGGTGGTATACCAAGTTGATGTTTTTGAACTCTTGGGGAGTTCAGAGAGAAACAAAGATGACAGTGGCAGCTTCAATCAGACTTACGATGATGATAGCAAAACGCGGGCTGCTAGGATGCGGGATGATGCATTTTATGTCGGACTTCTACACAACGAGTCGCACAACACACGCGTAGCATGACGACCGGTCTTTTCGTGCGCGCCATGGCCTCTTTACATATATACGGGCGCATCAAGGCCCCTTTTGGCCTTGATGTAATAGTTGTAGTGTAGGTCAAGGTGTCAAACCGCGGTCTCTTGGCACGTTTTTTGCTGGTTACAGTGTATGGGGAGGTCAGTCAAGGGTCAAACCGCGGTCTCCTTGCATATTCTATACTAGGTTTAAAGTAGGGGGCGGTCAGTCAAGTGGTCAAACCGCGGTGTCTCTCACACGATATATAGATCGACTACATCGTTCACTCTGGTGATCGACGCGTCACGAAGCGGGCGTTTGTGTAAGAACGTATGAAACACCTATATACACTACTACGGGGGACCATAGTTAACAGGACCAAATATTGTAAGCAAAACTAGGTAAATGTATAGGTTCTTATGTATACCATAGGTCCTATTAACTATGGACCCCCGTAATACTTGGAATACCGATCGTTCCCTAAGAAAGAAACCCACCAAAGAGTGAGCCCACAAGGCATACCTCAACAAGCCGCAACACCTCCGGGAAAATAAGAAAATCGGGAGCGACTATACTGGTATTAGTGCGGAATGCATCCTTTCTTTAACACCTGGTATTAAATATAACGTATGAATAGGCGAATGTCTCGGTTTCTTAACCGCTCTTTTATAATCGCACCACCCATCACCTTGTGGGGGGACAAACTACTCGGAATTAGTGTAGCAATCACAAAAAAAAAAACAACAGTAGAGCTTACCACTTATTCGATATTTGGTCTATTTGGCATAGGGTCAGGGCTAGGGCTTCTCTTATTGGCTTAGGGTAAGGGTTAGGGTAGGGTTAGGGCTAGGGTTAGTTGCATTCGTCTCGTACACAGTGTGTGTGTCAACCATTTTCTCGAATAAGTGGTGAGAAACCCTCAAAAGCAAGACACCGCACCACCTCCTTGGGCACAAACTACTTTCAACTGTAGGGTGTAGATGTAAACTTTCCATGGAAGTGGTTCGAAGTAGATGGAAGCTTTTGTATGAGCAAGCGGTGTTTGTAGCACTGAGAACAATTTCCCCACGTATTTGGGCCCAAGCTACTGGGTTGATCGGTTTCTTTCTTGGCAAAGGGCACACATTGCGCACCAACTTCAGGATAACGGCTCCCGAAGTTCTAGCTTTGTCAGTAAATCACAGCCCGCCTTTCGTGGTGTTCGTTTCCATAGTGCGCGTGTCCTTAGTGGCTGTTTTCTCAATGTTCGTGTCATTACAGTAGTAGCAATCGGTTTATCAGTGTTCGTGTGCTTTGTGCTCGTTTTCTTAGTGTTCGTGTTGTCACAATGGTATTCGGTTTCTTGGTGTTCGTGCGCTTTCTTAGTGGTCGTTTTCTCTGTGTTTTTATTTTTTAAGTAATATTGGGTTTCTCAGTGTCCGAGTTTGTCGTGGTCGTTTTTGTATCACTAGCTTAAGGTTAGGTATCTGGTTACGAGTAACACTCACCACCAAGACATGCCATCCTTCAGGGTGTCCAGGTCATCGGCGTCTTGAAACCCATAGGCGACGCCCCGTTTATTCTTGCACTCCGAAGGCTCGAGGTCCAGAGGATGGGGGTCACCTATTGCGACCATGGTATGGAATAAAGGGCGTCGTCTGAGATGAAAGTGCCAACATACACTAGTAGCAGTAAGAGCAGTAGTAAAGGCACAGAACTGGTGGCAGTAGCAGGGGCAGTAGGAGGAGCAGTAGGAGGATCAGTGGTGCTGTAGTAGTGGTGAAAGTGGGGGCAGTGGTAAAAGCAGTAGGAGGAGGAGGAGCAGCAGCGATAGTATCAATGATGGACTCACCAATTCGTCTTTCGATGGTGTAGGTAGACACGCCCTCGGCTGCCACGCTGTTAGCAGAGTTGTCGGCCCCTTCTCCTTTCAGGTAGCACACCGCCTCCACTTCATTGAACACCGCAAGTACGCATTCGTCTTGCTCGCAGCACATCTGGAAACATGGTTGTAACGTAACCCGAGGAACCCGGCAGCGAACACCGACAGCAGTGGACAAAAGGGGGAAACATCATTGAGACAAGAAAACGGACGAATCGGCTTCACGAAAACAGGCTGGGCTACCGAGGCTGGGGGTGGGGTGGTAAAGGTGGTACCAAAAGTACAGCAGTGCAGTGTGACATTGCAAGGAGCGCGAGTTGGATGAAACGTGCGCGACATGATGGTACTCGTTTCAGCAGTGTAGACCCACGAATAATCAATAGCCTGAACCTGACGCTCAATTTGGCGGGGGGGGGGGGGGGGGGGGGGCGAGAAAATTGAATTTATGAATCGTGCTCAGCAGCAAGCGGTACGCTAAATCCTACCTGATACCTACTATGTAATAGCCTATGCTCAAGGATGTTCAAGAATGGTGTCACAGCAATAAGGTTCCACACTTGGGACAGAGAGATCATCTACAGATCATACAGATCATTCCCACATCTCATGATCTAGATCTTTCAGGGCAGATACGTTCCTGATCTGTATGATTTAGCTCATCTTGCCGGGATGGAAGCCATACAACCTGCATGATCCAGCGCATGCCTCCCGGGTTGGATCTATACTACACAGATCCTGCGCGACATGTCACATCTTCAGGTTAAGATCTAGATGATCTGTCTAGATAATGTATCTCGATCGTGATCTGTCTGACGAGTGTTTAATTCTAAGGCTTGATAAATTAGGTGTTTCTTGCTGGCGGGCCCGTACTGTAGTACATTATAAATAGTATTCTTCTGATGTGTACTCGCAATATAGAGAGATGCGTCGATTTCCTTTCGCTGGTCGTCATGCCTTTCGTTTCTGTTTTTCGGGCCGTAAAACTTCGAAATTTCAACCGCTGGTGGGCCGGTCGCTTTTTAATGTCATCGGATTTTGCTTTGCGTCGCCATACGTCCGAACCCTCCCCCCGGAGGCGGATGATTATCAGATCATTAGAATATTTAAGATCCTTCCGAGAATATCCATGGTTTGTTGGTAAAAGAGAAATAGGCGTGTTGGTTCAACATTTCTGCGTGCTTAAGAATTGACCCTCTTCATGGAAGCCATTGTGTAGTTGATCGCTTAGGTGAGCTTCACTTCCGTCACCGCACGTCCGAATGCCGCGCCCTCCGCAAGGGCGACCTTTATCAATACACGGTTCAACACTTGCCAGTTTTTTTTTAGATGAAGACTACAACACCAGTACTACAGTTCTTTTTTTTACAGGTGGTGTACCTTGTGTGTGCACATGCCTCCTGAAAGGGATACAACCGCATTTTGGTTTCTCTCCACCACACCGTAGACTAAAGTACGAGCACGTACGAGCTGTGGGAAGGATGTATGATACATAGCCTGCGGCCCCGCTGTACACAATAGCGCGCACACGGCAGGCGACAAAGCGAATCGGGCGCTATACGTTGCTATATCGCATCTCGCATTCATTCGTACATATAGATATCCGAAACATGCCCGTGGACAACCGAGCTTTAGTGTACAAACTACTGTGCGTAGACGCTCTGAACACGAAAAGCTAATTATTGTTTCGTGTGTAAGCACCTCGAAGAATGATACCCGGGATCCTGTACATATCATACAGTGCACGTGTTTCGCGGGGCCGATTGAAGTTATGTTAACCAGGAAATGTAGAAGTATGACATCGAGTCTCTGCAATATCTCGGGGAATGATACCAGGTACTACCGTCATGAAGGTGTTGCCTATATTAGTGAGCTTTAGGGTTTAAAACATCGATCGATTACCCAGTCCAGGGTAATCCTTCTGACACGCTCCCCTTCTGTGAACAGAGGGATCTTTGGGACGTCGGTGCCATGTACGTCCGTCTGTCGACCTACCAGCTGCGTTTCAATACCCGCGGGAACAGGGAGATACGTTTTAGGGACGCACGCGCACGCGTTTGTATAAAAGAAACGCTCTAAGTAAAATTCGAACCCGTGTCCTGCCGACGACGCCAAATGTGAAGGTGTTACCTGCTGAGCCACATGCAGGGGTAAAATATCTATCGATTGCCGAGCCCAGGGTGATCTTTGTATGACTGCTGTGTACTGTGCATTTTGCCTTTACTTTCCAAGAATGTTGCACACGTCGGAAACATAGCTCTCATCTCATATTTCCTGGGTAGGTCAATCGAAATATAACTACTGACTGTTCTTATTTTCTGGTCTTGCTTGTGTTGTTGTGTTCTCGTACCCGGTGCGCTGGCATTTTACTTGCTTGACCCATGAATTTGCGATTATTTCTGTTTTTGATCTTCCTCTGTCTCACAGTCTGTGACCACAGAATTATAATAATATCTCCCTAGGATACGGAATCAGGACGGACACTGGGTGTACTGATGAAGCTGGGTAGAAAGGACGATTCAATGTGAAGACAACACACACTGCTACACTGCTGTTCAGTTTCATGATTGGCTTGAGTTTGAATTGGTAATTCTTTGGGTTTTTTTAGCGGACGATGTACGAGCTACATGAGCTATGACATGTTTGCTGAGTATAAACTGCAGGAGACAGCTCAACTACACATGCTTGCTGGGGGTGAGGCCTGGGGAGTAACTAATTTACACATTTTCCCGCGGGTTGGCTGCAAGAACTGCATCATGATGATCAGCTACCAACATGATTGCCGCTGAGCTATAAGAGAGAGCTCATTTACACATGCTTATCGGGGGGATGAGGTACTGTATATGGGAGACAGGTCATTTGCGCATATTTCCCGCGGGTGCGAGCTGTAGAAGATAGCTCGTCAGTATACCCATGTTTGCCGGTGTCGAACTATGAGGGACAGGTGAGTTAATGATGTGACATCTCATTAATTCATCATCTGTCTGACGTGAAAAGTTGTGAGTAACCCCTTCTCTGTCAACCGGGAACCTCTAACAAAGGATAGCCGATTTACAGCAAGGCTATCATACAGTACCATTGAACAGGTCGCATATGACCGTGCTCTCACTATCAGAGCTTGGGGTTTCTTCTACTGCAATGCAGGCCGTAAGCTGGTTCCCCCTTCATCACGTGCGCGGTATCATATAATCATATCATGCGAATGGTGACTACAGTATTAATAGTGATAGCTGCGCTTACTCTCTCTGGTCGATGCGATAGACAGCAAGCAGTAGACATCAGACCGTAGATACTAGACAGTAGACAGCAGACAGTAGACAGTAGACAATAGACAGTACCAGGTAGACAACAGACAACAGACAGTAGACAATGGCCAGTAGCCAGAATATTTATACGTCTCTATCGCTGACCTCGATGCAGTGCGTGGCATCGAAGGCGATGATCGCGTTGTACGCCCCGATCTCGAACGGTGTGGAGGCTTCGACAGCTTCGGTGGAGATTCCCGGCCCTACAGTAACAGAGGCGACACAACAACACCGTACCGTCAGACGTGTTTGATGTACATTTCGTTAGATGCACCAGGTACCACTGAGCTCCAGCTATACAAGTAGAAGTCATCGCTGGCCGCTGGATTGCAGTGGTCATGATCAACCACTGGAAGTCGGCGTTAATTGCTATCTATAGCTCAGTGGCCATGTCTGCGAACAGTACACCCAGTACTACTTTTAAGTACTACAATACCTCGTGCAGCACAATAGAACTGCACATACATAGCATACAACGGATATAATTTCCCCGGGCAGAGTGGTAACCGAAACGAAGCGACGTATGTACTACAGATGAGACCCCTCAAAGAGGGTTATGTTCCGTAGTCTCCGTGCACAGAATGACTACGATACATAGGCTGGCCATCTTCGTACAATCGTCCTGTTGGCCCTGCTGGCACTCTACCGTCAGTGTCACCCAGCCCAGGGGGTTCGCCGCCCATATCCTTCACGAGGTCATGTGATACACCCCCCGGTACCTACATAACAGTACGCGCGATTGAAGTACAGCAGATATATACCATGGTATGTCACACGCAGCATACTATTAATACGAATTTCGACGAAATTCTCGACCTCCCAGCTGAGACGTCTTCTATTAATGTTTTCATATAGAAAAGAAACACCGAGCACAGACGGGATGTGGGTCGGCTGTAGTACTCGCTGCAGCTATCGCTCAGATGCTACTATTGTACTCGTAGACTGGACTCTACTGTAATAGAGAAATCTATTCATTCCTGACACGAGCACGCGTCCAGTAATATAACGATCCACGCTCCGCTGAAAGGAGCTTCTGGTTGAGGTTCGGGAATACGACTATCAAAAGCATTTTTCGGGCTTGAGAGTACATTGTACGTCGTAGTAGTGCGAATACATGGAGCGAGCGTGGAAGCATTGATATCAATCGTCGGGCCGTTTACTCGTAGCTCCGCAGCAGAGACGGCCGACCTTGCAAATGGGCAAGCTACATACGTGAGGTTTGTGTTCGCTGGGGGAAGTCGCTACAACCACGATGCCATGAGAGACAGAGGAGTTTAGGTACTTGGTCGGGCAAAGAACGCATGTATGTGTGTTATACTGATCTCACCGTAGTTGTCCATCCCGTTCTCGACACTGGTCTCGCAAGTCTTTGCTTGCACGCTGGGTGGTGGTGGTCATTGCCATCAGGAACCCATGGCAAGCCATAGCATCGCCGATGGTGACGCTCTCGGCGACATGATGAGGGTCATCTCCAATGACGGGCGGATGGGAGGGGTAAAGACCGGCGACTGTAGTTTGCCTTCGGCCCGCTCTCTGCCAATCTTTGTGTGCGATCGGCCAAAGCAAAGTGTATGATATGTATGTGTAGTGTATGTACGCAATGGACGATGTTTGGTTTGACACAGAATATGATCCGAGTACGACGGACGATGCTTATGTGTGGTCGTCGAGAGCGTCTTTTTTTCTGTAACCGATTAATTCGCAAGAAAAATCCTTTGGTTGAACCAATGAACAGCAAAGCTGTTGTGCAAAATATTGAACGGGCACTATTCATGCCGCGTTTTTATAACGTTTTTTTCCCAAAGATTTCAAGGATGGTATCAAGGTTCAAGGCAAAAAACGCGGCATCTCCCCCTCGTTCCTGTGTTTGTCGTTCGTGCGGTATGTACTCGCACGCATGTATTCGTAGCAAATACCTACTGTACGTACAGTGTATACATGTGGTACGAGTACGCATGTTCTGAGTTCACTCTCGTAGTAAATGGAACCTGATACTCGTAGAGGGAAGAAGAAACTGGCGAAAGCTGGGAGCCCAAACAAAGCCCGAGCGGTTAAAAGAGGGGCTAAAGGAGCTAAAGTTGCTGTTGTTGCTCATGACGAACCGGGACCTGATGCTGCCGTCGTTATCGCTGATCCTTGGCTGGGACTTAGGTGAGAAGTCGCGATTCCTAGGAGTGGGTGTATGTTGTGTGTGTTGTGTGTACGGTATTGTGAGCACGTTTGTTTATGTATGTGTGTGTTCTTCGCATATGTTTTTGTTCTTGTCTTGTTTTGTTATCACTTTATTATTATTGGTCCAGCTTTTAACTCGTAGAAGTTACAGCGATCTTCTGGACATGTCAAGCTGTGTTCACAGGTGTCGTCCCTTCCCCCCCCGGTATGTGCCTTCATTTTTATCGCGCATAGATGGAGTTTCCATGCATTTCAACCGTTCACTGCCTGTCCACCCTACTACTATTAAATGATTGTGGTATGAAACAAGCAAATCATTTTCTGTTTCACCTAACGCCCCGCCACTCCTGCTGATTTCTACATTTTTTACAGATTTACCACGCAGCGTTCAAACCTGACTTATAGGATCGACTGCTATTAATACTACTGCTGTACGTACAGGCATACATACGCGCAATATCCATCGGTCTCTGAGACGTACAGGCATACATACGCACAATATCCATCGGTCTCTGAGAGAGCTCCATTTTCGTATTAATAGGGGATTACGAGCTCGAGAAATTTTCCGTTCTGTCATTTCTTTTCCTGGCGTCAGGCGTATCTGAGGTTACGTATTTCTTATTTCCTTTGGCCTCGTAGGGAGATAACCTCGAAAGTAGGCCCTACGTATGTATATGGAATTGACATGAAAACGAAAATTGAACAGACTGGCGTATCATACGAGTATGTGACCCTCAGCACATCAGAGTCATTGTATTATACTATACGACGATGATACACACACGAAGCTTGTTGGCATACAACACGACTGAGTAGCATATGGACCTCGCATCCACCGTGAACTGCTGCTGTTGTCGTTGTATCGCATCCAAATCCAGGTACAGAGTTCCGTGGCTCAACCTGTCAATATTTCAAACCCCTTCGTACGTCACATGTACTTACTTGGGGTGTAGGGCATTTTAGTCATTTATCTGCCCAACCTGACTCAACCATAGGAAGTTTCTGAATGCACCTCTTCGCAGTATAGTTGCATTTATTTACGACCTCGATTTGACTGCCTACGTCCTCGACCATTTCGGGCATGCGCGGAGACGCAGGCGGGCATCAGCCCGCCACGGCGAAGCAAAAGCCCGCCACGGCGAAGCAATTGTTTTTTTCGGCTTCGCTGGATTCACAGCCACCACAACATCAATGCGTGTGTGTGGGTGTTTTGTACTGTAGTACTGCTGTAAGGGCCGTTATTGTTTCAGGGTGAACATTTTAAATTGGGTTTTTGCCAAAATCAGGTATACCTGGCCACTTTCGTGCCAAAAACAGTTACATACTGAAATCAAGTACAAAACACACACCAGGAGCCCTGCTATTGGCCAAGCTGACATTGTAACTGATTTTGGCACGAAAAGGCCAAGGTACACCTGATTTTTTCTACTCTGTCTAGCTTTCAACTGTTTTGGCCAACTTTGAACCAATCAGAGAGGCCATACGTACACTGCTGTGTTTTCTCTCCGTATGCGTCTGCCCTCCTTCTGTATTGACGTATAAACTCTGTACTCGTACGTCGTACGTAAAAGCACGTATATACATGTATACATGAGTACGCTGGTTTCACTTTTTCTCCTTTGAAGTGTGCGATGTGCTTCAATTAGTATACAAAATGTCCCGACCTTGATCTTAACACTACAGAATTTTGTGTACAGGGTACATATACCTGGTATGTGCGTAACGATCACCGGCGAAAGTTCTCCTTGTATGTATTTTGTCATCTCGGACTTCACTGCGGCGTCATATTTGGTATGGGTGTGTACACGGCACGTCGAAGCCATCGCAATCTGCGAGAGATTCGACTGTAATATTATGTTTTGGTTTTATATTCGAATTTAAGTACCCATGAGACTTCTCGAGGACTCGGTCATTTCAGCACCTCGTACCCTTGAGACTCACGAGGACTCTGCCGTTTCAATATTTTGCCTTAGTCTTGGACTCGGTACTTGAGTCCGATGACTGGGCACTGGTACTCTGCCGACCTTTCTGTTTTGCAGTATGTAATCCTCATGTCGCTGCTGCAACTTTTCCCCCCTACCCACAATACACCTGACCTCTGCAGTATAGTGTCATCGTATCGCTGCTGTTATGTTTCGCTCCTACTCCTAATGCACCTGTTGTTATTGTTTCTGGCCGACGTGTTGCAAACGTATCGTTCCTGCCTTCTTGCCGATTTCCCAAGACCGACCAATCCCTGAAATTTCCATACCTCCATCCAACCTTATATTAAATAGTAACACCTAGGGAACAGCAGGGCAACGCTTACCCTGCTCTATAGTGATCGTATTCCTACAGTAATAGTTTACTTGTGTGTCAGGTGTCATGCAAATAACAGTAAACCCATGCTTGCACACCATGGACAGATAATCGATTCCCACTTCATTTTTCAGATATTTTAGAGCAGATACTACTGTAGATTCCTGATCAGTACGAGTATGAGCTACAGTAACTCACCACGTTGCCAATTGGGAGCCGTATAATCTGCATGATCTAGCCGATACTTCCAGGATTGGATCCGTACTACCTGGTTCAGTAGTATACAGATCCTTCGCAGCACCTCGACAGTCGGGTATGCTTTATTGTTAATGCTGCCCTTCGACAAAGAATCGTACCTGGCAGCTGGTACGTACATATATCTGCCAGATATATAGTCGAATCTCCTCACGTTCAGCAGCTCAGTAGTAGTATCGTATGTATCTCTTCCATCACCCTACAGCAAATTATAAACGCAGCGCACATTCTGTGCGCACCGCATAATTTCGATACTATGACCAATATCGATGGCCAATCGCAATCGCCACTAGACGACTGCTACCTTAAGGGGTACCACTTTTTGATCGTAAATAAATGTGACTATAATGGGGGGTTGCCCAATATCCTTTTGGGTTTTCAACTATATATATATTTTTTTCGTTGTGTACCTAAGGTCGCATGGTCCGCCGTGTTGACCTTTATTTTTCTCACAACGTGAGTTTTTTGGGTAGAGTACTCGTAACGAGCTCCCCATGCGAGGAACCTCAGAAAAATCCCGGTGGTGCATCGCATACTTTTTGCTACGATGGTCAATAGATCCCCGCTTGGAGGGAGGCTTAGCCCTGCTGAGGAGTGGAAACTTCTGCAAGATGCGGGGTCTTACGGGCGAGAGCTGATCTTGACGACGAGGGGTAGGGCTAAAGCGGTCGTTGAAGCTTCGACACCCAAGGAGTTCAGGTTCGATGCGACATGTGCATAGACGGGACAGACTGTAGCACGCCTACATTACGCGACAGCACTCCAATAATTGGGAGTTACGTGAGATTTTTTAGCTCGACTTCTGCACGTACGGCGAATGCGTATATACAAGAAAACGCTTTTGAGGTGAAGATGGCTTAAGCTACACCCTGCCTTACATAATACCAGGTAGTAACGGTTGTTCCATTTGCCATCTGACAATTGTCCAACGCGTGTGTCAATCATAAGCATCTACCTTTTTTTAAACAAACTATGAAATATATTCCATCGACTTCAAATTGCAAGAACAAAAGGTTGTCAGATGACTAATGGAACAACACGATAAGAAGAACAAGAGCTTGCCAGATGGAGAAGAAAACCGCGGGGTGCGAATCATGTTTTTGACATCCGACAGCGTGCACAATTCGCAGTGCACACCATGAGGATCTTCAACGTTGACCACTCATAAACACTCGGCCCAGTAATATAGAATATGTTTTATGTTACATACAGGTTGGCGATTACCACCGTTCCCCCAAAGAACGAAGTGACATCCCGCGAAGAAGAAGGAGGCGGTGAAGAAATCAACGCGGGGGTGGTAGTAGCGACTGCCCCGACTGCGCCAAACGGCGACGATGATAGGCGTGACGATAACAATATTGATGATGATGATAGACCTGTCGAGCGACTCGTGCTACGTGGGGAAGACAGCGTGGCGGCGTTGATGAATAAAAACGGTGGTGCTTGTGCCCTTGTTGGTTCGAGGTGTGCCTGGCGCCTGTTGACGATGGCACTTGTGAAAATCGACATGGTCGGCACTCTGCTCGGCGATGCGGGTCTGGGGACAATCGTCGCTGCTTTGACTCCGTGGCTAAGGGAGTTGTCAGCGCCAGGTATCATGTACTAACCTTTAAAGCTAGGATGTGCCACCTATTCTTTTGCGGGCTTTACAATATATGTATGGCGTATAGTATCGGTCCACGAGCAAGAGCACGCCTAATAAGAACATAAGGCTCACTTCTTGGAGGACGCGAACAAAATTATAATAAGAAATCGTGTTCAATGGAGAGATACAACAAATTCTATATCGCCTATGCACAACGTTGTCCAAGGATGGTGTCACAATAAGGTTAAAAATACTTGATATTAATGGTAGGTGTTTTTTCTTGGCGGGCCCATACGTACTGCATTGTTGTTGTCCTTAATGTTGTTGTTGTTGTTGTTGTTGTTGTTGTTGTTGTTGTTGTTGTTGTTTCGTTTGCCATCTGACAATGCTTATGATGAGTTGCAACGTTGATGACTCATAATCGTTCGCAAACAAAGCTAAGCCGGGGGATATCAAATACAGAAAGCTGCTACGCGTAAAAATAGTAGAAGAAAACAAAGAATACATGAAGAACATCCTTGTAATTGCTGTTGTTTTGCGTTTGCCACCCGACGAAGTGCAGCATGAGCTTCAACCTTGATCACTCACAAATATTATCATAAAGAAGAGTAAATTCCAAAGAACTTCGAAACGGAAGGTATAGTCGGCATGGTCTAGCACATGTTTCCTGAGCTAAAGATGAACTATGCAGATCCTGCACGTCATACTGTGACGGAAGTTTAGGATCTAGATGATCTAGATGATCTAGGGGATCTGTCCGATGCGTGCATGATTTACCTTCATATTATCTGCCCGCCTCCAGCCCGTAGTCGATGACATATTCGTCCTCGCTGACCAGTCGCCTGTGGTTTTCGGGCGCTGCTTTTCCGAAAAAAAACGTGAAACGGGTTTGTTGGTGTAGACAAGGAGAGTGGACGGCCTGAGTGTTTGAACATTGCTAAACCATTACATGACCAGTACCTGTGCTATTGGTGAGGCTGTTAAAAAAAAAAAAAACGTAGTTAAAAGGAGTTCGATTCCCTACTACCTCGCTTTGGGGGGTGGGGGGGTGTACTCGATAGGAGAGATGTACTCGATCTCATGCATGGTCGTAGTCGTATGACCATAGACCCTCGCATCGCTACAATGCCGGGACGGAGCATGTCGGGTTTTCACCGACCAAGCAGACATTGCTTGCACCAACCGCGAAGCGCCGTGAGGTGTCCGGCGAGTCACATGAAGAGTGAGCTGCACCCTACTAAGAACCACTTGTGAGGCGGACTTGCATACGGATGACAGCTTTGGGGGGGGGGGGGGGGGGGGGGGGGGGGGGGAGTATCGAGGTCGCCGAACAAGTAGCCCCTTTGGTCAGTTGACTCGACCCGCGCCGCCCCCCCCGCCCCCCCTCTCCTGTTCCCTGTCGGCTGGAAGGAGTACACCCCCTGTCCCGTGCACGGTATTCACTACCAAGACAAATTGTATTGTTTGTTGAAAGCGGTACAGTAGTACACCCCTTGTCCATACACGCCTCGTTATCTCGGCAAAAGTACCTGTTTTGTTCGAAGCGATTCACCCCCCGCACGTGCACACGCTACAACAATACGATGATAAAACTCCCTGTTTGTCGGAAGCGGTAGGTTGTGCCCATTTTCTTGGCCTTTTTTACATGTTACTTCCAAGCGATACACCCCTGCCCATGCACCTGCATGCACGCTACGTTGCCATGACAATACGACAGAGTACGTTTTCTTAGAAGCGGTACATCCATCCTTTGCCCATACACGCTACAATACCTCGACAAGACTACCTCTCTGACAAATACCTCGACTTGACCACCTCTTTGACAAAAGCGATGCACCCCCTCCCCTGCCCATACACGGCACACTATCGTGATAACACCACCTCTTTGTTAGAGGTAGTATACTCCCCCGCTCCATGCACGCTTCACTATCATGAAAACATTACCTCCTTGCTAGAAAGCGGTGCATCCATATATTTCCTATACACGCTGCACTGCCGAGACAAAATTGCCTGTTTGTCAGAAACGGAGCGCCGCCCCTGTCCTATATTTACAGTCAAGGACCTTAGTAAAATATATTAGACCCCCCAGTCCATGCACGCTACACTATCTCGACAGAACCTGTTCTCCCAGGCAGTAACCCGACGAGAATGCCTCTCTTGCAAGGTATCGGGAAGATTCAGATTTTGGACATCTTGCAGAACACCCCCCTGTCCATGCACGCTACATTATCTGAACAAATCCTGTACCACGACGGTGTGTGTACTACTGTACTTCCAGGCAACAACCTGACGAGAATACCTGCGTTGCAAGCTCTGGGGAAGCTTCAGATTTTGGATCTCTCGAAGAATAACATCAGTACCATTGCGCCCGGAGCCTTTCCTTCAGAGCTAGGACCGACCCTCCGCAGCCTGAATCTCGAAGGAAACAGGTACTGCCTGTACTACTTCTGAAACGGTTACGATTGTTTAGTCATTTAGTCATAGCGTCTGTACCCGGTATGGTATTGCCTTGGGATACCTTGAAGTACCGGTAACTGCAGTACCTGAGTTTAGGGAATGGGAGCGTACGTGCATGACTTGGGAGAGCTGTCTTGGATGGGAAAACAGAAGCTCGGGGTGAGGATGTTCCAGCCCCTTTCGGTCTAATCTCGTTGGCGACCTGATTGTGGAATAAAGCTATTAATAATTGTTCTTCCATCTCTACATGATATGAAACCAATACACGCGAATGACAAGCTAAACCTGATCAATGAACAAACCTGGCATGGGATATTACCTGTCCCTAGGGTACTCACCACCCGCAGCGGCTATGTTGGCCCCCTCTCCAGCCGGAGGGGCGTCGATTGGGGCTCGCATCGCTCGCTCGATGCCACTCGGCATTCAAGCAAGCAGGCCGAACAAAATTCCAAACTCGATCGACCGGCTTTGCCGAAACGGAAACAGAGCTATTAATAAGTAGATACATCAGAGAAGAGGCAATACTGGTATATTATGATGTAGCCCATGTTGCCGGGTGGGAACCGTCTCTTCTTCATGGTCTAGGGCATATTTCCTGGTCTTGGTCTGTACTATACAGGTGCTGCGCAGCCTCTCACAACGGCAGGTTAGGATCTACTCGATGATGACCCAGATGATCTAGCTGATCTAGATCGTGATCCGTCCGAGACGTGAAACATTCGCTTCGTCTTAAGAGCCATAATGTGGCACAACTCCGTAGTAAATGACACAATGTGCTGTCCTACTCACTATTCTCAGGTTGGGCAGCTTGTTGGTCACCGCGGCCCCGAACGAGGCGGCATGTTCTGAACACCACCAAGGACATCAGCACACCGAAGCCAGTAGCAGCACTGCTTGGTGCGCCCTGAGCGTCTTGACGTCGCTCGTCGAACTCAAGTTGTCTTCCAACCGCTTCGAAAGCTCTGTGGATTCCTTGGCGATGGTTACGAGGGCTGGCTTCCCGCGACTGATCAGCCTCGACTTCAGAGGCAATCGCTTGCCCCGCGACCAGGAGACGAGCGAACTCCAGCGGATTTCCAAGGTACATTCAATTTGAAAGGAGGATACCTCGCGCTGGTGACTGTATCATAATGATGGAATAATCACTAACTACTCTTGTAGTGAAACTTACGAATAATGGTGAACCTCCTCGAAAAATGTCGAGTCTGAGTTCTCGGCTCTCGATCTAAACAAACCCGCCGGGTGGTATTAGTAGATAGGCTCGATGTTCTTACAACCATACCGTTACGTGTTCGCCCTTCTAGCGAATAATGTATCAAGCACCACAGCTTAAAGCAAAAATCGAATTTCTGAAGGTTTTTCAGCCGATCGCCCGCCAAAAAAATTGATCATCTCCGGTGGGAACACCGAAGCCACACAACAGTCCTGTCGGAAATAATTGGCGTGATACTCGCAGCGTGATAACGTGATAAGGTGATACCCGTGATAACGTATACCACCCATGCCGTTGTGCACCCGGAACGCTTTGCTGTGTGACAGCGTTACTATTGCCACGGTTGTGGTTGGCCACCCTCAAATAAATGTGCAGTTTTTGCCTAAATGGCGTTGACTCATAGATAGCTACTCGTACGCACAGAAAAAAGAGAGGAAAGCCCAGGGATAAAAAAATAAGAAGCCTATTCTATCAGTCGATTAAGAGATTGTGTCTATTACGGGGGTCCATAGTTAATAGGATCTATGGTGTAAATAAAAACCTATATATTTGCCTATTTTTACCAAGAATATTTGGTCCTATTTACTATGGTCCCCCGTACTAGCATACACAGTTATTCGCATCAATTATTCTGAAACTTCGAAATACGAACAGGTTCGTTGCATATCCTAACTAACTCTATTTCCACGTCGTACGTATATGTTGCCGAAACGCCTACGCGCGCCTATTTGACGACGCATTCCTGAGTGAGCCACCGTCCCCTCAATAACTTGCAGCTAAGCATTTGTGCTCTGCGAGGAACGACTCTAAATCCTGCCAGGTGTGTATCATTTGGTAGTCTTTAATAGCCTACTAATGCTTAACGTTGGTACCACCCTGAGCCGCGAGCTTTAGCCCAACTAGGATATTATTGACTTCTGTCGCGTACCGTACACTGCAAAACTATCCTACACTAATTCCCGAATATTTTCGAAACGTCCCGGCCCTTCCCTGCCCTGCCTAAGGGTTTGCCGACGTTGAAAACATTAAACGGCGAAGAAGTGTCTAGGCAGGCCATGACGATCCCCTCGTCGAAGGGACCTTTGTTCGAGCTGCTCTCTACCGGTGAGCCGTTAGTCCACACTCACGAACACACCCATAGATGTTCGTTTATACTACTCGTAGTGGTAAGCAAAGTGAAAAAAAAAGAAAATAAGTTTCGATTTTATTTTCAAGACTTCCTTTTTTTTAAAAAAGAGGTATTTCGTTCGTGTCCCCGGATTTAGCCGTCACTTGCCGTCAGGCCACGCAATTGTCTGCTTGCGATCACGTGGTCACGTCACCCGATAGAACGTCGCCGCACTTCGTTTTTTGGTGGGAACTGACTGACCCACGCTGGCACCCCTGCTAAGGTGCCGAGGCAACGGTAAGGATTATCAAGTTACGCCCGGGACGCATACTACGGTAGCACCTATATTTTCTGAAGCTCCCCACATGAGTTCCTGTTCCTGAGCTTTACATAGCCGGCTCTTGATAAATTTCGCGAGCGAAACCCCAACCGATACACAGGCAGTCAAATTGACTGCTATAAGTCGCCGACTAGTTGTTAGTTGGCTGGGCATTCCAGTCGGTAGTTACGTGCGGTTATCACTTTTTTGTATCTGACTGGCGCGTTTGTGGCTCGCTGTATGCGTGTCTTACTAATACAAATACTGAAGCATTCAGTTGACAATTACTTAGCCTACCGAAGGATTACGGGGGACCATAACAGTAATCAGGACCAAGCATGGTGCGTAAACGCAGCGACACATCTTCGTTTTTGGCTCCAGCGTGGGTACTGACCATAGTATATAGCACCAAATATCGTTAGTAAAAATAGGGAAATATATAGGTTTTTGTGTGTACCGTAGGTCCTATTTACTATGGTCCCCGTAATGTATTACTATGCCCACCCTAACAATAACTATAGCCAAATCCAGCCATATGTTACCGCTAACAACACAAGTACCTCAAGCAGACGCTGAGAACTATAGCAAGCAGCTCTGAATAGAACAATAAATCGTGTTTTAAGGGAGATACAAGTATCGGAATCGTCGACGTAAATCACGTATATGTGTGGGTTCTCTCTTGTTTGGTCATGGTATGGAGTACATACGCATCAAGTTTGGTCGGTACGTCGGGTCTACACCGAACAGAGTGTCAGACCTTGGTTGTGGCCTCGACCTTGTTTAAAATGAAGCGGCACTATCTAGGGCAAGGGGGCCTTGTACCGAGGCGAGACCAATAAAACGTTATTTCGTTTTTCTCCTTCCCCCCGATCTTTTACTTTTTCATGTTTTTTTGGCGTATTGTTGTTTCGAATAAGCAGGTGATCAGTGTGTGAACGAGGGGCGAAGAGAAGAAAGTTGCAGCTGCGTCGAAGGGAACGCGTGCGTGGTAGCCTACCTCTGCCGCGACTGGCCCAACCGTTTCGAGGTTGCTGCCGCCGCTACCGCTGCTACCGCTGCTACCGCTGCTAACGCTGCTACCGCTGCTGCTGCCGATTCCCGAGGGTTGGGCCGGAAGCACTGAGTGAATAGATGCTGCTTATTGATAGTGTAATTCCTAACGAAACTTGTCAACAACGAAAAGGTGGCCTTTTCAAAAATCGTGACAGTTGGTGCAAATCGTCGTACAGTTGCGATCTCCCACATGATTCGGCTTTCGAGTTTGCTTCCGTGGAAATTTCCATGGACGTGAAAAACTTCCATGGAAGTGATTTTATTTCCATGCACGTAAAAACTGGAAGTAAAAACTTCCATTGGAGTTGGATTTACTTCCGCGGAAGTGGACAGAAGTAAATCGTAGATTTCATGGAAACCTTTCAGCAACGTCCATGGACGATTTAGTCAACGCCCATGGAAACAAAGGTACCTCCGTAAAAGTTGGATTTAC
This sequence comes from Macrocystis pyrifera, assembly GCA_031763025.1. NCBI lineage: Eukaryota > Phaeophyceae > Laminariales > Laminariaceae > Macrocystis > Macrocystis pyrifera. The sequence continues at coordinate 1,308,140 of JASSKH010000024.1, forward strand.
TCCCATGGAAGTTGTGTAAGTTTCCATAGATTAGATTCTGCCTCCATGGGGCATTACATCAAAATCTCCCTACTGCCCTGCTCCCGCTTGATATCATGACCCCGCAATGGGCCCCTCTCATCTGGCACCCTGGTCTCACCCACAAGGTGCAGAAATACAATCAGCCTTCCGCAGGAGCCACCGAGGAACCATGGAAGGAAACATACTTCAATGGAAGTGAACATACTTCAATTGAAGCAAACACGCTTCAACAGAAATACAGATAATTCCAATAGAAGCAAAAAAAAAAATATGGAAGAAAAATTTACTCTCATGGAAGTAAAAATACTTCCATGGACGCTGGTGGAAGTACTGGAAGTAGGTGGACTCTTGGGGAAGTGAAAGACAGCTTCCACCGAACGTGTAAAAATACTTCCATGGACGCTGGTGGAAGTACTGGAAGTAGGTGGACTCTTGGGGAAGTGAAAGGCAGCTTCCACCGAACGTGGTTGTGGAAGGTTGAGTTGGTGAAAGTTGGCGGGAGCTTCCACTTTCACCGACAGTGGAAGTTTCCACGTGCTTCCAAGGAAGTAAATTTTACTTCCACGGAAGTAAAAATTAAGCTTCCATGCAAGTAACTTACTTTGACGGAAGTGAATACAGAAGGTCGTAGTGTGGCGGGCCCTACAGTTGTCATGAATCGTGATAACATCGAAAAGTTTGGAAAAAAATCGAGAAACAAACACGGCGATTTTCGTCGAAAAGCGATTTTCGTTATTGAAAAAGCCGCGGGCTACGAGACTACAAGCCTAAGGGCTCATTGCCCGCGCTCCCTTGCAGGGTTCCCTCCTACCGGGCACAATTTTATTTTTTGAAAGAAAAAACACTCATTTTTGAGCGCTAGCTTACAGTATACCAGGTACCAGGTATCGCACAGTATCGCCCCCCCCACAGAAAACTGGTTACCGGCTCACGCTCTATGTAGTTGCTATATTATTAGAGGTGTCGGTTGGTTGACAATAGGCCGCCGACTGGTTTTAGTTGGCTACGAGGCATTTGCAGTTAGTAATCGTTGCAGCGGTTGCCAACCGTCCGACCACTTGGGCTTTTGCTTGTTGGTATAAATAGGAAGACTTGTTTGGGTTGTCATACTTTTAGCATGTAAATTGAAGCCAAACTACTGTAAGTTTTGCCTCCCGTGGGCGTCATCAGCGGGCCCCCTCTCCTTCTCTCTTCGACCCCCGTGAACCAGGGAGGGGGGAGGGTACTCATGTGTTGCTCACACCGGGGGGGGGGGGGCGGTACTCGATATCATGCATGACCGTAGTCGTATGACCATAGACCCTCGCTTCCCTACAATGCCGGGACGGAGGCAGACATTGCTTGCATCAAGCGCGAAGCGCCGCGAGGTGTTCGACGAGTCGCATGAAGGGTGAGCTGCATTCTACCAGGAATCGCTTAGCAGGCTGATTTCTCTCTCGGACTCGCTTCATTCACCTTACTGCAGCAGACTGAAGACAGTTGTTGGTTGGCTGGCTTCGCCACGCAACTGACAACTAGCCGGGAAGTCCAGCCACCTCGCAACCCTAGAAACAAAAGTCAGCTGCCTACTAGCGTTGGGGGGGGGGGGGGGAAAGTTACTCGGGACTAAAGTGGTACATATTTTTATGTACAGCAGAACAGTACTGTAACACGCTTAACCCTTTAAGGATAGCAGTCCCGTTTTCGGCGCAATGTATTTACAGCAGGGTTTGAGTGGTTTGTTCCCCACGCGGGGACTGCGGTCCTAAAAGGGTTGACCCCAAATTTCAGGCGGCCATCACGTAGAACAGAAACTGAGCTCAAAGAAAATCAGGGCACGATAACAACACACCCTCCAGGTGTCGTGGAGCTTCCGGCAGCTCGAAAGGCCACGCCGTCGTGCAGTGATATAAGCAACCGGGAAACGCCATACCAAGGTACCAGGAAAACTAATTATTCTATGCTCATGTACCGCTGTTTGAATCCCCCCTACCCCCCTCGCCTGTCTTGGCCCTGAGCGACAGCATTTCAGCTCTCATTTTGCCCGATCTCCGTAAAAACAAAACAAACTGCCTACAACCTCACAATTTGGATCATGATGGATGGACATTTTATCCGTACTGTAGAGCTATGGGTCGACAGGATTTCATCACTAAATACTAATCGGTCTGTGCCGTTCGCCAACTAGCCGACGTAGTTGGCGACTCAGCTGGTGAATCCGGCTGATGGTCAGCCGACTTGCCGACTTGAGTCAGGCAAGCGAAGCGAGCCATATTAGCCCGCGACGGTCGAGGGGGCCCCGCCCAAGAAAGAAAAAAAATACCCCGCATTCAACAATCCTTTCTTCAAGTATGGAAACCCATAGAGTCGGACAGTCGGCCCCTTCAGGGAACGATTGACTATTCGGCCGACTAATAACTAGTTGGAGACTCAAGTCGTACCGATTCACAGCTCTATCGATCACTAATCCGACATTTGGCAAGCGATCAAGCAAATACCCCTCGAACCGAGGCGAATGTGGCGGCTCGAGGGTCGAGTCACCCTTCTTCCTTCCTTGAATTTCTCCCTCCGAGAAGCAAAACAAAAGGGTGGCGTACATACGTGCATTAACTTCCCACATATTATGTTCTGGTCTGTTCCCTTAATTTCACCCACGCATCGATCGCCTCCTCCGCGTTTGCGACGATTGTCTCTTAAAACGGAGGAATTGACAAGTAAAACACAAACCAAAACGCGTGGCGGCTGAACCCAACCCTATATCAACGATACTGTTGGCTGGCAACCCAACGGCACTCCATCGGCCGGCAACCAAATGGCACTCTTGGCTGGCAACCCAACGGTACTCTTGGCTGGCAACCCAACGGTACTCTTGGCTAGCAACATAACGGAACTATTGGCTGGCAGCCCAACGGCAGTCTTGGCTGACAAGACGCGTGTCGGCTGAACCTTTACCTATGGCATCAATATATATATCGGCGACTACTTGAAGGATGGCTGCACCAATATACCGGCAAGTACTGCTGTACTCGTATGATCGATATACCCTCAACTATAGGAGCGATGTGCTATTAATAACATGATACCAGGTATACCGGCAACTACTTCGAACATCGATTCGGCAGCCTCGCGATACCGGTAGCTACTCAAGCATCGACGTGTATCGGAAAATATCGGCCAGCACTTGAAGGAACGACGTGTCGACAACCATTAGAAGACTTACGGTATGTATATTCAGAAACTAGTACGTACGCTTTGCCGTTATATCCGCAACTACTGCTGTAATGCTGTCAGTGCTCATAACCACAACTACGGTTGGATCCTTCGTCGTGTGGCCAAATGTTGCTAAACGAAAAGGGGAAGACGTCACCAAGAGCAAACACAACAGGAAATCATGGTTGGACCGTGGTGGACGCAGAAAAAACAAAAAGTTTACCGTGTAATTAAAACGCCAGGAAGAAAAAAAAAAAAAACAAAAAAAGCCAACCTATCCGCCGGTGTTGGCCAGTAGTCAATCAACCGGTATTATCCGGCGAGTCGACCCGTTCCATCACAATAGATGCCATGAACAATCACTCCATTGCATCACATCTCGATGCCATGATAATCAACCCAAAGTATCACAAACCAAACCGCCTCATCATCAAACCAATACATAAAATCGACGGCCGGTCCATTATTGTACTAGGAACCATGAACATCATACTGTAATCCACGACAGGATAAATAACCAAACCACTACCAGGAACCAGGGACATTATGCTGCAATCTACGACAGGGTAAAAACGGGTTATCGCTCGAGTCCGGCCACAACAGTTTCATCTCCGCCGACACACGCAGAACTGATGGACGACGAACCAGCACCAGTTTCGCCGCCTTCAAAACGAACAAGCACGAGATACGGAAGAATGGGAGGGGGGCAGCAGTGCTGTCAAGGATAGTGTCACGTGGCCGAGGAGGATATCAGTCGTCTTAAGTCCTATTGGTATAGCTGTGGGTCGGCAGGATCCCTCGACTAAAATCTAATCGGCATCGGTAGGTGCCATCAGCCAACTACTACTACCAGTAGTACCTTACTCTAGTTGGCGAGTCGAGCTGATGGCTGTACCACTTACAGATTTCAATTGTTAATAACATGTCGCTTTACGTGGCCGAGGAGGATATCAGTCGTCTTAAGTCCTATTGGCATAGCTGTGGGTCGGCAGGATCCCTCGACTAAAATCTAATCGGCATCGGTAGGTGCCATCAGCCAACTACTACTACCAGTAGTACCTTACTCTAGTTGGCGAGTCGAGCTGATGGCTGTACCACTTACAGATTTCAATTGTTAATAACATGCCGCTTTTGTCGACACTATATCGAGCACTGCACCTTCTGCTGAAGATAGTTGCAACACCGGTTCGGCGACATCCTGCACACCCCCATCCCTCGTCCTCCGCCTCCCCAATCGCCTCCTCCGCAAACGCCAATGCCGCCTCGCTCGCGACAAGACCGTGCTTCTTGGCCTCCTCGCAGTACTTGACAGTCCCGGCCTTATCTCTCGCCTCCAAACACGCCTCCGCGATAAAGACGTACAACTCCGCCTCCGGTTGCCTCGCGTCGCTTTCCTGTCAACAAAAGCCCGAATTGATCACATATCGGTCTAGATCACGTAGATCATCTAGATCATCTAGATCCTAACCCGCCGTTATGAGATGATGTGCACGATCTGCGTAGTACAGATCCAACCCAGGTAACATGTCCCATAGATCGTGCAGAGTATATGGCTCCCACCCGGCAGCATGAGCTAGATCATAACAGATCAGGGAACCTGTCTGCCCTGAAAGATCTAGATCATGAACTGTGGGAATGATCTGTAGATGATCTGTACGGTGTGTGAAATCTATCGACATTCATCTGCGGGAGCCCGATACGCGCAGAGATACATTACGCGACAGCAGGTAAGAGTCTCTTCCTTGGGCTACGTAAGGCTCGCGGCTTGTTGTGTTGTCAACGTTGAGCCGAGGCTGATAGCTGGTAGGAATTGGAGTGACGCTCCTCGCTGAGCACATATAAAGAAAAACTTCAGCCTGAAATTAGTAACTCCGACATTCCTAACACGTCGTCTACTGTAAATGACAGCGGGGACCCATAACACACCGGCAGATGGGACCCCCTCCCATTTGGAGTTCCACTCGGAAGGTGGGGCAAAAAGACAGTCTGAGCACTTTTTTTCAAAACGTCGAAAATCACTCAGTACGGTGCGGATATGCCTACGGCCTTCTGTGGACTGACTCGACTGTGCGTGATTTATTTTATGTTCTACAGAGGAACTTTGAAAGGTCCGTCGTTTGGTCTTAATTTACCCACGTTAGGTGCTCAAAAGCTCCGTCGTTTAGATTTACTCGTACCCACGTTCTGTGCTCGAAGGTCCGCCGTGTAGAGCTACCTACATAGACGCTCTGTGGACATTGCGAGGAAGTAGTGTAATAGACTACACGCATTCGCCTAGCTTCGCCCAAGTGGTTGATAGTGTGTACCAGGTATCTGGTATCATGCATACGTACAAAGTACGTACAAAGTGCATGGCTTTTCGCGGATCATGACCCAAATCCGCGGGTCGGGTCGGGAAGTTTTCGAAATTTCACGGGTGGGTCGGGTCGGGTCGGGTCACGCAGTATCTCTGTGGCGTAGCTTTGTGACCACATAACTTGTATCTCTTCTAGGATTGAAGAATCGGCACGGACACTGGTTGTGCTGGATGTCGACGGGTAGGAAGAACGATTTAATGTGAAGAACACACACATATACGTACCTTGATGCAGAGCTCTTCAAACACAGTTGCTACCTCGCCCGTCCTGCCATCGTCCTTCAGAGCTGTCAGGAGGTAGGCCAGATTCGAGGGGCTAGGTCGATACGGAGGTTCTCCCGAGCGCATCCCCTGGCGGCGCAGTAATTACAGCAGCGGAAAATAAAAACGAGTAGTCTAGACTACATTATAAACATTTACGGGGGACCTATGGTATACACAAAAAACCTGTATATTTACCTATTTTAATAAAAAAAACTGTCCTATGTACTATGGTCCCCCGTAATAAAAACAACAAACAAAAAATATAAATGAAAAAAAGCAACAAATGGGAAAACACACACAAATACGAAAACAAACTATACAAATGCCGTCGAAAACATTGCAAAAGAATCGAAGAAACAGATCAACTTCGTCGGTCAGATAAAACCAGGTAGTGAGTGCTGTACAACATCGTTGGGATGAAAAAATCGGCGGAAACAAACAAATACCTGGTGCAGCGTTACGTGTAAAACTTTGAAAACAAGGAAGGAAAACGGCGAGCAACGAGTTGCCAGATGTATCTACACAAGTTCAACACATAATGAGTTTACACCGATACACGACCACACGATAGATCACGTTCTACTGTAGATCATCTAGTTCCTATATTTGCTATCAATATATGTTATGCAAGATCTGTGCCATACAGATCACACCCGCAAAGCATCTATGTGCGCAAGAGCCATGTCATGCACATCATACAGATCCTACCCCGGCAAATATGACTTACAGCAGATCGTGCAGATCATACACATCAGGAGAATCTGTGCCCCAAACGATCTAGATCATGAAAGGGAACCTGACATAATATCATATGTCCCAAGTGTGGAACATACGACGACATGCTTGGCAGAATTTCAAGCAAAGGATTAAAACAAGACCAGCACCAAATTGGATGCGGCGAGAACAAAAATACATAAGGCGCACACAAGCGTATACCGTCCGAACGAACCTCCAACAAAAACAGAGCCATCTCCACGTACAGACACAATCCGAACGAGTATTAACCGAGTTAATCGTAGACCCGTTCCAAAAAGCCGGGTACTCGCGAGTACAGACCCTCTTGGTCGGCGTGGGATCAGGGTGCTTGGTGGCTTGGTGGGCCCTACCGGCGGCTAACTGTATACCTAGGATCAGCTGGGGGCTCAGGTTCGGGTGGGATCGTGGGATGCGTGTGCCCAGCGAGAGAGAGCACTGGTGCAAATATGCGTGTGTTTTTGTGGTGGCGGTACCGGTGGTGGTGGGTGATTTGGCCAATAACAACACCCCGGATCATCAGGGCTTGACCAATGGTACTAGTCGAATAACTCCACACGTCGGATAGATAGATCAGATAGATCCTCTAGATCCTAATCTGCCGTTCTGAGGCGCTGTGCAGGATCTGTTTAGCACAGAACCAACCCAGGATACATGTCCTAGTTCATGCATATTATACGGCTCCCACCCGGCGACGTGATCTAGATCATACAGATCATACAGATCAGATCCATATGCCATGGACGATCTAGATAATCAAGTGGGAATCGATAATCTGTCCATCTGCCCTAGGTACATCTAGACAATGAGGTGGGAATCGAGTATAGGTCCGAGATATGAATACGTCATAAAGCTTTACCGCACGCACAACCCTAACAGACTGAATCATAGACGCCAACAAAACGCCAACGCACCTTCAAGAAAAGCAGAGCCATCTCCGCGTTGCCGCTGCGCCGGCAGGAGGCCAGCAGCAGATCGTACGCCTCCTGAAACACCCTGGAGGAAACGCCTCGCAAGGCATGGGTCTCCCACGTCTTTTTTGTGGTCGCGAGCCGAGAAACGCGGTAGCAGGAGAAACGAAAAGGGCAAAACGATAAGAGTCGCGCAACATTTGTACTACAGAGCTGCAAACGCTACTACCTAGTTAACCTCCTCGGGACACCGAGGCAACGACCGTAACAATGGTTGGTAACGTTTGTGTTATCAACCATATTTTTATAGGAGCAGCGTGAGCGGCCAGCAGCAACATCATATCATATCATACGGGTTGGATCACGTTGCGCCCCTGCCGAGCGACTCCTAGCATCAACCATTTGATCACGGACACCAGTCTGCATCAACCATTGCATCAATTACACTGTGGGCGTTGCTGTAATCGTCACTTTTCCCCATCCATTTTCCCCTGTCAAGTCCTTCATGAGGTTGAACAAAACCCGCAGTACGCGCGATGGAAGTATCATACAACCGCAGCTTGCAAAGATGAGATACGACGAAAACCCTCCATCTCACAGCTGATGGATTTATTGATATTTTTTTTCCAAGTAGTAGCAGTAGCAGCCGTAAGGGTCAATAGCAGCTGGACGTGTTGTAATACCAGGTAATTCGTAGTGAAGAGTAGCTGAACAGTCGACTTGTTGTATTGCAGGGAATCAGAACATCAGAACCTAATATGGTATGGTGTGTGGACATCGTGAGTTATGTATTACTATGTATTACTATGTACAGTATTACTATGTATTACTATGTATTGCTACATATTACTATGTATTACTATTACTACCATGTATTACCATGTATTACTATTACTACCATGTATTACTATGTATTACTACGTATTACTATGTATTATCATGTATTACTATGTATTACTATGTAACGGTACATAATATTGCTATGTATTTGTATCTGTTAGTAGTAATGTCTATCAGTATTACCATGCAGTACCTCGTATGTATTATCATGTGTTACAGCCAGTGTACTACTACGTATTACCATGTATTACCATGTTTTACTATGTATTACTGCGTATCACTACTGCATGTATCACTATGAATCCCTATAACGGGGGGACATAGTTAATAGGACCTATGCTATATAAAAACCTTTATGTCTACCTATTCTTACTAGCAAAAATTGGTCCTATTTACTATGGTCCCCCGTAATATGAATCACCATACATCACTACAGCATGTATTACTACGAAGTATTAATATGTACTATAATACTATGCATTCCTATGTATACTATGAATTAGTATGTAAGAGTATTACTACGTATTAATACGTACTACCATGTGTCAATATGTATTAAAATGGCCCGCGGATATAATAGCAGCAAAGGAACGTCCACCACCAACCTGAAGAACATCGCAGGCCTCCTGCAGCCTGCCAGTTCTCGCGAGAACCTTCACCACCAAGTTGTCCAGGTGTATGCTGCCGTGACCCGCATCGCTCGCCATTTCGCGCAGCTGCAAGGCCCACTCGGCATCTTCGAGGTGGCCCGCCGCCTTCATCGCGTATTCGAACGATGTGTACGGGTGGACTATCTTCCGCTTCTGCAGGCAGTATAAGAACGCCGCCGAGACGAGGGGAGGGGGTGTACCCATGTCATACATGGCCGTAGGAGGGAGGGAGGGTACTCATTTGTTGCTTCCCTTACAGTAGTGATTTGACCATTGACCACGAATCCCTTTCGAGAAAGAGCACCGTAGGGGCGAGGGGAGGAATGGTACTCATGCCATGCATGGCCGTAGTCGTATATACATAGCAATATGTCATGGATACGTCCCTGGCATTATTCGGTTGCAAGTGATACGGGGTGGTGTTTACCACGGTTCGTTAGTACCAATCCCATGCGTACTTGGTACCGCGTCGATTAGTCTGTACCTGTTTTCATCCATCGAGATGATTTTGTCGATTCAGCCTGTTTCGTGATCACGGGCTAGATTTCACAACAAAACAAAAAAAGGCATCATCATCATCATCATCATCACCATGATCATCATCAGACCCTCGCATCCCTACAATGTCGGGACGGAGCACGTCGGGTTTTCACCGATCAGGCAGACATTGCTTGCATCAAGCGCGAACCGCCAGAAGCACCGTGAGGTGTTCGCCGAGTCGCATGAAGGGTGACCTGCATCCTATAAATATCAGGGCTGTTCACGGATCGCGCCAAACTTTGCGAGTCAGGTCGGGCCGGGTCGGGTAATGGTGACCCGACCCAACCCGACCCGACCCGACCCAAATGGTGATATTTGAAAAAAAACTAGACCTGCCCGGCCCGCGGCCAGACCCGCGGTCCGGGTCATGACCCGTGAAGAGCCCTCATGAATACTAAGAACCGCTGGGGCGGGGGTTGCGGCACCTTGAGCGTTATTTTCTTGCATATGGATGGCAGCGTCAAATGAAATAGAGGGAGGGGGTGTGGAAACAAACACGCAAAAAATAACGCGGTAAATATTACCTGTGTACTGGTGCATTCGAGGTACAAAATGGTTTCAAACCGAAACACTCTACGAGTATTAATAACAAATACCAGATTATATATATATATATGGAAGGACATGACATTAATGTTGGGTTTTCAGGGTCTTTGTATTATACACAGCTCTACCACAGCAGTATATACCGTGGTCGAAAGACACGTAACGTGTTCCTCGAGTATTTGCTCAAAATAAAAAATAAAAACGTAGTTGTCCCCAGAAGGAGGTTTTCGTAAGGAAAGAGGCCGGCGCTTCCACTAAGGGCGCACGACAATGACGTGTCAAGTGCCGGCAAGCGCGTCGCCTACGGGCCAGGAAGACTGACCGAAGCCGACAAAAACACAACTAAACGAAACAAAAAAAGGAAGACAATCGGTACCAAGAAAGGTTATTGCAATCTTCATTGTGAACCGACTGAGGACCAAAGCCCCAACGAGTAGGGTGGACCGTAACTGGACCTAGGTCGGCGGGAAGGCCTCACAGCCTCGGTTTTTGTTAGTGGGTGAGCTCGCGTAAGTCCCACACTGCCCGGAAGAAATAGATGATTCTCCCGGGTGGCTATCTCCACCGCACCTGCTCCTCTCGGGGGTCAGGTCGGGTCAACGTGCCTAAACTCCAGTGGTAACAGCAGCCTGTTCTGGTGTTGCAACGGGAGTTACGGGCTAAATTGACACACGACACGAAATTGGAACGTGGAAGTGTGGTGAGCTTGAGCTTTATTCTTACCAACCCGCCGGAGGATTGGACAAAAAAAAAAAAAAAAAAAAAAAAAAAGACAGAACAGAAAATGTGTCATGAATCTCACGACATACACGTGCTACGTACGTACGGTTGGTTGGTTGGTTGGTTGCACCCAATGTTTTCTGAGGGTCTTCCTTCGAGGAACGGACTTCGTGCTGGTACCCACCTCTTACCCAAAACCCGACTCAGACATCAGACAAAGGAATGAAGAAAGGTTGACCCAATGGACAACCCTGTGGCCTACCCAGATACTTCGTATTCATACATGGGAACAACATTTTCCCTTCGGAGCGTAACGTAACGAAAAGACGAAGTAAGACAATCTATGGTGCCATAACGCATTCACTTTGAAGCACAGCATGCATGAAAAAGTCTAAACCCAGCCGCACAATAGTTAGGTATGTATCACATCACGAAAAAACTCGCGAACACAGCGCATGGTCCAACCACAGGGCACGCCTTGTTGGGCAGTTCCTCAGTGCCGGGAGTGCTGTCAGTGCCCCTAACCTCTTTAGAACATGCTGTCCCGTTTTCGGGTACAAAGCACTGGGAGTTAGAGTGCTTTGTCCCCAAAACGGGAGTGCACTCCTAACAAGGTTGAGGAGCTCCCGCCAGTAACAAATAGCGTGGCGAAAAAAAAGGTACAGCAGTACGCCCAATGAGGCGTGCTAGGGGTAGCAGCACTTTTTTGCCTTGCAAGGCTACTGCTTCTGACGGGCGGAGCTCCTTAGCCCCATACCGTTGGAATAGCACGAGCTTTACAGTGATGTTCGCGATGGTCATCGGGCTACACTTTTAGCTTTGTCTAAACCAGTTTTGGGGGTAGGGTATAGAGCTCCTGTACTGCAATTAAGTCCGGACCCCCGTCAGTCATAAAATAGTTTGGTCAAAATGTGCTATACCCCTAATTGCAACCCCCATCGTAATGCCTTCAATCTAAATGCAAACCCGTATCGTAGCACTACCCCTACTTGAAACCCCTATCGTAACACTACCCCTAATTGCAACCCCTAAATCGTAGCACTACCCCTGATTGCAACTCCTATGGTAGAACAACCCATAATTGCAATCCTTATAATATAGCACTGCCCCTAATTGCAACCCTATCGTAGCATCCCTCTCACCCTGATAGCAAACCCGATCGTAACAGCCCTATCACCTTAATTGCAACCCCTATCGCAGCACTACCCCTAATTGCAACCCCTATCATGCCACTGCCCCGAATTGCAACCCCTATCGTAGGACTACCCCAAATTGCAACCCATATCGTAGTACCACTCCTAACTGCAACCCCTATCGTAGCACTGCCCTTAATTGCAACCCTTATCGTAGCACTACCCTTAAATGCAATCCCTATCGTAGCATGCCTCCCAACCTAATTGAAACCCCTATCATAGCACTACCTCAAATTGCAACCTCTATCGTAACAGCCCTCTCACCCTAATTGCAATCCCATGGGAAGACCTGATTTCTGGCGAGATGTAGTCGTCAGAGGAGACATCCGGGGTACATAAAATACATACCCGGGTTTCCTACATTATGCACGTGGAAAAGAAATGTACATTTTGTCACGCTTGCCTACACTTCCGTCAAGCAAAACAAAATAAAAAAAACACCCAGCTGTCTAGCGTACCTCGGGAGATGTGCTACGGGCCCACGTCTTCTTGACGTCCGCGTACTTCTTCAAGTTGAACTGCGACATTATCAGGCACCTCCAGCCCCGCGGCGACATCTGGCTTTTTCTCGCCAGCTGCGACATCACCCAAAGTTCGAGGCGCAGTCCAAGGCAAGCCAGGACGGACGAGACCGACGAGAGGAGGACGGACATAGCAATTGAAAAAAACAAATTACTTAAATGAACAAATCCTGTACGAAAGCAACACACTATAATACCAGGTATGAAAAACAAACAACACGAAAAAAAAAAAAACGAGAGAAATACCAGCACTATGAAAATAAACAAAGCACAAGAACGCACGCTACAAAAAATGAAGGTACGATCCAGAGAAGACCTCGGAGAAAAACAATCGACCGTCACACCGGGCTGATTTGATCGCCAAGACAACAGAACACAACAACATCGCTCACCACCGCCTCGAACATATCGATGGACTTCTGCCACCTCTCGCCGAACGCATACGACACCGCCACCCTATGCTGCACGCTTGTGCTGGGCGGCGCCCCTGCTCCCTCGATAGAGGCGAACGCCCGGGTCAACAGGTCTAGCTGCGCCCCTGCCCCCGAGTGCTCCCCCCTCCCGGTAAGGCCGTAGAGGGCCGCGAGGTAGGTATCATCTGTTGGTGTCACTCCTTGCGCCTGCGTGAAAAATGAGGGGGGGGGGGGGGGGGGGGGGGTACACGTCATGCATGGCCGTAGTCGTCTGACCAAAGACCCTGGCATCCCTACCATGCCGGGACGGACCACGTCGGGTTTTCACCGACTAGGCAGGCATTGCTTGCACCAAGCGGGAAGGTCCGTGCGTGAGGCGTTGGGCGAGTCGCACGAAGGGTGAGCTGCATCCTACTAAGAAGTGCCTGCGAGGGGGACTGTCTTGCATTGGATGACAGCGTCGGGGGGGGTGGGGGCGTTCTCATTTGTTGGTCGCCTCAGTCATTTGATCAATGATCACGCATTCCTTTCGAGACGGAGCAGCTGAAACAAACAAACCTTGTACTCAAGGAAAAAGATGCACACCCATATCGGACAGATCATCTACAGGTCATACAGATCATACAGATCATTCCCACTCTACGATCTAGATATTTAATGGATGATTGACTCATGATCTGTATGATCTATCTATCTGCAGCTCATGTCGCCGGGTGGGAGCCGGATCGTCTGCATAATCACTATTATACCGATATCACATCACTATCATACCGACATTATATCACTACCATACCGATATAATACCGGTATCATACCTCAACCATCCGTTGTCATGTCACTGGCATACCTATATCGCACCAACAGCAAATATCGCTCACGGGCATCACCCCCACGCCAGCATAATATCACTCATCATATTAATACCATATCACTAACATACAGATGTCATATCCAATATCAATATCATATCACATATCAAACCGATAATCCTGTGAAATCTTACCCCCATATCACACAGAACAAAAAACAAGGCAAGCATACAGCAGTACCCGTATCGCTCTCGTGCATCATCTCCGCGGCGACAGCCATCTCAGTCAGGTCGAAGGTACACGCGGCGCACTTGACGGCGAAATTTGTACATCTCCTGCGATGCGATATCGATTCCAAATACCGTCCCTGGTATCACTTATCAAACCAATTCCATTATATCACTATCATACCCCGATATCACAAAAAACAAGGCGGGAATACATATCGCTCTCTCACGCGCATCATCTCCACGACGACTTCCATCTCATCCAGGTCCAAGGTAGACGTGGTGCACTTGATGGCGAAATTGTACGTCTGTGACGATATCTCCACGCCGTTTATCCCCTTCACGCACACCAGCTGCCGCCAGTACTCGAGGCACTCGTCCACTCTTCCGTGCTCCAGCAGCACCACCATCATCTGTGGCGGCAGAGACCAACACGAAGCGATCGAACGGTTTCACGCAGATCATGGGACGTATCATCTATACAGATTATATCTATCTCCACGTGATAATCTACAGCACACACAATACGGCAAATATATTATCAGTGGCGGCAGTTACCCGCACGTCACGATGGAATGGCTTCAGACATCGGTGGTAGTAGTAGAAATAGGCAGCACGGACTTCAGGTAGGAACCGACAACGAGCACTGCTATGCAAGGGGGGGGGGGGGTGCCTTTGGCTCTGTTCAGGCCGCTCACACAAGGTGGCTCACGGATGCTTGGAAGTTCTAGGTTATCGTGCTCGTTGCCTGATTGCTCGCCGGATGCCCTCTGAACGAGGGGGCGAGATCATCCTCTCATCCAGGCAGGCGATAGACCCCGCCAGACGAGGGGGCACTTGCTACACATCACAACGCCGCAACAGGGGAGAGGGGATGCCATGTCGCCGGGCAAGTAATCGATCCCCACTTGATGAGATATGTTGACTGAAGACAAACGATTCCTGGTGTGTACCTCGCACATGTTTTCCGCGCTGGATCTGTCCTACCGTATCACACTATCACACTGGGTCATAAAATAGCACACCCCCTAGGGCGTATTTCAGACCCGGTTTCCTCCAAAACATGGGGGCACACACGACAACGGAAATGGTGGCTTTGGAAGGAGTTCGTCGAGAAGGTTTGCATGTATAGACGCATCGCTCGTCGTACTCAGTACTGTTGTCGAGAAACCCAGCTTTGAAAATCGTCCGAGGGGGGTGTGTTACCTTATCACCCGGGTGATAAGTGTTAAACGGTATGCACATCCCTCACAACATCTCGCAGCGGCAGGTTAGGAAGGTTGGGATCTGGATGATCTACAGATAGATCATTGGTGATCATAGATCATTGATGATCTATCTGTCCATTGGACGAGAAATAAAACACGTACACACGCGAGCGCGCGGCGAATCTTATTCGCATTGCTGCGAGCACTACGAGTTTGAAAAAC
This sequence comes from Macrocystis pyrifera, assembly GCA_031763025.1. Lineage (NCBI taxonomy): Eukaryota > Phaeophyceae > Laminariales > Laminariaceae > Macrocystis > Macrocystis pyrifera. Next base: position 1,323,523 of record JASSKH010000024.1, read on the forward strand.
AAACACACACAGCAATGGCCGTGATCAAATACAAGCAGGCTAATCAAGTCATAATTTGATATGCGTACGGCGGCACCAACCCTGACATACGCGCACCCCTGCAGCGGCAACCCGGCCTATACGGCTTTCGACATTGGGTTCTGTACCAAGGGGGGAAGGGACCTAACCTCCCCCCCCCCCCCCGCCCGTGATGATTGCGTGTGGCGACACTACGTGTAGACCTGCACTTTCCGGAAACTCGGTCTCTGTGGGTTTCGACCTTTGGCTCTGTACCAAGAGGGGAAGGGATTACCCCCCCCCCCCCCCCCCCCCCCCCCCCCCCCCCCCGTATCGGCACACCGGAAAATAAATGAACTCATTCAAACTGTCATCCATGTGCAAGTCCACCTCACAAGCGGTTTAAAGTAGGATTCAGCTCGCTCTTCATGCGACTCGCTCAACACCTCGAGGCGCTTCGCGCTTGATGCAAGCAATGTTTGCCTGGTCGGTGAAACCCGACGTGCTCCATCCCGGCATTGTAGGGATGCGAGGGTCTATGATCATACGACTACGGCCATGCATGATAATGAGTACCCGCCGCGCCTCCTGTGAACAATGCGTTCGGCACTAACCTTGACATACGTGTGCTCCTGCGGCGGCAACCCGGTCTCCATCCGGTGCTCGAACAGCTCCTTGCACGTGTCGGGCTCCGCCAGATAGTGCGCGGCTCTGAATGCAGCCACGAAGGCCGCCTCTGTGGGAGTCTTTGACTCCGCTCTCATGCGGCGTATCGTCTGACGGTGTATTCACCCACAAAGATAAAGAAACACACACATACACATGGGCAAGCAGACACCGACAGACAGACAGACAGACATGACACAAAGACGCACAGACATACACACAGACAAACAGGCAGACAGACAGACAGACAGACAGACAGACAGACAGACAGACAGACACAAAGAGACACGACACATACAACGAACGGAATAGTGAAAAACCCGGAACGAACGAAAACGTGGAGTTGACAAACGAACGGGTGAAAAATCGCAACAACATGCAGAACAAACGATCCATAAACAATGGAGAAGTATGTACACGGTAGGGCCAACATGATATATGCGATGGACAAAGAAGAAGAGCGAAAAAAAAAAAGTTCCAAGAAGCTGCCTATGTACGTAGGTGCAGTGTCCAAAGGGCGCACCAAGAAGTTTTTTGCCAAAAAAAGGTGGGTGCACAGCCAAAAAGATTGAACACATCTATACCAACTCCGCCCTGAATTACAGGCATCAGTCGTATAGTAATATTTAATTAAATTGTTATACTCAGAGCTCACATCGAGGACGCCCTGCCAATCTTGATGCCTGGTCATCACAGCGATCATCCCCAGGTACGCCCCGCGCGTGGCCTGCCAGTTTCTAGAGTTCAGCTCCTCCACAGCCCTGTATAGCCGCAAAAAAGAAAAAAAGAAAAAAAAAAAAGCGGCGAATACACAGCAACAACAAAATAAGTATTATTTGCTCGTCCCATCCATTACCTTCGCCCTTCTTCTCACTTTCCCTCGCTAGTCGTAACTCAGATCCGGAATCAAAAAAGTTATTGTGTCTGCATCTGCATGACACATATAACGTATACCCAACCCTTAAACCGTGTAAGAAAAAGACAGCAGTCACTACCAACGGATATGTGCGGCACACATAACCCTTCTACTATTCGAATTTTCCGCGGCTTCAGCGTGCAGCAAGCGCCCACCATTCGGCTCCTGAGAGCCTATGCGAGAGCAGGATATTTCAACGGCTCTTCACGGGTCATGACTCCCCCCAACGCGGGTCGGGTCAGGAGGTTTTCAAAACCTCACGGGCTGGGTGGGGTCGAGTCGGGTCGGCCAGCGAAACAGAATCTCGTGGGTCGGGCCGGGTCAGATAGAGGTCGAGAGCTCAAACAATGCGCGCCCACGCCCGACCCGACCCGACCCGACCAGACCCGACCAGACCCGACCGCGGAGAAATGACCCGATCTGTGAGTAGCCCTGGATATTTTAGCTCGTTTATTGGCCTCATTTCATCGTCCATTGGTTCCTTTTTCAAAGCTTTACACAGACTACTTGAAAATGAAGAGGAAATAGCTTAAACTGTGAGATCGATAAAAAACCCTCAAAACCTCATGTTGCAAACTTGGTGCAGTGATACTACTGCAGTGATACTTTCATCAAAGGGTGCTACGGGGTGTATGGGTTTATAGGTTTTTAGAGTGGTTCACAACATTCTGACCGTTTTTTACGCCCAACGAATTCGCCCAATATGTGCCAGGTACGTGCGTCATGCACGGTAGATTGCACGCCGAGGGGAGCAATACAGCGACCACACTACGCGTGTTTTTCTATCGTCTCTCCCGCCAGCCGATGGATGGATTCGGCATGAAGACACTCGTTCGGCGTCTCGTATGGACTACGGGTCTAGCAGGCTGAACAAAATACCCCAAGACACACGAAAAACAAAACGGCACACCCCACCCGGCCTGTCAAGCAAATATTCTCCCAAGAGTACACGCGTTCGAAGCATCACACGCAGCGTGAAAAAAATGTAAAACATGAGCATTTCGACTAAATTTTCGACCTCAGCACGTACGGAGGCGTGTATTCAATGATTCAATGTGACATCCGATCAAACGGTATCAGGTACTGACGATTGTGTTCGACAACACGAGACGTAGGACCCATCGTGCGCGCTGGAGACATCATGAATGATCATGAGTGTGCCAGTAGATACCAGCCCGTGGTTAGGGGAGTGCCCCAGAGATCAATGAAGCATGGCAAGATTCAACGAACCCTAAAAGTATATGCACCTTGTTGGTTATGACGCATAGTCACGTGACTGAAAAGGCCAGTGGGCTATATGCTGTATGACCAACAGGTGCTCGTAGCTTCTCAGCTGCAATGGATGACGAGCATCGTCCGGGAGAAATGTTTGGGCCCCAAAGGGCAATCCCTAATTGAAACCCCTCATGACGATTATGAAGATGATACCAAGCCCCTCCCCCTCGGTCGTAGCAACGCCTCATTACATAAATAACTTCAAGGTCACACCCAGGGTCTGTCACTCCGATCCGTGTATGTAGACCCGAGGTACCGATCCACCTCGGTGTGTATGTTCTCCATACCACAACCACACACGGAGAGAAACCTGCCCGTGCGTCCGCCCCACATTGACGCTAATGATCTCAGAATAGCTCGTTCCGGCGAAATCTGGCCCGTGGTCATAAAGATAGGCTGAAAAAGGCACCTCGATGAAAGAAACACATTATTGCGGGGGGGCTAATGTTGTAATCAGGACTCATGATGCACCCAAAAAAACAAATACAAGAAAACACATTTTTTGCGGGGGGGCTAATGTTGTAAGCAGGACCCATGATGAACCCAAAAAAAACTGATGTCCCCCCATGTTTACACATCTATTTGGTTCTGAACATTATGTAATACTATGATACACCGTAATAGTCCAAAATAATACGTACATCGCTGTAAACCGAGCTGTGGTATTCCATCTCGTATCCCGTACAACCAAACAAGCCCTACCATGAACGTGGCTCCGCCTCTGTCGTAGTAGCTCTGACCTGTACATGGCGTTTGCGCAGCCCCAGGAGTGAGCCATGATCATGTGTGACAGAGTTCTCTGGTCAGGGGCAACGCCTTTCGACATCATCTCCTCGTACTTTTCCTGTGCCTTTTTGTCGTCATGCACCTGGGCGTAGCTGTGGGGAGCACAAGGCGGCGGGTAGCAGCAGCAGCAGTATTGCGGGGGGGCTAATGTTGTAACCAGAACACCACGATGGACCCAAAAACAAGTATCCTCCTATATTTAAACAGCATACTTTGTTATCATTGTTGTAATATGTATGTTTCACGGTAATGATGGCAGCAGCAACCGTAGCAGCGCGACTGTAGTCGTACATAGCATCAGCGATACGAAATGTAGCAGCAGCGATAGTAGCAGAGGTACAGTAGTACTTGTGCTGTATTCTTGTAGTCACGAGCAAAAAAACAGGGTGGTCTTCGGTAACGATTTGTTTGGCGGACACAGGCGGGGCGGTGTTGGTCATTCGGCGGTATGTTTTTTGGTGGTAGGCGGTTTTCGTTTTTGGCAGGGTGGTCCTCGGTAATTTTCCCGTCATTAAATTACCGCCCACCAGGGCGGTAACGGTATTTTGGCGGTTTACCGCCATATTTTGGAGATGCCGCCTACCGCCGAAGCCAGTACCGCCGAAAAACGAAAAACCGCCTACCGCCTGAAAAATACCGCCATATTGCACTAGCGCCGTATTTGGAAAACCGCCCAAAGTACTGGCTTTTCTTTTCGTATTCGTTCTCTGTTCTTTGTTCTTTGTTCATGGTCTGGGGATGATTCATTTCTGATTTCATACGTAGTGCGGAGATTTATTTTTTATTTTCTGATTTCTTGGTTCTGGTTCCTTTTCGGTAAAACCTATGTGGGGATGTGTGGACGAGAGAGACGCCCCATACCAGCCACACCACCTGCCCACACCACGCTCAGCCGTGGTCCAGCAGAACAATGAGCGCGCTAGAGGGGGATGCCAGTGCTAGTAGTAGTAGTGTAGAGGCCGGTCCTGCTACTACTACAAGTAGTGTAGAGGCTTGTTGGTCCTCCTGCTACTACTGCAAGTAGTGCAGCCGGGCCTGCTGCTTCGGTGGATGGGAGTGCGCCTCGGTTGTAACCCCCACGCAGAGCTGAAACCACGATCAGCTGCGGCGGCAGCAACCACATTTCGGTCACACTCGACCCGCCCCAATCCGGCAAGAGGAAGTTGACAGCTCGGTGTTGGCGGTTTGTAAGTAGATTCGTCCCGACCATCAACGACAAAAATGTGGTGTGCTTCATCAAGAAAGTTGACAGGACAACCTGCAACCACCTCATGAAGTGGACTCCGGGAGAGAACAAGAAGAAAGGGACGGGAAATTCTGGCATCACGTCCCACATCGAGAAGAGGCATCCCAAGGTGTACAAGGAGGTCATAGCTGAAGTAGGCACAACGGAGGAGAAGAAAGCGCCAGTGGCCGCAGCGATCGGTGAGTGGTAAAAGAGATGTGTAGAAATATAAAATATAACTATTATCTACTATGCAGAAACGGCGGCACGCGGCGGCGGCAGTGGGCCGGAGGCCTCGGATAAATTGATAAATTGATAGTTGAAAACTGGGAAAACTAAAAATTAAAAAGATAGAAGATGCCGAAAAATAAAAAATTAAAATTACCAGGTAGGGAATAAAATAATGAATAATAAAATGAATTGATTTTGCACAAAAAATGAAAAAAACAAGAATATTAATAGTAAGACCTATGCCAATGGGAACGCGAAGTATCAATAAAAAGTTTGAATTCCAAAGATACCCGCCATTTTTTTGTACCACACGCTTCCTATGGGCACGTTTAGAAAAGAAAAAAGTTCCCAACTTTTGGAAAAGGCCGAAAAAAGCAAATCTGGGGCCGATGTTGGGCCAAGATCGGCTTGAGAAAAACTCAGGCCGATCTTTGGTTCGAAGCGGCGAGATTCCGAGTCCTCGACAGACATCGATCAACGAAACCAACCATTGCGTCATGAATTTTGAACGGAGTGCGCTCGTTAGGGGCTCTGACCCACCCTTGGGTCATCGTCTTCACACAATGGCCAGTGACGTGTGGCGGGCGCTGGCCAGGCGTACGACAATAAAACAATTAGCCGCTGGTGTGTACAAAACAGAAGACAAATTTTCTCGATCCGTCTCCAATGGCAAAAAAACAGGCTTTTTTCAGGTTTGGGAGGATACCGCAGGACGCCGCCGGCAAGCTCTCGCCCCCTAGAGCATGTATTCTCTTTCTATCTTCGATGCCGTCATCTATACTCGTTGGCCTTGCCCGACACCAAGCGTGTCGGCCGTGGGCTGAGTCTATATCGAGATCGAGCATCTATCGTCGCACGAGCTGATTTTTATCAGCGTGTTAACAATTTGCAACGAGAGAAAACACATTGCGCCGCCTGCAGCCGTTAGAAAAAAAAAAAAAAATCAAAACATTTTGTCCCTTTTTTCCACGGTCGCGGTACGAGGACATTTTCGGCTGTTTTTTCAAAGCAATTTTTTTTAAAGAAAACTGTGGGACTTCGCGTTTCCGTTGGCATAGGTCCAAGCAACTAATTGTTGTATTGTATGTATATATGTACAGATGTATGTATGACATATGTATGTACTTAATTCGTTTGTAATATTGTAATATTGTTGTATACATTTATTACTAGTAACAGAACAAATACAAAAAAAACAAGAAATCTTCTAAACCCACGACAACAATACCTGGTACTCCGTATAAAATTACCAGGTATGTTAAAATACAAAAGGGCTCCGCATGGGTGCAGGCACCCATGCTCCGGATACGCAAATGTACCTCAGTGCCAATTCGTGATTAGTTTTTTTAGCGAACACAAATGAGTGGTTCGATCGAACAGGATCAGGTAGGTCAATGCCAAGTGGTGCAGGAAAAAGGCAATGCCGAGTTTCAATTCTCAGTTTTTGTATCCGCATTATTATACACCAGCTTTTATGGCGATTTTGGCAACGTCATTATTTGGTCTTTTTCAGCGATCTCTGAAGCCGAAAAATTGGAACCGCCTACGTCGTACTATGTGGCAGGAAATCATCGATGCGTTTGATCTCAGTTCCTGGAGGGGGCAGAATTCAGCTCAGTTTTGAGAGGCTTCTCACGTTTCTCAGAACTGAGATTGCTTGGACTTACAGTACTACAGTACTCATGCCTTTTATCTGCCCACAGCTGCCAGGTACCCCACACCCACGCCAAAGTATCACACCTATCTACGGCGAGCTGTAGTACCTACTGCCAAGGGAGCTTGTGCAGGAGAGATGGCCTCTCCTTTTCACATGAAAGCGATAGCAGCAGTAGCAGTAGCAGCAGCAGCACAACAGCACCACTGCTGCTGCTGCCGCTGCTGCTGTGTGCAGCCGCAACACCAGAGGCAGCACTGAAGCAGCAGTAGTGGCAGCATCGCAGCAGACAGCATGTCAGCTTGCAGTATCCGCCGAAATTACTGCGAGTACAGTACGCGTTGTACGCGCATTATCTGTGTGAAATACTCAAACCTATACCACAGGCAGCAATCGCACTATATAACTCGACATGCTGCGAGTATGAGCAGTATCGAACACCTGATACCTGGTACCTGATATCGATCGGCAATACAGAACAACAGCCTGACAACCGCAAAGTACACTGCCAACATGGGCAGAATTCTCAATGTGGTCCCCGAAATATTCAGGTTGGACATACGTGAAGTACACGCAGCAAAATATCCAAAGAACCACAGAAACCCGAAATACTGCGAGTACTCGCAGTGGGAGCAAGCAGTCTCGAGCGCTCAATTACCTCCAATAGTGCTCGCCGAAATAACTTGACGTGTTTCCACCAGAAAATGGTAAGGTAAGCATCCTATCTTCCAGCTTACCGCACATCTACAATTTCTTAGTAGATCGTACCTGGGATCTGGATATGATTTTTTTTCAAAGTGAACAACGTCTGCTGTGCGTACGACCAATTGAGTGGTTGAAACTCATCAACAATGGAAGCTGCGTGATACGTCAGACACGCTCATCGGGCGCGCTTGTTTTGAATATTCCGTTTTGCTTTGTACATATTCCAAGTAGAACACCTCTGAACTACTACTACTGCTGTACTGCTGCTGCCGTAGTAGTACTCGTATCTCAATGCGCCTCCAGAGATCAGACCTTGCAGCAGTAGACAGTCCGAGCATGTAGAACCAAGTACGATATCCTCCGATGTGATTGGTTGGTTTTTTTATCGAACTCACAACACTCGGCCGAATTAATACTACTTTCCGACAACCCCCATTCAACTCGATCGTCGAAAACAAAGCTTTGCAAGTACATATTCGAAGTAGAACGCCTCTGAACTATTGTACAGCTGCTCGTAGTAATACTCGTATTTCAATGAGCCTGAGCCTCCAGAGATCAGACCTTGCAGCAGCAGCAGACAGTCCGAGCATGTACGACCACCTTGTACGATATCCTCCGACGTGATTGGTCGGTTTTTCTTGTCGAACTCACAACACTCCGCCGAGTTCATACTCCAACAACCTGCATTCCATTCCACCCGCGAAAACAAATGACGTGCCGAATTATTAAACACCTGATCACCGGGATATCCAACGATCTGGTACCAAGAACGGCGCGATACCCCGAGAAGGCGCGTGTAGTCGACCAGCGAAGAGAGAGGGGCAAGGGAAGACAGCCACCGAGTAAGCCAAGACCGAGGGGGTCGAACAAGTCGATGGCGACCCCCAAAGCATGGGAGTCGGGAGAAAGCGGTAGCATCAGCAAGGCCGAGAGAAATCGAACTTCGGAGAGCAAAAAAGCTAATATCGAGTCTGTCACAATTAGCTCTTCGCGGAGCAACAACAGCGAAACAAAGCAGAACAGAACCCCGACATACTGCGAGTACTCGCGGTGGGAGCAAGCAGTCTCCAACCCTCGAGTATCTCCAGTAGTGCTCGCCGAAACAACTTGACGCGTTTTTCACCAGAAAATGGTACAAGGCGAACATGATACCTGGCATCTTGATGTTATTTGTTTTTCAAAGTGAAAAACGTCTGCTGTGAGCATGACCGGTGGAGTGGTTGGAGCTCATCAACAATGGAAGCTGTGTGATACGTCAGACGCGCTCATCGGGCGCGCTTGTTGTGGATATTTGGTTTTGCTTTGTACATATTCGGAGTAGAACGCCTCCGAACTACTGCTGTACTGCTGCGGTATAATAGTATTAGTATTATAGTACTCGTATCTCAATGCGCCACCAGAGATCAGACCTTGCAGCAGTATAGACAGTCCGAGCATGTAAGACAATGTGTACGTGTGATACCCTTCGATGCATGGGGCCGGTACGGGACTGTCAACGCGTACTCGTACTACTTTACAAAAAAATAATCCTCCGAACTCCGAACGAAATCAACCGGTGAATCATTCAGGTCCTGGCGACTGTCCACGTGCACCACTTAAAATTCTTCCAAACAAATTGACCGATGGATCTTTTAGATCTCGAATACGAGCATGGCGGGACTGTCAACGCGTACAAGTAAAAAATCCTCCGAGATGTTGCAAGTATAAGCCGTGTATTGATGAGCTCGTATTGATACCTGATACCTGATATCGATCGGCAATACAGAACAACCGCAAGGTACTGCTAATAACACATGGGCAGTATTCGTAGCAACAGCAACAAATAGAACCTCCGTGTCTCCTCACCCCACAAAATATTCCTTGAGTTCGGGGTAAGCGGTAGCACCAGCAAGACCGAGAAATCGAACTTGGCGACAAAAAGCTGAGATCGAGCCTGTCACAAGAAGCTCTTCGCGGAGCAACAACAACGAAACAAATCTCCAGGACCAAAGAAAATAAAAACTCCGTGTCTCCTCGCCCCAGCGAGTATCCTTCGAGTTCGGGGTCGCCGCGCTCGTCGGTGGCGCGAGACTCCGAGACGCGCGCATGGGAGAGCACCCGTCGGAGCCCGGCGAGCGCGCCCCTCGAGGAAAGCGGTCGAAAAATAAAGCACAAAGCCAGGAAAGCGAAGGTGTATGGAGCCCCAGACTAAATCCAAGACGAAATCGGAAGCGAAGGCTTCGCTCACAGCCGTCGCGAAGGATATCATATATATATATATATATATCCTTCGAATTCGGGGTCGCTGCGCTCGTCGGTGGCGTGAGACTCCGAGATGCGCGAACGGGAGAACACCCGACCGAGCCCGGCGAGCGCGACCCTCCAGGAAAGCGGTCGAAAAAGCAAGCACGAAGCCAGGAAAGTGAAGGTGTCTGGAATCCAGCCTACATTCAAAACGGAATCGGAAGCGAATGCTTCGCTCTCAGGCGTCACGAATTATTGTACATGTATATCTATGCAGATATAGATAAGATATTGTTGGCCCTGTACTCTAAGCGCTCCTCAGCGTTTCTTAGACGATTTTTTTTTGCGTTGTTCGTGCTAGCGCGACATGAGGTTCACTTCACGGGACGAAACTGCCTCATCATGATCCCCGATCCCGACTGTGTCGGGAGCGGCCTCGGGCGAGCTTGCGCCGTGCCCTGGCTGCCGGCTGGCGGGGTGTGAATACGTCAGCTGTGAGTGGGACCAGTTGAGTAGTCGATACTTGATTTATCACAGCCTGGTGGCCAAATAATTTGGTTGTCGGCCAACATTTGCCCCGTCAGGTCTACCCTTGGCCCGTCAAACCCTCTGCCAAAATATTATAGTTTTTATCATTAGGATGTCCTTGACAGCTGTGGCCGGGTGTGCTGTGCTCGTTTCTTGCAGAAGCTTTTTATACTAAAACATCAGCTGCGAGATGGACGAGTTGAGTGGTCGATATTTGATTTATCAGTCTCGTGGCCAAAACTTTTGGTTGACGGCCTGCCTTTGCCCCGTCAGGTCTACCTTTGACCCGTCAAACCCTCTCCTGAAATACGACAGTTTTGAGCATTGGGATGTCCTTGACGGCTGCCTGTCAAGGGGCAAATGTGCCGTCAACCGACATCTATGCTCGCTCGTGACGGCAAAAATATTCTGTTTTTGATGCCGGCACCCAGATTCGACCTCTTGTCCTTTGGCCGAAACGGGAGAGGCTGCATCCTCCGCGGCTTTGAACAGCTCATGGCGGCAAGAGCGTGGGGAATATGGACTGGGGTGGCCGGTCTCATGCTCCGCTGTTGCTTGTGCGTTGAAGGTTGGGCGTTCCAGAAACGTGGGTCGAAATTCTGATTCGGGCTATTTTCCGTGTGAAAGTACGAGTGTTGCGCAAAAATGATGAGGTTCGTAGATTAGCATACGGTCGGGAAACGAGCGTCACGAGCCTCTTCGGCTGCTGTGCACGCCGGGCGACCAGGCTCCGTGAGGCAGAGAAGACGGGTTCTTTGGTTTCGACCGAATATCATGAGTCCACGCCGCGGGAGGAGCGGTACAGTGGTGGCGGTACAAACGGTGTCTACGATTTTGTTTTTTGTTTACACGCAGCAGGCAGCAGCAATGGCAATAATTGCCATCAATGGGAATGATAGCCATTCCCATTAGGTACCAGCAATGGCAATAATTGCCATCAAAGGGAATGATAGCCATTCCCATCAGGCACCAGCAAAGGCAATGACGAGTACTCGTCATTGCCATTGGGCACCAATATCACATGAGGCGTGGAGTTTCGATTGCATTGTGGAGGCGTCTTTTTTTTTATCGTGTAACCGCCAAGCCAAAATTAAAGTCATGAACATGTACCGGTTACGACTAGGTACGACGACGACGTCGTGCTTCTTCCTCCTCGTGCGCCATCGAGCTCCCCTGCCCCGACTGTTGTGCCAGGGGCAGCCTCGGGCCTGCATGATGTGCTGCTACTGCTGCTGTGCTGCTTCTGCTGCCGCTGCTTATCCGTTGCTCTGGTGCTGCTACTATGTATGTGCGGCTACTGTCCTGTTCTGCTGCTGCTGCTCCTGCTGCTGCAGTGCTGTGCTGTGCCTGGATGTTTTTGCTGCCAACCCCCGTGAGCATGATAAATATGCAAGTCAACTCCTCTCGGTGATGTGTCTCCGCATTAAAGCTGAAAAACGGACCCATTTCTGCTTCGGAAGCTGTACAAGTACCGTCTCGCAAATGACATTTTTTGGCGTCTCGGCGGAGGTCTCGTGCCAGCATTGTATTCTTATGATACGTACCTGTACTCTATGCTGCTGGTGCTTGCTGCTGTGAGCTTGCTGCACCAACGTAGTCGCCGGCGCTTCGTAGTGTTGATTAAAATCGATCGACTGCTACCCAACTATTAATATTTTTTATCTATCTGCATACGGAATACACAGTACGGACGCCGAGCGTCTCGTACGTACGAGCTGGGCCAGCCGAAAAATGGATAAAATCATCCGAAGGTCGTATCTCGCGAACCACTGCAAATTAGGACTTGGAATTTGCAGGGCTTTCCCCGCCATTTTACGCGTTGCTCAAAACTGTTTTTTTTATGCACCCCTTGGCAGTACTGTCGCACTAACAGTCTCAAGTTGCATACCGGTACGACCAGCCATTACGGGCATGCGCGGAGCCGCAGGCGGGCGTCAGCCCGTCGCGGCGAAGCCCCTCTTGTATATTAATATTCAATAATTGATGGAATGAGAAGATTTTGCGGCGCCTTTTATGTGTCTGTTTTGCTGGGGATTCTGTTGTTGTTGTTGTTCTTGTTGTATTTTGTTTGTTTGGTTCCGTTTCAAGTAGAAGACATGAAACAAAAAAAGACATTGTATCTAATCCGCGACTCCATTGCTTCGCTGATACGTCGCCAACGTTGGTGCACCCTCGTCGCCCCCTCTCTTTGACTTTTTTTTTTTTTTAATTCTGCCTTGGTGCTTTCGCTTTTTCGTTTCCTCTTCACAGCGGGCCATTCATCAACAGGCGCATCGAGCGGATAAGCGTCACTGGTGTCGTTCATGACACCGAAGATCGGCGACAAAAGGAAAGCCGAACCCGACAACCGTTTCGTCATTAGGTGCTGCATCAACCTTAGGCCTGAGCAGATGCGGTTTGACGATGGCTTCATGCTCTTCGCGGGCGCTCTCGCCCCCGAGTACTCGAACACGACCATGGCCAAGGAAACGTTCAACTCGATCTTGGGCAACCTCCACGACAGGGTGAAACAAAACGTCGTGGACGACTTGCGTTCCTTCCCGTCAGGAGTGTCTGCAAGTGGGGTATCCGGGAGGTTTCCTTGGCGCCCAGCTAGATCTCACCACTGCAGCCGGCAAGGAGTATATCACCTTCAGCGTGTCGTACGTACGCAAGGGAAGCACCGACGTCACCCTCGTAGCCCTGGCGACACGAGCATTTCCCGGCACGCAGACTGCTGCCGACATCAAATCCTGGATCGAAGCGGTGAGGCGATTTCTCACTGTTGTTCAGTTTAGATTCATATTTGCCCTCGATTCAATTCAGGTGGATGTTGAAGAGTTTTTTGTTGTGGATTTTTTGTGTTTTACTGGGGGGTTTTGTCCTGTGTGTTCGTTGCTTCGATATTTATGCGGCCCTTTACATCATTGCTCATGGTTATTTCGATATCTTTTGTAGGCTTCGTATCGCACGATTCTACCTGGATTTTCGTTTCATCCTGTCGTCTCTTGTTTCTAAACCGCAGCTGACCGCCGAGTACTTTGCGGACTTCACGGGGGAGTCCGTGGAGCCTAAGGACGTCTTCCTCGCGTTTACGGTGGATCAAGGAGGAAACGTTGTGAACGCATGTGAGGCGTTGGGCGTGGAGGTCATCAAAGGAAACTGTCACCGCGTCAACTCCGCGGTCTTGTGGAGTCCGAGCATTGCGGGTTCTGCGGCGCGTTGAAAGAACAAAGAGATGGGCGATCTCGTGAAGAAGCTGGCAGCTTGTGTCAAGTGTCTGGAGTCACTCCGCCGTCAACAACCACAAGCTGAAGGAGTTCCAAAGGAAGATTGAGGAGAACCCCCAGGAGGTCTACGAGTTCATCAGGAGAAACGACATGAGGTGATTTGAAGTTTTGTTTTGAATGCTGCAAATAGTCGTGCTGTGCTCGTGAACTATGATTTCTCTGGTACTCGTTTTGCTGGCTGCAGCGACATGTGCAAATTATGTACCAGGTATTGCTTTACGTTGCGTTTGAAATAAAGTTTCATGTTCAAGTTCGATTTGTATCTTCGTCTCTGGTTTCGAGTACCTGGTATTTATTATTTTACCAGTATTATATATACTAATACTAGTACTGGTACTGGTTACGGTCTAGTGTTCCTTTGTCCTCGTTTGACTACCATCGCGTACAGATAAAAAAATCAAAAGTTATAATGCACACCCCCGCCCTCTGCGCGGCAGAGCCGGCACTCCTTCCACCCCCCCGCCACGACTTTCCCCCCAACGAAAAACGACTCAACGACAAGGTGGACCAGCTAGTTCAAGATGATGGATCGCCTTCTAGCCTTGAAGAAGGCGATCACCGAGTACTTCCGGCAACAAGCCCAGAACAGCGCGCGGAAGCTGACATCACACGAGTGGACCGTTACCAACGAGGTGCGCAGCCTTCTGGACGAAGTCTCCGAGGCCACGATACGGATGCAAGGCGCCAAGGACACCCACGTCAGCCAGGCGATCTTCATCATGCGCGAGGTAATCGACATGCTGAAAGAGGAAGTGCAGCCGATCCGAGTGCCGGACGCCACCGTCCTGCCGACCCCAGAGAAGGGCATCCCCACGGAGAAGACCGACGTTTCCGACCTCACCCTGGAGGCGCAAGAAGTGCGGACCGTACTGCTGGAGGTGATGGAAGAGAAGGGCGTTGGGAAGGCCTCGCTAAAGGTGGAGCGTATTTGCGCATTGCTGGACCCGAGGCGGAAGTCGCTTGACGACGACCAACTCGTTAAAGGCTCTGCAGCCCCCAGAGCGCGCGCCGAAGCGGACTTGAAAGCGGTGATCGCGGAGTTTACGGAGGAGCCCACGCCATCGGCGGCGCCTGTGCCGGCGCCAGTGCCAACGGTGGAGCCCGCGGAACCTGCGTCCAAGAGGCAGAAGCCTTCGAGAGTCGAGGAGCGGCGCGCGGCACGTGCGGCAGCGGCTGTTGCTAGCAATGGCAGCGGTGGGGTCAAGTTTCAGGCTTCCGGCACGGCGCGGAGCGTGCTGATCGCGCAAGAGCTGCTGGTGTACTTGGCGGAGCCGGACCAGATCGACTTGGCTGACTTCAACCTTTTGGGGTCTCGGAGTCGGCGGGGCATTGACAGCTTATGCCCAACGACGGGAAAAGTCACGTCTCCGGCGGAGATGCCGTATCTAGCGTTCTTAGCTCGCACGTATCATGGGATCGAGGCCACCAGCTGTCAGGCCGAGCGCAGTGTTTCAGCGCTCGCCCACCTCATTGGTGACCTGCGCAGCAACATGCTTGCAAGTAAGGTCGAGCGCATGATGTTCATTCGGCTCAACAGGCACATGATTAGCGAGGTCCGCACGTTGGACGCCGCGAAAGCGCAGGCACGGGCTAGGGCAGCCAAGAGTGCACAGAAATCGGCGGCGGTGCAGGAGGAGAGGTCAAACATGGTGGTTAACCTTGCCTTGTAGATGTCACGAATGGCCATGAGAATGGTATCCCCTGTCTGCCTGCCCTTGTGTGTCGCGTTCGTTGCCTGGTTGCCGTTCTGCGTTCTACCTTATTTATTTGTTCCACATTAAGGGCGGTAGGGTTTTGTTTTTTGTATTTTTAGGCAGTGGTATTGCCGTTTGACGGTAATGTTTTTGTAAAAAACGTGCAGTGCTGGAGAAGAGCTGACATGGTTTTATGGCGGTAGGCGGGGTTTAGGTTTAGGATGAAAATGCATAGTTAATCGCAGATTTCCCTGTTGGGTTTGCCTCGATTTCTGGCTTGAAACTAGAAATCGCTCCGAAATACTCAAAAACAAACGTGCAGGGCAACCGTAGGAAGGAGGTTTGCCGTTTGTTCGGGCTTCAACAACATCGCATATTGCGAGGCACCGCAATAACCGTCCAGTCGTGTATCGTACCGCCGAAAAAAAACCAAAACCGCTTCACCGCAGAAAAAATACCGCCGTATTGTATTACCGCCGGATAATTACCGCCGTTTTTGGGAATACCGCCCACCGCCAGAGTCGATACCGCCGAAAAACGAGAAACCGCCTCACGGCAAAAAAATACCGCCGTAGTGCATTACCGCCGTTTTTTTAAATACCGCCTACCGGCAGAGTCGATACCGCCCAAAAAGCGGGAAACACCCCCATATAGATCTTGGAGAGGTCGGACACATTCTGAGGCGAGAAATACCAACTTCTAACATTTCCGGGACAAAAGCTCATGCGAACGTGCTGAAAGGGACTTTTTCAATTGACTCCAACTCCGACTGCATAAGAAGTGGCCTAAAGGAGCACTACTCATTTTTTCTCCCTTCCTATGTATGATATGTATGAAATTTCAGAATCACCACTGAACTGGATAAATACTTGGCAAATGACTCTACAAGTAAAAACTGTCAGGATCTGTAGACCAGTCTAAAACCTATCAATAAACCTACACTGATACTATCAATATTAACAGTGGTGTCACTAGGTCACGCACCAAATTTGCCGAGACGAGTTTTGAGGAACATGTTCAATTTCACAGGCCTTTTTTTTTACGTTCTTCAAGTAAGTGCAGCTCTATACCAGGTATCAGACAATTCTCAGGTACGTAGCAGCGGTGGGTACGACGGCGGGTGCTGTTTGTGTCGCCTCCCTTGCCGTACAGCAGCAGCCTGTGGGGGGTTGAACAAGTCACCAGAGGGCTAAACAGTACATCACGCATGATGGAGGTATGCACTATACTACACTAAGAGTTTTTCATGCCTGGGAAGTACAACAGTACGCGCTCTTCTGGCAGGCGCCAGTATTACATTATCTCGGCTCTTCTTCTCCCACGTACGTAAGAAGTTCGGAGCTGGCGTTCTCTAAATCAAGGGGGAAACATATAATTCATGCTTCGTACACAAAACGAAATGGTGGCTGTGTGAAATATTTCTACTGGTCTAGATTGTCTGTCCGAGATGTAAATAACAGCATGGCATCGACGTGCAGTGAAGAAAACGCGCAAACCGACGAATCACGCCGCTTGCAAAGGTGAGTGTCAATCACTCAATCACTCGAACTCAGAGATGATGCATTACAAATAAACTATTAATAAAAGGTGTCTTTCGCAAGCAAAAACACTTTGGGGTACCCGGGTAGACAACTCGCGTCGTACTTGCCAGCGGGTATAAGTTACCTGTAAAACCGCCCCCAAATATCACACCCATAGTAACATACCGCCCCGCACGGTGAAGAAACCCCAACCCCACTGGCTCTACCAACGGGTATGTTTTACCTGTATTACCGCCCCTCAATACCATACCCGTCGTAATACACCGCCTCGCACGGTGTAGGAACCCCAACCCCACTGACTCCACCAACGGGTACGTTTACCTGTAATACCGCCCTCCAATACCATAACCACAATAACACTACGTACTCTGATATTTTCAGTACGATTATTGGGTAGTAGGGTGGCCTTTCGTGTACGAATAGCGCCAAATACCCAACTACCCAGCCTTTTATACTGAATTGCCCGGGATTCTACCCGAGTTTTCCCGGGTTCCTACCCTAGTATGATGGGGTAGAACTTACTCACGGGTATACATTACCTATACTGCCGCTCTCCAACACCATACCCGTCTCCACACTAGATAATATATACCAACTCCAGGTATGAGATTTTGGATGCTATACCCGGGTACTCCGGTAGCTCTAGCTGGGACCCCAATGCCATACCCGTCGTTTTACTACATAATCTGATACTGTTATGCTGCTAGTAATTTTTTCGGGTGGCCGGGTAGCCTTCTGTACATGAGTTAGCGCGAAATACCTATGATACATACCCGGGCTTCCACCTGGGTCTGCCCATGCTTCTACCCAGGTACAACGAGGTAGAACTTACCAACGGGGTACGTATTTCCTGTACTACTGCCCTCCAACACCACACCCGACATAGGCAAAATAAAATGTTGGATACAGTACCCGTGTAGAATATCAAGAGCTTTACATTGGCCCCAATGCCATACCCGCGAAAATATAAATACCTACCCTACTGAACACACCTTCGAAATAATCAGGGCTGTTCACGGGTCATGACCCGACCTGCGGGTTGGGTAAGGAACTTTTCAAAATCTCACGGGTCGGGTCGGGTCGGGTCAGGAACTTTTCAAGCTCTCACGGGTCGGGTCAGGAACTTTTCAAACTCTCACGGATCAGGTCAAGGCCACCCTTACTCGACCCGAGCCGACCCGCGAGGTTTGACCCGACCCGTTTACAGTCCTGAAATATCATGAAAAAATAGAAAACTCACAAGTCGAGAATCTGGTTGTAGGTCTTGATGTCCGGCGTGAGGGAGTCGTCCCGCATCCGCTGCAGAATCGCCGCCATCTGCTTGGACGCCAAGGGAGACCCTCTGCTTGTGCTCAGCAGTTGCTGCCGGTTTGCCGAGAGTTCCCATAGCCGAATCAACGGTCCCATCAACGGTCGGAGACGCGGTGTAAGATAAACAGCGGTGGAATCAATGGCCTATTGACGACAGGGTCTGTAACGTGTGCCTCAACGAGAAATACTACCTCAACGAATTCACGGATGCAGTGGGCCAGGTGCTTAATTCACCACCCGAGTACGGCATTTACTAGCCGTGAAGCCATTAGAGTAGGGTGTTTGAGAAGAATTTGGTTGAAAACAATATTGGTTGGGATTCTTGTGGTCTGCCTGCTAGACAAGCATTGCCCCTAAACCCTCGAAATTTTAGGATGCTCCCATTGTTGTGGCACAAAAGTGGCCAGAATGCCACCATCAAGGTTATTATTTTAGGGTTGGGCTTCGTTTTTATCTATGTAACAGACTACAAGAAACACTACAAAATGGATGAAACCAAAAAAAAATATTCGCTAACACCCTATCAACAGCAGCAAGCCAACTCACAGCCCCAGCAAGAGTATGTCGTGATGTAGTACCTTGAGGACGGCGTTGTATATGGAGAGTTCGGACGCACCCCCCTCCCGCGCTATGTCCAGCAGGGCGATGGCCTTGCCCACTTTCGTCGACGGGTCGGATTTGGCCAGGCTCCTGACCTTGAATATCGCGTCCATTACCAGCCGCGCCCGCTCAAGGTCCGACATCGATCCCCTCCGATCGTTCCCCTGCGGTCGACAAAACAAAAAAACGCACAGATCGCACAGATCCACCAGATCCTTATTTCTGGACCAAAATCTGTCAGGGAATATATGCTCCTGATCATCTAGATTCACTGCTACAGGTATGTGAAGATATTCGAATAATATCGGGCTGCAATATGAACGATACATATTGTAGTCGGCTGGCCAAACAAATAATCCTAGTGCTGGTGTTGATGGCGGCCCTGCGCGCAAGGCAGGGAGATGGAACAGGGCGGGACAGACAGGGTCAGGGCGCTTGCTGTCGGGCCTCGCTGCAAGGCGGCTGCAGAGGAGGGAACGGAGGCTGCAAGAAACGCCGCTTGAGGAGAAATTGTGCGATTGTGCCGCTGCAGCTTAAACTAACGCATGCTGTTGAATTGGGACTAGACTATGATATGTCGATGCCGATATTGATGATTGATTATGGCATTGGCTGAGTTTGATTTGATTTGATTTCATCTGTTGATTTGTTTCGCTGATTCTGATGTACGTGATGCAACACGAATATCGCCAACAGGACGAAGGAGGTCCGCTATATGGTTCTTGTCGTTGAAATGGGTTTATATCGTACCGATAATAACGTACCAGATAGGCTATATATATGTATGCAACACCATCAGGCGAGCTTTTTTTTTTTCCCGGAATACTTTGCTTTTCTCCTCCGGCTACGGGTTTTTCTTGTGCTCTCGGCCACGGGGCACGCAGGGGGGCCGCGTGTACACCACGGCACAAAGTGTGGGTCCCGGCCGGGCTCCGTGACACGTGCTCTAGGCCTTCAAAATCGCGAAATCTGACAAGTAATCACGGGGAGCCATTCCTACCTGCTAGAGCCGAGCAGGCCCATGGAAACCCCCTCAAGTTTCTACGCGGGGGAAGGGCTGTAATTTTGCACCCCAAGTATCCGAGTTCTGCTGTACATCACGCACCAGACACGTAGCACAACTAGCACCGGGCACGTAGCCTAGTCAAGGCCATATCGCACAGGGTCCGTACGTAGCATGGTCAACCTCATAACTGCCTGCTATCGTCTGCCTCACTGCGCTCCCAGCTCTGTGCGCCTGGCTGTGTTTCCTAGACCTCTCGAGTCTGCAGCACTGCGACTCGGTCACGACCCATTGTGTTGCTTGTCTCGTTGTACACCTCGCGTAGGGTACATAGCCCATACTGCTGTCTGCTTCTGTCTGTCCGGCTGCACTCGGAGCTCTTCGTTCGTTGCGGGTAGGTCTTGCGTGTTGGGCACGACAACATGGAGCCCTCTCGAGGACACACACTCGTGAAGCTGTTCAACTACAGTGGCAGCAGTGCAACTACAGCACAGCAAACAGAATGCCATGCGTTTACTCTGTGTAACAGAATGTGTGCGCTGTGTGTACTTTTGTGTACTATAGTACCAGGTATTTGTACTCTTCGAATGCGTACTCTGCGTGCTCTGCCGTAGAGTCGCACTCTGTG
The DNA here is from genome assembly GCA_031763025.1 of Macrocystis pyrifera. NCBI lineage: Eukaryota > Phaeophyceae > Laminariales > Laminariaceae > Macrocystis > Macrocystis pyrifera. The sequence goes on from JASSKH010000024.1 coordinate 1,343,775, forward strand.
TACAGTACTTTTCTGAACAACACAGTTCAGAGTACGTATGTGTACGTGTGTACTATGTGTATACTCATGGTACTACTGTACGTGTTCTTACGGGGGGTCATAGTTAATAGGACCCATGGTACACACAAAAACCTATATATTTACCTATTTTTACTAACAGTATTTGGTCCTATTTACTATGGTCCCCCGTAATAGTATTTGTGTTATCTATGCACTCTGTCCTCTGCTGTATCTGGCACAGCACTGGGAACATACACCCTGTGGGTACTCTTGTGTACTCGTGTGCCAATAATGTTATTTTTACTCTGTGCTCTCTTGTGTACTCAGCAATATATAGGGCGGCACAGCCGTGATAACTATTTGTGCACTGCTGTGTGCACTCTGCTGTCCAGCACATATATGACTAACTGCTGTTGTGTGTGTCCTCTCTGTTCTCACTCCTAATGTATTGTGCAGTATGTGTACTTTGGTGTGCTGTCTGTGCTGTTCTCTGTGTGTACACTGGTTGTCATCTGTGTGTACTCTGGGTGTGCTCTGCGTGTACTATTCGTACAGACACTCTGTGTGTACTCTGACGTACAGTAGTGTACAGCAGTACTCTGTAAGTTCCGGCTCAGGGACGGACATTCCCAACGAAAAAAAAAACTCATGATTCGTGACATTTGGTCATGATGACAACATGTCACAATTAGTTCTGACGAAAGTACCTGATATGTCACATTTTACGTCATGTTTCGTGATATTTTCAAAATGTAAAACATCCAAACATATTGACAACCCAAGGGTCTTTGCGAGTTGTGCGCGAGTGGGACCGGGCCGGGCCGGGCTCGTGATACACTTTCAAATCACGGGCCGAAGCCCGACCCAGCCCGTGAGATTACAATCTCACGCGCCGTCGGCCCGACCCGGCCTGAGAGATTCCAATCTTACTGGCCGTTTGCCCGGCCTTGTCCGTGAGATTCTCAGAACAGTTTCGCTCTTTGTTTGCGCTGGTCTCCTTCTCCTCGAGGTTTCGAGGCCGCAACGTGCTCGTTAGCCCGCGCCCAGCGGTTGCTTTGGGCAGCCGCTTTTCGTCCACAATCGGCGTAAGAAGCAAAGTTCGCCATATGCCCCGATACCGGTCTTCTTGGGTTGCGTGGGTTATGTAGAGCTTTGATCAGGCGTATTTACAGTACATAGAGCCACGACAAATTGTCACGGATCGTCGCTTGGTTTTGCTTTTTACATCATACATTTAGGGAACAACTAAACGAAATGGCGTTATGACTCGCTAGGCTTTATTCGTGAATCTCGACATTAAAAATCGCCAACCTAAATGGCGAGAATTCACGAATACCTGACCCAGCGAGCAACCGCTGTCCAGGTGCAAGCCACAGCCCTGCCTGTCTGTTCGCGTGTTCTACCAGTCTGCCAGCACCGTTCCGTGTGGTATTCACTCGGTACTCCCACAAGCGCGATCAACCAAACAATGCCAGCTGTTGCTGATAAAATGAGCTACGTACTACTGATACGTACTCAGCCAGACAATATAAACCACAACGCCCATTTCTCTCCACAACAACTTGCAGAGTATTAGGGCCAATCTTATCGAGGACTTTCGGTTCTTTCAATTAGACCTGATTTTTTTTTTTCTAATTTCATTTGCATCTGATTGAACGAAATTTAGTGTTCCCCGTTAAGATGGGCTCTTATCATATCGGTTCCCGATCGCTAATAATATTTTCCATCAAAGATGACGATTCATGACAAAAACTACCTCACATGATGATTTCGTGTTTCTTATTGTACGTAAATAATTTTGACCGTTCGTAACGTCCCGAATTATCTTACCTACAGCAGTATGCCTCTCTTAAGTTTTTTAGGGCAAACCGCAGTCTGGATTTGGAGACAAACCAAATTCTAAGTGATTTGTCCCCAAAATGGGACTGCTGTTCTACAAGGTTTAAATCTGCCGTATGTCGGTATACCGATACTATCCATACGCAGGCGTCCCCGGTGGCTTGGTAGGTGGTCCGCGTGCCTGTCAAGATCAATTTCGTGGGTTCAAGTCTCACCGAGTGCATGCTCATAGGGACTTTTTCTTGCATCAAAACTTGATAAGCGGAAAGCGCGAGAGCGTGAGTTGGCGACATTCGATGAAAATCGACGAGCAGTGGGAATGCTGAACCCTATGCGCGACAAAAAATAAAGGCACGTACCGGGGGGGAGAAGGGACGACACCTGTGACCACGGCTTGTCCAGAAGATCGTCGAGGGTAAAACCTCCTACGAGTGGGCTGGAAAGTAAAAGTGATGAAGAAAAAAAAAAAAAAACGTACGGTATGGTACTGATGTATCACACGTATTATATATATATTTGGCAATACCTATATACTTGATATAATTTTGACTGTAGCAGGGCGGTATTTCTAAAGTAGGAGATATCATACTCTTCCTGGCCTAGGCCGTATATAGGAGTAGATGAGTGGCTTGCGACATACCGGAATGTATGGATCATCCTCATCGTACATGTCATCGGGTGGAAACGTGTACATATCACACAGATCATGTCAGACCAGAGCGCAATGTGTTTGCAAACCCGGGCAAACGCATGCTAGCATGGCCACACCCTGCACACCATGTATCGCGGGAATACAGGCAGGTACAGATCAACTCCGTAGAAACGTGTACGTCCAGATGACGTAGATCCGTCAACATGACCTGCGTGATCCATAGAGTGATGCGATCTGTCCGAAGTGTTCAGGTACTTTCGAATTCTCCAAGTTATTCTCTGCAGACGATTGGGAGATTGTGTGTCGTTGTCAAGCTCAATACCGGTACGCAGAACCCAAGACTACGGCAACACACGATCGCTGTTTCGAACTGATACGGCTGCACATCTCGGAGACAGATCATGATCTATCTGATCTGTCTACTGCAGATGATCTAGTTCTTTGACTTCCTCACCAGCCGTTGTGAGAGGTTGCGCAGGATCTGGTACGCTACAGATCCAACCCAGGAAACACGTGCTAGAGCATGCCGACCACACACGTCCCACCCGGCACCCGGCAACAGATCATACATAATCGAGACTATATTTGCTTGAAATATCTACCGTAGATAATGGAGTGGGAATGAGTTGTAGATGATCTGTAAAGGCTGGAAGCGACACTACCATGCCCCGCTGGAATCTTCTATGGGCGGTCCTCTCTCTGCCATATACTTGTAGTATCCTCGAACGGGATTACCTCGACAAATACACGTTGCTGTTGTTACTGCCGCTGTTGCTGCTGGCGCAGCGCTCCAGCTGCTGCTTCTGCTGCGGCCACGAAAATACATTGAATTTAGGACAAAAAAAGCATGTACAGGTACACTACATGGTACATATTACACTTGGGAAAAGGCCTCCTGGCCGCCCCTCTGGTTGGCCAGCGCCTGATTGTGAAAGCTTACAGGAAAATATATCACGGTTCCGGGGACAGCACTTTCACCCCTGGACAGACAGCAAATATATCTTAACCCGTTCGTTTGGATCAAAACAGCAGCGACGGTTACAAAAGTTGTACAAGTAGAGGGTTTCGCACATCTTGGCAGACGCTACTACGAACATTGCCGTGCATTGGAAGGGAGTTCGAGCGCTCTGCTACTCTTCGCTTGCTCTCCCTCCTCACTTGGTACCCTGCTTGTGCTTTCAATCGCGACTGGGAATTGGGGACATTGGAGATTACGCAGAAGGCGTTTATTGAGAGCATGTTGAGTCTTTATGGCGTTAACCCGTCCTCTGATATCCCCGCGACCCCCGGTGTGGAACTAGGTCCAAGAGAGGAGGGCGAACTTGGAGGATAATGGCCGTAGAGGGAGGCTGTAGGCAGCTTAATGGGGCTGTCAACCATGACGACGCCGGACAACTCGAACGCTGTGCGTGCTGTGGCGCGCCACTCTCACAACGCTAGGGAGAGGCACTGGAAAGCAATTTTGAAGCTTATGGCATACCTTCACGGGACCAGGTTTTTGAGACTGACTTTTATATGAGGCCAGGGATTGGATTCAACTGCGTATCGTGATGCTGATTATGCTGATGAGGCGAACGATAGGCGCTCGGTATCGGGGACGGTATTTACCCTGGGGGGTGCGGCCGTCAGTTGGGCAAGCAGCATGAAAGAGATGTGTTACGTTGTCCACAGCAGAGGCAGAGTACGTCGCCTTAGACGAAGGGGTGAAGGAGGCGTGTTTACGGGCGCCGTGTGGTCGTTTATTTGTCCAGAGCTGAGTGGATCATGCGTCCAGGTTTTTCAGGACAACCAGGGGGGCATAACGTTGGCAGGGAACCCTCTTAGTTCTGCCCATATTGACGATCGCGTTCATTTCGTTAGAGAGCTACTTCGTGCGAAAAACTATCGACATTCAGTTCGAAGCTTCGAAATAGCAGGACGCGGATACTTTGTCGAAATCCCTTGCTGCGACCCCTCATCAGTTTCACAGTAGGTTCTTATTGGATCTGCCTTTGGAGGGTGAGTAAGGGGGTATGAGCAATATTCAATGAGTACCATGTTTGAGTGATGCGAGGAATAATCTGTCAGGTCACCACCCCGCGCTACTCCGAGGGGCATGGAGAAGTAGGGCACCACTTGGCATTTTATTTTCTGGCCGTGGTCATCGTTTGGGATGCGGTCCTTGCTTCAATTGCAATGGTTTGGAGTATGTGTGTTATGCAGGGGGTTTTAACCCGGTGGCCTGCGGGACTGTCGTTGGCTGCTTTTTGGTCCTAGCATGCCTTGAACGTCCCTTCGGTCTCATCACTGTTGTGAAGAGCCAGGGAGGGTGTTCGTTAGGATCGTAACAGCAGCAACGGCTACAAAAGTTGTAGAGGGTTGCGTGCATATTGGCAGGCGCTGCTGTGAATTATGCGGTGCACTGGAAGGTGTCAGGATATCTGTAGTGCAAGAACGACTCAACAGGACGTTGGGTTTTGTACTGTATGGTATGGCCGTTTACTTGGATGTGAAACCGTCAGTACAGGCAGCTTCTACGCGCCTGTGCTGTGAGATAATAGTTCACTCTGTTTCTTCTCTACCCGAACCTCTGCCCAGCGCTAGCTGCTGCATGATCTTTGGCAGCAGCGCCGTCACTACTGCATGCTCTACTGCTGCTGCTGCTGCTGCTGTACTATCGACAGAAGGGAGCTCGAGCGCTCTGCTCCTCTCGGCTCTCTCTTCCTCTTCGTGTCCTCTAAAGCAACGACTATAAAGAATGTTATCCGACATCGTGGCAATCGGGAATCCAGGCTTGGATTCTACCAACATAACCCCTACAGGACTGCAGTCCCGTGGTGGGGACCAAACACCTGGAATTATACTACCGGTACAGTTTAGGTTTCTATACAGGGCAGAACTAAAAGGGTTTGAATCCTTAATTTGCCTAGACTGACACCAAACTACTACCAGGTACCAGGTAGGTTTCGGTGTGGAACACTCGGCAGGCCCTGGCAGGCACACCCTTCCTTGACGGTGCACGTTTTCCCTTGCTTGGTGAGTCTCCTGGCATCTTTGCCTCCAGGTGCATCTCTCTGCTGTGTCTAACTTCTCAAGTCGGGCTTGCCCTATTTTTCATTATTTTTGGTTTTCGACCACTTGTGTACTCGTACAAATGGCACTCTTTCCCAAGTAAGAAATCTAATCCTCTGGCATAGTGGCAGTAGTCTCGTTCCTGTTTCTCACCGGGTCCTTGCTGGGCGTGGGTATGCGGTACTCTGTAGCATATTAACAAAAAAATACAGTCCCCCCCCCCGCGAAAGGTGGTTCGCAATCTGCTCGTGGTGTTTAAAGTACGTAGTCGACAGCTGGGGTCGCCTGACCGTAACCTGACAGTCCCGACGGCCCTGTGAGTGTACGAGGCATGTATAAATTAAAAAAACAGCTATTGATATCAGAGTTTAATTGCCAGAAAATGGTACAACAGCAGTTGAACCATTTATAGCAACAAGTAGAGCCAAAAATGGAAAAATAGGCCAAGCACAACTTGAGAGGGCACAGAGAGGTGTACCTTGAACCTTTCAGCCAACAAGAGGTACGATCGTGCGCAGGCCAGTGAGAGAGAGGGTCAAGGAGTCTTTTCCCGACTGCAATGTTGTATACCTATAAATGGCCTAAATGGGATAGGCGTACCTAATTCTGTCTTTTGACCATGATTTGGGGGTCAGCTTTTTAAAAGTTCAATGGACGCGACCACTTGATACTGCTGTTCAGATAGCCAGACGCAGCAAAAGATAAGAGCTTCTATAATAGCTCACCACTCGCGACTGCCGTTGCCACGTGTCTCCTACCTCCTCCGCTTCCCTGTCCTGCTGCTGGCTATATTGCATCGCTCCTCCGCCTCCAACTGCTCGTTCGTGGATGCGGTCATGATGCTCGGAGACTGTTGTTGAGGGTGGTGGTTGTGGTGGTGCAAGAACTCGCGAGCTGTCGCTGAACGCACGAGAGGTGTGACAGGCCGTTGCTGATCTAGCAACCCCCCCTCTTGCTGCACAGCTCGAACGCGACACTTCACGTGCACAAGTTACAGCGAGAGACCTCACCCGGAGCATCGTCCTCTCTATTGTTTGAGGGTGTGCTTTAGGCCCCACAGGTGTCGGCTGCCGGATAACTAGCAAGCGCCATGCCCCCGTAGTCGTAAAGCCAACTTATTAATGGAACACAATGTTTTGCTGGGTGTGAGCTACGTCTCTACCAGTCTCCACCATCTCTTGTCTTCAACTACAACGTCGCAACTTCTGGGTAGGCTACGACTTCAGTCAGCACATTGGACAAGAAGAGGGGAGGGATGAGATTTTTCTCGGCGATATGTCTGGCTTGGGTCGCCAGACTCTCCCGCGTTGATGGGAAGCGGGGTGACGACGATACACTCGGGTAGGCAGCAGAGTCCTGATTTGTTTTCGACTCACTATGCGGTGCGGTGGTCTGATTGATGGTCTGATAGATGCCGTGTGCCAGAAGTGAAACGCGTTGGATGCTCCGTATGTACCCTTTTGTTTGCCACAAATCGCGATGACGTTTGTCACGCATTGCGTGTAAGGGAGCCGCTTAGGTTTGCCGCAGGCGCGCTCAGTCTGTGATTGCAAATATAACATACATCTTGGGGAGATTTTGTGTCAATATATCTACCGGTATGAACCATAAATTATGTCTCTTATGATTTTTACGATCGTACGTCCTGGTAAAATGCTGTAAGAATTCTTAACGTCTATTGACACAGATAGTCGTGCAGAGTGGGTACTGAACCACCCTGCAACCAACCAACTGCAAAGTGCAAGTTGATGACACCAGCAAAATTTTACTCTCGCTCTTGCTCGCACGTACCTTTCTTTAGTTTTCTTAGTTTGTTTTCATTTTTATTTTTAGCAGGGTACCATTGAAATTAAGCTTCGCAACCACGGCTGAGTTATTACGCTTCTTTCGCATTATGCATTGTCTTCATAAGGCCGTTTCCTATGCGGTTCGATTTTTGAGCTTCAGATTTTGACCCGATCGCATTTTCAGATGTGAACTTGGCAAATCGAAACAGCAGTCGTCCTATGCGGAAAAATCAGATTTATTACGCGTGCTGAGATTCGAGCAAACGCCAAGACCAACTGCTTTTGTTGTGGTCTGGCGCCGCGAAGAGACGCGCTGGCGTAGGACCCAAGCTTCCGAGCCAAGGCTGACTGCCTATGGTCTGGCGGCGAAGAGACGTGGCGCGTGCGCTAGGGTCAAGCTGTCTTGGTATTTTGTGTTTCAAAATGTGTCTGACTGCTGCTGCTGCTGCTGCTGCTGCTGCTGCTGCTGCTGCTGCTGCTGTACAGCAGTTGAGTCTACGAGTACGTATCCACGGAGAGGTGCGTACCGAGGGCGCTTCTCTTGGTCTCTAGGCCCGAGCCCGCGCCAGCCGACTGTAGTCTGGCCACGGAGGGACGCGCCGCCCGCGCGTCGGGCGCGAAGCAACGTCGCTATACAGCTGTGTCACCATCGAACTCATCGATCGTTCTGCTGCTGTTTGCTGTCGTGGATAACATGTTGAATTTAGAGAGAATGCCATTTTTCGATTTGAGAATCCGATGACCCAAGTCGTCGGATTTTGGCTCAAATCGAAAAAATTCCGGTCGGATTTTGCATAATTGGAGTGCATAAGCAGGGTCATTCGTTTTTGAGATCGAAAAATATAAATCTGAAGCTCGAAACCAAACCGCGTAGGAAACAGCTTAAGCCTGTCGCCGCTGTTGTGGGGTCGATTACGTCCCCCATGCCCATAAACTACCTTACGTTTATCCTTTTATCAAAATCACTTATTTTAATCATCTGCCTCGCGCTCAGCGAGTCTCCCGCGAATTTTTGTCGCTTCTACGATATTTGCTTTCTTTGCGTGCTTGCTTCTCGTGCCATACTTTTTTTCCCGGAAGAAGAGAAAAAAAAATCTCGGAAAAAGAAAAAGACGATTTTGTTTTTTCAGCGGTTTGGCAGGCTCTCTTTCGCTTTTTTCACCAGCTCGTTGAAATTCATTTTGCACTTTTAGTTATTTTTTCCTTTTTTCTTCTTTCGTTTCGTGTGCGTGCGTGTACTCGGAACACCGCACCGCGCACGAGCCCGGCGCCGTCGCGGGTGTCGGCGGATGCTGGCGGATAGAGGGGGGGTTACAAGGAGCGCGGTCACCGTTTTCGTGGCTAGGCGTCGTGTGTGCCTCGAGACACGAGGGAAGCATGAATGGGCCCTGTCTGGCCTCCAATTAGACTGAGTATGTACGAGTCCATAAGGGTCGTTTGGGATTGCAAGATAGTATCCAAGCGGTGATTATTTTTGCGAACCAAGATGAACTATACCGAGAGAGGTACGCAGTCTGAGCACCAATATTGTCGAGCTGGCGAACGAGGATCACGGTGAGCACCGGGCTTCACGCGGGGCGGGCGACGGGGCTCACTGTGACAGAGAGGGAGGAAAGCTTTACCCGGACCGAATCGGTGGCGAGGTGGTAGCGAGAGGGGCGGGCGGTGTACGAGGCTGAGAGAAGCTCTGCTGTTCATTTCTTTTTCTTTTTTGGCCGGTGCAAGATGTTCCAATCAGGCAGAAAATTATTACATGAGAGGGGACGGGGACTTTTTGTTCTTTCCGAAAAATTCGGTTTCATTTTCATTGTTTTTGCAGTCCTGCTGCCGTGCTGTGCTTTCTCTTTCGGACATACCAGGTATACATACAGCGTATCAAAAGAAGAAAATAAGTACCCTACCTGGGGTAAGTACGTACGTGCGGATTGTGACTCTTGGCATTATCAAGTCGCCAGTTTGCAACTACGACAATCATAAAAAAAAAACAATCATCTACCTTCTGTCCGCTTCGCGTAATTTGATGTTATGTTTCCTTCCTGAGCGAGCGTAGCGGGCGGCTTAGGCCGCCCGCGGATCGAAGCGCCTTGTACTTTCCTACCCTTCCCGTACGAGTGGAACTCCGCCCCCGCTGACGTACTGTACTGACTCGTCGTCGCTCCAGTATACCATGTCATCATATCTCTCATGTACGACGTGACGTATATACCACTTCTGATCGGGTTTTCCACCCGAGGAACATCTTGATGCGTGATTTCTCCCTCTGGCGTGCACGCCAACTACTGACTATAGCAGTTCCACCAACCCGAACGAAGCGCATACAAGTACGATGACTCTGGTTCAAGAGATTCTCCCTGTGTCCGGAAGCGTAAGGTCCGTTTGATGCTGATATTCATACCTAAACGGTCCTTACATTTCCTGACGCAAGAGTTGGATGTCTGGCAATTTGCAATCCACTGTGATACGTACTGAGTAGGTGCTTCTCCCCTTGTCAGGAATGTGCCAAGCGCCGTTCCCTCGTGAGAGTAGAGCACGCAACACCTTTCTTCGTCGTCTAATCCAAAAAGGCTCGCAACCGCTAGCGCGCACTCGGGCGAGGGGTGCAGATTGCCCCAATCACCTTCCGTGCTCGTTCCGCATGAGTATAGTCGCCATGCGGGACGAATACGTACGCTTTCAGTCCAACAATCTTGACCCGTCGTTCGAATGCGCGCTAGCGGTTGATTGTGAGCCTTTTTGGATTGGATGTCACATAAAACGTGTTGCGTGCTCCATCTACCCTCATCAGGGGACGGCGCTTGGCGCATTCCTGGCGAGGGGATATGGCGATGACGCTCGCCCTGATCGCCAACGTTCTTGGGTGTGCGCCTGGTGTGCCCCGATATCCGAGAAGCCACCCGTCCCCTCATGAGAGTAGAATACCCGACATATTTTATTCGTCCTTCAATCCGAAGAAGTTTGCAACCGCTGACGCGCATTCTATCGATGGATTAAGAATGCTCCAGTCAAAGCTTCCGTTCCGCGTGATGATCTTTTGTGTTGATTAGTCATCATGCGCAACGAGTGCGGAAGCTTCGACTGGGACAAGCTTCCGTACCGAACGAGTACGGAAGCTTTGACTGGAACAAGCTTGACCCGTGGCTCGATTGGGCGCCAACGGTTGCGAGCCTTTTTAGATTGGACATCGAAAAAGAGGTGTCGCGTGCTCTACCTACCCTCGCGAGGGGACAACGCTTGATACATCCCTGGCGAGGGGACATGGCTGTGTATTTTGGCTGGTCTAAGGTCTGAATCCTTGTTACTCACCTTTACTCCATCTTGAGTTATTTGTGTCAATTATTTGCCTTCTATGGCTGCATGCCTAGCCCCCCCCGGCTCAGCGCATGCGAGCAGGTCTGGCGTTGGCTGTGGGCATGCTGGCCATCAGCCCAGACTACGTATGATACTGTTATACTATGATACGTTGGCGCGAGCCTACCCCTAACCTACAGGTCGTATTTTTCCGAGATATCCTGTTGGATATTCATAGTTTACGTACGAGCAACACGTTCACTGTACTCCCACCTCTCCTGGGTCCCCTGTGCTCCCACATATCCCTGGGTTCGCCATGTTACGGCTGGTCTAGGGTCTACATCCATGTCAATCACTTTTGTTGCAGCTTGAGTTCGTTAGAGGTGAACTTTGGCACTCAAAGGTCCTCAGGTCCCGCTGTACCTCGCTATGTATGAGCATCCTGTTCTCGTTTCTCTAGGGGATGGAATGTCCACTTTCTCGAAGGCTTTATTTCGTTCCACTGGGCTGTGCGGGTTTTGCCCCGACCTCCGAGATACTGACCCCACCTGTATACGGTTTCAGAATCTTGGTAGCATTAGGTGAGGGTTGACTGCCGTGCCCCGTCCATCCTATTAATAGGCAGCTGGGAATGCCTAACCGCTTGATCCCCACTCACACTCTAGGCCATCCGCGTATGGCTCACATCGTCGTAATGCCGTAAACGGCCGCCTCCGGCGACGTAACCGAGCCCTGATTGCCGGCATTCTGCCGTGCGCGCGCAGTGTACCCCAATACCCCCGAGATATCAACCCAACCCGAACCAACAGAGACAGAATGTTGTGATCCGGCGTTGGTTAGTGTACGTTCCAAAATGGTTGGAACCCCGAAAAATATATATATTATTTTATGCGCGTGCTGTACTGATGCCACTGATCACGCTTCCGAGTCTCTCCCACTTGCGATGCCAAGGAGTGTGATAAGTCAAAGAAGCCTAAGCCAAGGTTCTGGCGGGTGTACCCCCGTGACCACAGTATGTCGTCCCCGTCGTATAATCCCACCGTGTACACCCCGCCCGCAGCACCTCGTCAAACGAGGCGGCAGAGTGGTCACGGGGGTGTGCTGGGGGCAAGCGGCGCGCAAGATGGTGCTCCTGACGCCAGCGGCATGGCACGCATAGGCTCATCGCATCATGGCTGCCACAATCCTAGTCTATCGCGTGATCGTGTATCTTTGCTTGCCAATCAACACGGTTTTTACGGTATCGTGTGTCGAAAATCCTATCGATCATCACGGCTGTATACTCGGGTGGATCGAAAATCCCTTCGTTGAGCAAAGCAAACACGCTCTTACGTATCGACATCCCATCGACCCACACGCCTACGTACTCTGATGTGTCGCAACTCCTACTACTGTAGACGAACCCACGCGGCATGTCTGAATTGTTTCTTTGATTGCCGTATTTGTCGTATCGAAAGCCTTACCCATCCACTCGGCGTATCTGATCTCATGGATTTAACACGTCGCTTTGGATAAACATGACGCGCATGATCTGTACACATGTGCCACACAGTCATGCGTCTGAAAGGAGGACGGCGGCACGGAGAGTCGGAGCCCAACAAACAAATGCGTAAAGCCCTAACGAATTACGCGCGCCTCGTCTGGCTCACCGGCCGCTACACTAAAACCAGCATAGCTAGGCCAACCAAGCAAGAGCAGCAGCAGCAGCAGCAGCAGCAGCAGCATCGCCCTTTCTCTGCTGTGTCCTTGCGCTAGGCGTGCTCTACCAACCAACTGCCTTGAAGTAAAGCATCCACAAGTCGGTCAGACAACTCGAACCGCTGGATGGCGTAGATCTTGCCCCTTGTCTGTCACGTTGCCGGGTTTGGGAGCCATATAGTCGGCATCATATTGTAGGACATGGTGCTTCCTGGGTTGGATATGTGCTTTGCTAATCCTACACAGCACCTCAGAACGGCAGGTTAGGATCTAGATGACCTAAATGATCTATCTGTAGATGACCTAAATGATCTATCTGTGATGATCTAGATGATCTATATGTAGATGATCTAGATTACCTAGATGATCTACCTGTAGATGATCCATATGATATATATGTAGATGATCCAGATGACCTATCTGTAGATGATCCAGATCTATCTGTAGATGATCCAGATGATCTATCTGTAGATGATCCAGATGATCTATCTGTAGATGATCTAGACGACCTATCTGTAGATAATCTACATATCTATCTGTAGATGATCTGGATGATCTATCTGCAGATGATATAGATGATCTATCTGTAGATGGTCTGTCAGAGGTGTACAAGTATCCTTTTTGGGACATGAGAGGGGTAATATTGTATGGCTGAGCATGACCATAACATCATCAGCCTCACCAAGTAACGGCGGGTGGTATTCATAAATTTAGCGGATTTATTGTTTTGATGTCGGCACTTCCAACGCAAGAGGTTGTATTGTACCAGGTACGACAATTATTAGCAGGAAGTATCCAGGGCTCTTCACGGGTCATGACCCCAACACGCGGATCGGGTCTGGAAGTTTTCGAAATCTCACGGGTCGAGTTCGGCAGGGGTCGGGTCGGGTCAGGAGGTTTTCAATTTTTCATGGATCAGGTCCGGTCACCGTTACCCGGCCTGACCCGACCCGACCTGACCCGCAAGGTCTGACCCGACCCGTTTTCAGCCCTCGAATGATTGAGCGTATTGACAGTACCACCGCAGTATATACCTGGTATGATTAAACCACCGCACCTCTCACGTGTTTTTTTTTTCGCCGAGCTTCTCTTCATCGTCGTTTTCTCCAACACCTACCTGGTACCAGGTACCATATTTACCCTTTACCCGCTGATTGAATGATTATTTATCGCGTAAACGGTATTTGTTTCTTTGGTGTGTGTGTTGTGTGCTTTTTCTACCCCAACAGGAGCATTACCGCGGAGTTTGTTGAGGAGGCTGTCGTGTCCGGCGCCCCCGTGCAAGTTCGCCTGACCGGAGCAGTCGCTGCCGACGATCCCATCGTCGACGTGGGCTCCTACACGATCCAAGTTAATGTGAGCTTGGAGAGACCCCCCCTTTGGAAGCAGCCGCGCTCGGAAATTTACGTTGTTCGCGAAGAATTTTGGTTGAAACCAATATGTTTCGGTTTTGTTGTGGTATGTTCCCTATATCAGAAGGAAACTGCAGGAATTTTTTTCAAGGTTGTGGCCAAAAAGTGGTAAAAATACCACTTTCAACCAAATTATTCTTGCACTGGGTTATAACTCTTGGGAAGGTTCCGTGGGTTGGGTTCATTTTTTTTATCGGAAGCAGACAGCAAAGAAAACCCAACGAAATTGGTTCCAACCAAGTTCGTCGAGAATACCCTGGTCAACGTTGGAAATCTGGGGTTCGTGGAGCGGTATCGCTTAAAAAACCCGTTTAGGGCCGCGGTTCGGTTGTCGGGACCAAACACGTGGGATTGGAGAGGTATTTAGGCTTCTGTATACTGCAGTAAACATGATGAAAATCTGCCTGGCACCTGGTAGGAGGAGTGTTTGTGTTATATACTGGTATGCGGTAGGTTTGCTGGGAAAGCGGGTAGGGTTTTTTTTTTTTTTTTTTGGCTCGAACAACTGTGACGGACGAGGCCCCTCAACTGACAATACTGCTGGTGCGTTTGTTGTTTGGTATTGATGTGCAAGACATGGTACGTTTCTTTCTATTGTCTATGGCGAGGGCGTGGGCGTGGGAGCGTTCGTTGGGGTATTAACGCTCGCATGTTAAATCCTAAGAAAAATTGTACGAGGTACCAGGTAGATAATGAGCACTAGGGTGTCTGCGCATGATATTTTCGTTTCTTTTCAAGGATTTCCGTCGGAAAGATGAGTCATATTTAAAGACCTCCCGGCATGCGCATGATCGGAGACGAAAAAAACGCTAGATATTAGATTCTTAGGTTGAAAAAAAAAAAGGATTTGCAGCAACGGCAACACTCGCAGGCGAGGGCAGAAGTCGTGCAAGCGGCAGGACCTACCTGCAGCGGCCACAAGCAGCAACAGCAACAGCATGCAGCATGCAGCAGCAGCCAGCTGCAGAAGCAGCAAGCAGCAGCAAGCACCAACAGGCAGACGTGCGGTGCATCCTGCGCTCCTCGACACTCGCTGTGCGATCAACGCTGCCCCAGCGAGAAGATCGCCCTCCTTCTTCTTCGTTGCCCGCTTCGCCGTACAAGAAGAAAGCGTCGTAGCGGCGAAGATCAGGAGTGCGGCGGAGAGGGTGCACGTGCAAACAGCAGCAGCAGCAGCAGCAGCAGCAGCAGCAGCAGCAGCAGCGGCGGCGCTTGCAACAGCGCTTACGGCAGCGCTGGCTTGAATCACCTCTCTTGCTTGCAGCAGCGTTTGCATGCCGTATTAGCTTGCTTGTGCCGCCGCGCTTGCAGCAACAGCACTGCAGCAGCACACTTACTCGCAGCAGCACGCTTGCAGGAGCAGTATTTCGTGACGTGCAGCAGAGGTATGCATGCAGCAGCAGCAGCAATTCTTCTCGCAAACGTCTCCAGTAGCAGACATGGCCCGAGGGCACTCTCGGGGCAAAGCTTGACCAATCCAAAACACCCGGGACGTTTTCGGGTAGCAGAATGCAGCGGTCGCACCTCATATTTCATGCATATATGGCTCTTACTACAATTTGCTATCCAAATGTGCATGAGTTTTGCCATATTTGTGCCAATTTGATTATAGCCTTTTGTGATTAGTCCTCGGTATCAGGAGAATAGATGCACTCTTTCTTTAATTTTGCGCAGTCGCCGTACTATCTCGAGTCAAATAATCATTATTTTCATTTCGGCGACCGATCTTTTGCCCCTCTTTTTTTTTTTTTTTTTTTTTATCGGCAGACATACTGCCTCGAATCTCCCAGGTTTGGAACCCCCAAGACTTCGAACACAAAGTTTGCGCTAGACCTGTGCACAGACGTGGTGGGCGTCGAGTGTCCGCTGGCGAACGGGGCGTCCTTCGATGGCGTTGCTCAGTGGAATGGTGAGCAAATATTCTTATCGATCTTGGGTGCAACCATGGGTAGACCCATAAGGTAAAATCTGGCATGCTCCGTCTTTGCACGTAAAATTCAGTCGGCCCGTGGTCAAATAAGAAACCCAGCCTGGGCCACATCTGCTGTTTATTACCTTGAACTATTGCACACTTGGAATATATCATGGATTCCCACTGTTCATGATCTAGATATTTCAAGGCAGATAGATCTGTTCCCGATCTTGTATGATCTGTACCAGGTATGATCTAGCTCATGTTGCCGGGTGGAGCCCGTGCATTCCGCGTGATATTGTACATGCTTCCTGGGTTGGATCTGTGCTATGCAGATAGATAGATCCTGCACAACCTCTGACAACGGTAGGTGAGGAACTAAATCAGCTGTAGTAGACAGATCACATAGATCATCATCTGTCCGAGGGCGGGTCATATTTGTAGGTGTCCTGCATCTTGTCTCATCGCCGCCCCCATCCGTTATATCCGTTTTATGCCTTTCTTTTTTGTTGTCGCTGCAGCGCTGGAGGTCGCGCACGGCACAGAGCAGACTGTAGATGTCTCGGTTAACATCTACACGCCGACATTGGCCTCTGAGATTCGCTGGAAGCACCTGATTTCCAAGCGCACTTCGGTAAGGCGCGCGCGGGAGGGGGGGGGGGGGGGGGGGGGGGGGGGGGAGGGTTGCCACGCCGTAAGACAGTGCGCGACATGATGGTATTAGCAAAACGTTTCTGTGTAATATATGGAAACAACGTTTTGAGCGCCCAAATGTTGGAGGTGTCTCTATTCGGAGTCGGAACGGTGCTCCGTCTCGAAAGGGATGCGTGGTCAATGGTAAAATGATAAAGGCAAGCAACAATTGAGTACGCCTCCCCCCCACCCCCACGGAGGGTCTTCGAAGCGGCGGACTGTTCAGCTCATGACGCGAAGAGCGGCGACGAGAGGAGAGGGGGTGGCAGCCGT
The DNA here is from genome assembly GCA_031763025.1 of Macrocystis pyrifera. Classification (NCBI taxonomy): domain Eukaryota; class Phaeophyceae; order Laminariales; family Laminariaceae; genus Macrocystis; species Macrocystis pyrifera. The sequence goes on from JASSKH010000024.1 coordinate 1,360,380, forward strand.
AATTCGATCGCCGACCGCGCGTAAAAACGGGTTGCACACGATCTATAATGTATAATACCAATCGTAAGAAATAGAACTTACTGGTAAGAAAATATCAGGTGCCTGGTTGGAGTCAAGAAGTTACTAGGCAGGAATTGATTAAATACTAGGTAGGAGTTCATATACTACCAGGTAGGAGTTAAGAAACCACCAAGTAGGGACTCATAAACTACCAGGTAGGAATTAAGAAACTACCAAGTATCTGGTAGAGTTAAGAAATCATAATAGTCAAGAAACTATCAGGTAGGAATTAAGAAACTACCAGGTAGGAGTTCAGAAACTACCAGGTAGGAGTTAAGAAACTACCAGGTACCGTAGGAGTCAAGAACTTACCAGATATAATTTAAGAAACTGCATGAGGTAAGAGTTAATAAACTATCAGGTAGGGCTTACGAAACTAGCAGGTAGAAGCTAAGAAGATAGATGGAGCAGCCCCGGAGCCTTGTCGCGGTACCTCTCTGATTTACGACGCGGTACTGGGTTGAGGTACGAGTGCCTCAAGCAAGCGCCGGCAAAGCAGGAGACGATCTATCACGTCCTGCATGGCTGACCATGTTGAAGGCTTGCTGGGTGCTTGATGTACCCCCCATCTCCCTCGTTCTCCTCCTATTGAGTGCTTGCTTGGGTAGTTCGCTGTCACCGGTTCGTACCTATTACTCCATCAATAGCTGGTCGGAGCGAGGCTCACTACTGGTACCCACAAGGCCTCTCTGCTCACCTCCCCCGCCTTCGTCTTCCCCCCCCCCTCCACCCCTCTCCCTTCCGCTTTTCCCCATCACCACCCCCCCCCCCCCCCTCAATTCAGTAGACGCTGTTATCTATATGCGAGGAAGTCCGCCTCACTATCTGCTTTCAGTGTAGGATGCACCTCCCCACCCTTCATTGCGACTCGCCGAACACCTCACGTCGCGAAGTGCCAGTTGCGATGCTTCGCGCTTGATGCAAGCAATGTCTGCTTGGTCGGTGAAAACCCCTACGCGCCCCGTCCCGGCATTGTAGGGACGCGAGGGTCTATGGTCATGCACACGACTACGGCCATGACTGACATGAGTACACCCCCCCCCCCCCCGCGCGTTCCCCCCGCCCCACCGCTCCTAATGCCTGCTTCCTGCTGTACCCCACGTTTTTCCTCCGTGGCCCGCGACGCTGTTTGCACGTGGAACTTGTTGTATGTTGTATGTCATCAATAGCTTGTCGGAGCCGGGTTGACTGCCGGTTTTAACGGCGAGATGCCGGCCATCACCTCCTCTTTGGTGTCGGGCGTTAACGACTCTCCTCTCGCCTCCTGGCGAGCGGAGCAATCGGCGAGATTCGAGGGCTACACCGTAGAGGACGCAAGGTAAAAAAAAACACACACACAACACACGTACAGCCCTGGCCTGGGCCTTTGGTACAGATGCAGTCCGCAACGCAGATGAGGCGGAAATATGCTGAGAGTCCCTGAGCTCAGTAGACCCGTCGGCCATATTTTCTTTTGTTCAACCCCCCCCCACCCCCCCCCACCCCCCCAGCATGGCGCTCTAAAATTTATGGCGTGTTCCATGGCTGAATCGGTGGGTGCTTCCGTCGACATGGCAATTAAACCCTAAAACTCGACGATTATAGTGAAATCCACGTAATTGTTGTTTTGCGTAATTATGCTTGACGTCTGTCGCCCCGTGATTGTTTTCTTTTTTGTATAATTGGGCAGGCGTGTTGCTGGAGGGACGGTGTTGCGAGGGCACGCTGGTTTCGAAGAGCTGCCTCGGAGGTGGGCGTTTTTTGTAATGATTACTCGAGTTTTTACAAGTTGTATGTATTGTATTGAGAACCGTTTCTGGTTGACTGTTCACTGCAACGTTGACACTGTACCCTGAATTCAGGCCATTTTCTGGTTCGACTGTTTTATATACTATGCTTGCACCACAGCAATAACAGTGTTTCAAGTTTTCCCTGCCTGGCCGTACGTGCAGCACTGTCCATAGTTGTGTTTTTTTGCAAATAACGAAACATCATACACCTCGTACAAGTCATGATCTGTCTATCTACAGATAAATGATCTAGTTCCCCACCTGCCGTTGTGAGAGGTTGCGCAAGATCTGCCTGATAGGACAGATCCAACCCAGGAAACATGTGCTACGGTAGATCATGCAGATTATGCGGGTCCCGCCCGGCAAGACGAGCTACCGTAGATCGTACAAGACCGGGAATAGATGATCTGTCTGCCTTGAAGTATCTAGATCACGAGGTGGGAATGGTCTGTACATGATCTGTACATGACCTGTCTGATCTGTAGATGGCCTGTCCGAGGTGTGAATTATACGAGTATGTTCGTCCTAATTGACCCCCCTCGAGCAGGAGATACCCGACTGCCCTTAGCGAAAGTGCGGTCGGAGCAGGCGGTGCCCCTCAAGCAACCGAACGCCGTCTCCGGGCCATGGGTAACGGACCCCAGCCAGCCTTCGGTGCCAGTACTGCGGCCGACATCCCGGCTAACTTCGACGCCAGGGAGGCGTTCCCCGAATGCGCCTCTATTATTGGACGGGTCAGGGACCAGAGCGATTGTGGGAGTTGCTGGGCGTTTGCCTCTACGGAGGCGTTCAATGATCGTCGATGCATCGCCGGCATTGGTGGTGGCGGTAGTGGGGCCGGGGGCGAGGCTACGGCGGACCAGCTGTTGGTGTTGAGTGCGGAGGATACGACGGCGTGCTGCTATGGCTTTTCGTGCGGCCTGAGGTGTGTGTGGGGGAGGGGCTGGAAGGGGGGGGGGGGGGTGTACTCGATAGGAGATATGCACTCGATCTCATGCATGGCCGTAGTCGTATGACCATAGACCCTCGCATCCCTACAATGCCGGGACGGAGCATGTCGGGTTTTCACCGACCAGGCAGCCATTGCTTGCACCAAGCGCGAAGCGCCGTGAGGTGTCCGGCGAGTCGCATGAAGGGTGAGCTGCATCCTACTAAGAACCGCTTGTGAGGCGGACTTGCATATGGATGACAGCTTCAATGAGTTAGTTTAATTTCCGGTGTGGCCACTTCCAGAGACAGCAATGGGAGTACTATGTAACTGCCTCTTGGGTGCCGTACCTTGAACACTACGTGATACGATCAATTCCCTTGTGCAGAGTAAAGGTTATTTACTTCGCACAAATGATCTAACTAGACGACCAGCTGTGGGCGACCGCCAAAAAGAAAAAAGAAAAAAAACGGTGCCCTGGATGTCTAGCTCACGTAGTGAGCGGCATGTTTTACAGTGTCGTTGCCAACCGACGCCAACCCAACCCATATATAATATATATATATAATAGGCGGAGGGGAGGGGGGGGGGGGGGGGGGTACTCATTATCATGCATGGCCGTAGTCGTATGACCATAGACCCTCGCATCCCTGCAATGCCGGGACGGAGCGCGTCGGATTTTCGCCGACCAGGCAGATATTGCTTGCACCAAGCACGGAGCGCCGTGAGGTGTTGGGCGAGTCGCATGGAGGTGAGCTGCATCCTACTAAGAACCGATTTAGAGGCGAATTTTCTTGCATATGGATGACATCATCAATGCATTGATTTAATTTCTGGTGTGGCCACTTGGG